>LR812542.1:10733464-11228464 GCA_903798195.1 Danio kyathit
ATCATCAGTGGGTATTTTTTTATAAATAATCAGGTATACGAGGAGAAGTTGAATATTAATGTAAGTGATAATAGACATTATGAATTATGCATAGACTACATTGCACAACAAGCTAGTCAGATCATTTTATTCATCTATGAAAATATTATAAAAATTCAGAGGACTACACTATTAGCCAGTGACCACCATATAACAAATGCGATAATAAAAAAATAAATAAATCAGCCTTTTAGGTAATTGCAATGGAATTCTGAACTAAATTATTTTATTTTGTAGTGTACTTTGTAATGTAAGTGGATTGAACATAAAACAGTTTAGTTGTCCTCCCAAAAATGAAGAATTGTGTTGGTTTAGCCCATTTTAATTAAGTAGTTTGAACAAACAGAAAACGTAGTGAATGCTCTTTTTGATACTGCATAGAAATGTGTTGTGCAAACCACATGGAAATGTCCTGATATAATATACAGTACTTTCATATTATTGAATGAAAAAAAATTCTTCAGTCATCTTGTCCTGTCAAATTAAGCTTTGTAGAATTTTTAAGGAGACTTCGTTTTACAAAAAAGGTGACATTTTAAATAATTAGTTGATTATTTTATGCCTATTTGTAATGGAAACAACTTTGGTACATTCTGTTCTACCTATAATAATTGCTTCATTTTATTCTACCTACAATCAATGTGAAAATATCAATCAAATCATAAGTTTCTGCACTCAAAAACTACGTTTTCTGTTTGTTCAAACTACTTAATTAAAATGGTCTAAACCAACACAATTCTTCATTTTTGGGAGGACAACTTAACTGTTTTATGTTCAATCCACTTACATTTGTAAAAACAAATACGTTAACTTAATTCCTTTCTGTTGTACCAACATAAGTTATTTGAGTTGAAACCTTTATATTTTCTTAAATAATATACTATAATGCTAATAAGAAAAGGTAAACACAGTGCATCATTATAGTGTCATTATACTTACCTTTCATTTTATTTTTAAAGGAAGTCAAAAACTTTGCTTTAACTAACTGTTCATTTTTTGGAACTGCGCAAACTGCTAATACTCATCTTTGAATTGGCCAGACATGACAATTCCTGTGATGTCTGCAAACAAGTGGGCATGTCTAAACTTTTAAGGTGGTGGGTGGTTCTAAATAGGCTAAAGGTTTGGAATCAGTATTTTGTTTTACATTTTTTTAAATAAACTTATTCTGCTCACAAAGGTTCCCAGAGATGGGTTGCGACTGGAAGGGCATCCGCTGCGTAAAAACGTGCTGGATAAGTTGGCGGTTCATTCACTGTGGCGACCCCGGATTAATAAAGGGACTAAGCCGAAAAGAAAATGAATGAATGAATGCTCACAAAGGGGGAGTGTTGAAATTTTATAAATTCCCGTGATTTTAAGGATTTTCAGCATGATTAGTCTAATCTTCAGTGTCACGTGATCCTTCAGAAATCATTGTATTGTCATAATCTCCTGCTCAAGAAGAAAACAGCAAATCAGCAAGAAATTCAATTAATAATTTCTGAAGAATTTCTGAAATGGAACATGGAAACATGGAAAAGCAGGTGGAACTAACTAATGATAACAGGAAACGCAACACAGGAATTCTAGATCAACTTAAAAACAATAAAAACAAGTTCATGAACTTGACAGTTTACCCCCTTCAAAAAAGGCACATCCTTGCCCAACTTAACAATATTGGAAAGATGATGGGAGAACCGGAGTAGGGCACAGGTCCGGGGTGACAACGACAGCGAGAGGAGCTAGGAAGGAGACTGCAGGACAGGCAGAGGGGAGGACCAGGTGATGGTGAGAAGAGCCAGGATGGAGACTGGAGCAGGAGGGTGAATATCCAAGTTGCAGACAGAATGAAGGTCCATGGTGGAGTCAAAAGAGAAGGAGCCATGGAGGAGTGGCCTATGACTCCAGGGGGCCGACCGACAGAGATGCAGTCACTGAAGGTGAAGCCCAAGGAGAAGACCGAGAACCGGAGGGCAAGGGTAGCATGCTCCTTAAGGGACTTGTGGATAAATGAGGATTTGGAGGGCCGAGGTGGAGATGGCAACTCAACTAACCAAGGCATAAACTGGGATCTGGAAGATGGAGGGATAGAGGAACAAGGTGGAGCTAAAAGAAAGAAAGAGCTCAACACAGCCATAGTTGAGGATGATATGGAAGGGTAACAAGTGACCAAGGCAAAGTCTGAGAGATGAGGGAGCCTGGCGAAGTCGGTGGGATGATGAATCATGGTGGAGACAAGAAAGGTGTAAGTCCTGGGAGGCTGGAGGGGAGATGAAGTGTCCACTTAGTCTGTCATGACTAGAGGTCCCATGGTGAACACTCCCCGTATGATTACATGGGGCGAGAGTGAGCTGAGGGGCTTACAGAGGCAGCAATGACAGGGCTGGTGGACTGGCTGCAGGGATAGGAGAAACAGATATAGGCAGCAGAGGAGAGAGAGGGCTGGGTAGTAACTTGCTCAAGCCAGGAGAATAACGGCTGGATGGAATTGGCAGGGCGGCGATCAACAGAAATGCAGTTCCTGGAGATGAAGCGCATGGAGAAGACGGAGAGCCAAAGAGCAAGGGTAATACCGAGGATCAGTCAGAGGTGGAGACGGTAACTCAGCTGACCGAGGCTGAGACAGGATCCAGAAGACCATGGTGGAGTCGGAGAGACAGAGGACCAAGGTGGAGCTAAAAGGAAGGAGGGGCTCAAGACAGCAGGGGCGTAGGACAGTCATAGCTGGACGGAGCCAGTGGGAGCACAGGAGAATCACTGCAGGGCAGAACAAGTGGCATCACTGGAGAATCACTGCTGGATGGAGCCAGTGGAGTATAGTGGAGTCATTGATAGAAAGAACCAGCAGGGGCACAGGATAGTAATTTCTGGATGGAATCAGCATGGGCTCCAGTACATCTCTCGATCTCCACTAATACTTGCTCCACAAACATTGTTGCCACCTCACGCACCTGGTCAGATGGACTTCTGAACTCTTTCTTTGTGGTGTGCAGCTCTGTATTTGTGATTGGTTCTGGTTGGTGCTCCATGCAGCATAGTTTGTCTGACTGGTGTCTGGGACTAGAGTGGGTCTGAAGTCAGCCTTGGCTGTGTCACCAGCTAATGAAGATAAGCATGTGGCAATGTTCAGTCCAGTGAGCAGAGACTTGAGCAAGCAGTTGTCCGCAAAGGTTGTCAGAGGGGTGATATCAAGGAATTCTTCAACATGCTCCTTAAGAGAGTAGTCCTTCTGCTCCAAGTATCCAAGTGATCCATTCATTCATTCATTTTCTTGTCGGCTTTGTCCCTTGCGGGGTCGCCACAGTGGAATGAACCACCAACTTATCCAGCACGATTTTACGCAGCGGATGCCCTTCCAGCCGCAACCCATCTCTGGGAATTTCCACACATTCACACTCATACACTACGGACAATTTAGCTTACCCAATTCACCTGTACTGCATGTCTTTGGACTGTGGGGGAAACCGGAGCACCCGGAGGAAACCCACGCGAACGCAGGGAGAACATGCAAACTCCACACAGAAACGCCAACTGACCCAGCCCAGCCGAGGTTCGAACCTGCGAACCAGCGACGTTCTTGCTGTGAGGCAACAGCACTAACTACTGCGCCACTGCGTTGCCCCACGTGATCCATGAAAAAAAAAAAAAAAAACTAAACACTTGGAAAATATAACGAACATACATTAACACGGATGAGTCATTCATTCAGGATAGACAAGGAAAATACAAAGGAGAACTTATTTAAGCAGACTTATTTCACATTATTTAGAAAGAACACATTTACACACACTTCCAAAATCACTAGAACACTAAGAATGACGTGAGGAAAGACCTGACCCTAACCCTAACCCTAACAGTAACTTAAATACACAGACTGATTAACTAAATGGAAAAATGTCTGGAACTCGTGAACTAACTAATGACAGCGGGAAACTGAACACAGGAAACCTAGGTCAAAATAAAAACACTTCAAACAAGCACATGAACGTGACAGTCACACTGAAGACTGGAGTAATGATGGCTAAAACTCAACTTTGAATCACAGGAAGAAATTACATTTGAAAGTACATTTGAAATGTTATTTACCTTGTAAGCCTTAATCAAAATGTCATGACTTACATTCCTACACTGAAAAAAATAAACTTTCAAGCAGTACTTCATTCAATTAAACATTCATCTTTCATTTCAGTTTAATATTATTTGTTTTATTTTTCAAGTAATATATTTTAAGTTCAAACCATAGTTAAATGTAAATGTTTTTGATTTAGAGCTCAACTAAGAAATGCCCATTAAACAGAAGCTCAATATGCTTTGTACTTTCATGCATTTAAAAAATATTGTTTAAGGCAAATGATTTATTTTTCATTAGCTCAAGTGATCAAATTTAGATGTAAAACCATTACCCTATTTTTTTTATAGTATGAATGAACTTTTATTGTATGAATATTTTATTTATTTTATTTAAATTTTTTTATTAAAGCTATATATTTTTGTTTAGAACAAAAAGAGAATTGCAAATTAATTGACTGTCTTCAACAAGACAAATATGCTTTGTACCAGGTTATATAGAATTGTTTTCATGGAGATAGAAAATATTGGCAAATATGTATTAATATATTAATATTATAAGGCAATTTATTTACTTTTCATTGGGTATTTTCTTTATTTATTTTTTATTGGATGAATGAAAGCCTTTTTCCAGTGTATATATAGTTAATATCCACATTCTTCTTGACTCCACTGTGTAATGTAATTGTTACATTTTACAATCCCATCAACAACTGATTTATATATCTTTACTAATATCTATACTAATACTTTGTTTCTAATATTTGTTTACAGATTGGTTTATTTATTTGTGCATCAGTTTGGCTGTATACATTTATATAAGTTTAATATCATATAAATCTATATAATAACAAATTTCTTGGCGATGACTGGAAGAGTATTAAGTAAAGTGATCATTTAGAAGTATTGAAAGTTATTGTTTGTAGTGTATGTGTGTGAATGAGAGTGTATGGGTGTTTCCCAGTGGGTTGCAGCTGGAAGAGCATCCGCTGCATAAAACATATGCTGGATAAATTGGCGGTACATTCCGCTGTGGCGACCCCAGATTAATAAAGGAACTAAGCCGAAAAAAAAATGAATGAATGAATTATTCTGCTGTGAAATGCAATTTAAAAAATTGTAGTTTTTTTTTCAACACATTTTTAAACATATTAGTTTTACTAACTCATTTCTAATAACATAATAAATTTATTTAGCTTTTACCATTAAGTGAATCATATATTTCTCCTTAATTTTGCAAGATAGTATTCAGCTTAAAGTGCAATTTAAAGACTTGACTAGGTTATCTTATTAACTAGGCAAGATAGGATAATTAGGCAAGCTATTGGATAAGAGTAGTTTGTTTTGTAGACAATCCAAGAAGAAAAATCTTAGGCTAAAGTAGGCAATTTTTTTTTACTTAAAATTGTTTTAAAAAGATGACGCCGCTTTTATTGCAGTACTAAAAGAAATAAGACTGTCCCCAGAAAAATAAATTAATTAATTATATATATATATATATATATATATATATATATATATATATATATATATATATATATATATATATATATATATATATATATATATATATATATATATATATATATATATATATATATATATATATATATACAGTTGAAGTCAGAATTATTAGCCCCCCTGATTATTTTTTTCCATCAATTTCTGTTTAACAGAGAGAAGATTTTTTCAACACATTTTTAAACATAATAGTTTTAATAACTCATCTCTAATAACTGATTTATTCTATATTTGCCATTATGACAGTAAATAATATTTTACTAGATATTTTTCAAGACATTTCTATACAGCTTAAAGTGACATTTAAAGGTTTAACTAGGTTAATTAGGTTAACTAGGCAGGTTAAATATTAAAAAAAAAAAAAAAATCAAAGGGGGGGCTAATAATTCTGACTTTAACTGTGTATACAGTTTACTGTACTCAAAATCATTTGGTTTCATAACTTAACTGGTTTGCTGCAATCGGTTTACTCAAACAGTTTGAGTTTACTTAACTTATCAGGTTTTACATTGTATTATTATTATTATTATTATTATTATTATTATTATTATTATTATTATTATTATTATTATTATTATTATTATTATTATTATTCAAATGGCCAAATTCTGACTGAGGAAAGTTGAATGCGTTGGCCAGTTTGCTTAATACATTTTTTTTTTTTTACTTTAACAGATTTCTTTTTTTTCTAATGATACATGATGTAATACATTTGTATTTTAAAAGTATTTTTTTCTTCATATTTCTTTATTCTATATCTTTAGGAAATATTTTTGGTACATCAAAGAGTGTGGTTATGATGACCATCCGGTAATTCTTAAAATGGTGTTTAAAATGCAGCATTTAAACCTCATATTTAAATAGAAAATGAGGCGTATAACTGCAAAAAGGTCCACCTGTTGAGAAAAAAGAACCACCCCTTTATATAGGCCAGCTAACCGGCCTGTACTCTGTGTTGAAATATTATGATACTGGGGTCAATGACAAAAACACACACACATGCGCACGTGCACACATAAATACACACACATGCACATCTTACATCACTTACCTTAGTTAAGTATGGAAAACTGGAATATCATTATGGAATGTTCATGTTATGGTGCCAATAAAAATGTCAGTCAGTTAATAAGATTTTCCTTTGCTAGCAGTTGCTATTTAAAACAAAATTGTTCAAAAACAATGCAATACAACACATTTTAGGACAAGTTTACATGCATTACTGAAGCCTGCAGAGTAATCGTGCAAAGTGTCTGTCACTATGGTGACAGAGACTCGAATAAACAACGAGGGACACGATGGTGAAAGCTTACCTCATGCATATTAATTATGTTACTCTAATGTTGCTTGGTAACTTTCCTGGAGTGTCCAGTCACGTAACTCAATTAATATTCATTAGCCAGCTCTTCTGCTTTAATTTATACAGCGTTCCCTTATGACATGCATTTATGATATGTCTGTACACGGTGATCTTTGAGGTAAAATATTGTGTTCGTCAGTTGGACTAATGAGTTGAGAGGTGCGTGTAGCAGATGGCCTATATCCGGCCTATTCTAAATGATCTTTCATTATTGATGGAGATCAGAAAGTGACTTTATGTGCAAAAGAGCCCTTTTGTTAGCTCTCTGCATCAATTATCGTAATGAATTCTCATCTAAGGTGAGCTTTCGTGCAGCTTTGTAAACATACATTATGTAGTATGACAATTTACACAAAAGTTCCTCATACATAATTTACAAACGTACTTCACACAAAGCCAACCAGAGGAGCCAAACATCTGCTGTGACGGATGATAGGCAGTACACAACACAGCACACTGCTCTCCTGTACACAATACACCACCACATCACGGTAAAGGTTTCTAAAGGAACACATACTGTACACACCAAGGACACATAATAAGCAGACCAGTTAGGAAAAGTTAAATTATTTTAATACAATTTTATTTTATGCTATATATTTTTGTTTATTATTTTTTTTCCACCTAAAACATTAATAAATTAATTGTTTTCCCCTGTTTTTATGTATAACATTTTACTAGATATTTTCAAGACACTAGTATTCAGCGTGAAGTTCAATTTAAAGGTTTAACTATAGGCTAACAAGGCAAGTTAGGGTAATTAGGCAAATCATTGTATAACAGTGGTTTGTTCTGTAGATAATCAAACAAATATATTGCTTAAGGGGGCTAAAAATATTGACCTTAAAATGTTTTTAAAAATGTAAAACTGCTTCTATTATGTCCAAAATAAAACAAATAAGACTTTCTCATTTTTCTCAAAAAATTTTTGTGTAAATTGTTTTATTTTGGACATAATAGAAGCAGTTTTACATTTTTTAAAATCATTTTAAGGTCAATATAATATATATATATATATATATATATATATATATATATATATATATATATATATATATATATATATATATATATATATATATATATATATATATATATATATATATATATATATATATATATATATATATATATATATATTATAGAATAGTACTGTGAAAAATCCCTTTGGGAAATATTTGAAAATTAAAGCAAAAATAAATAAATCACAGGAGGGCAAATAATTTGGACTTCAACTGCAATCTTCCATCATGTTGTCTCCAAAGTGAGGCTATGAGGCATAGAAATCCAAAACATTCCATATAATATAATATAATATAATATAATATAATATAATATAATATAATATAATATAATATAATATAATATAATATAATATAATATAATGTTAAATGCATCATTAGTAATGTATAATTTTAAATAATTCAGAGGGACGAATCATTTTGAGAACCTGGATTAAAGCAGGACATTGGACATATTGGACACTCTTGTGTTCTTTGTAATCTATAGAAAATTTATATTGGTTATTATCAAATATCCACTTATCAAATTATAGCACCGTATTAGTCTTTAAAAGAAAGGAAAATATATTACCAATTACCCAAAACAGTTAAATTTTATAAGATGCAATATTCTTACCAGAAAATTAGGTCATAGCCTATGCCTATTTTAACAAACAAACAAACAAACAAACATAGAAACAAACAGACAAACAAACAAACAAACAAACAACAAACAAACAAAGTAAATAAAGTTAGATAAATAAATAAATAAATAAAATAAAGTTAAATAAAGTTAAATAAATAAATAAATAAATAAATAACAAAGTTAAATAAAGCTAAATAAATAAAATAAAGTTAAATAAATAAATAAACAAACTAATAAATAACATAAAATTAAATTAAATAAAGATAAATAAATTAATAAAATACAATAAAGTTAATAAAGTTAAATGAATAAATAAATAAATAAAATAAAGTAGATAATGTTAGATAAATAAATAAAGTTAAATAAGGCTAAATAAAGTTAAATAAATAAATAAATAAATAAAGTTAAATAAAAAAAATAAAATAAAGTTAAATAAATAAATGTAAATGAATAAATAATTTAAATAATTAAAAAAATAAATAAATCTATGTTTTTTTGGAGACAACAACATGCCACAGAGAACATTCTGGGTTTATATCCTTTAAAACTATCATAAACGTGCACTAATTATTCTCTGTAGTGGAGATAAAGATATATAACACATATACAAATAATAATAATAATAATATTAATATTAATAATAATAATGATGATGATGATGATGATGATAATAATAATAACAATAATATTCAAATAAAGATTATTATTAATCACTCTAAAAAAGACAACTTTAAAAAACCCAATATGTTTTTGTTTGTTTGTTTTGTTTTTAATTGTATCAGTGAAAAGCCCCTTTGGAACTCTTCTTTTCAAGAGTGTATTAACAGTGTATATTGTGTCTTAATTATTTCCTTAAATAGTCTTAGGGTATAGACAGATCCAGTAATTGAAGGATCACTCATATTTGGCATAATCATTACAGGGTTAATAATATCAATAAACAAATCAATAACCATAATTAAAGCACCTTCATCTTAGGTCCAATCATGGATTTATCTGTGCTATTCCTCAAAGACATTTCAAATTACAGTTTTATTAAACCATACTTCATCAAGACTTTCTGTATTGACTAATTACTTAATATTATGATACACACATCAAACTGTCCGTGATGTCTTTTTTTAAAGGACGCTGCCACTGCCATGCTGAAATTGTTCCACTGTACTGATTCATTATTGTTAAGTATCCCATTAGTGTCCATGTGCTTATTAGACAGGTTGTTGGAAAAACTAAAAAAGACATCTTGTGACATGGACGGCGTCTCTCTTTCATTACTCGTCTTGATTGTTCACATGATTATATATAGACCTGAATCCAGCTCCAGCTTATCCAATTAATTCCATGTGTAGGCATGAAAGAGGTTGATGATGTTATCTTACCTAATTAACCTGCATAAAGCTCTGACTGGAGGACAGGCCTGATCATTCCTCATCTAAGTGTTCATTACTATCATTAGCGTAAGGGGACTAAACCCTGGGCTGCTAGGGCACCATTAATTTATATCGAGTCTCTTTTTACCCTCACTTTGGAGTCATTTGTAAAAACTGAGACCATCCATGTCTGGAGCTAAACGTGGCTGTGGACTATTGTTTTCTATTGTATTGTGCTGTGTACAGATTTTAATTGATATGAATCGAATTTATAATGTTTATATGCAAATGTATTCTAAATCAATATATAAATAAATAAATAAATAAATAAATATATATATATATATTATTAATTAGGTTAACTAGGCAGGTTAGGGTAATTAGGCATGTTACTGTATAACGATGGTTTGTTCTGTAGACAATCAAAAAATATATAGCTTAAAGGGGCTAATAATTTTGACCTTAAAATGGTCTTTAAAAAATTAAAACTTCTTTTATTCTAGCCAAAATAAAACAAATAAGACTTTCTCCAGAAGACAAAATATTATCAGAAATACTATGAAAATGTCCTTGCTCTGTTAAACGTCATTTGGGAAATATTTAAAAAAGAAAAAAAATCAAAGGAGGGCTAATAATTCTGACTTCAATTATATATACAGTTGAAGTCAGAATTATTAGCCCCCCTTCGAATTTTTTCTTATTCAAGTGTCTTTCAAGTGTCTTAAAAAATATCTACAGTAGTAAAATATTATTTACTGTCATCATGGCAAAGACAAAATAAATCAGTTATTAGAAATGAGTTATTAAAACTATTATGTTTAGAAGTGTGTTGAAAAAATCTTCTCTCCATTAAACAGAAATTGGGGGAAAAAATAAACAGGGTGGCTAATAATTCAGGGGGGCTGATAATTCTGACGTCAACTGTACATACATTATATATAAATGAAATTTTAATTTATTAAATTGTTAGCCCTCCTGTGAAATTGTAATTATTTTACAAATATTTCCCAAGTGCTGAGGTTATTTAACACATTTCTAAACATAATAATTTAATAGCTAATTTTTATCTCTGCCATGATGACAGTAAAAAAAAAAATTTCTAATTATTTAGCAAGATATAGTGCAGTATTCAGCTGCCATGATGACAGTAAAAAAAAAATTCTAATTATTTAGCAAGATATAGTGCAGTATTCAGCGGCCATGATGACAGTAAAAAAAAAAATTCTAATTATTTAGCAAGATATAGTGCAGTATTCAGCTTAAAGTGCATTTTAAAGGCTTGACAAGGTTAATTAAGCAAGTTAATGGATAACAGTTTTTTTTTTTTTTTTGTAGCCATACAAAAAAAATACCTTTCTTAAAGAGGCTAACAATATTGATCTTAAAAATTGTTATGTCAAAAACAATGTTGACCTTTAAAAAAAGGTTTATTTCAGTCAAACTCACTGAAAAAAAAATAATTTAAAGACGATTCATTGGATTACTAAATTTGTTTAAGTTAAGTGCTTGTAAATGAATTTAAACAATTTAAACAAACAAATTAAGTTGAACATTACTAAATTTTTATTTGCTTGTTTAAATTCAACACATGAATTATTTGCAACAATTTTGCAGTTAATCCATTTTTCAGTGTAAAATAAATAAGACTTTCTCTAGAAGAAAAAAATATTAGGAAATACTGTAAAAATACTGTGTGTTTTCTTGCTCCTTTAAACATCACTTAATAAACGCATAAAAAAGTGGTTCTAACCCTTATGAGGTAGTTTATTTTTTCTGTTGAACACAAAGAAAGACATTTTGAGCAAAGCTGAAATCATATTCTATTCCATAGCAGGAATTCTATTCCAAAAACATACTATAAAGGGTAAATGGTTCCATGTTTCCAGCCAGTGTTGGGGAACGTTACTTTTGAAAGTAATGCATTACAATATTGAGTTACTCCTCAAAAAAGGAACTAGTTGCATTACTTACTTTTTATGGTAAGTAATGTTACATTTGCATTACTTTTTATTACCTGGCTGAGGCTTGATCTCTTTGATCTCCTTTCTTTTAGATAATGTTATCTGAGAACTTCCTGACCCCAGAGCTCTACAAAAGTTTAAAGCAATGTGTTTGCTACTTTTATACTATTTTTCTTAAGTAAAATCACTGTCCCTTTCCATTTTCTTTGTTGCGTTCAAAATAATGAACACATTCTCTCATTGACTGCATGATTCATTGTGACTAATTTAAATTCATTAAATAATTCATTTATGTTTTATAAAAGCAAATTAATTAACCAAAAAAGTAACTCACATTATATTTTCAAAACGTAACTCAAATATTATTACTTATTTTTTTAAGTAATGTGTTACTTTACTTGTTACTTTGAAAAATAATATTATTACATAACTATAATTACATTACGTTACCCCAAACACTGTTTCCAGCTTTCTTGAAAATATTTTATTTTGTGTTTAACAGAAGAAAGAACCTCATAAAGGCTTGAAACTAGTAAATGGTGAGTAAATAATGATAGAAATGTCCTATTTTGAGTAAATATCCCTTGAATACGACATACTGTCAAAGATCAGCAAACTGTTGGAGAGAAATGAGTTTCCTCTGGTTTGTCGGTTTTTCAGTTTGTTAGCAGGCTTTAGCTTATTAATGCTACAAAATGCAGGCAGATCAATAGCATTCATAGGGCAATGTGTCATTTGTTAATCGGGTATTGATGGAAATATCGACAGAAGGCTAATTAATCGTAGACCTCGAGAAGCCTTCCATGTGTTTCGCTAATTATGTTCTTCATCTTAGTCTGTACTCACAATGAATGAAGTTGGTAAGCAAAGTTCACTGTCCACTGCTCTTAGCACACCAAACATCTAACGCAATGCTGTTAGGAAAGAAACGCTGCAGTCTTTCATTGATGTGAATTTCCTGAGGAAGTACATTTACAGCTTCATTAATTGCCACACTTTCTAAGTGTGTGTGTGTGTGTTTTACTGTGAGAGAGAGTGTAAACTATCTGAGCTCATAGTGGCCGTATTTAACTTTATTGTGCATCATTTATGATCCAGTTTAAAGAGTACAATGATTTTACTGTTTTAATGTTGGTGAAAATACCTTTTAGTTTAATTAAATGTGCATTTGTCTGAATTTATTATATGTAATGAAGAGCTTAACTAAGAGTTTTGGGTTAGACAGGCGTCTGATGTTTTAATATAATTATTAATAACTATTTCTGTTAATATCCTAGCTATTATACTGATTTTGAATATGATGATTTGGTCACACTTTACAATAAGGTTTCATCAGTTACTGCTAGTTAATGTATTTACTAATATGAAATAATATTGAGCAATACTGCATTTATTAATCATAGTTCAACATTTACTAATATGAGCAATTCCAGTCTTATGGATGTGACATTTGCAGAGAATGTATATGTTAACCGTATATTGTTCAAATTTTTTTTTTTCAAAATAACTAACCACAGGGTTAAGGGATCAAACAAATATCATTCTGTAAACGTGTTTTATACTTTAAATGAGAGAAATAAACAGGTGTTTTGGATGTGATCAAAAATGTATGTGAATTTACAGTAAACAGATGGATAAGATTTGTCTCTCTGTACAAAAATTATTTATTTTATTTTATTTTATTTGCCATTTTTGCATTTATGAGGAAAAAGCTTCATTACAGATGTGACATCTCTCCATTATTGATGTGACAGATGTCAAATAGCCAATTGTGTGACTTTGGTAAATCAAATAAAATAATTTAATAACAATGACAGGGACATTTGTGAGTATTTGTACAGTACTGTAAAATACAAGCCTACAAACAAGACCACAGGGTTTCTGCAGGTTGCACCAAGTCAGATTTAAGACTTTTTAAGACCTTTTTAAGACGATCAAGAATTTCAGACTTATATAGGGTTAAACGCTAAGGATTTTCTTAATGACCCAGCAGAAAAAGAAAAAGAAAAAAAAAGAAAAAAAAAAAATATATATATATACCCGTCAAAAGTTTGGGGTAAGTTTTTTTTTTTTATAAAATTACTATGTTCATCAAGGTGAAATTTATTAAATGTAAAAAAAAAAGTTAGATTGTTAAATATTTATTAATATTTTAAATAACTGCTTTCTTATTGTATATTGTAAGTAAATTATTACTTCAATCATTATTGCTTTAATTACTATTACCATTAATAATAATAATAATAATAATAATAATAATAATAATAATAATAATATTAGAGTGATTTCTGAAGGATCATGTGACACTAAAGACTGGAGTAATGAAGCTGAAAATTCATCTTTATAATCACTGGAATAAATCTTCTTCTTGTCGGCTTTGTCCCTTGCGGGGTCGCCACAGCGGAATGAACCGCCAACTTATCCAGCATGATTTTACGCAGCGGATGCCCTTCCAGCCGCAACCCATCTCTGGGAACTTCCACACACACATTCACACTCATACACTATGGACAATTTAGCTTACCCAATTCACCTGTACTGCATGTCTTTGGACTGTGGGGGAAACCGGAGCACCCGGAGGAAACCCACGCAAACGCAGGGAGAACATGCAAACTCCACACAGAAACGCCAACTGACCCAGCCCAG
The DNA here is from genome assembly GCA_903798195.1 of Danio kyathit. Lineage (NCBI taxonomy): Eukaryota > Metazoa > Chordata > Actinopteri > Cypriniformes > Danionidae > Danio > Danio kyathit. The sequence goes on from LR812542.1 coordinate 10,748,059, forward strand.
CCGAGGTTCGAACCTGCGACCCAGCGACGTTCTTGCTGTGAGGCAACAGCACTACCTACTGCGCCACTGGGTTGCCTACTGGAATAAATGATTAAATTAAATTATGAACTACTTTTGAACAGTTATTTTATAGTGCAATAATATTTCACAATTTTACCATTTGTACTGTATTTTTTGCTGAAATAAATGTAGCCTTGGTGAGCAGGATAAGCTTATTTTAAAACATTCAAAAATCATACTGACCCCAAACTTTTGACCGGTAGTGTATTTACTTGCCCCATCAAGAAACAAATTCTAATTAGTAATTTTTTGGTCACATAGAATTATAATGTTGTGTATGTGTATTTATTTGACTTTCATTGTATATCAAGCCTCCCTTGGACAGGTGTTGAGAATTAGCAAGTCTGCTAAAACTCTTAAACAAATGCATTCGGTTTGTCCAGTGTAATTGTGGTGTCTATGTCAAATAAATAATGAATAAAATAATATTAGTTATGAATTGACTTTAAGACTTTGCAAGGCTTAAAATTTTGCTTTTGAAATTGAAGAGATTTTAAGTTGAGACCCCACGGACACCCTAGCTTATTTAATGAAAACATAATTTATTTTATGGCAAGGTTGACATGAATGCGTTATTAAAATCCTAATTCTTGTCAACATTAGTTAATGTATTTAAATGATTTTACTGTTTAAGTGTTTACAATGAATTTAAACCATATTGTTGTTTCATGGTGGGTATATTATTAAGTGTGTGAACGTGTTTTAATTCAAACTGACTTTCAGAAACATGTATAATCAAGAATATTTGCATATGACTATATTGAAGAATTGTGAATATTATTAAAATGATGAACACTGTTAACTATTTCATGTAGAATCAACAGTAACTTACTTGCAGCAGTTCACCAGTAACTTACTGTAAATCAGTTACAGCAAAAATACTGTATTTACATTTACAGCACCATTTACCTTGCTGTGTATGTATTTACATAATTTAATGTCTACCGTTGCTGTAAAATATACTGTAATTGTACAGTAACATACTGCATAACTGTTCTGTAAAATACAGTTCATATTACAGTTAAATACTGTGTGTTTTACAAAAATCTTTAACAGTGTAGGCTACAAAGTCCAACAACTATAGCTCCTATATACTGTATGCATCATGTTCAGTCATTTACATTGATTTAGTCAGTTCTTAATAGGCTGATGTAACAGCTGAAAAAAGGAGACAGACGCTAACTGCTAATGCATGAGCCACAATTAACCAAACCCAAATGCCGACTGTGACACCAATTGTGTCTGCATCCGCTAAACAATTAAAAAAGAGCCGCGTGAGGTCTGCATGCATCTCTCTCATTATTAAATCTCAGATCTCACCAGCGAAAGCGGAGTCTTTGGCCTGTCTGCATGTCTTTCTCTCAGTATTAGGCCACTGCGGCGTTCCCTGTCCCACCCTGCTCTTGGGCTAAATAAGCGTGCGCGCACACAGTCTGTTTGAAGTGGAAGTGTAGAGATCGATAGGCCGATGCATTAGCTCCCCACGCTGCCAGCACCAGGCTCCTGAAGGTCAGAGCCGCCAAGGGCAACTCCAGGGGGCCACACCACTGTTTTTTTTTTTTTTTCCCAAACTGAAGCACGGCAACAAACAAAACCCAACTTTCGCCTGGTGGTTTGATTATTGTTTATAGATACAGTGAAGAAGGAAAGCATGGCCCGGAGGCAGCATAATTATTTGCAGCTGAAAACTCATATCATTATCAGCATGCCTCTAATTGCCAGAAGTAATATCAATGTTAGTTGATTAAATGAGAGCTTTTCGCGCTCTCTTCTTCTGTAAGATGCACAGAAATAGTTTTTTTTTTATTTTTTTTTTATTCGGCATATGGAGTGGCATTTCATCAGACTGCAGCTGTTCAATTAACATTTTTTTTTCTCTCTGTTTTAACTATAAACTGTTTAATTATTATTTTTTTACTTCAGTGCCTTTGGCCTATGCATTCAAGGTCACTCAAACAAACAACGTGGCAAAATAAAACCTCACCATTCTACAATAATCTCCATTAAACATTGGTGCATATGAATGCAAAGATAATCAAACCATGTTTCTGTTGGGATGAGCTTGGTGTTGGTGTGTGCACGTGATGCACGATGCTGATTTTCAGTGATTGATTAAGCAAATGTTGTTTTGGCCTGCACCAGCCCTTTTCCTCCATCAAAACGTCATGATATATTGTCATATTTTTTAAGATTGTAATAAAGATGAAGCTATAAATAACATACTTCATATCAGGGAAAAATACATAAACCTGAAGGCTTATTTATTATTCATGTCTAGATTACTCAAACATGAAAGCTGTAGCACTACAATGCACTGAAATATATCAAATCTAATATTTGTATGCATTTCAGCTATGTCAGTTCAGCTTGTGATGCAAGCAGGTCATCATGGGGAATAAATGGATCAGTCCTGTCACAAACCACCTGTTTAGCAGGCCTCAGATTTCATTTGAGGTGTGTTTTTTAGCATTTGATAACATATAATTATTATATTATTATTTTACACAGCAAGAAAAGTAATATTTTAGAAATATCAAATATTTTACAACATAAATCATCTGTAAAGTAGATATTGAAAAAATCTGACATTGCGATATTTTCATTCTTTTATTCATTTTCTTTTCGGCTTAGTCTCTTTATTAATCTGGGGTCGCCACAGCGGAATGAACCGCCAACTTATCCAGCACGTTTTTACGCAGCAGATGCCCTTCCAGCCGCAACCCATCACTGGGAAATAAATGTAGTTTTAATACACTGAATATTATAAAACTTAAAACTAATACCTACATTATGCGATGAAATAATTAGCACATTTAATATACATTCATTCGTTCATTCATTTTCCTTTGGCTTATTGTCTATTTTAGAGATTGCCACAGCGGAATGAACCGCCAAATATGCCAGCATATGTTTTACACAGTAGATGCCCTTCCAGCTGCAACCCAGTCCTGGGAAACACCCACATACACTTATTCACACACACACACACACACACACACACACACACACACACACACACACACACACACACACACACACACACACACACACAAAAACTACGGCTAATTTTAGTTTACCCAATTCACCTACCACATGTCTTTGAACTGTGAGGGAAACCAGAGCACCTGGAGAGAACCCACTCGAACACAGGGAGAACATGCAAACTCCAAACTCCAAACTACCCACTATTTAATAATATTTTTATCGTTAATAAATAATCTAATCCTGTGATGTGACTATTGCAGAAACACACATTTCGATTTCGATACTCAAATGATATATTGTTCAGCCCTAATGTTAAGCTCAATGTTATTACTGTTTGTTTTAAATAGATGCAAAACTTAAAAGACAAAAAAAAAAGAATGAATGCGCTCTAGAATGTGCTCTTTAGAATTCTAAAGAAACTGAGAAAACTGAAATGCTTTTCATAACTCTAATTTAAAGTATTTTAATAAACTGCTAATATTATGCGATGAAATAATTAGCACATTTAATATACATTCATTCGTTCATTCATTTCCCTTTGGCTTATTGTCTATTTTAGAGATTGCCACAGCGGAATGAACCGCCAACTATGCTAGGCTAGCATATGTTTTACACAGCAGATGCCCTTCCAGCTGCAACCTAGTACTAGGAAACACTCATACACCCTTATTCACACACACGCTCATAAACTATGGCCAGTTTTAGTTTACCCAATTCACCTACCACATGTCTTTGGACTGTGAGGGAAACCGGAGCACCCAGAGGAAACCCACTCGAACACAGGGAGAACATGAAAACTCCACACAGAAATTCCAACTGGCCTAGCCGGGGATCGAACCAGCGACCTTCTTGCTGTGAAGTGACAGTGCTAACCACCACCATGCCGCCCCATTTAATATAGAGTTGAAGGGAAATCATTAGTCCTTCTGTGAAATTAAATTAAAGTGCACTATAAGCTGAATACTAGTATATTGATGAATAAATAGATAAATATTATTTACTGTCATCGTGGCAAAGACAAAAGACATTCAAGTTATTAAAAATTAATTAGTAAAATTATAATGTTTAAAAAAATCTTCTCTGTTAAATACCCACTTGGGATATATTTAAGAAATAAATACAATTTCACAAAAGGGCTAATCATTTTGATTTCAACTGCACAGTATATGCACATTAGTGTATTCATTTTGTCAGCCAAGGACCAAATAAAAAAGAAGCAAAAATATGCAGTAGAACGCTGCTTATGTAAACAGTAGAATGAGGCAGTGACTGGGTTTTAGAACACAGTTATTGATATCTGAGTGAAAACTACAGCTGTGATGTGTGTGTGTACAGAGTGTTTTACAGGCTGGATTGCTCAAAGGCTGTGTCTGCCGTGATATATTTAATATGCATGCTAAAGAGAGGAATAAGACTATTAGAGAATTTTCTGCTTTCTTTGAATGCGCCGTGCCTGCTCACTGTGATAAAGAAAAGAGGAAAGATTGTGTGAACGAGCCTGGCATGGAAAAGCATCTCTAGTTTAGTGGTCGTATTGTGCATGTTACTGACACAATTGTCAAAAGGACACCTCAAATTATTGGAAAAACTGGCCTGAGGTCACCATGAGTACTTGATCTTCAGAGCACCATGACCACGGGGAGTATTTAGAGGACATCTTGAGGAGTTTCCCGCGTCATTTCCTGACAACACAACGGCTGATTGTGTTTTTACTTATAAACTGTGAATCTCTCTGATAACTGTGGTCAAACACACAAAGCAGGTCAAGCCGAAACAAAAAGCGCTTTAGTGAATACCGATTGTTTTAAACCCTGTTTATAGAACTTAAATGTTGCTGTTAAAAAGCTCTATATAAATGGCAGTGTCATTATTTAGCTCTATAGTCAGATTAATGTTGATTCGGTTCAGATTAAAAAACACTAAATTAACTGATTTTGAAACAAATATGATTAAATCACCTCTGCTGAAGACCGCAGTGTAAACATTTTCATCAATACATTTCTCATCAGTAAATGGAATTAACTGAGGCAAATGTTAAGTTTTATAACTTATATTATATACAGTTGAAGTCAGAATTATTAGCCCCCCTTTGAATTTTTTTTCTTTTTTTATATATTTCCCAAATGATGTTTAACAGAGCAAGGAAATTTTCACAGTATGTCTGATAATATTTTGTCTTCTGTAAAAAGTCTTATTTGTTTTATTTTATCTAGAATAAAAGCAGTTTTTAATTTTTTAAAAGCCTTTTTAAGGTCAAAATTATTAGCCCTTTTAAGCTATTTTTTTTTTCGATAGTCTACAGAACAAACCATTGTTATACAATAACTTGCCTAATTACCATAACCTGCCTAGTTGGCCTAATTAACCTAGCTAAGCCTTTAAATGTCACTTTAAGCTGTATAGAAGTGTCTTGAAAAACATCTAGTAAAATATTATTTACTGTCATCATGACAAAGATAAAATAAATCAGTTATTAGAAATGAGTTATTAAAACTATTATGTTTAGAAATGTGTTGAAAAAAATCTTCTCTCCTTTAAACAGAAATTGGGGAAAAAATAAACAGGGGGCTAATAATTCAGGGGGGCTAATAATTCTGACTTCACCTGTATATAATTAAAAAAAATATATTAGATTTTACCACACCAAAATGTAATTTTTGGTGTGGTAAAATTTAATAAATGAAGGGTCATAATTTTAAATTATAAAATGTCAAGGATTGCTAGAAGTATGCACTAAATTAATTGAGTGCAAATAGTTAAATATCAGTATGAATGTACTTGTACAATTTAAATGTTTTCTGATCATTGCAAATGCAGCTAGTAATATTAAGAACATTTTAATCTAAAAGTACTGATTTGGTCAAAAAAATGATTATAGTTTATTTAACAAAAAAATAGCAATGTTTATATAATTATAGGAAGTAAAATAAACTGAAATTAAAGGAAGTAAAAATATAAACTAGTAAACATCTACTAAATTACTAATAAGACTGACCTAATTTGATCAAAGAAGAGCTCATTTTGCAAAACAAAAAAAGAATGTAACTTTACTTGATCAATTTAAATAAATATAAATTCAAAATTAAATATTTGTCTTTCCTATTCATGTTTGTGTTGTGAGGCTAAGCAGTGCACGTCATCAAACCAATGGAGTTTCTGCTTCTCATTATTTTGAAGCATTGAAGAAAAGGAAAATAGGATTCTCTCAGTGGACAGTTATTTTATGTAACTAATAAGACAAAAAGTACAAAAGTACCAAACATATTGCTTTAAATTTTAATACTCTGTATAAATGGCATGTATAGTTCTGGGGTCAGGGAGTACTTTAAAGATAACATTATCCTAACAATTATCATTATCATAAAATATTATTAGTCTATTATTAGTCTTTTTTAAAGGTATCTTCTAATAAAAAGGAACCCTGCAAGTTATGACATCAAGCCTCAGCCAAATAGGAAATAGTACCAAGTAACGTAAAGCATACAGTACATAAAAAGTAAGAACTACTTTTGTGGGAGAGTATGTTAGCCTAACTCAATAGTGTAAGACATTACTTTCAAAAGTAACTTTCCTCAACACTTTCACACGATACATGACACAAAAAAGTGTATTTAATTATATATGGCTGGGCCAAATTAATCGAAAAGAAATCGTGTCAGCGATTAATCCTACCTGCAACTGTGAAGCAGGTCTTGACCATCTTGACAAGAAATCGCGGATGTGTGTTCAGTAGTAAATCTCTGAAGGAAGGACAGAGGTCGCCCTCGTGCGGAAACCCAAAAACGAAACCCTGGAAATGCCCATAGTTGCATTATAAAGAGAAGATTTAACCAGAGATGAAAAGGTATTGCTGGCATTACTCGCTTATTTACTTACGTTACTTAGCTTTGTCTCGTGATGTACGTATTAGCCAATCACATTACGCATTTTAAACTCCATCCCTGTACAGTCATAGAGGCGGTGTTAGCTTTAGCGGTCACGCTATTTAGGCTAAAGATTGATTTAACTGCTTTCATTAATTCAGCGTGACTAATAACCACATGACTTCAGAATCATCTGATGTAAGGATTTATTTCAAACACTTGTTTGAAGTTGTGACGTGAGTTGGGAGTACAAACATGTTATTAAATGTGGTATTTGCACGTGTAACATTAACCTTACTACACAGGGAAATGAGCAACTGTCATTATCACAGAATGGCTATCTCTATTTCATTAGTTATTAACGCTGTTTCGTTTTTAAACGCGGTTTTGCCTAGTCTAGTGCATTAAAACTCTGTTGTAAACACTGCTCCATCTGAAAGCATGTGGTTGTGCACCTCACAATTGTTTTAGATATGTGAAATTATATATATATATATATATATATATATATATATATATATATATATATGGGCAATTCCATGCAAATGTCAACCTTCCCATGAAAAAAAATAAGTTTTCAACAAAATACCGAAACAGTTTCTATGTTTTTTGTGTAATTAAGTATTTTACAGTACTTTAAACATACTCAAAAATGTCTCTGTCATTGTTTTTGAACAATTTAATTTACTTTACCAAAGTCACACGAATGGCAATTTCACGTCGGTCACATCCATAACGCAGAGGTGTCACATCCATAACGAAGCTTTTTCCTCATAAATGCAAAAATATTACATAAATAAAATCAATGATGTTTGTTTTATAGAGAGCCAACTCTTATCCTGTTGATTAGCATAATTTTTGGGGGGTTGTGCAGTTTATTTGACAGAATTTCTACAAAGTATATTGTTTACTGTAAACTCACAGACTTTTTTCGTCACATCCATAACGCATGTTTATTTTCCTCATTTAAAGTACAAAACATGTTTACAGACTGATATTTTTATGATCTTATAACTCTGTGGTCAGTTGTTTTGGAAAATATAAACAGATGGTTCAATATAATGTTAATGTAAACTTTTTATGTGAATTTATGTTTTCAGTTTTTACTGCAAACGTCACATCCATAACGCTGGAATTGCTCATATATATATATATACAGGGCTTGACATTAACTTTTTTGATCACCAGCCAGTGTGGCTAGTAGTTTTCCAACATTACTAGCCACTCGCCATTTTCACTAGCCACAATTTTGTTGTTGGGAAAATATATTTTATATGCAAAAATATGACTTTGACATGCTACAATTACTTGATTTAAATTTTGTTGGATGTCCACATGCCCCCTAATTCATTTTACTTTTTGTGTATGTTGTGTATGAGCTTGCTCAGTGAGCATGAGCACATGGGTCATGGTTTCATAATGTTGTATTACAATTAGTTTTTATTTCACATGACTTTTCAGAGCTCAAAGGATTTACCAAATTTATCTCTAACCACACTAAAAATAAATAAATAATTATATCTTAGCCACAAATTTTAAATAATGTGTCAAAACAAGCAAAATATAGCTGTATACTATACATTTTATTTAACAAAGCAATTCTTAATAAAAAAAAAACAGTTAACACCAGTTAACTACACATAAATGGGAAGTTAATATCCTAGCTATATCCTGTTTAAATAATGATTAAAGTGAAAGCAACCGGTGATGCTTATAAAAAGATCAATCTGGAGCTCTTGAAAGCAGCAGGACTGCGGGTGCATGAACATAACTTTTTGTGTAGTCTATTTGAAAGAGAACCGATCACATCAGTTGCGTTTCCAGGCACGGTTGTCTCAAGCCAGGAAACGGGAGCGTGCATGTGTTTTAAATAGTCGCGCGCATTTCTTTTGCCCGCACAAACCTACGCAATCTCACGGCAATTCGTAACTTTTTGATTTAGTAGCTAATTCGTATGAATTCGTACGATCTAATTTGTACAAATTAGTACGATTTGCTCATCACGAACACATCACGTCATGCTGCTTCTCGATTCTAAGATCGCATTTGCACGAATATTGGACCATCCTTATTGTCATACCCTGCTTTTAAGAAAACTACAAATTAATAATGACTTTCAACCAGCCAAAGTGGCTAGTGGAGGTGTCTGTCTAACCCGCCACAGCTAAAATCTACCCGCATTTGGCGGGCTGGCGGGTTAATGTAAAGCCCTGTATATATATATATATATATATATATATATATATATATATATATATATATATATATTTATATATACACAGCCTAGCCTAAACATTTAAATAAGGGGATCGGATTAGACAATGTGGAACCCTCTCTGTGAAGACCCAGCTAAAGTTTTTATTTAATTATCTTTTTGTTCTTAATTTCAGACTTAGAAAGTCATCTTTCTGAGAAACTTAAATTTAAAGAAAAGCTGATTTATTTAAAACCAAAAAAAGCTGAAATATGTTTGACAACTAATTTCTATTTCAGAGTACATCATGCTGTGTGAACATCCAGGAGCATCAGAGCAGAGCTTGCAATCCTTCTAAATAAGGTAAAAAATAGACTTTTTTTCATCGTAGGGGCAATTACCAGGGTTGTGAATAGGCATGTAAAACAGTTTCTGAATAATTGTTACACCTAACCAAGCCACATACGTTCTTTGTAGATATCAGAGAAAAATGTTAACATTGTATCAGGGTATTATAAGGCACTTTTAAAAACCCTAGTTTCTTTCATCAACTTGTAGCGATTCGTCAGGATATAGCCTAATATAGGGTATCATAATTGGCATTTGGCCTCTTTGTATTCTGTGACAAAAATTTCAGAATTTTACACAGCACAAAACAATTGTGGATGGCAGACATGCTAAATAGTGTTTAGGGGAGTTCTCCATGAACAGCAGAAAAAAAAGAAGTTGATTGGAGAAATGTATTCAGTTATAAACAAGTATTTGATCCAGCCCTTGCATACTCGCTCATCTTGCATTTACTTTGTGAAATAAAGTCTGCCACAGTCAAAAGGCATGACACAGAGAAGCACAGATTAAACCTCACTATGAGCAAATTTAGACTAAATGTCAGTAGATTACAGTACATCACTTCTGTCTGTATGACTGTCACCAGAGAAATTATTATTTTGGCAAAGTGTTGATTGAGAACTGATAACACGGGCCATATTTGAATATAAACTATAATACAATATGTATACAAAAAAATGTAAAGCAAAAATGTCATTAATCAACCCAAAGGCCAAAATGACAGGTGCTTAAGCATCACTTGGAGTTTGTCGGTATGAATGCCTGCCCGATTTTTGTCAAAAGTTGAAGGTGTCTTGAAATTTGATGTTGGCGGCCACCTCATAATTCTCATAATTTTCCTGTTCAGGAAAAACCCTGCAGTGGTTATGTCTAAGCTGGCACCCACATCTTTGAGGGCATTGGTGCATCTTAACAAAATAGACTCAATCTACCAATGAAATTTCAGCACCTATTAGACAAGGTTAACTGAGTCAGATCGGAATAAAACTTGGCAGGCTTGTTCAACTCATGGATCTATATGTTTGTGAGAAATTTAAAACAAATTAGCCTCAATGAGGTGTTATTGCATTTTGCAAGGTCGATAAAATCACTGCGGCACAACTGCTGAAATGTAACAATTCATATATATATATAAATATATATATATGTATGTATGTGTGTGTGTTAAAATGCATGATACAATCATTTATTTATTTATTTATTTTTTCACATAGGATGTGCTGTGTGGTTGGTGCTACAGTATCTTGTCCCTAGTATGTTCAACCACAGGTAGGTGGTTGTTTCTTGTATGCTCAGGTTGTTGTGGTGTAATGTACTGTGTGATGAACTTAAAATGAAGCAACAATGGGAAATGTCGGATTGCACACTTAATATGTCAAGGAAAATACAATGATAAAAATTAAATGTTACAAGTAACATTTAATTGTAACATTTAATCATTCTAATTAGGGCTGCAACAACAAATCGATTACTAAAAGCGTTGGCAACGAATTTAATAATCGGTTCATCACTTGACGCGGAGAGGTTTGAGGCACTCTGCGTCTCTAGCGCACTGATGCCAGCAGAGTTCGGCGCTTCATAGACAGGACGGAGCAAATAAAACGAGTGGAGGTAACGTTAGAGGAAAGATACATGGAGAGGAAGGAAGCAACAGGGTAAATCATTACATAATTTTACCTTAGTTCCGTTTTGAAGTGAGGAACGTAATGTCCCTGGTGCTGGTGTTTACTTGTTATCCAGCTTGACATGCATGACGTGAAAAATTTAAACTAAGCTCTGGCGCGTTGGCTGGTGCTGAGCCAGAGAAAGACGTGTCATATTATCACAATTATGCAGTGTTTTTAACCACTCAATGCTTATTTTATGTTTTAGAAATGTAAGTACACACAAGTACTAGTAAAACAATACATTTAGAGTTTGTAAAACACACAAGAAAGTCTATGGAAGTCTAACAAACCATACAAATATAATTTGCCGATGTTTATTATTCAAATCAGATACACGTAGTGAAAGTAACAGTAAAGTTCACTCTATTCTTCTCCCAGCTGGCCAGCCACTTGCTTGCATGCATTTTGGAAGGAACTGGTAAATTTACGCACTGAATCCTGCGTGTTTTGCTTTTATGAATGAGGCATACGCGCGGCCGCAAGTAAACATGGTGATGCCCATGTCACGTTATAGATCACGATCAAGATCATTTATACACCTTTTAAACAACATAAACACTCACACGTTTTTGTGTATTGAAATATCAGGTAGTTGATGACATGATGAGCAAGTGTGTGAATATTTTGTATTAAATGGAAAGGCATAATGAAAGGGATACATCTGTCATACAGCGCTATTGTGGCTGTGGTGTGTCACATGACTCGTCGCCACAGAAACATTAAGGCTGAACGCTCTAAAATAATGATCGCCTAACAAAACTCACTCCCGGGGCCAGATAAAATCTTTTAAACTCACCAGTGAAAGGGTTATAGTTACTTTGCACTTTGCATTGCAAGACTAAAGACGCCTTTTTTGGATCATTCATTTCATCTCATTTCCAGTCCAAATATCAAAAAAATTTAAAATCAAGAACAGACAAGAAAAATGGCATGAGAAAATTAAGTGATGCTTAAAACTTCTGTTTGGGATTATATCTCATTAAGATTATTTTTCTTACGCCATTGGCAAATAATTTAGCTTGTTTTAAGCAAACAATAATTTATTTTTGTGGTGTTTTTTTTTCAGAAAACAAGACATCATTTCTTATGCTATTTAAAGTTTCTAGTATGTATCTTGATTTAGATTTTTTAGATATTTGGATTGAAAACAGGACAAAACTACTAAGTTTTTAAAATTGTATTATTATTATTATAACAGCTCAGGGACCTTCAAGAACAACATGTTTGTGCACTTTCTAAAGATTTTAGTTCTGTTTTTGAATAAAGGATTGGAAATAAATGCTTTTCTTTTTCTTTTTTTTTTCCAGATTGGCAGATTAATCGATTATTAAAATAATCATTAGTTGCAGCCCTAATTCTAATAACAATTCATAACTCAAATCACTTTCCAAGCAAACTTGGGTGTAGTTTGCTGGTGCGTTTAAGTGAGTTTAAAAAGTGAGTTTTCACACTGACATTGCATGCGCCTGAGTTCACATGAGAAGCTAGTGTGAAAGCAGCAAAGAGTATGTGATGTAATAATGGTAAGTTCACTTTTTAATTTCTTAGAAGCCAAGTGCTGCTAACATTATTTCTACAGATGGAGTGATATATAATATTTGTTTAGCACTTAGCCACTTACGAAACCTTCTACAATACTCAGAATTTTTGAACACGCTTTTCCTTTGGTGCCAGGTCTCATTATGTTTATGGTTTGCGTTCTGAGAAACTCTTAAAATAATTGCTGTAGTGAGTTTGTAAAATAAAGCACATGAAAAAAAGTCAGCCAAGCATCTCTCCTGAATTTCCTGAAAGCAGTGCTCATTTTAAAGAACTTTTTTTCCCTTCATAATATGACCTGATGCTGGAAATTCCAACCCTGTGTCGAGCTTCTCCTACACTGCAAAGTTTGGATGAGTCTTGTGTCTGATGCACTCGCTTCAGGAATTGTGGAGTTGAATCAGAAGTGTTTATTTAGAGGATACTCCGAAATTTGCAGCACTGCATGAGGTGTTTCCAAAGTTGGTCACCACTGAACTACTAGACACCTGATTCGCTGTTAGATAATAGCCTGACTGACATGAGGAAAATATTAACTATGGACAAAAGACTTCTAACAGTTTTACTCAATTGAGACGATGTGTAGTGTGCTTATATGTGTGCGTCTTAATTATATGGGAAGGCAGCATGTCTAAAAGAGCCCTTGATCATCTGAGCGCTGCACCTGTACACACCGAGTAAGCTGCTGACGTGCTGTTAACCAGTAGCAAACTCAGCTTGTGTGCATTAACTCTAGATTCTTTTGAACTTGTAATCATCAGACTGAACTGGTTAATCATTTAATACTGAGGCGAAGCAAGGTCAAATTACCATACACTGTATTTTTGTGTGTGTGTGTGTGTGTGTGTGTGTGTGTGTGTGTGTGTGTGTGTGTGTGTGTGTGTGTGTGTGTGTGTGTGTGTGTGTGTGTGTGTTTGTGTGTGTGTGTGTGTTTTCACTCATTTATATCCTGGTAGAGACTTAAACCTGAAAGCATACAGACTCATGGGGACTTATTTCACTGTGGAGACCTAAATTGATGACCCCATAGGAAAAAAAGTTCATAAATCATACAGAATAAAAATTTTGGAAAATATGAAGGGATAGAAAACTGTGTATACAGTAGATATGGGACGATAACTGTTTTCAAGGTTTATCGCGCTTTGGAAAATCAAGGTTTTAAAACCGCAAAAAAAATATATATAAAAAGTTATATCACTTCCTAAGGTATAAGTAAGTGTTTTTTTTTTTTTTTTTTTTTTTTTTTTTACATGTTTTTTACAATTTTTTTTTTTTAGTTTTTTATAGCAACAGTATCTCTAGCAGAAAAGGACCCTCTATATTAAAAGCTACTGGTCAGCACATGATTCAGCAAACATTTGAGAAACAAATTGCTTATAAGCCAACATCTCATGCTGCTATATGCATCCTATGTGCTATGCACCTGAACAGTGCAGTGGGTTACTTACCTTGTATCCAAAGAAAAGAAAGATATCCAAAGATGCCTTTTCAAGTTGTAAAGAAATTTGTGTTTTGTAAACTAATAAAGATAGCAGAAGACAATGATTTATTTTAATTATTTAGCCAGACATGTTTACTGTTTCAAAGTATTTGTAATGTTTCTTAAAATAAAATATATACTGTGTTCAATAGGAAAAAAAGTTGTGAAGAACATATTTTAGAGCAGTGATCACAATACATTTTTCAATACACAATACACATACACAATACAATTTTCATATATATATAAAACCATTATGTCTGTGGAAAGTCCTCTCAAGGATAACAAACCAGAAGTGTTTATTGAACTTAATTATTTCACTTCCATAGAATAAATTTATATTTTATGTATATAAAAAAATAAATAAAATTATATATATATATATATATATATATATATATATATATATATATATATATATATATATATATATATATATATATATATATATATATATATATATATATATTATAGGTGGGCATAGATTAATTTTTTTAATCTAGATTATTTTCAAAATTAATCTAGATTAAAATGGCTCATTTGAATTCTGCCGATGGCATTCAGAATATGTGTGCTACCCAAATAATAAGTCTTTGAGAACGGGTTTCTCAAGCCAGGTGACGCATTAGACCAGTGGCTCATCTCCTGTTTCCAAAATGCATCACAAACTGCTTGAGAAACTGTTCTACTATGATAATTGGTGTTGAAAATAAATGATGTTCAAAAAGATGTACTTGTGTTTACTAACTGTTTATTCAGTTAAACATGAATGTTGAACTGTAGCCCTACATAAGCTCCAAACAGTGATTTCATACTTGCTTTTGATGTACAGTACGCACATACAGAAAATGCTGCTTCGCAAAGGCAAGTTCACAGAGCCCTGACGGTGTCAAACATTGAGTATGTTTACATGGGCAACAATACTTTAATACGATTTTAATATGATTAAAACAATACTCTGATTAAGAGTCTTCCATGTAAACAGCGATTTTTGATTACTTAATGCGACTAAAGTCATAACTGAACTAAACAGAAATGGAATTGAGACGTGGAGTATGCAGATATTAGTGGCAATACTGACAAACTATTACCGTCATGTAGGACTTTTCGCCATATTTTCCGACAAGATCCACACAGGCGGCTGTCAGTAAAGGACCGCACAGACACACAGACGCACACACACAAACACACACACACACACATCGCGAAATGCGGAAGTTTTTTTTCTTCTCATTTGGCATGCGTTATTAAATTCCATAACACTCTCACCAGTCCTTACTCATTTATTTGCGTCTAATACCACAGTTTGTCCCGAAGGCATGAATTAAATGTTTGTGAGTTCAAGTGAAACTGCTCAACTGCAGTTAGATTCAGGCATCCTGCTGATTTGATTCAGAAGGGCACTTCTTTCCCAGATGGCTCACCGGTCAGGTATACATCCTCGCTAAACTATCAAGGTGAAAGTCATCATAGCCTGCGTAGAAAAGACCCAGCTCTCACCCAACTTTGAGAATAGATTAACGGCGATATTTTTTTTTATCGCGCGATAAGAGTCTCGCGTTAACGCAGCACGTTAACGCCGATAACGGCCCACCACTAATATATATATATATATATATATATATATATATATATATATATATATATATATATATATATATATATGCAATGAATGTGTTCATTTTTATTTATTTATTTTTTGCACTAGTCCCAATTATAAACACAACTTTTAACATTTTTATTTTTTATTTTACTTGTTGTCGAAATGACACAAACTGATTTTTAGCTACAAAAAATGTATTTGTATAAAAAATATAGTGATACTTATTTAATATTAAACATTATAATTTTAAAAGTTTATTAAAACAATAGCATATTCACTTGCAAGGCATTTGGAAAGGAGTAAAATGAAACAATAGAGTGATGGTGAA
Organism: Danio kyathit; assembly: GCA_903798195.1. Taxonomy (NCBI): domain Eukaryota; kingdom Metazoa; phylum Chordata; class Actinopteri; order Cypriniformes; family Danionidae; genus Danio; species Danio kyathit. Next base: position 10,764,126 of record LR812542.1, read on the forward strand.
ATGTTTTCAAAACAGTTTTAATGTAAAGGTCCAGTCTGATCTCATGAGGAAACATAACTATTTTACGTTTTGTCAGTTTGGTGAGTAATTTTGGTAATACCAAAATGTACGATTTTAAAAAGGAGGCATGCAGCCAACCCTACCCCTAAACCCAACCGTCATTGGGGGATAAGCAAATCGTGCTAAATTGTACAAATGACAACATACTAATTCATACGAACTAGCCACTAAATCAAAAAGTTACAAATTGCTGTGAGATTGTGTTGAAAGGTCATGAAACAGAGAAAAAAAAGATGAAATGTGTTTGTTATGAAAATAAATCCTGCAAAAAATGTATCAGGCCAAGCAGATAAGTAGATTTATAAAATTGAAAAAAATACTATCATACACCCTTGACAGAATATACTTTTCTCTGTCGGCATGCACAAACGCTTTGCCCTGTGCATGTCATGTTAAACATTTTGGCATCTGTCTTGATTTTTTTGATGCAGTACTTTGAACTGCGTTTTTGCTTCTAGAATGCACAGCACATTAAAGCAGTGGCAGCTCACTTTATTAAAGTCTCTCATTTGACGCGGAATGCCTGAAAGCAGTGCGCCACCACAAACCCTCTGAATGTCTGCAAATGTTTAGTGTGTGTGGGTTTGTGTGACAGGAAAACTGTTAGCATTAGGAGAAACACAATGGACATTTGTTTTTGTATTTCGTTTTTCTTTTTTATGATATTTTATTGTATTCAAGCATGAAAATATTGTCAGTGCTTCTAAGGGAACAAACTTACATCAAGGCAGCATTCTCGCGGGACAACCGAAAAGTACAAGGAACTCATCTGAAACTGGGAATTTGGCAATTAGAGAATTGGTCATTAGTAGCTGTTGAGTGTTTCCAGTGTCACAAACAAGCACTGCAGCTTTTGTGTCACCTTCCTGAGCCTGATTTATTTGACCACTAATCAGCAAGATGCTTGAACATGCAGTTAAAGCCGCAGAGGAAATGAGAACCATTCGAAATTCACCAAGTGCACTTGACATAGAAAACACAAAAGCTATAAATGCCATGGGCAGAAAGAAAGACTCTCAGAATTATTTAGCGGGCAAGGGTCAGTGGAGTATTAGAAAGCTTTTTGATATGGATAAATATAGCTTTGTGACAGATTTATGCAACATACTTTAATATATTGTATTTTAAAGCAACATTATTGGTTTTCAACTCAGTGTCTACACTGAAAAAAATACACCTTTAAACCAACTTTTAAACGTTTACTGTAGTTCGTTACACCTAAATTGTTTTTGTTTTTCTCAAAGTATAATTTAACTTTGGTTCAAGCTATAAAATTGTATTCAATCTTAATCAAAAATAATTATTTTGCCTAGTGACTCAAAGGTAAAATATAGTTTTTTTTAGACCATGATTATATAAAGGTTCAGTAGGTGGTCTGCCAAAATGCTAAACGTTGAGCATAATATCTTTGAAATACACTCCCTCAACTGCCATCATGATAGGAACACGAGCCTTAAAAATGACAGCAGACAACCCACTAGATCATGTCATTCGCCAGTTAGAAAACTTTATAGTGCTTTATAATACTACAATTCCGAACGAAAAACCGTAGTATATCTAGCACGTTTTCAGTTGTGTAGCAAGGAAAACTTGTCATAATGTGCTATATTTCATGCATGCAAGGATCGCTGGTCTCACTCTCACGCTCTTTGTCCTAAAGCAACTACATATGCTTAGTGGTTGGCTGGCGTTGTGCAGGAATTACACTTATTTCTAAGCCATACTTACTGTACATGCTACTTCAGACCGAATATTCAGAGTAGCATGGTAAACAATATAGGAACGGCGTCACAGGTTGTTATTGTTCACAAATGAACCAATGTGATGTGAATATAAAATCAACTTCACCTCAGTAAAGCAGGCTAGGCAGAATAGCGCTATTTACCTGTGTTTTGTTGTTAAACTAAATAAAAATCTACATTATCGATGCTGTAAAAGGTCCCTTATGAAACTGAAAATAGTCACATCAATCTTTCACCAGAAGATTTCAGTGGCTGAACAACACTTCCGTGCATATAACCCATTCGTAAAACAGCACAATCTGTAAAAGCTTTGCGTGACTAAAATAGTTTTCGATATAACATTTCCTGTCTGAAAGAAATAATTCAGCCATGGTGTCATCCTTTCTTCAGCGTGCAAAAGCAACTCCAATATTGATTCAGGATTTTAAAAAGTTTTGTTTCAGCATTTGTTTTTCCGCTGTCTCTCTCGTGCGAGCATGTCATGAACGGTGTGTGTTTACGCGCAAACGGCAGATCTGCAGATGTGCAGAAGTACAAATCTACATTTGTTGACAGACAGTTTGGGCTACTTATCAGAATTATGGGAATTGTCTGCCCGACAATATTTATTTGGATGCACATTTTTTAGTCTTATGCCTTACCGAGAATATAAAAATACATATAAATACATTTAGATCATTTACTTTAATCACTACTATTGGAATGTGAAGAGACTTTCAACCAGCATAACACAAAATGTTGCTGAAGACAATCACCTACTGCACTATTAATTTAATTACTAGTTCGACTTAAAATGTAACTCAAGTAAAGTTGTACTTTGGACTAAACTATAATACATACATATTATGTTAGGCTATGCTATTGCTGGTTATTTTATTTTCAATAATGAGGTAAAATATCTAGCTGCGGGTGCTTTTATTATGACTATAAATATCAAGCAAGATGGTGATCAAACTTACATTAGAAATACATAAAAACTGAAAGAACAGTATCTTTTTTTCATGTGGTCACATGACATGATCGTTTTTTTCCATTAAATGATTGATTTTTTTTTCCTTAAGGCAAATTGAATAAAACAGGTCATAATCAGAAACCATAATTTTTTCCCTTAACCCAATATAAAAATGTACTTTGAAAGAAAGACACAGTTGTTTCGCTTTTTTTAGTGTACACTACTTGGGAAAAGTATTGCAGTCAATCCCAGTTATAAGAGCAACAAATAATAACTTGACTTCTAGTTAATAAAAACTTGACTTCTAGTCATTTGGAAAAGTGGCAGAAGGTAGATTTTTTTCCAATGAATCATCTGTTGTACTGCATCCTAATCATCATAAATACTGCAGAAGACCTATTGGAACCCGCATGGATGCAAGATTCTCACAGAAATCAGTCAAATTTGGTGAAGGAAAAATTATTGTTTGTGGTTACATTCAGTATGCGGGTGTGCAAAAGATCTGCAGAGTGGATGGCAACATCAACAGCCTGAAGTATCAAGACATTTGTGCTGCCCATTACAGTACATTACAAACCACAGGAGAGAGCAAATTCTGCAGCAGGGTAGCGCTCCTCATACTTCAGCCTCCACATCAAAGATTCTGAAAGCAAAGAAGGTCAAAGTTATCTGGGGTTGGCCAGCCCAGTCGCCAGATATGAACATTATTGAGCATGTCTGGGGTAAGATGAAAGAGAAGGCATTGAAGATGAATCCAAAGAATCTTGATGAACTCTGGGAGTCCTGCAAGAACGCTTTATTTGTCATTCCAGATTATTAATAAGTTATTTGAGTCATTGCAGAGATGTATGGATGCAGTCCTCCAAGCTCATGGGAGTCATACACAATATTAATTGTTTTTCCACTGCACCATGACTTTATATTCTATACTGTGCATTATTTCTGTTAAGCGACACAGACTTTACTGTCCTAATTATATAATTAAAATCAAGGCATGATCATATTTTATTTTGGTAAAAAAAAGTGTAATCTAGAGTCCTTTGCCTTTCATATAAGCCACTTCTGATACCAAATGATCAAGTTATTATTTGTTGTTCCTAAAGCTTGGATGGGCGACAAGACTTTTGTCAGATAGTGTATGTTCCACTGAGTATAATAAATGTATACTCATTCCAGTCCTTCGTAGTTTAACTTTCTGCAGGATTTAGCTATTGATGCATTTGATTAGTCAAAACTTTATAAGTAATCAGCAGGGAGAATAGTTTTGTATCTTATAATACACCCTTTTCACATTTCCGGGTTTCACAGCAGAGGTACCATAAGTTACCATACCACATTGTTTTTGCATTTTAATACAATACAAAGTTTAGTTTTGTAATTAGAAAAATAAATATCAAAAAATTTTGAGAATTTAAGATGCTGATGACAGTTAAACCCGTCATGACAATCTTCTAAAAAAGGATTCATTAAATTTATATTTTTGGAGTTACAGTTCTAATGCTTAGATTAAATTATTATTATTATTTTTTTGGTAACACTTGAAGAGGTGTTCATTTATAATCATGACATAGCACGTCATGAATGTGAATAACATTTTATGCATGCTTACAACGGTTGTTATTAGGTGCTAGTTGCTCAGCTATGTCATTTTAAATGCAAAGATGACATTGTTAAGACCACTTGACCTAAAACAACATAACTTGTCATAAATCTCTCATAAACATGATTGTCAGGAAGCCATTATAATTGTTTTTTCTGATCACTTTTTTAGTGAAAATAATAATGACACTGTTCTAAAATGTATGACTTATTTATAATAGCTTCATGGCAATCATGTTTATGACAGATTTATGACAGGTTTTGTTGTTCTCTTGGTAAATACAAATGGACAAAGACAAAAACAGATTGTGATGTGCAGTATTTGTTTATTGTCATAACAATGTCATTTTTGCATTTCAAATATCATAACTGAGTGAATGACACTTAATGATAGTTGTCATAAGCATGTATCAAATTTCATTCACGTTCATGATATCTGTTATGTCATGAGTATAAAAGGTTTCATAGGTCTTATGAACACCCCTTCAAGTAATGCGTTACTGCTTTTTTTACATTTGACTGCAATAGACAGGTCTTGAAGAAAAAATAATACACTACATCAAAACCATGATATTTATTTCATTCCATTACCGATCATTAGCATCCTAATGAAGGTGAGCTCAGTATTGCTCAATATATTACTCAATATATATTATCATTTAACTCAATATATATTTTATTTTTTAGAGTTGTTTGGTCATTTTGAGGTGGTGACCACGGTTAACAATGATCATATTGTTTTTGTACATTTTAATTTGAAATAAGTCAGCTTCATTTGTAAGCCTTTGTTTACTGTATATGGTGATTTTCTCATACTACACTTAATAATGTTACACCATTAGCATGACCTCCCAAGAGAAAAAGACAAAAAACCTACAAATTAATTTACAGTTGCCCACCTTACAGGTAGCAAAGTTGAATGTAATTACCAGGCAGCACTTAAATGAGTGTAATTGAGAAAGGGCCTACAGCATACTTGATAACGAATAGCAAGCTAATGAGAGGGCTAAACGGGCACCGATGGGGAAGTGAGTATGGTACAGTATGTTTCAACTACAGCATTTTTGAACTTTCAATCCTGCCTGTTTTGGAAATGCAGGGATTTCACAGTGCAGAGATGAGTTTTATTTATTCAGCGTTGGCCGTTCAGAATTACTGGAGATCAGCACGGGGTAGGAAGGTCAGGTTGTGGCATGATGATGTTGTGAGGGCTCTGAACTCTTGACATGTGCTGTTCATTTCATTTTCATGGTTTTGGCCCATCATTTCAAATTCAGTTTACATGTCAGAGATTTTTTTTTTTTTTGGAAAATGACAAATCAATTCCTAAAGTTTTCAGAATATGTTTGTAAGCATTTAAAGTGATAGGGCACCCATAAATGGAAAAGTTATCTACTATTTTTTGAAAATGATTTTCCAGCACAGTCTCTAAAAAAAGGTAACTATTCTGTGACAATATTATTTGAATTTGTATAATAGGACTGTGAGAAGAAAACACATCCTTCTAACGGTCAGTTGGGCAGTCTGAAAACAAATGATTAAAATTACACAAATGTTTTAATCTTCATGCTGCAGATTTTTTTCAGTTAACAGGACTGTTAAGTAAGTACAAATACACTGCAGTGAGCATCACTATTAAGAATTGTATTAAAATGTTCTACCTTTTTTTCCTCTCATTCAGTCTGGCTTCAGATATTTTCAGCTTCTTTGGCTATATAGCACACAAATTTTGCTGTTGTCTTTGCTAAGTGTGTTCCTTTGTCTAACTGACAAAGGAATGTAAGGATTGTCTTCGACAGTGCAGGTCACACTATTTAAACATGCCAGAGTATATATATATATATATATATATATATATATATATATATATATATATATATATATATATATATATATATATATATATATATATATATATATATATATATATATATATATATATATACACACACACACACACACACACACAGTTGAAGTCAGAATTATTAGCTCCCCTTTGATTTTTTTTTTTCTTTTTTAAATATTTCCCAAATGATGTTTACCAGAGCAAGAAAATTTTCACAGTATGTCTGATAATATTTTTTCTTCTGGAGAAAGTCTTATATGTTTTATTTCGACTAGAATAAAAGCAGTTTTTCATTTTTTAAAAAACACTTTAAGGTCAAAATTATTAGCCCATTTAAGCAATTTTTTTCGATAGTCTACAGAACAAACCATCATTTTACAATAACTTGCCTAATTACCCTAACCTGCCTAGTTAACCTAATTAACTTGGTTAAGCCTTTAAATGTCACTTTAAGCTGTATAGAAGTGTCTTGAAAAATATTTTTTACTGTCATCGTGCCAAAGATAAAATAAATCAGTTATTAGAGATGAGTTATTAAAACTATTGTATTTAGAAATGTGTTGGAAAAAATCTCTTTAATAAACAGAAATTGGGGGAAAAAATAAACAGGGGGGCTAATAATTCTGACTTCAACTTATATATATATATATATATATATATATATATATATATATATATATATATATATATATATATATATATATATATATATATATATATATATATATATAATAATTTTTATTTTTTTATTTTTATGATCAATATTTTATTCAAATTAGGTTATGTGTTATATGAACATGGCAATTAACTGTTCAATAATAAAGAAAGAAAAAAAACAACAACAACCACATAAAAACGCAGTACTTCATGTTGTTTTAACACAAATTGATAAAGTTAATTTTTAACATTTTTACTAATTTAATTTAAACAGATTGAACATAAAACAGTTAAGTTGTCCCAAAAAAACATAAAGGACTTTTGTTGTTTCAACTCAGTTTAAATAAGTAGTTTGAACAAGCAGCAAAAGTCACCTTTTGAGTGACAAACAGATGCCATGAAACTGTCCACTTGTGCAAAGGAAAGTAAAAAGTTAAATAACTAAAGATCCGATATATAGTTGAAGTCAAAATTTTAGCCTCCCCTTTGATTTTTTTTTTTTTTTTTTTTCTTTTTAAAAAATTTCTCAAATGATGTTTAACAGAGCAAGGAAATGTTTAGTTTGTCTAATAATATTTTTTCTTCTGGATAAAGTCTTATTTGTTTTATTTTGGCTAGAATAAAAGCAGTTTTATTAAAAAAATAAATAAATAACATTTTAAGGTTAAAATTATTAGCTCCTTTAAGCTATATTTTTTTTCCGGTTTCCTCCACAAGTCCAAAGACATGTGGTATAGGTGAATTTGGTAAGCAAAATTGGCAGTGGTGTGTGTGTGTGAATGAGTGTGTATGAGTGTGTTTCCCAGTGATGGGTTGCAGCTGGAAGGGCATTTACTGCGTAGAACATATGCTGGATAAGTTTGCGGTTCATTCCGCTGTGGCGACCCCAGATTAATAAAGGGACTAAGCCGAAAAGAAAATTAATGAATTAAGCTATATTTTTTCGATGGTCTACAGAACAAACCATCTTTATACAATAACTTGCCTAATTACCCTAACCTGCCTAGTTAACCTAATTAAACTAGTTAAGCCTTTAAATGTCACTTTAAGCTGTATAGAAGTGTTGTGAAAAATATCTAGTCAAATATTATTTACTGTCATCATAGCAAAGATAAAATAAATCAGTTATTAGAGATCAGTTATTAAAATTATTATGTTTAGAAATGTGTTGGAAAAAAATATTATCTCCGTTAAACAGAAATTAGGGGAAAAAATAAACAGGGGGCTAATAATTCTGACTTCAACTGTTTATGATGGCATGATGTATTGACAGAGATGGCACACCATGCTGTACATAATTACAAGATTTTTATATTTTTAAATATAAATATAAATGTATATATACTCTCAATAAAATGATGTTTGCTGTTTGTTCAAACTACTTATTTAAAATGAGTTAAACCAACATAATTCTTAATGTTTTTTTTTTTACGGACAACTTGCTGTAATTGTTTTAAGTTCAATCCACTCAAATGTGTAAAAACGATTAAGTTAACTTAATTCATTTGTATTAGGAGAACACGAAGGTATTGTGTGGAAGCCTGCATTTTTTAGACAGTAGCCATTTACTGTCAGTATATGTAAAGTTGGATAGTTCTGTTTATTTAAAAGGTTTAAATAAGTTCTTAGACATACAGTATATCTAGAAAAACACTTTAAAATTATGCTCCATTAGTTAATGTTAGTTCATGTACTTACTAATACATTAGTAAATACGTCTAATGTATTAGTCTAAATATGAACAATCTTGCACAACATTTATTAATCTTAGTTCAACATTTACTAATGCATTACTAAAATCCAAAATTATGCATGTTAATATTAGTTAATGCACTGTGAGTTAACAGGAACAAAGAATATTTTTTTTTTTATTAACTAACATTAACAAAGATAAATAAATAATAAAGAATGCATTTGCTACATTGTTTGTTTATGTTAATAAATACATTAACATTAACTAATGGAATCTTATTTTAAAAGTGTACAGTTAAAACAATACAGCAATATAACTGAAAAATAAAACAATAAAATATACATTTCAAATTAATAAATGCATTTATATTTTCATTTATTCTACTGCTAGTTTACTGATGTTTCATCCCCAAATTCTTCAGTTTAATATACAGTCGAAGTCAGAATTATTAGCCCCCCTGTTTATTTTTTTCCCCAATTTCTGTTTAATGGAGAGAAGATTTTTTTACGACTCATTTTAATAACTCATTTCTAATAACTGATTTATTTTATTTTTGTCATGATGACAGTAAATAATATTTTACTAGATATTTTTCAAGACACTTCTATACAACTTAGTGACATTTAAAGGCTTAGCTAGGTTAATTAGCATAGCTAGGCAGGTTAAGGTAATTAGGCAAGTTATTGTATAACGATGGTTTGTTCTGTAGACTATGGAAAAAAAAGAGCTTAAAGGGGCTAATAATTTTGACCTTAAAATGTTTTTTAAAAAAATTAAAAACTTCTTTTATTCTAGCCAAAATAAAACAAATAAGACTTTCTCCAGAAGAAAAAATATTATCAGACATGCTGTGAAAATTCCCTTGCTCTGTTAAACATCATTTGGGAAATATTTAAGAAAGAAAAAATAATCAAAGGAGAGCTAATAATTCTGACTTCAACTGTATATGTATTAAGATTTCATATTTTAATAATAATAATTGTAATTTCCAACTAAGCCCTTCTACTAATCAAATATGTCACCAAATAATACTGAAGGTAGCTTTGTTCAATTCAACTTTTGGGGACAGTATTGTCTCAATACCCAAAGTAAAAACAGTTCCCTTCCAGTTCACTATGTTCCCTGCTTTTACAGACAAACATATGGGAGAAGCTCCACACTCTCAAAGCAGGGGGTGGGGGTCAGACGAATTCTTGTCTGTCTGACTTTCTCTCAAATGATCAGGCCCTCACTTTAGCCAATGCATCCATTGTATGTGCATTTCTGGATGAAAAAGAGAAAAACAGCAAAAAGAATGATTGGGAGCACTGGAGTGACAGTGGCTGCATATTCGTTTTTCTGACCGGAGGAAAAAAATCAATACAGCTTTACAGGCCAGAGCAGAGTGACCCACATCCAGAGAAAGGCCTGGCTTTCACCCACACCCTGGCCCGTGTGTGTGTGTGTGTGTGTGTGTGTGCGCGCGCGTTTGTGTCTGTGTGAATGCGGTGAGGGAGGGAGAGTGTTCACATACGCCCTGCCCTGCCCTCCTCTTACCGCCTGATTTCACAATGACTGATTCCAAGTGACGCAAAGATCATAAAAAAAGCAAAGCTAACTGTCAGCCTCTATTAGAATGGACACACAGACATAGACAAAGAGGAACAGCCTCTAACATTACCCCTGATTATCATACAGGCCCAGGCCTGGATCACCTGAACGCTGCATCTTTAGGAGTGGTTCAGCCCTCAGATTTAGCTGGCAAGCTTCAACTTGTTTGACAGTATCTTCAGTATTAGCCATCTGAGCACCTTTTAGGCTAATGGATATGGAATCGGTATGTTGGGAAAAGTAACGGTGGTTCTCATCTCAGCAGCTGCGAGGGTTCTCACGTTAAGGGATTGCATTAAAGGCTACTCCGGGTCACGGAGGAACTCCCCGGCCTGGGAATGGGTGGTGTTTCAGGGGCTTGTAACCTTACATTGGGGTCAGAGAGGGTTCTGCTTTAGCCTTGATGAACAGAAAACTGAGAACTCGTAATGAAAGTCACATGTGTTATTTGCTCGATTCCCACACTCGCTGCAATTTTATGATAATGATTAGGCTAGCAAAATAGCAACTCTCGTTTGCTAATCTGTATGGAAGCTCATGCCTTTTTGCTTTTAATTGTGATGAGAGATAATAAAAACAAGAGTACACGCACTCACACCACCCAAGAGCCTCGGTGTGGTCAGTCAATAGAGTAGTCTGTCACCACACACACACTGTTTTCATGAGAGGAAACACAACATTCAGATCAATACATTTCTCATCACACTCGCTGCTCCATCACTCCATATGAGACTCTATCAGCAAAGCTGTAAAACAAACCACTTTTTTTTAACGTTTATATCTGAACAAAATACTGCTTGCTAGTGCGAAGCTCACCACCACAATTTTAAGCTGCTATTGGTGTAGTTGCTACAGTACCTCGCTCTAACGCGGTTCACCTTTCGCGGCCTTGCAGTTTCACTGATTTTTTTTTTGTGTGCAGTTTAACATGCTTATTTTTATTTTTTTTTACAGCGCATTGTGTTCTGCGTCCTGATTGGCTGTAGACCATTGTCACTCAATCTTCTCCGTGTCTCCTGTACAGTACAGAATGCGTTCAGCTTGCCAAATTAACATAAATCTTTGATCGCTAACAGTGTGAGTTCCAACAAGGATGCAAAAAAGGTTGTAACTGTCTGCAACAAGAACATCATAAAGGTGATGAAGGAAAAAGAACATTACGCTGAACGCCAACATTATCTGCACAAAAGCTAAAAAGCTTTACGAACCTTTTGCTGCCATCTTTGGTTTCAGTCAATAATACTGGACCTTTTTTCTATGAAGGTTTGAACTTCGAGAGTTTTAAACAGAGAGATGTGTGAAACTGTTAATGCATGTCTGAGAAAAGTGTATAAAGTGTGCAGTGAGGGGTTTTACAGCCTTAAAACTTCTATAATAATTGTAAAAAATGTAGCTGACTAATTCACAATTTCGCCTATTGCGAGTTATTTTTAAAACGTCACTCCCACAATAAACGAGGGACCACTGAATATATATTTTTAGCTGTAACTAATTTAAGTAATTTAGATTTTAAGTAAATCTGAGTATTTTTTAAATTAAGGGTGCTTTTAGTGTTCCTTATTGCTATTTAATTTCAAGGGTGTTTTGGACGGCTGCTTATTGACCAAGTCCAAAGTAACCTGTGTTTAATCCACTGAATAATAAACAATTCAATTGCTATCATATTATTGTAGACCTTATGTGTAATTTAGCATATAATTGAGATTATTTTCCAATTAAAATTCAATGAACAATTATATTTCCATACTTGAAATATAATCTTATTAAACTATCAAATCATAATAATTATAATAAACATTTCATTTAAAAATGTACATGTGCTTCAAAACATGTAAATAAATGTACTTCTTTAAAACTTAACTTAAAATTTACTTAGTGGGTCATAGTACACATGTGCAGTGCACTTATTTTACACAAGGGACTCTGGTTTAATTTTTGGCAAAAAATAAGAAAAATATATATATATATATCTCACCGGCCACTTTATTAGGTACACCTTACTAGTACTGGGTTAGAACCCCTGTCAGAACTGCCTTAATCCTTCCTGGCATAGATTCAACAAGGTAGGCTGTGGCGTTGACACAATGTTCAATTGGTTCTAATGGGCCCAAAGTGTGCCAAGAAACACACACCATTACACCACCACCACCAGCCTGAACCGTTGATACAAGGCAGGATGGATCCATGCTTTCATGTTGTTGACGCCATATTCTGACCCTACCATCTGAATGTCGCAGCAGAAATTGAGACTCATCAGACCAGGCAACGTTTTTCCAATTTTGGTGAGCCTGTGTGAATTGTAGCCTCAGTTTCTTGTTCTTAGCTGACAGGAGTGACACCTGGTGTGGTTTTCTGCTGCTGTAGCCCATCTGCCTCAAGGTTGGACGTGTTGTGCGTTCAGAGATACTCTTCTGCATACCTCAGTTGTAATGAGTGGTTATTGAAATTACTGTCACCTTTCTATCAGCTCAAATCAGTCTGACCATTCTCCTCTGTCCTCTGAAATCAGCATGGCATTTGCGCCCACAGAACTGCCGCTCACTGGATATTTTCACTTTTTCGGATTATTCACTGTAATCTTTAAATGTGAGTAATAAAGGTTAACTTGGCTATATATATATATATACATTTAAAGATGCACAGAAAGGCATGAGAAAAGCAGGGATTTCCTAAACCCTTCAGCTCAAACCCTTCAGCCTTGTGTGTGTGTTGTGGTTATACTTCAGGGTGTCATAGCTGCATGCAGTCTCTCTGTAGGAGCACACAGCACATACACGCACACATCCCTTAGGCAGAGAGGCTGTGTGTGTGACCCCAGGCCACTGTGGGTTAGGTCTGTTTCGAAGAGTGAAAGAGACAAACACTGCTTTGCACACAACCACACTTGTGCCACAACCACACACTAGCTGGCGCAAATAACACCCACTGGTTTTATTGCCCACTTTATTATTGTTGTTGCACTCAGCTCTTCTGCCCTGACATGTTTGTCATGATGCAAATATTTTCAATTTGAGGTAGCTTGAAGCTAAATAAAGGCTTAATCTGACTGGCTATGGGGTTACCTTCAAGTTTGTAAGCCAACCAATTAGCTTTAGATGAGAATGTGACATCACACATTCTCACATTGCCCGAACACAAATTTAATTAGTGTCTTTAGTCTGTTCATTCACACTTAAATGTGCTACAACAGATAGTAATTATTCCAGTGCTTTTTACCGTGGTTTGGACCAGTACCATGGAAATAGTGAGGCTATGTGGACAAGAAAATAAATAAAGAAAATACTCAAAAAGCATCATACCTTTTCATATCATATTCAATTCATGTTTATTTCTATAGCGCTTTTACAATGTAGATTATATCAAAGCAGCTTAACATAGAAGTTCCAGTAAATTAAAGTTCAGTTTAGCTCAGTTCAATGTGGTTTAAACTTCACTGCTGAAAGTCCAAACACTGATGAGCAAGCTCCACAGTGGTGACTTTGACGAGGAACAAACTTCACAAATTGACGAAGTGAAGGAAAAAAAAAACCTTTAGAGAAACCAGGGTCAGTTGGGCACGACCATTTCTCCTCTGGCCAGAGGTGCAGAGCTGCAGTCTAGGTACCGGAGGCTGGAGAACACTGGACGGCCATCGTGGAGAACTGCAGGTGTGTAGGTCACACTGGCGGGTGATCAGGCTGGCCCACAGGATCAATGCGAAGACTTGTTTGTCACTGGGATCTTTCAGGAATCAGTCTCATGCTACTGTATCTGCTCCTCCATGACCGCCACAGCATCAGCCCAGGATATGGCCTGGTCCAATATTATGGAGACCTTGGCATCAATTCTTTACAGGTCTTGGATCGCCTCAAAGGTGCATCATATCATATGTAGTACCTGACTTTACACACTTAACACACACATTCCTTTTTGAATGTATAGATTGTTCTGTATAGACCTATTCAGTGCTCAAAACCAAATGTTGGCCAATTTGCATATACCTGTAGCTGATACTTTGTCTTCTTTTAAAGAGGAATGTCTGACCAATAAATTATTTTAAATCTAGAAGTGTATTTCATTTCATTTCATCACATTTGTTGGACAGAACATATCTGTGAGATGAAAATATTAGCTTTTCAAAGTTTGTGTGGCTGTACATAACTCAGGATGTATTATAACTCAACATATGTTAAATATATGAATATCCATTTATTAACATACAATTAAGTAAACTTAGATTAGCTTAAAAGATAAAGGCCCAGTTTCACAAACAGGGCTTAGCTTAAGCCAGGACTAGACCTTAGTTAAATTAGGCTATTTAAGCCACATTTCTAAAAACAGGCTTAGAAAAATACATTACTAGTGTGCACCTGTAGACAAAAAATGACACTGACATATTTTAAGACATCTCACTGCAAGTTATTTTCAGTTGAGACAGCTCAAACATGCAATTTAATCCATGACTAGCCTTAAACCTTGTTTGTGAAACCGGGGGATAATGTTTTAACAATGATTTATGTGAATAAATTCCAGTCCATGACTCTGCTCTAGAGCCTGTTCCAGTCCATGAATCTGCTCCAGATATAGTTTCAATCATTGACTCAACTCCAGAGCCTGTTCCAGTCCATGACTCTGCTCTAGAGCCTGTTCCAGTCCATGACTCTGCTCTAAATATGTTTTAATCATTGACTCCATTCCAGAGCCTGTTCCAGTTCATGACTCTTCTCCAGAGAGATTCAGCCCTTGACTCCACTCCAAAACCTGTTACAATCTTTGAATACACTCAAGAGTCCACTTTGTGACTCTGATCCAGGGTTTTTTCTAATTTGGGACTCTTCTCTAGAGCCTGTTCCACTCTCTGACTCTCCTCCAGAACCTGTTCCGCTCTCTGACTCTACTTTGTGACTCTGCTCCATAGCCTGTTCCAGTCCACGATTCTGCTCCAGAGCTCACTCCAGAGCTTGTTAATGGCAGTAGCCACAATTTACACTGTCCCACTTAAAGCAAGCTAGTATGTCAGCATGCCAATATGTGTATGGGCCAGTAAATTTCCACAGTAACTTTTGGGGCCTGATTTGGCTCATCAGGGCTTCCTTGGTGGCCAGTGGCTAGGCTTTTTGGCCCGCCGAATACCTTGGTCCGCCTTTTACATGGGTAAAAAAAAAAGAAAGAACAGACAGTATTGATCAGTTGAAGATACCAGTCCTGTCCGGAGCATTTGGGCTGATTGACAGCATCTGCTGAAATGTGGGTGTTTTGAAATAAATTTTTGCCTAACTATGGAAGCTACAGATTCAACACGCAATGCTACAAGTCTGGGAAAAGTAATAAAAAATGTTGCAGGCACAATATAAAGCTATTAAGGTTCACAATGGTCAGAGTGATTCTGATTCATCTTTCTTCTTCTCACTAAAGTGGGCAATTTGTGTGATGTCAGATTTTGTGGTGTACTTGGAGTGGGTTTTTCATGTTGGAATTTGTGCTATTGTCCCTAAAGTGGAAACATGATTTCGGCCTCATTGCTCAAGCTTGGAGGATATTGGGCTCACCCAACCCGAAGTAGGGGCCTGGTTTATACTAACCTGACAGTAGAAAAGTGGCTAGTGACTATGCTCCAGAGCCAGTCCTTGACACCACACCACAGCCCGTTCCATTCTGTGACTACTTCAGTCCATGAATCCACTCCAGAGCCTGTCCTGGATGCTACTCAAGAGCCAGCAATGCCTGTCCCACCAGCTCTGTCCTAGTTTCCTGTTCTACCGGCCCTGGCCTGGCCATCTGCCCTGCCTTACTGCCCCGTCCTGTTTCCATGCATTCACCTGATCCCCTTCCCTCCCCATTATCCATTACTGCACCTGCACCTTCCTGGACCTGCTACACCCTTATTTGTTGCTATGCTTTTTGATTGCCTCAGCCATCAGGTTTGATTTCTAGTTCCCATGCTTACACATTATGAAACTTTGGCTCCATTGTTCAAAACTTTGCACACAAAACAAATACACAACATGCAAACACTCACTTTGGCTTATTCCCTTTTATATTAGGGGTACCACAATGGAATTAACAGGCAATTACTCTGGCATGTTCTACCAGCAGATGCCTGCCACAACTCAGCCCTAAGTGTATACTAATATGTGCAAGCCTCAGTGCTGGGAAATACACACACACACTCTCCCATTCACTCACACACTGTGGCCAATTTACTTTATAAAATTCACCTATCTAACACAACTTAAGACTGTGGGAGAAACCAGAGCACTCAAAGGAAACATATAAGTATGTACAGTATGTGGGGCAACCATGGCCTAATGTTTAGAGAGATGGACTTCTCCAACTTGATTAGAGAGTCCTGGCGCTGGCAATGACTGTATGTGTGTGAAGTGAATAACCAACACTCTGAAACCCACTGCTCTAGTTGTGTGTTCATGTTGCACAAAGTGTCTGCTAAGTCTAAGTGTACATGAGAACACTGGGATAACCTGAAAACTCTGCACAGGAACGCATTCTACCTGAGATTTGAAAGAGAGACCCTCTTGCTGTGAGGCAACAATGCTAACCATTAAGCCACTGTTTACACTTTTTGTACCCCTACCCTTTCCTCTTCCTTTTGGCCCTTGAAACAGAGTGTGAAGGGGAAGGGCTTCAAAATGTACCCCTAAGAAATGGGACAGCACTACAACACCTGCACACATCGTCATATGTCATCGCAATCTCTTTCTTCATATGAGATCGACGATCGCGACTGCTATAGTTATTCCAGTTGTGTTATTTTTTTGGTATTTTTCTTCAGGAAATCACTGAAGGCAACAATATCATGTTATCATAATGATATAATGTGGCAATAAGCTCATAACTATACTGTGCATTTACACCATGGCCATATTTATCTATGTAAACACACGAAAAACATAAACATTACTGTATACGAGACACTGTAAAAAGCTCATTCCCAGCCACTAGACTTTTCTGACAGGATATTCTCGACGATCGCGACTGCTATAGTTATTCCAGTTGTGTTATTTTTTGGTATTTTTCTTCAGGAAATCACTGAAGGCAACAATATCATGTTATTATAATCATATAATGTGGCAATAAGCTCATAACTATACTGTGCATTTACACCATGGCCATATTCATCTATGTAAACACACGAAAAACATAAAACATAAACATTACTGTATACGAGACACTGTAAAAAGCTCATTCCCAGCCACTAGACTTTTCTGACAGGATATTCTCGACGATCGCGACTGCTATAGTTATTCCAGTTGTGTTATTTTTTGGTATTTTTCTTCAGGAAATCACTGAAGGCAACAATATCATGTTATTATAATCATATAATGTGGCAATAAGCTCATAACTATACTGTGCATTTACACCATGGCCATATTCATCTATGTAAACACACGAAAAACATAAAACATAAACATTACTGTATACGTGACACTGTAAAAAGCTCATTCCCAGCCACTAGACTTTTCTGACAGGGTATTCCAGTGTCATCGAGTGACATATGTGAAAGTATGTTGTGACCCTACTATACAAGTTATTATTTTGAATTATAAATAGCAAAATTTAGTGTTTTTTTTTTCTTTTTTTTTAAAGCATGATGGTACAACTCAAATGCCGTTATGAATGTATTGAAACATGTGCTTGTGTGTTGTAAAAATTCATAATAATGACAAAAATTACTAATTTTTGCATCTCCTGACTTCCGTGTGCAGCCATGCTGCCGTTATAGCTGGTGTATTCTGGGAAATGTTTGTACCCCTTGGCTTTGAGTGTGGTCCTGAAAAATCTTTGTTTCAAGGGCTATCTAGCCCTTCCCCCTACCCCTACGCCTTCAAGCTAAAGAGAATTAGGACACCCAA
Source organism: Danio kyathit (assembly GCA_903798195.1). Lineage (NCBI taxonomy): Eukaryota > Metazoa > Chordata > Actinopteri > Cypriniformes > Danionidae > Danio > Danio kyathit. Next base: position 10,782,115 of record LR812542.1, read on the forward strand.
GGGGAAGGGCTAAGGGGCAGAATTGGGATTGGGTCTTTATGTGTGGTTCTGGTGTTTAATGTCTGTTTTCAGAAATTGTGTGACAAATAAAGACTCTGTGTAAGCTGTTGGAAAAAACTAAACTGAATTTAATAGGTTTGACAGTTTTCCTTGATTGTTAAAACATATTTCTTGAAAGGATGCCTTTTTTAAAAACTGTAAACACAAATCCATAACTCCAAACTCAATTCCCCAAACTTCCTTCCTTCCCTTGTCAAAATGAAGCAATCTGATGAACCAAACTTTGCTCTGAAAATGACATACAATCCCTCAAACACGAACTGCAACACAGTCTTACACACTGACGAGATAAATTCAACCAGTACTACAATTTATGAGTGAATTTGTATGCATTTCTTTTCATGGCAGCTTTAAAGTGCAACAGTTACAGTACATACACTAGTCAAAAATTATTCAAACGCCTTATACGTCTCATATTTATCTTAGGTATATGAGTGACCAACTTTCACTAACTTCAGTGTCTATGCATTTTAAAAAGAATAAACTAATAATAATAAGCATTGTCTTTATTTAATGCATACAATTCAAATGTGGAAAATACTAGTTTATTCTAATAGAGTGGAGGAACTATGACGTCAATTTGTACACAAAAACCCGAAAGCGTGTTAGCATTTTAGCAGTTCCAGTTCCCTCGTCCCAAACTCAATCATTTTTTTCAATGGGATTTAGGTTAAATTGCATATGCCAAGTTCAGACTGCAGGATTTAGCCCTGATTTTGACTTGCCGAGAGGTTTTGAGAAATCGCTGATAAATACCTGAAATCGCAAGCAAATCAGTGCTTGTTCACACGAGTAACAATCACACAGTGTGAACTATCAAACACGCGATCTGAGAGAATCACAGATAAGAATCAAATCATGCCGTGTGAAATGTGTTCTGATTGAAAATAACATCAGCAATCACCTGCAGCCAATGAGAGAGCAGCATCTACTAGTATGGGTATCTGCAGACCAGCGGGAGGATAGGTTAAAAGCGCTCATTTTCAGTTTATTTGAACCCAAGAACTGGAGGAAAAACTAGCGGAAATTTGACAGGAGCACCGGTGTCTGTTTGACGTGTCATCTGAGCAATACCACAACCAGGTCAAAAAAGGAAAGAAGTTTCCACTTCTCGCGTTTGTTTGTCTGTGAGATGTAGTTTGGACAGAGTTGTCGACGATTCTTCCTATTTTAAAGTCATGCAGTATGAAACCCCCTGTAATTACACAAAAAAACTCCCCTGTAAACCAACAAACCAGTACACACATACATAACATGCAAAATGTCACACACATTTTTATCTTTGCACATGCAGTTGAAATTTTTTTTTCAATTCCTAAACATAGTATTTTGTTGGATCAGCAGTAACAGACAAAACAAACACACTCACTGCCATTTTTAATGTAAGAACTGTAAGGGCTCTTATTTAAGGATCTAGGCGCAAAGTCTAAAGTGCATGCATTTCGGACAAGCATTCAGGGCTTGTCCGAATCCACTTTTGCAATTTTAAGGACTGAAAAATACTGTCTGCGCCCTGGCGCGTGGTCTAACAGGGTTGTGCTTAATCTCCTAATGAGTTTGGGTTTGTTTTGAGCATAATGTGCATTAAACCAATCAGAGTCTCATCTCCCATTCCCTTTAAGAGTCAGTTGCGTCACCATATGGCACATTTGCTATTTACATAGCAGACTTTGTAAGTGTAAAAACTGAATGCTTTCCTAGCGAGAAAACTGTTGAACAAACCATCTGCAGTGCGAGGATAAAGAACGAGCCTCCTCCATTCGGACTCTTTACTTTCTCTTTACTTTTACTCTTTATTCCTTTACTTTCATGGATAAGGAAACAGTGTTGTACGCACTCCACTGAAGACATCAATTAGCCTAAACATTTAATTTTGTTTGTTAAGTGTAAAGATTTGTTTCAAACCTATTTCTAAATTCAGTTCTAATTTCCAGCAAATTAATAAATGAACAATAATAATGAAGTTTGGTCAAAAAACGTCATAGGCGATAAGATTTATAGGCTATCCAAACACGCGTCCTATTCTTATGCCCCATATGGTCCAAAACCCGACAGGTGGACAAATGTAAACCTGTTTTTATTAAAACAATTATAAATATGCATAAAATAAACAATACTACTAATAATAACAACATTATACAAATGCAAATTGTCATTTAAAAACTTAAAAAGTAGGCATGTAGGTAGGTAGTGGTTGTTATATTTATGTAGAAATTAATAATTTAATCCATAATTTTTTTTTCCTATGTAAAGATATGTGTATTGCTGTACAGTCTGTGTGTATTAAGCAATGAGTAAGCTTGCATAGGTGCATAATTAACAAGCTCTGCACTGGACTTTAGACCAGCTTTTAGTTAAAATAGCAACACGCCAATAATGCGCCTTAACACACCTTCTTTTTAGACCGGAACACCCATGAGTCCACGTAATGGCGCAAATGGATTTACTATTTAAACAATGTGGTGCAAAACGTGAAAGAGTTAGAGTTGCACTGGTCTGAAAAGATCAACAACTCATGCCAAACACGTCTTGTGCCTTATTGCGCTGGATGTATTGAGACCTTCTACTCATCTGTGTAATGTAGGGAACTGTGTTTAGAGTTTTGCAAGAAGTTTGTTTTACAATAGCAAACTGAGTTTAAAGAATGTAATGTGCTTGTAGTTATGCAGATTTGGTCTAAAGTTTAGATCTATGAGGAAATTATTTCCCTTAATGAGTCTCAAACATCACTTTTAGTGTCTAAGCCTTAAACTGTACCATAGCTTTCTGTGATGGTTATGTTTCGTGCTAGTGTTTAAGTTACAGTATAGAAAATATCGTAAACCTGATAGAAAAACAATGGATGTGTGTGTCGCTGTAGGCTGCACTTAAGCTGTGGGAGCTGAATGATTGAATGTTTAAAATGTGAATGAGGGTTGAACAGTATGACATGGCTCTATGATGGAGCGGTCTGCCATTAACACGTCATGAAATGATGAATAGGGTTTTCTCAAATATTGTGTATGTGCTGTTGTTAATGTTATTGTTTACTGTTTCTGTGTTTAATGCAGTCATGGTCACCGACTAGATGCTGGTTCTTGCACAGGAAGTGGAGCCACACATCTGACGTTCTCTGTTGTGTTTTGATTCAGCATGTGTGTATGTGTGTTTATTTGTGTACAGTGACTCGAGGTGAAGGCAAAGCAGATGTATTGGCTACAACGAGTTAAGCTTTACCCTGTTCTATATGTATTACTTTTTTTGTCTTGCATTGCAAACACCTTTGTCATAACTTTACACTACCTTACAAAAGTCTTGTCGCCTATCAAAGTTTTAGGAACAACAAATAATAACTCGACTTCTAGTTGATCATTTGATATCAGACGTGGCTTATATGAAAGGCAAAAGCTTCTGCGGAATTATTTTGGGAGTCTCATAACTAAAACCTTAAAGGTGCAGTATGTAAGTTTGACACCCAGTGGTTGAACTAGGTATTGCAGTCCTGAATCATAATAAAGGTACGCCGGGTTGCCAGTTTGAGGGATTTTAAACTGTGTTCTAAATAAAAGCAACGACACGCGATTGAGGGAATATTCTCCATATTAAAAGGAGTTTTGGTTCTAACCAACACCTCGAATTGATTTATTAGAAGCGGCTTCTATTTCTCACAGCTGAACAACAGAAACCTATGACAGATCACCTCAGGTAAGCCTCGTGTGCTTTATTCAGTGCTAAATGCTAACAATGCGAGTTTGAATGCATTTTACATGACGTGTATTACCATATACTGAAAGCAGAAAGTTCACTTCACCTTTAATGATGTTAAAGAGGGTTAACATGTATTAAATAGATTCTAAACCTTACCGTTTTGTGAGTGAGTGCATATTCTGTGCTTCTGAAAGGCTGTATTTAAATTTCTGCCGTGTTTTGTGGTGCAAACAGCCAAATGGCTCATCACTCATAACAATCTCGTCACAGCGTGTTGTTAGGACACGCGATGTAACCTGCTCACGTTCCTAATATTTATGTCATTTGCTAATTAACGTCATGTGGAACTGAATCTGTCTCATTTTGACATCTGATACTTTCCACTACACTGTAGCATTTCGCTCATGGACGCATGCTTTCAGAGTCTTTCTGAATGAATGAATGAATGAAATATGCTGTTTTCCAACAAGGCAACCCGGGGTGCTGAATTATAATTGGTTAAACTAGCATGTGCATGTGAAAATTACCTAAACAAAGACAGCGTTCCGGCACGGAAAAAAACATTTTCAAAGCAGAATATCTGACTTCAGCATTGTTTGTCAGTTAAACAAGTATGTTCACTTGGGATGTTTCTTAAATATCTGCACACATATTATTGTATTTTTATGCTTTAGAAGAGTCAAAAACTTACATACAGCACCTTTAATATGTGAAATGTGTGTCATTTAAAAACTGAATAAATTCAGATTTACACACATCTACTCAAGTAAATAAACAGAATTAATGATGGGCTAAAAATCTGCGGAAAATCCTCGGAATTCTGCGCGCGCAGATTCCGTGTGGGCCTAGTAATGGGACACTGGTCTGTTCTGGTCCAAAAAAAGGTTTTTTCACCCATGCATAATTTGTAGTTTTGTACCTACCCCATTTTCTTCTTTTCTACATCCTAAATTCTAAAAAAATAGAGGAATTCTTCTGAGCCTAGCACTGTAAAGTGTATGATGACTAGGCCCACACGGAATCTGCGTGCGCAGAATTCCACATATTTTTAGCTCATCCTTGATTGTTTATTTACCTTTGTAAATGTGTGTAAATTTAATTTTAAATTAATTTCAGGAATATTATTGACTAATATGAAAGTATTCATATAATTTATTTGCAATACAGTTTGTAAAGTAATATTTTCTTTCTTTTAGTAGATATATTATATAGAAGACTTGATTTGCTTTCCAAATAAAGTGGATCTAATTGGATTTGCATTGGAAACATTAAATACAAGTTAAAAAGGTATTACTTTTTAGTTCATATATTACGTTTTCAGTTATGATACTCCCAAAATCATTCCGCATTAATCCGCAGATTTTTAACAAAATTCTGCACAGAATTAGCAAAAAAATGTCCGCAGATTCCGTCTGGCCCTAATGATGACCAACCCTATGCTCACATGACGTTTTTCCAGGCAATGGACGCTTCTTGCCCCCCAGACTCCCTTCACACACAATCGTGTTTTTTACTGTATTCTAAAATATATACTTTTGCTTTACATATGTTCTATTTTTTTTTTTTTTTTTTTTACATTTTTACATACAGTATGTTTTTTATGCTATAAACAACAATAATGTTTGGCCTAATAAATATTTTCAGTTTTTTTTATGTCATCGAGCTTTAGTGTACCTGTTACTCCTCTCAGCAGATTATTGTCACTGTAAAACATTGTATTGAAATGTAGATATAAGCCTAAAGAACAAAGAGCTTTATATTTAGAACAACAGTGTCTACATGGTTTATTCAAACATTTACTATTATGTAGTGTTTGCCATTTGATCCAAATGCTTCATTCTGACACGTGTTTATGGCATTTTGAATGCAGTGTTACATTTTGAAGTAGATGTGAGGCATTTTGCATTTTGTGTGTGCAGTTTTGAGAATTGTGTGTAGAGTTTTAAATAAAGGAGACGTTGTTTTGAAAATGTGTGTAAGCGGTTGGAAAAAACTGTAATAAAGTCATCTGGAATGGCAAAGAAAGCGTTCCCAGACTCCCAGAGTTCATCAAGATTCTTTGGATTCATCTTCAATGCCTCCTCCTTCATCGTACCCCAGACATGCTCAATAATATTCATGTCTGGTGACTGGGCTGGCCAATCCTAGAGCACCTTGACCTTCTTTGCTTTCTTCATGCCCGCATACTTAATGTAACCCCAAACCGTGTTTTTTTCCCTCACCAAACTTGACTGCACTGCAGTAAATGGATGCATGGGTGCTAAAATATATGCATACAATACGCTATGCTAAAATAGTTGATTTTTAGTATATTGTTTTTTTCATTTCTTGTACTTCTTTCTCTAGATTTGAATTCTACTTTAAATTATATATATAATTTGCATAATATAATATTGGTTATTGTATAATAACTGTAAATTGACTCAGATTAGGCCGAACTCTATCCAGTCTCTCACATTGTTACAGTAAACCATGGTTGGTCACATGACCAGTGGCTCTAATTTCCTCAGAGACAATTCTTCTAAAGCTATGATTGGTTGGTGTTAAGTAAAGCAGTGAGTGTTTGAATGTGAGAAGTCAGTATGAGGCACTGATGATTTAGTGTTCCATTTTCATTGATTGTGTTTGAAAAAGGAAATCAAGATACATCATGTTAGATTGTGTGTGTGTTACTTAGAGAATTGTGTGCTGTTTTTAGCAAAAAGTATTTTATTAAATTGAAAGTCAAAGGCTGAGAAGTAGCATATAGTTTTGCAGATTTGGTGTGTGGTTCCAGTGTCAATTTCAGAAATTGTGTGACAAGTAAAGATTTTGTGTGTAAGCAGTAGCATACATTGATTGTATTTATTGAGATATAAATAAACTGTAAAGAACAGCCATACACATCAGAAATAATTTGGAAGGAATTGCTCTTCAAATGTAGAGCATTATTTTGATTACACATCCACTCTGATATCCTTAAACATATTGAATGACACTGCAGGTCTACAGTAACCGAATGTGCCGTGAGAACGGATGTAACAAACTTCAGAGACATTTAAAGATCATACCTGTAGCCAAGTCATGATATTTAACCCGCAAAATGAACACATTTTAGTGTGCAGGAGCAGAGGAAAGGGTGTGGAGCAGATCTGACTGCCTGTCAGCGCCTGTCAGGTGTGTGTTTGTGTGTGTGTGGTGGAATCCTGAAAGTTTTAATCAAACTGGGCATCTAAAGAATCTTCTCACAGTGTGCATAACACCCACAGACACGCCCAACACACACACACATACACATTTGCTTGTCTAACTTATTGAGCACATACTCTCTACGTGTGTTTTTACATACAGTAAACTTGATTATAATATTTTAATGACCACAGACTAGGGCTGGGCGATATTGCAAAAAAAAAATAAAAAATTATCACGATATCATGTTTCTTATCATTCCATATCAATAATTTTTGAATATGTTTTTTAACAATACATTTAGAATATTAGGATTTTTTGTTATTTAGCCACTTTAAGGCAAATAGTTTTAATAGTCAAAAATATTTAAACCGAAATATCTCATCTCTTTATAATAAAATAAACATAAGTGTTAAAGAGACTTTTGAACTTGATAAATAAAATGTTACAAAGTGTGTACAATGGTAAAGGTAGATCAACATCTGTAAGGAGTGAATAACAATGATACAGTAAACCTCAAACTTTGTCAACAATACAAATTATGATCATTAAGTCTGATCTTTCAAGTTAAGGAACCAGCCGTCATTATTCAAATACATGCTGAACATTGCAAATTGTGAAGTTGAATGACTACATTACCCCTATGCTAAAAAAAAAATCTTTCAGATGGGGTGCTAGTGGGTGGGATGCACAAGAAAAGAAACCAAAAAGCCACTCTGGCGACATCCTTAAATCCTTTTTTCATTTACAGTCTTCTCACTGCTGCTACAGTAAATGGCACTCATTTTCACATGTGTTGTTATTCTGACCTATTCTGATTTCCTTCACTATTTTCTATGGCGTCTATTATAACTAGGTGACCATCAATCATTTTCTAAGAGGATGACAAACGGACAAACCATTGCTGCAGCTCCGATGCAAGTTTGTGGAGAAAAGTAAAAAGCACTGCAGTGTTTGGCTGCGCTGTGTTTGTCTGAGGTAATTAGTCTGCCGTTATTACTGAGATGTGTATATACCATACAAAGTGTAAAGCCTGGTTTATACTCGACGTGTCAGCTAGTTCGATTGAATGCGTGCTGCGAATATGATGTCATTGTTGTGTTTGCGGAGGTTCGCTTTGGGTGCACGCAACATGATTTCGGCTGGTGGAGTGCACAACATTTGTGAGAACTCGAGCGAACATTTTGAGCGGCATCACGTTTCATTTGAGTTGAACATGAATCATTTTGAAGAGAAAACAGGCACGACTGTACAGACCTCTTTATGATCAGTCCATGCGTCAATTTAGAGCTTCAAGGTAAAGGCTGTGAATACTTATGTACATGTGATTTTTCAGGGTTTTTATTTTTAATAAATTTGCAACAATTTCAAAAAATCTTTTGTCACATTGTCAATATGGAGTATTGTGTGTAGAATTTTGAGGAAATAAATGATTTCATCCATTTTGGAATAAGGCTGTAACATAAAAGAATGTGGAAAAAGTGAAGCACTATGAATACTTTCCGGATGCACTGTACTGTATATGTATTTCTTTTGTTGTCTTCAACATCTGGTGAAAATTTAAATTTTCACATTCAATTATCTCTTTATTAAGATGCAAGCACAATTAAGAACACAATTTTCTGAAAAAAATTACTTCAATAAGACAAAAAAAAGTTTAATGCGACCTTCCTTGTGCTGTTTTGGGGAGAAAGTTTTCCAAAATAATGTGGCCTCCTTCAGCACTTCCCAGAGACAGATTTAGGCTGTCAGAGCTTTCTCTTGCTGTCCAGGTAATCCCATACCGCCTCTATAATACTAAGGTCTTGACTCTGTGGAGTCCCTTAATGTGTTTCATTCATTCATTCATTCATTCACACGCGAACACAGGGAGAACTTGCAAACTCCACACAGAAATGCCAGCTGACCCAGCCGGGGCTTGAACCAGCAACCTTCTTGCTGAGGCGAGGTAATGTAATGTAATGTAATGTAATGTGTATTTATATAGCGCATTTATTGTGTATGGCCATACACCCAAAGCGCTTCACTATCATGAGGGGGTCTCTCCACACCACCACCAGTGTGTAGCATCCACTTGGATGATGTGACGGCAGCCACAGGACAACGGCGCCAGTGCGCTCACCACACACCAGCTATTGGTGGAGTGAAGAGACAGTGATAGAGCCAATTCAGTGGATGGGGATGATTAGGAGGCCATGATGGGTAAGTGCCGATTGAGGGACTTTAGCCAGGACACCGGGGTTACACCCCTACTGTTTACGAGAAGTGCCATGGGATTTTTAATGACCACAGAGAGTCAGAACCTCGGTTTAACGTCTCATCCGAAAGACTGCACCCACCGACAGTGTAGTGTCCCCTTCACTTTTACTGGGGCATTAGGACTCACACAGACCACAGGTTAAGAGCCCCCTGTTGGCCTCTCTAACACCACTTCCAACAGCAACCTAGTTTTCCCATGTGGTCTCCCATCCAGGTACTGACCAGGCTCAGCCCTGCTTGGCTTCAGTGAGTAACCGGCTGCAGGGTGATATGGCTGTGGCGATAGTGCTACTGTGCCACCGTGACGCCCACTAAAGTGTTTCCTCTACAGTTCTTTTTCAAATATGATTTCCAAGATATGCATTAGCAGTGTATTTGTAATCATTATCATTCTGAAAACGATATAAAAAAAGCTCCAATGATGAAACTTCAATTACCAATGATGTGTATTCCTGAAGCAATGGCATTAGATTAACACTAGTCTGTACATTTTAGCATACACAATCCAATTAGTTCAGATGATACTAATATTAACTTTTAAAATCTATTTATTTAAGAACATCCCCAGATGCCATCATAGAATGGTTTTGTCAAATGTCAAATTTTTTTGTCCATAATATAGCAATTACACTCACACTTTTTTTTTTTTTTTTTACATTGTCTCCAATCTTAAACATCCCAAACTTTGATTCCATTTCTGTTCCTTCTTTCTTTTGATTGCTCCATATTTTCATCTGTGCTGTCAACCTGTGGCTCTTGCTGAATGTGGCGTGATGTCAATCATTCTTGTGATCTGTCATCATTACAGTATCACAGCTCTTTGCTGGCGGGCTCGAACCTTAAACATCCCCCTCCTCACCCCGCTCCTCTCACACAAGAAATGATTGAAAGCCGTGCGAAATTAGACAAAATCAAGACGCAATAAAGGACATGTGAGTGTCCAAACACTTCTCCTCGTTGAGATAGCAGTGTTCGAGCGAGCGCACTGTCCTGAGTAATCCAATCCGATGAGGCCAGTCCCTTAATCTCTGTCTTGGGAATGTGATTGCTCTAATGCATTTAGTGAAACTCAGGCAAGATTTTATTTAATCGTGCACGCTGGAACTGTGAAGAGGAGATGAGAAAAGTACACAATCTTTCATCATACAATCATCCAGTACTATTGCATTTACTGTTGTTCTGCTGGTCTTACATGTGGGTGTGTATCTCTCGGTGATCTATAGGGGATCCATGGTTTATTGTTCATCTTTTTTTTTTGTATTTTTTTTTATAATGAGGTAGTTATTAAGTTGTGTATGTTTTCCAGAAATTCACCATGATTGATTTAATAATTCACTCGCTCACTTTTCTTTGGCTTATGTTTTCCAGAGATTCACCGTGATTGATTTAATAATTTACTCACTCTACTTTGGCTTATTCCCTGCTTTATCAGGGGTAGCCACAGTGGGATGAACTGCCAATTACTGTGGTATGTTTTACACAGTGCATGCCCTTCCACCTGCATTCAAAAACTGATGGCCCGTTTCCATTGACTGGTACAGTACGGTACGGTACGGGTCACATTTATCAGGCTTGCGTTTCCACTGCCTAAACGATACCAATGGTACCCTTTTGGTGGGCATGGTGTACGGCAGAAAGTTTCAGTGGATGACATTCTCGCTCGATGAAATCTCAATCAAAGTAAAGCTGTACGGGCTGTACACATATCATACGAGAAGCACTTCCCACAAAACAGATGCTTTATACACATAAATACTTGTGTATAAATATTCATTACTAACCTTTCTATAAACATGATTTGATTATAACTGCGAAATAGCCTATTGTAACGTCTGCAATTATATGAAATAAATAAATAAATGCAACATATATGAACACATACAGACCCCTTACAGTCTCCAATATGTTACCAATTACAGATAAACTACACACAGCATACAGTACATTTAGTCATTATTTGGGTTCAAAAACAACACGCATCATATAGCCCACAGTCAGTCCAACACCTTGATCTGTATCTTTAATCTTCACCAGCACATGTAACCTCTGTTAAAGAGTAATTCCATCATTCAGAGTTCATGATAGTCCAAAAGGCGATGATAATAGTTAAACATGGCAGTTTGTTCATGATTTAGGTTGCTGAAAGAATCATTTGCTCCTTTGTTTTTTCCGTCTTCTCCTTTGTTTTTACACACTACTCTCTCACGTTTGTCTGTTTCTGAAAGGATCGGATGTCAAAAGCACTTCAATAATCACACGCACATTATTATCTGCTCAAGAAGTTCGTTATTTCAAATATAGACGCACAGCACAAGCGATCACGAGCTCTGGAGAAAGTGAAACCGCTCGCACTTTTAGACGGTCTCGTAAAACAAAAACAGGACACAGCAAATTTTGTTCTTCTTGGCTTTGTGGCTGTTCATCAAGACAACAACAAGGTTTGTTTTAGCTTGGCTCGTTATTTTATGCATATAGTATTACGATGTAATGTCTCGGCTGTGTATTTAAAAATGGCGGTTTCTTTGTTTTCATTCTTCTGCTTGTGTATGCGCGTGTGACATTTCTTTGTAAATCAATAGCATTCAGCTGCACATCTAGCTCTGCCTTTTGGTACCCTTTTGTTGTGCTAGGTACCATTTGCAAAGGGTACCCAGAAAGTAGTATGGTACAGTTCGCTTTTTGGTACCTTTTGACAGTGGAAATGGCCATAAAAGCGTACCATACCGTACTGTACCACTCAGTGGAAACGGGCAATGAGAGTACAACCCTCAGTACTCAGAAACACCCACACACTCTCCCATTCACATACTATGGCCAGTTTAGTTTATCCAATTCATCTATACTGTAGGTCTTTGTACTGTGAGGGAAGCCATGCTTTGTAAAACATTTTACATTGAGCATTTATGAGTGTGCTTCGCAGAGGTGAGTGGGCTTGACAAACCACCTGTAGAATCCCTCTTCTCTCTACATGCACCAGACACTTTACTTACTTTACTTTATTGTCATTCACATGCACAGTATGTATACACAGAACAAAACTTTGTAGCATTGGCTCTGCCGTTTCAATAAAAATAACCCTGAACAATAAATAAATAAATGATCCTCGTTGTCAGGTGGATATACAGTGCAAATAAAAAACTTACAAGTGAGTCTTACAAGGACTCAAGAAGAAAAACAGTGTTTAGCTGTGAATGTACCACAGACATGTTGTACTGCTTGTTTTCTTCAACCTTAAGTACTTCCTTTGCACAATATTGCTCTGGCTTAAAGTACTTGTATAGTATGTCTTAGATTGTGTTTATAGTTAAATATTTAAGTATAGAATATGTATAGTTAGTAGTGAGTATAGTCAGATTACTGCTCTGGTATGTTATTTATATATATATATATATATATATATATATATATATATATATATATATATATATATATATATATATAGGTTTAAAATAGCTTCTCAATATATCCAGTCCAGACATACTGTATAGCGAAATGACAATAAAGCTCTTGAAACTTGACCTGGAAAAAAAAAAAAAAAAAATGCACCTGGAGTGAACCCACGCAAATATGGGGAGAACATGCGAACTCCACACAGAAAGACCTCCTGGTCCAGCCGGGACTTAAACCAGTGACCTTCTTGCTTTGAGGCAACCATGCCACCTATAATAATTATATTATAAAATATAATATTGTAATATTGAATAAACTGCACTTAAATGACTATAAGGGTATTACGGTGGCAGTGGGTAGCACGTTCGCCTCACAGCAAGAAGGTCCCTGGTTCGAGCCTTGGCTGGGTCAGTTGGCATTTCTGTGTGGCGTTTGCATGTTCTCCCCGTGTTGGCGTGGGTTTCCTCCGGGTGCTCCTGGTTTCCCCCACAGCCCAAAGACAAGCGCTATAGGGGAAGTGGGTAAGCTAAATTGTCCATACTGTATGTGTGTGAATGAGTGTGCATGGATGTTTCCCAGTGATTGGTTGCGGCTGGAAGGGCATCCGCTGTATAAAACATATGCTGGATAAGTTGGTGGTTCATTCCGCTGTGGCGACCCCTGATTAATAAAGGGACTAAGCCGAAAAGAAAATGAATAAATGACTTTATAAATGACTTGATAAATATACTTTACAGTTTGTCTGTCATGTTCATACATAAACACATTTCACTTAACATAAATCTCTTCATTAATTCACAGTGTGTTAACCTTACTGCAAGTGATTTAGTGTTCAAGGAAGCTGTTCGGCTTAAAGGGGAAATAACTGCAGCCTCATGTTTAGGGGGCGTTGAGTGGCACATAAGGAGTTTATGGCAGGAATTTGTGACACGGACCCCTGTTGTGACTTCAGATTTACCATAGAATATGTACTGTGGATATGTGCTGTGCATGTGCACATATGCGTGTCTACTTGCATGCTATTTCAGTCATGCTGTTTTCACACTACCACATGTTTATGATAGTCACCTTTATTTCTATAGTGCTTTATACAATGTAGATTGCGTCAAAGCCGCTTTACAACGATGAATAGTAAAGGGATTACAGAAATGTAGTTCACGTGAATCATATTTCAATCACAAATTATGTAGAACCACTATTGTGGTTAAAACACTATTTATATGTTTTTTATCAAACGGTTGGGTTTGACCCAAAATTGGGTTGCTACAACACGTCATTTTTAGCGTCTGAGTTCTTGCTCAGGTTACTGTGTATTTGTAGTGTAAATTTGTAGGCAGTGTTGGGTAAGTTACTTTTAAAAAGGAATAGATTACAAATTACCGACTACTACTGGAAAAATGTAATCTGATTACATTACTAATTATTTAATGTAAAAAGTGGTAACACTTTATAATAACTACACACTATGAACCATTTATTAATGATTAGCATATAGTGAATTTATTATCTGTTAATCATTAACTCTACATTAACAGACGTTAGTAAGCAGTTTATAACTGCAACTACAAATGCTCTATTCTTGACTTACAACCACATTTATAATGTGCTTAATACTTGTACTTTCATACTTTGTTAATGATTTATTTTTCATTACTAAATTAAGTATTGCATTATTTAAGTTGCATATTTAAGTCAAACCAGTTATTTAAGCATAGTTGGTGTTTTTTTAATATCATTCAGAATGAGTTAGTAAATGATTATTAAACTATTAAAATTAGCATTTATAAATCTTATTATTCAGGCATTTATTAATAGTTAATTTGTATGTTTATAAATGCTTTATTAACTCAATTTCATCCAGTTTTGTGACCTAATCTAAAGTGAGGACTATATATGCTTTATAAATCCCTTATAAATGACAATTAAAGACTCAGTTAAATTCTAAACAGAGAAAAAGAACATAAACGACATTATTCATTTATATTCGTTTGAAGATACACAAATAAAACTGTATTTAAAAAAATATATTCTTTGCAACCTTATCTAAAATAAAATTACTGTACAGTTTAAACATTGCATCTTATTATATTGTTATATTGTTGTTGTTTTATCCAATTTTATGTCGTATTTTGACACTCCTGTTATTCAGCAATGTTTAAACTTTACAGTAATTTTACTTTTTAGATAAGATTGCAATGATTATTGTTCATACTGAGCCTTTAATTGTCATTTATAAGGGATTTATAAAGCATAAATAGTCCTCACTTTAGATTAGGTCACAAAACTGCATGAAGTTGAGTTAATAAAGCATTTATTAACATACAAATTAACTATTACTATATGCCTGAAAAATAAGATATATAAACGTTGATTTCAATAGTTTATTAATCATTTACTAACTCATTCTGAATTATCTTAAAAACCATCGACTACTCTTAAATACAACTGGTTTGTTAATAATGCAGTACTTCATTTAGTAATGAAAAGTAAATCATTAACAAAGTATGAAAGTACAATTATTAAGCACATTATAAATGTGGTTGTAAGTTAAGAATAGATGATTTGTAGCTGCAGTTATAAACTGCTTACTAACGTTTATTAATGTAGAGTTAATGATTAACAGATAAAGAATTCACTAGATGCTAATGCTTAAAAAATGATTGATAGTGTGTAGTTATTATAAAGTGTTACCTAAAAAGGAATCAGATTACTAATTAATTTACTTTGAAGTTCCTTTTAAAACATATAAAATATACCTATAAAAATACAAAATAAACTGCAGCTCTTTCAGAAATTTAATATTCACTGAAAAACATTACAACGGATTTAAAAAACGTAGAGTGCCCAAAACCTAAAATTCTCTTATTATTCACTTGTTCCAAACCTGTTTATTTATTTATTAATTTATTTTTTTGAACACAAAAGAAGACATTTAGAAGAAATGTGCAATTAATCAAAATTAAGTTTCATTTTAAATTTTGGCTTTTAACGATTATGAAAAAACATTAATCAAGATAAAACGATTATTGCATCAAATACCGCCCCCTTTCCGGCTGTACACATTTGTTGCTCTGCAAAGCTCAGTTTCACGTGAAAATTACTAAAAGCATTTACTGTAATGTAACTTTTGCAGCACGGGATGCGCATCATTCATTGATGTACATTCGAATCATTCATGTTTTTAAAAGCGTGAAAGAGATCGCATGCTGTTGTGTGTGTGTGTGTGCTCAGCCTCAGAGATGAGCAGAGCACACACATATCTAAAGTCATCTTAATGTGAGCACTTTAATGGTCAAATACATGCAAATTTGTGTCAAAAAGCGGTGTTTAGTGATTATTCATATTAACCCTCATTTATTTAATAAACAAACGAGTTGAGAATCAAAAGACATGTGACAGTGAAACCATTCATCAGAACCGTACTGCTCTTAAAGTTACAGCGTGCAGTATTCCTGCTGCTGACTGTTTTTATCATTAATCAAACAAAAGGACAAAATCACTCACTGCTCTTGACTGAAGGACTTTTGTAGCTATAATTAAAGTTTTGTTTTCTTACAGGGAGATGTGTAAAGCACAGTTTGTTTCATATTTTTTATTCTAATGTATTTATTTCCCTTTTCTTATTTACAGGGGGCAAAAAATATATATATATACAGTTAAAGTCAGAATAATTAGCCCTCCTGAATTATTAGCGGCCCTTTTTGCCCCAATTTTTGTTTAATGGAAAGATTTTTTTTCCAACCCATTTCTAAACATAATAGATTTAATAACTCATTTCTAAAAACTGATTTCTTTTATCTTTGCTATGATGGCAGTACATAATATTTTACTACATATTTTTCAAGATACAAGCATTCAGCTTAAAGTGCAATTTAAAGGCTTAACTAGGCTAATTAGGCAAGTTGGGGTAATTAGGCAGGTCATTGTATAACAGTAGTTTCTTCTGCTGACAATCAAAAAATATATATTGCTTAAGGAGGCTCATAATATTGATCTTAATATAGTTTTACAAATATTTAAACCTGCTTTTATTCTAGCAAAAAAAAAAACTTTCTCTAGAAAAAAAAAAAAAATATTATAGGAAATATTGCGAACAATTCCCTGCTCTGTTAAACATCATTTAGAAAATCGTTATAAAAAAAAAATTCACAGGAGGGTGAATAATTTTGAATTCAACTTTATATCGTTTTGAATAATCGTGATTCCAATTATGACCAATATAATTGTGATTATGATTTTTCCCATAATCGAGCAGCCCTACTGTAACCATTGACATTCATAGTATGAAAAAGTGTTTGGGTCAGTTCTTGATGCGTGACTCGCAATTTTTAACTGGTGCACCTGGAAAATGCGAACGTCCCAATATGCACGCATAAGCTGCGGCCCTCCATTGGAAATAATGAACATAAGCAGCTACGCTTCTCTTCACATTCTTCACAATGGACCGCCATGTTTTGGGGCACTGGTGTCCTCCTTGGTGACAAGTTTTGTCGTAGAATGCTTTCTATTCAAGTGCTTGAACAAGTTGCTGGTCGAGTTGAAAGCAGTCGAAAGTTCCTTAGAGACATAGACTGCATTTCACAGCAATATTTTTGTTTTTATGCTCAATGAAATCAAAGTAATGTCTGTATTTACACTTGAAGAAGCAACCATTCTTGACAGCAACCATTGCAGCTCGTGTTCTCCAGAAATTTAAAAGTGCAGCTCGTTAACTGACTTGCAGTGGAAAATGTGATTTAAAAGAAGCATTTTTTTTCTTCTAAAAATTATATTTGTTACGTAAGTAACACAATTACATTGACTTTTTTGCACAAATGTAAAATGTAATTCGTTACATTACTGCGTTTCTCAAAAATGTAATTAGAAAACAGTAATGTGCTACTGTGGAACGCGTTACACCCAACTATGTTTGTAGGTGACCTCTAACTTCACCTTTTAAAGAAACTTAATAGTGGTGATGAATTTCAAGCCTGAATTACGTGTAATATTAAATATTAACGGTTAAGTCACATGACCTGATCAAAAAGATAATGTGGTTCATATACAGTATAAACCCTACAGCAAGAGCTTTTATAGAAACCTTATTGACAAAACAGTGACATTCCTGACATGAAATCCTATACTAAGAGAAGTGACAATAAGACCACAAATCATAGCAAAAAGCAGCGTGGTGAGCTTTGTCATATAAGTGAGCTTACATGGAATAACCCACCATTTAGTCTGTTTAGTGTTATGTAAATGTGTGTAAATATATATTTATTTATTTTGTTAATGCCAGTATAAATGTTTAAAGATTTTAGTTAAATCATTCCACATAAATATGCACTATTTATATATATATTTTTTTACGAAATGCTATGCAGTATGCTATCCTTGTCTATTGTCCTTGTAAAATAGAAGAGAAATGCATTAAATTACCATCTTCACATTTGTTCACAATGTTTGGTCGAACGGAAGGTTTTTAAGAATGAGAAAATCCCTCCCCCTTACTAGTTATTATTACTATTATTATCTGTCATCAGCAAATGCTTTTAGACATACAGTAAAGCCTGACTATATTTAGATATCGCCCAAGATCCAGTTCCTATTTTATCAACACAAAAAAGACTCTGCATTCAACAAGCCATTTAATAAGTTTTAATAAACTATTTCTACTTGATCTGACCTATAAAGATGTATTTTTAGGTAAGTGACAAAACATTTGTATTAGACATGGGACGATAACCGTTCTCAAGGTATACCGCGGTTTGGAAAAGTCAAGGTTTTAAAACCGCCAACATTTTCTGTAATACCATTTTTAAGGTATGTGTAAGATTTTTTATTTACATTTTTTTTTTTTTTTTTTTTTTTTTAGGAAAACAGTATCTCCAGCAGAAAAAAATATCCAAAGGTGCCGTTTTAAATTGTAAAGAAATCTGGGTTTTTGAAACAAATCAAGACAGCAGAAGTCAGTGATTCATTTGAATTATGTAGCCTGATGTGAAATTTAATATATTGTTTTCAATGTGGAAAAAAAAAAGTTTTAGTTTTTTACCCAGACAATTAAAAAGAACTTATTTTAGAGCAGAGAGCACAATACAGTACTGTGATATCGTGAAACGGATATTTTTCTTTCTTTTTTTTTTTTTTCGGCTTAATCCCTTTATTAATCCGGGGTCGCCACAGCGGAATGAACCGCCAACTTATCCAGCACGTTTTACGCAGCGGATGCCCTTCCAGCTGCAACCCATCTCTGGGAAACATCCATACACACTCATTCACACTCATACACTACGGACAATTTTAGCCTACCCAATTCACCTGTACCGCATGTCACGGGACTGTGGGGGAAACCGGAGCACCTGGAGGAAACCCGCGCGAATGCAGGGAGAACATGCAAACTCCACACAGAAACGCCAACTGACCCAGTCGAGGCTTGAACCAGCGACTTTCTTGCTGTGAGGCGACAGCACTACCTACTGCGCCACTGCGTAACCTGTGATATTTTTATCCAAGGTTATCATACCGTCAGAATCTTATACCAGTCCTTGCCTAATTTGTATCACAACCTACATTGCGTTAATACAGAATGTTGTAGTTTTTTTGTCTTTCTATTTAACCAGGAGGTCAATCTGTAACAAAATTCTCCTTTTGTCATTTAAAATTGTCCTTTTACTGTCTACATAATTCACAACATAAACAACTTGACAGTCATGCCCTAAATATGATTTTTATTTAGATTTGTAAAACCTAAAATTTGGCATTAGTAACCTTCTTGCCATTAGTTACACACACGTATGCTCTGATTTCCCATTATTGGTTGATTTTGAGTAAGATAATGAATCATTAATTAGTTCTAACCAAATCATTGCAATAAATGATTTGCTGGATCAGATATAATCAGATCTGTCCAATTCGTGAAATAGGTTAACGGAAAAAAATAAGCTCATTCACAAATCAAACGTGTTATTGCGTCCACTTCAGCACAGAAAATCATAAGCATGCTGAAGTTTTGTTGTCTGTCACTTAATTATGCTGCAATGTTTTTTAAACCATCCATAACCTGGACAACAAATCATTCTGAAAGTAAGTCCAATGATATATTTACCCTGTGTCAATACCCTCATACTGTAGTTGTGGCATGGACTTTTAAGTTGAAACTATTTTTAAAACCATGTACTTATCATTATAGTTATAGCTTCAGTTATAGTTGAGCAAACTGATGGCATGATTACAAAACGCAAAAAGTAAAATAAAATTAAAAATCAGTTTGTTCATGCAAATTAGTATATATTGCCATACTGCTGTGTGTATGTAAAAGCAGTTGAACAAGTCCGACTTGAATTTAGAGAAATAATGTAGTGCTACAGTTACTATTCATTGATAACTCTTATTATAACTTATTATTAATTATTTTCTGTGGAGTAAATGAATAAAAAGTGGACCAGAAAAAAAGAGGGTGGCTAGAATTGCTGTTCTATTGATCTAGTGTATGCAAGCAGGAAGCACAACCTATATACAGGCCCCGCCCCTACAGTGCCACCCCAAACATATTGACATTTAAAGGTGTTTGACACTGCTGCTTCTTTGTTTTGGCATGCGTGAAGTGCAGAGAGGAGGAGGTCGTTTGGATGATTAACAGGAAAAGTGTGCGAGCGAGAGCGTCTGGGGTTAGTGGTAGGTGTTCCTGGGCCCCTCTGGCAGGAGCAGCTGGAGTCTCTAAATTAGTGCTGGGCTTGATTATGCGCCGTTCACCCTCTCCGGCCCCTCCTCTGAGTTTAGCTGCAGGTGAAACTCGCTGCCAGTCGGCCTTCTGCCGCCCCTCTCTCAGGCTTTTGTCCTCCTGCACGTAATTGTAACGTGCATGGTGCTGCACAGCAAATGTGCTCTGGGTGATAGTGTGTTTTTGTCAGTGTGTGTGTGTGTGTGTGTGTGCATTTGCTTTTCATTTGTTGACTGTAGAACCAGCCCGTATCTCAAACACACATACACAAACACACTTCCCTCTAGTGGAACTATTAGCCAGCATGAAGTATGGGTATGCATTCCCTAAGGGGTATTTAAACAGGTTGCAGGAAAGGTTTTAGTTGAAGCTTTAAAATAGAAATTAGTCAGACAGAAAGCAATTTGGTAATCGTTAATCTCATGATTGATTGATTGATTGATTGTTGTCGAAATTATTTGGATATATGAATTTGGGCAGGAATATCTGGTTTGGTGAATGGCAGATGGGGGTGTTTAGGAAACCTTTAATCGTCGTAACTGTGTTTGGCAGCGATATTGGTTATGAAAATGCACTTTTACCTTTGACGTTCAAATGAAAGATGCTGATAATTACCCAGAAATATACACAAAATCACTTTTAAGCATCTCAATAACATTTCACTTAGTATTTGTCAGCGCCAGTGGTGTCGGTGTTAGGGATGCTAGAGCATTGTTTCTGGCCCTGTGGTAATAAAGGATACAAAAAAAAAAGGGAAATGTTGGGAAACACTGGAGAAGATGTTTGCAGTGGGGGTACCTGTCTTTCTCTCTCCCCATGTCTCTCTGCCGGGTCTTTATGCGTGGGATCCTTGGGTGATTTGGGATTTCTCCCGGTTGCAGGCCTGGGGGAGGACCGGTAACTGAGCCACCAGC
This sequence comes from Danio kyathit, assembly GCA_903798195.1. Classification (NCBI taxonomy): domain Eukaryota; kingdom Metazoa; phylum Chordata; class Actinopteri; order Cypriniformes; family Danionidae; genus Danio; species Danio kyathit. The sequence goes on from LR812542.1 coordinate 10,803,295, forward strand.
CGAGGGAGCTGGACCAATTACACTGTTAGGATAAATGTAGCGCCATGCATGGATTGTGGTACTTAACAGGCCGTATGAAGGCAAGCTTCACCAGGGTATTTTAAATGGAAGGGAATTTAAAAACAGATTTATGGGGCAGTTAAAAATAGTAGGCGACTGATTTTTCCTCCCCCCCACGTTTGCCTCTTTTCTTTTTCACGAAATGATAGATCTGCAGAAAAAGGGAAAGCTGTCCCCAGTGGAGCGGCCCAACACAAATTGACAATTTCAATCCCGTATCGCATAATATCCTCATCGTCTTCCCTCTCTTCATTTCTTCTGTCCTCCTGACCAACAGTGACATATTAAATTAAGCCTTAACTAAATCTGAGTTAATGAATTATTCTAGCACCTATGATGTGATTATTTTAATTAATGGGACAACATACCTGCCGTCACTCTCGTCTGCTAATGAACAGCGCGCTCGGCTCTAATGTCTTTTTCTGACACCACCCAGCACCCCCACCCCAAAATAATGGGAAATGACTGTTTCTCTGTCTTATGGCCAATTCCCTCCTGTGAGATAGAGCTTTGTGAATCAGTGATAGCCTTTTACACACACACACACACACACACACACACACACACACACACACACACACACACACACACACTCACCCTGTTGTAAAAAGTGGGTTGTACAGTTTTCTAGCTGGACGTAATTTGTTACCTTTTTTTTTTTATCTCAACCAGAGCTTCTCTTTCAAAAGTAGTTTGTTTTTGTTTATTTTATTTATCTGAGCAGCATTTTTGTTTCTATAATCGTGGAATGGTTTAACTACTGCTAATACAGCATATTTGCATAAATATTGGGAACAGAATTTATTTGTCTTGTTGTCAGGTCATAATAATAACAACATAAGCTCATTCTAAAAACGTAGCCCTATATACATTTCTGGAGATTGCGAATTATGTAGCCAGAGGAACATATGGCTGCATTTTCTTTAAAACGAATGCTACAGTGCGGTATGACTCCATTCCTTTTCACGCTTTCCAGCTGACCGCTTACCTCCATATGGGCTGCTCTTCCATTATTACCAGTTAGTCCAGAGGTTTTGCATTTACGTCGGCGGACTTGAGATGCAAAGCAGAGTTGACCATGACGACGGGGTTCAAGTTCGGCGAAGAAGGGTTCCAGAAAGCAGGCAAGAAAAAACTAAAGTTTAAAATAAAATAAACAAGTAAATAACAGGGTGAGAATGGTAAAATCGGAAAACATGGTAAAAATCAAGCTGCCGTGAGGGTTTTTCTTTTTCTGGATTGCTTTTGAAAACACTGCGGTTGGGTTTAGGGAAGTGGGTGAGTGCTGGTCAATCAGTGCTTTTTAAAACATTATCGTTTGGGTTTAGGAAAGGGAGTGGGTGTGGGGTTCAGTTGGTCAGTCAGTTAGTCGACAGGGGCCTCTGGTGGATTTATATGAGAACAGCAGGTGGGAATGGCACTCGTGAGAGAAATTTCAGATCTCAAAAAGCATACAAAAAGCATGCGGATTCGTGAAACAAAAACTGCAAAAAAAAAAAAACGTAGCTCCTGGGATGTATTTGGCACTCTTCCGAAATGTATATAGGGGTACGTAATCAGAATGAGCCTGGGTTGAATAATAATGTCACACCCCAGGGGTAACGACTTCATTGTTACATTTTATAATACATGAACTATTAAATTAGGCCATACTCGCACTATGCTATCTGAACCGTGGCCAGGCCCGTTTCCCGGATCGTTTGAGAAGTGTGGGTGCTCTAAATCGAGCTCAGGCACGGTTCAGTTGGCCGGCCCTGGCCCGGTTAGAAGAGATGTGCCAGAGCATGGTTCACTTGGGCTTTGGCGCGGTACGCTTGTAGTGTGAGTGCAAAGTGTGCCTGAGCCCGAAACTGAAGATGAGACGTGACTTTTACGGGACTGTTTCATATGTGTTTATTAATCATTCTTACTGTTCAATGAACGCAAACTGTCGTAGATTATTAAAGACGCAAACCCCTCACTGCACGACAGCTGTACATTTAACAAACCTCATAATACCTGCAGCAGGAGGACTTTATGATTGTTTATGAGCGTCAAAAGTGGCTGATCTGTTTGGCGAAATATTTGACTGAGTGTCACCGCATCCCAAACGACTAAAACGATATAACTAAAGAAATCTCCACTATGCTGAGTGAGAGCGCTTCTTACTGAACAGTGCATCATCGATGACTTAAGCGGGCCGTTGGGGGAGACGGGAGGGGGGACAAGCATGCTTTGGCCTGGTTCAAGGCAACTGTACATAGTGTGAGTACACCCTTACATTATTATTAAAACCTTATTCACACTAGCAGCGACTTTGTAGCTGCCTGTTGCTCTGGGTGGCGATCTGCTACAAAGAGAGGTCTGAGAATACAACCGGCCTCTGAGCAAGCTGAGAGAGGATCATGCGAGCTCTACTGGTGTTCGTATTGGCTGTCGCTTAAGAAAGTCGCTCTTCATTTGCATAAAGTTGAAGGATTCTCAACTTTGTCGCGTCGCTCGACATGCTCACCTGGTCGCCAACAGTTGCTGTCTCTCGTGTAGACGGAGGTCACTAGAAGTCACTTACTCTCCTTTGATATGAACAGTCCCTTGACGATTTGCCACTGTAAGTCGCTCGTACTATGAATGAGGCTTAACTTGTATTAAGTGACTTAAAAGCTTTTCATTAGAGAATTAAGAATACAAATCCAGAATCAATGCTGTCAAAAAAAGCTGGGTGTTCACTGTTGATGATCATATAAGGTAGGAAGTAAAGTCTTTATACAAACCCCTTAACCGCAGTGATATATATATATATATATATATATATATATATATATATATATATATATATATATATATATATATATATATATATATATATATATATATCTATATATATATATATATATATATATCTATATATATATAAATATATATATATATATATATATAAATATATATATATATATATATATATATATATATATATATATATAATTTAGTACTGTTTGTCAGTCTGTTGTGAAGCATACTAAATGCAGTTTGAGCTCAGTAACTTCTGTTTTGTTTTGTGTGGCCATTGTGTCTAATATGATCTGTTGAAATATAAACTCACAACTGTCACTCTGTTAAAAAAAAAAAACTTTTTAAACACAGAGAAGCAATTACCCAAAGTTTACAGCATAACAGCTAGCTAGCAAAGTCAAACAAAATCCACCCAGCACTGATAGTCATAACACACCTTTCTCGTAATGCCTTTATCTCTTCCTCAACAGTGTCAGTAACCACCATGACCACAAAAAAAGGGTTAATTCGTTGCAGCCTTCTAAACTTATTTAAAAAACTTTTCAATGTGTCCTTAATTTTACTATGTACATTTAATTCATTATGTTTTTCCATTTAAACCTGCTTGTTTGTGTCATTGTACAATCTGAAAAGTAAAAGTTGGAATAAATTGCACACGGACAGCTATAGCCTACCAGTGTTGGGGAAAGTTACTTTTGAAAGTAATGCGTTACAATATTGAGTTACTCTCCCAAAAAAAGTAACTTACGCAACTTAGTTACTTTTTATTGTAAGTAATGCATTGCTTTACTTTTGAGTTACGTTTGCATTACTTTTTATTACCTGGCTGAGGCTTGATCTCTTTCTCTTTCTTCATTTTTTTAAATTGAGGAGCTCTGCAATTAATAGTGCACTGTATAACCTACACCTTCGTTTATCTTTAAAAAACACGTCAAAGAATAATATTTTATGATAATGTTATCTGAGAACTTTCTAACCCCAGAGCTATTCATGCCGTATATACAGATTATTGAAAGTTTAAAGCAACGTGTTTGCTACTTTTGTACTATTTGTCTTAAGTAAAATCACTGTACATTAAGACAATCCCCTTTTCCTTTTCTTTGATGCATTCAAAATAATGACCACATTCTCTCATTGACTGCATGGTTCATTGTAACTCATTTTAATTCAGCAGTTTATTTTTTAAAGTTAATCATTCCGATACTGGAATTCAGCACTAATCGGTACTGAAATTTTAAAAAGAGTCATTTCCTGCGAACATTTGAGCGCTGTCGAACATGTCCTTAATCAGCGCTGATTTGCCATTGTGTTCACGTGCTCAATAGAAATGACTGTGAATGGCCGTGAAGGTCATCAGTTCACCAAACTCACTGCTGTGTACTGAGTGTAAACACAGATACAGGGACACTGGAGCATTTTAAAGCTGCGATTCATCAGCGAATCGCTCCTATGTCAGCTTATAGACAAACCAGAGTTTTCCAGAGTCATTTCTGTTGAGCACACAATGGCATATCAGCTGGGTTTAAGAAAGTGCTCAACAGCACTCAAAAGTTTGTGAGAAATGGATGTTTTTAATATTTCAGTATAAATTTAGTACTGAATTCCAGTATCGTGACAACCCTAGTTACTTGTAATGTGGTACCCTCAACACTGTAGCCTACTATAGCTAACTTATACATTTTTACATTTGAAAATATACTATTTAGAGTAGCTGTAGTAATGGCAGACATTCAGAAACATGCTGAATTGGGCCAAATTGATCCAATGTTAACCTCAAACACACCAAACCAACTAGCCGGAGTGATGGTATGTCCCAGCCCTTAGGACCCTAGCTTTTGTTGTCCTAACTCATCTAATAAAAAAACTTATATGCATTAAACAATGAGAATAATCGAATGCTGATTCATATATGTTTAATAAATTTACATATGTAAAACATATCATCTTTGCTTATAAATATAGATTATCTGACAGATGTTTTGTCCAGCATCTGATTTGCTGAAAGTTGGAGAATGGGTGCTGACTTTGGTAAGATTAACACTTAACAGGAGAGGGCCTAGATTAATACTTAAGACCTTTGTGTGGCAACAACTTCCGAGCTTTAAAGTTGTCATTATATGCACATAAGAGTGTTTGCTGGGGAAAATTAACATGGGAAATAAAGTTGTCATTTTATGCATCGAACATTGCTGGAGAAAAAAAATATATGTAAATGTATAAACACAGTAACTGCTGGTTTCAATCCCTTTTTCTTTGCTTGAGCAGGCCAACATGTCTACCAATTGGTTTGAATGTTTTTCATGGATGTTTCATGAACAAAAGAAGCATGTGTTTAAACAAATGCCACAGAGATATTTACAATAAATGCATTGAGATAACTTATTAATGTTATTTCACTTCTATTAAAAGGCAGTTTAATCTAGAATCTAAATATTATAGAGACAATACTACACAGTCAGTGTTGATTTAAGAAGATCTGCTGCATTTCTGTGTTCTGTTGCCAAAATGTATGCCCTGTATTATGCAAATGCCTTACTTTGATGATAATGTAGGACACCTGCTCTTTCAACTGTAGCTACATTTCAGATTGTCATTTTTGGAATTGCCCCAGGGTGGTGATTGGTCCAAATAAGAATTTATTGTGGCAAGTTTTATTGATTTGGACCGTGCTCAAGAGTAGATGGTTCTAGCTGTAAATTACAATACAAAGGCTAGAATGATCTTGAGGTCTGGTTTTAATGCATTTATACCCAAAGCAGTATAGAGTTTATACATTCTAAATTATTGTAGCTAGTTAGGTACGTTTCTAAAAATAGCTAAATAAATGACAAACTACTGTACAGTGTAAGGACCTGTTACTTAAAATCTGCTTCAAAGAAATTAAATTCTGTAGTTAATTATTTTAAATAACCTAACTGCTATTCATTCATTAAATCAGACATTGCTTGTCATAATTCTAAACATTTGATAATGGAAATATTCAATAGAATTTTTTTTTAGATTTGGCAGCAATAAATATTGTAATATTTTGAAATTATTTGAAATCATTGGCTAAATTAAAGCTTTAAACTGTGGGTAAAATAAGTATGGAACACATCACCTTTTTTCTGAGAAAACATTCTAAAGGAGTTGTTGACTAATTTCTCACCAGATGTCAGTAACAGCAAAGGTAATACATACAAAAAAAAAACTAATTAGTTTAGAAATTAAGTTATGCTTAATAAATGCGTAATAAATAACAAATAGTATTGAACACATGAAGAAAGGAAGCTGTAAAAAAGGCATAGAAAATCCAGACAGCAGCTGAAATCTCCCAATAGTTAAATAGTAACCCTGCCCCTCATCAGTGGTGATTTGTAGACTCTAAAGGCAGATTTATACTTCTGCGTCAAGCGCACGCATATGCTACGGCGCAGCCTACACGTGGACGCATAGCCCCTCGCCGTGGCCGTCGGTATCGTTGATGCGCACCTCTCAAAAAATGTAACACGTACGCGTAGCGCAAGCTCTGTGATTGGTTGGCTTGGTATCGCTGACGAGTGTGGGCTAAGGTGAGAGCCGCGCGCCCGATGCAGCGAGTGTTTACAAGTGTGGAGTCCCGTGAAAGAGCTCCGGATGGAGACTGTGGTTTTGTGTTTACCTTAAATTAAAGTTGTTGCACGTCCGCCGGTTCCCGCCTCCAAATGAGCGAGTTTGAGTCACTTGTACATTAAGAAAGTGTTCAGAAAAAAAAAAAAACAAGCGAAGAAACTCGACACAGAGGAACATAAACAACTACTGCCAGCTAGCGTTTCGGAAATGTATTGCAGAAAAAATAGAAACAGCGCGCTGAAGTATAAATGCACAGCTACGCGCGAGGCTTGCGCCGTGGGTCACGCTGATCACTTGACGCAGAAGTATAAACCAGCCTTAAGGGTGTTTTCACACCTGTCTTATTTACTTTGGTTGAATCGCACTAGAGTTCGTTTTCCCTCTTAGTGCGGCTTGTTTGGGCAGGTGTGAATGTAGCAAATGCAGTTGAGTGGGCACCAAAAGCGGACCAAAAAGTCGTACCGAAACCTCCTTGAAAAGGAATCCAGCTGCCGTAGTCTGATGCACTGTGCATTATAAGATGTGGATGAAAAATATTTGTTGACAGAAAACAATTGTAAATAAATAGAGAGAGGGAAAAACATTACCTAATGGATCGTTAGAAATATTTCCGGAAGATGACCATGTCACAGTTTAGCAAAATTATTTCACCCCTCCTCCTGAAGTGACTTGCGATGCGCCTTCACTGCTTGAAATGCATTAAAACATTGTTTTCCAGCTGCAGCCGCGCTTCATTCTCGAAATGTATAATGTTAGTCTAAAGTGATGTTTACAAACTATATAGTATACTATGACCAGGGATACAATCAGCCAGCGCAGTCGTCCCTCCATAGTAAAAAGCGACATTTTGCTCCAGCTTGATGCGGGCGCGCGAGGTCTGGACGTGTTTGTGACGCGCACTCTCATCTTGGTGCTTGTTCTGTCTGTAGCGTGGTGTTTCATTCTCAGCATCTCAGCATCTCAGTCTCGGTTTCGGTTGGTGCTGAGATGAAACATGCATCGTGTACTTGTGTCTTGCGTTTAGTCTTCTGTTGGTGTTGTGTTTACCACGAGGTTCATGTTTACATGCGCCGCATGCTTTAGTTTCACGTGAACACACGATTAATGAGTTCTCTCATTGCCTGCGGGTTCTAGTCCCCTTTTACGTAAGCACATGGCTTGTGTTGTTTCTTGTGTCATGCGCTCTCCTGTCTAGTCCAACTCTCCTTGTTAACCTATTATTAGTTTATTATGTTCACCTGTTTGTTTGTTAATTATTTCTGCTTATATTCTTCTCATGTCTGCTTTTTGTTTTATTTTTATTTGTTATTATAGTTCTGCACCTGAGTCCTCGCTCCTTTCCCCACCAACAACCGTAACAGACGGTTGAAAAAAGTACATCCTATATAGTATGAATGCGAGTAGTATGAATGGAACTTGGACATACTACATCTGCCATTTGTCAGGATCACATGGCCTAACTGCATCAGTTGCGTCACTTCACTGCCATTCGTGAATTCTCTTGCGGTGCATTATGGGGTAGCGTAGCGTCCATCTGATTTGCACTTCAGAATCTCGCCAGAAGTAGTAGGTCATTCATGTACTTCACACATACTGTTTTTACAATACTGTGAATTCGGACATGCTACTTAGCTTGCATACTGTTTTTTTAGAGTACTATATAGTGTGGGAGTTTGCGATTTCGGATGCAGCATGAGTCTTCTCTCGCAGAGCTCGTGGTAGTGCTTTCCACCTGGTGATCCTTCATCTCCAGGCAGGTGCTTCATTTCTGCCGGCACCTTATTTTACCGATCCCCCTCCTCAACCTCCCTCTTCGCCTGTCCACTGTTCACTTTCACTTTCTTCTGCGACTTCCCAACCCTTTTCACTTTCGTCCGCAACACCCCTCCGCCTTCCCCTCACACGCCCCACCCCCCACTCTTTTCTTTCGTCCGCAACACCTCTACACCTCGGGTAACATGCCAGATCCATTAGCCCGATCTGTTCCGGGACCTTGCAATTCACAAATTAAGCACTGTCTCCAGGTTTGTTGTCACTAACATGAGAGCAAGAAATGTTTGTATTTTTTGGAGGATTGGGGCAGGAGTGGCAGTGTTGAAGTACTCCTTTAGGAAACTTACAGTTTGGCCTTTTTGTTAGTATTTCAATCGATTATACTACTGTATATGCACGATAGCAAATTTTCTGTCTTTTACATTTTTTATTTATTTCCAGATTTCTCTTGTCTTTTTCAGGTATACTTTGTTTGAGAGAGAATGACAGAGAAAGCAAAAGATGTATTCATATGACAGACTGCATGATCAGGACTGCTTTGGCTTCTGTTCTGGCCTGAAGCCGTGTGACACTGATCAGATCTAGTTAAACAGCTGTTTATTATTTCAAGGGAAATCAGTGGAAAGATTCTCTCTGGAGACACCACTTTGTGCCAGGCACTCCTCCTCTTTGTAAATCAAATACCTGTGCAGAAGCCTGTGGGTGTCAACTGATTCCAAAACTAACCAAATCATGCCTTTATTGTACTAAAGCCTTGATAACAGATTGTCATTGTATTCCAGAAGTGAGAAAGTCTGGTCAAAAGTTTGAAACTCTGAGTTTGACTTTGAAAAAAATTGTCCACCACAACAATTGTAGGATGTTATTCAGTGTAATCTTTGTCGTTGGTTTCTGAGGTTAGAAAAGGGTAAAGAAAAAAGAAAGAGAACCAGTTTATGTCAGGTTTGGAGTCCTGTCGTGGATTGAAGTAATTACTGAGCTGTTTTATAGATTCGTCTGGTTGGGGCTTGTGAATGTTTGCCGTAAGGTTGTTCGGATTCAGAAGTGGACCATGACTATAAATCCCACTGAAATGATGCAATGGGGTAAATTATAGAGGTTGAAGTAATCAGTAAAGTTGGCGTTCACGATGCTATAAATTCCTTTAGATTACACTTTGCCAATTTTTGATATATTTTCCTGTTTGGCAGCTATCATTTGCTGAATTTGAAAGCGTTTATTATTGAATACATGTTTGGACGTCATGAAGTGGTGTTTCAAAAACATTTTTAAAACATTTTCTAGACTTTTGGACTATACTTTGTCTGTAGTCTCTCTCTTTTTCTCACTCTATTACGAAATATGACAAAAATGTAACGTCTTAGTTTGGATGGCATTATTGTTGCTATATGTAACCAAATAGCCTTTAGATAAAATGTTATTGTGGCAGAAATAATAATAGAAAACTATCTATATTTCTATTTGTATTAGTTTAAGAATGATAATCAATTTAATTGGAAAATATAAAACAACAGGGATGGTGAGAGAGAGTTTCCCTGCAACACAAAGAGACATGTCTCTGTTTAATTATGGACATATGACCACCATAAGTAAGCTGGTGTTATGAAGGGAGATCCTTTATGGGAGTATAGAAAAGCAAAGTCACTCTTTGAAGTGTGAAATGCACTCTGCTTAGAGCTGTAAAACCGCTGAGCTAACCACACTCAAATGATATTTACTTTTTCAATAGAGCACCTGAGTTTGATGTCCAACTTTATTGTGCTAGTAGAGGCATTAATTGGTTATTTTAAAAAGACTATACAGCCCAACATAAGTGTTTTATATAGTGGAATGCACATTGGCAACACATGTATGGAGGCTCGATGTATGGTGACAAGGTGCAAGTCATTTTCTAAAGCAAACACAGACATGGTGGCTTTTCTAGGCAGATTACCTGAACCACAGGGAGGCACTTGTAAAAAAAAAAAAACTGAGCTCTCAGGCTGCTGTCTCTTTTTCCTGTAAACAAACATCTCATTTATTGCACCAATAATACTCACAAGACTAAAAAAAATAAATTAAAAACGTACAACATGTACTTTAGTAAAGTAAAATGTAAGAATGCTTATAAATATTAACATTTTGTATGCATGACATGAGTATGGATAAATCGGTTGTGTTTAAAACTCTTTATATCCATGCTCTAAGAAATAAAATTAGGTCTGTCATTTCAAACCTGGACGACTAAAGTCTCCATCATGTCTAAATATTTTTTTCTAATTATTATTGAAGATAGAAAACATCATAGAATGCATTGAACATTTATCTTCATATTCACATTTACATTTAGTTATGCTTAGTTATGCTTTTGTCCAAAGGGACTCACTATTGAAGCATTCAGCAATTCAATAAGAAGAGGCAATACACACAAAAGTGCTCTATATATAGAAAAGGGTTTTTTACAGGTGGTTTGTGAAGCCCACTCACCTGTTTGAGGCACACTTTATAAATGCAATTAATATGTTTTTTTATCATGTTATTTTTATATATATGGAGTGATAAGAAGATTGTAAGTGATTGTCTGGTAAAAATCAAGGTTATTATAGTTACAAAAACTGGTCAGAATTACCGTGTGGGAAAATGCCAATGGAACTCCCTCAAGTAAACAAACCGGCAGACACAAAATGCTGTTATACATTAGGAGAATGAAGGGTGGCTGCAGCTGGAAAACAATGTTTTAATGCATTGCAAACGGGGAAGGCGCATTGCAAGTCACTTTAGGAGGAGTTGTGAATTAATTTTGCTAAACTGCGACATGGTCATCTTCCGGAAATATTTCCAACGATCCATCAGGTAATGTTTTTCCCTCTCTCTGTTTAAAATTGTTGGTAAAGCGCTGTCAACAAATATTTTTCCTCCACTATATCCAATATCCAATAATGCAAGGCGGCTAGATTAGTCCAAAAAGGTGCAGTACTTTTTGTGGTTGGGTCTGTTCTAGTTTAGATCACGTTCTCACTATAAATAAAACAAACTGCAGGGTTCGTTTGAAAGCGTACCGAGACTACCACTTCATTGAGGTCTCGGTATGGTTCTTTGGTCTGCTTTAGGTGCGCACTCGAGTGCTATTGCTACATTCCTAAACGAACTGCACCAAGAGGGAAAACAAACTCTAGTGCGATTCAACTGAAATAAATAAGGCAGGTCAGGGTTCCCGTAGGTCCTCACAAAGTCTTAAATTAAAATCCGGTAAATTAAGGTCTTAAATTGTCTTAAATTTACCGTAAAGTTGCTGTAGGTATTACATTTTCAGCCGGTGTGCTTAATGCCATTAGGGAAGCACAGTGGTCCACCGTAAAACATCTAATAGATGATCAATTTAGTATGTGTGAAAAAGGAGTGAAATGACTAGCTTATCACGGTAGGTCGGCTACAGACGCTGACGTCGGTCTGCACATGCGTGCTGCCATTACGCGGTTGTCGAGGTGAGGTGACCATGGATCTCTAAGCCATCAAGTCGCACATAAAAGGAGAAAAGCACCAGCGGTACATTGCAGCAGCTAGTCATAGCGGGTCCAGGTTAATCCTTGCATTGTTTGCAGCTTGACCTAACGATGTTACTAGTTCAGACGCCACCTCACAGTCGGCTATAACAAGTTTCATTTCATTTGCGTAGCAAAGGGGCGTCGCTAGACCCAATTTAAAAATCGCTAGTGCCCCAGTAAATATATGCAAAGTGTATTTATTAAGACTGGTAATCCCGGAATAAAGATGTTATTCTCTATGTGCAATATGTATATATATATATATATATATATATATATATATATATATATATACACACACACACACACACACACACACACACACACACACACACACACACACACACACACACAGTTGAAGTCAGAATTATTAGCCCCCTGTTTATTTTTCCCCAATTTCTGTTTAACAGAGAGCAGATTTTTTTCAACACATTTCTAAACATAATAGTTTTAATAACTCATTTCTAATAACTGATTTATTTTATTTTTGTCATGATGACAGTAAATAATGTGACTAGATAGTTAGGCTTAACTAGGTTAATTAGTTTAACTAGGCAGGTTAGGGTAATTAGGCAAGTTCTTGTATAACCATGGTTTGTTCTGTAGACTATCGAAAAAATATATAGCTTAAAGGGGCTAATAATTTTGACCTTAAAATGGTTTATAAAAAATTTAAAAATGCTTTTATTCTAGCTGAAAATAAACAAATAAGACTTTCTCCAGAAGAAAAAAATACTATCAGACATACTGTGAAAATTTGTCTTGCTCTGTTAAACATCATTTGAATATTTAAAAAAGAAAAAAATAATCAAAAGGGGGCTAATAATTTTGACTTCAACTGTGTATGTGTGTGTGTGTGTGTGTGTGTGTGTATGTATATATATCTAACAGTTATGTAGATTATTTGTCAAGATTTTGGCTTGTGAAAGGCTGTTTTGAGGACTTTCGTTATTGAGCTTATTTTCAGTATTCTATTCTATATGGTTCCTTCATACAAGGCATTGTGTTGTTTAGTGTAATCCAATGTATCCATGTTACGTTGGCTCTGTTCTACATCACAAAGGAACAAAAATAGAAAAGAAAAAGGTCTCAAAGAAAAGTAGTTTTACTTTTTTTTTTACTTACCGAGTCTACACATTGCACATAATTGATACCAAATGGAAAACTTTAAAGTTTTGATTTCCATTGTAGGAGGCAATAAATTGAGTAACCTATTCCAAAGAAATTATGAAATTTTTGGGTCTTAAATTATATTTGTTGAGGTCTTAAAAAGCATTAAATTTTACTTTTAAAATGGTGCAAGAACCCTGCAGTTGTGAAAACACCCTTAATTTAACACATTTGTGCCAAATAGTGGGTTTTATTTCCGTATTAGTGATCCAAATAGCAGACGAATCGTTCTTTTGAACTGGATCTTCTAAGTAAACTGGTTGAACTAGTTCTTTAAATCGACTGAATCATTTGAAACAATTCACGTTTCCAGTAAGCACTTCTCCACAAACTACTTGCTTTTTAACATGCCTGATTCATGATTGCTGACTACATATTTTTGGTATGTTGAGTCAAAACATGGGAAGATTGACACAAAAGATCCGGTTCGTGTTAAAGATCCGAACTTTCCATCACTACTGTGTATCTAACCTCAGAGCAGGCTTGCACACATATTGTACTTAGGGCTATGTTGACATATTGACTTTGAATCTTGCCCCTAGCAAATATCCTTATTTACAAAAAACTAAACTAACACTGAAACTAATAAAAACTAAACTAAAACTAAGCAATTTCAAAATATAGAAACTAATAAAAACTAGTAAATCTACATACAGTATAAAACTAATTAAAAACTAACTGAATGTGAAAACAAAGTCAAAATGAAAATCTAAAGCTATTATAACCTTGGTGCAAATGTGTAAAAACTGTTGCAAGCGTCAGAGAGATGAAAGAGTGTGTTTTCTACAGCGCATTCCCCATTCATCAGTTACTATTATAGCCTGGATTTGTTTCCATCCCACGTTAAAGCAGACACAAAGCAGATAATGCATCATTCATCAAATGTTTATTAATTATTGGTTCTTAATTGTTTAACAAACATTATTTCTGCTTCATGTGTCTAACAACATCCCTTAACCGTGGTAAAATACTGTTTTATTGCGGCTTATTGCTTTAATAGACTCTGTCTTGTTAGTTTATACAGTGATTGTATCCCTGAAGGCGAGTAAAGCCATGAAAACGACCAACTTCACATGATTGTGGTTGGATACATTGAACTCACAGTTCTCCTTAAGCGCTGAAATGCACACAGACAGTGTCACACTCGTCCAATCTGCATCTTTAGGCTAGAGGGCTTCTATGGTGTCTTAGAATTGGAGATGTGTAGATCTGTGAGTTTCTCTTACCCAGACCACATGCTTTATGCCAGCAGAGTGTAGATCGGTCACCAGACCCATTCATTCATCAGATGTCTCCATTCACAGAGATGTCCTCCAGCGGGCATCACAATGCTTCAGCAGGCAAACACACTTGAGTCTGAAGCCCCTGGGAGAAAACACATGCAGTCAAACACACACACATGTGCTTCTTCCTTTTGTGAGTTATTCTTTTTTTAAAGGCTCTTAAAAGCCTTTTTCCTGTTATTTATTAAAACATGTACACTGTATTAGATGAGTGATTGATATATTTGCCCAGAAAACATCTCTGAGTGTTTTCTTGTAATGAATGATGAGGTTGGAGGAAGCCTTAAATGGAATTAGAGAGCATTTTTCCATACAGAACATTTTTTAGATCCTTTAAGTTATCTGGTCTATGTTGGTGTTTCAAAGGGTACAGATCAGGGCTCTTGAATGGCCATGACAGAACCTTGTCGTTATTGAATATCCAGCCTAGTCATCTTTTACCGTAAGTAATCTGCTATAAACAGTCAGGATTTAACTTGTATTTGTTGATACTTTATAGACTCCATGTTACTGCGCATTTAAGTCCAGTAAATCGGTCAGAAAAGTAGAACTGCTTCATTATAGATCCTGCCTTAACTGTGTACTTGTGGTTACCTTTTTATCCCTCAGGTCAACAATCCCTTTCTGTGTGTTTAATGCTGAAAATCTCTTGTTTTTATTTAATCTAACCATAAATCCCATCCTATTTAAAGGTCTAGTGGTGTCTGACAAGTAAACTTGTTCATTTGTTTGTGAATGAGTGCAGAACTTTTATTTTAGTTGGTTTCTTTTTGACATTTTCTGATCCCAAGACTTACCAAAGGCGACGTATACTGTATATATATATATATATATATATATAGAGAGAGAGAGAGAGAGAGAGAGAGAGAGAGAGAAACATTACCATGTTTCTAGCATAAATTAGCATGTCGTTAGCATTGAGTATGATTTAGCATGTCACTAGCATGTTTCTAGTGTAAACTAGCATGCTGCTAGCATGAATTTAGTATGAATTAGCATGTTTGCTAGTATGATTAGTATGTTTGTTAGTATGTTTCCATTATGGATTAGTATATTGTTAGTATAAATTAGCATGTTGCTAGTATGTTTATGTATGAATTAGCATGTTGCTAGTATGATTAGTATGTTTCTGGTATGGAGTAGTATATTGTTAGTATGAATTGGTATGTTGTTACTATGTCCAATGTAAAGTCAATGGCAGTTTGTTAATTTTTATTTTACAATAGAAGTCTATGGGACAGTTGATAGGGTGGCGTAAGTGGTTGCTAGGGTGTGGCTAGTAAGTTAAAAGGTCATCAGTGATTGGCAGATTGGTAGTCTGAGTTAAATGAGCGTAAACTTAATTCTGTATGACAGTCTAGCGGAAAGTTATGATTTTCTCAAGCCACCATAAATATGATATATTGAATAATATGATATATTATTTATATTTTATTTAATTATAATATATATATTCAGATTATTATTAATATATATAATTATTATTTTATTCTTTTTTTTTTTTTTTTTTTTTTTTACTACTACCAAATTGTGTGCAGTTTTTTTTTTAAATTATATATGCATGTTACTTTTTTATGTAAACTTTATAAATGCTTTGGCAATACATTTGTAAAATTTGTCATGCCAATAAAGCAACTATTGAATTGAATTGAGAGAGAGAGAGAGAGAGAGAGAGAGAGAGAGAGAGAGAGAGAGAGAGAGAGAGAGAGAGAGAGAGCAATTCCAGCGTTATGGATGTGACATTTGCAGTAAAAACTCAAAACATAAGTTCATTTAGAAAGTATACATTATCATTATATTGAAGCAAATGTTTATATTTTCCAAAACAACTAACCACAGAGTTATGGAAGCAGAAAAATATCAATGTGTAAACATTTTTATACTTTAAATGAGGAAAATAAACATGCGTTATGGATGTGACAAAAAAGTTTGCGAGTTTACAGTATAGAATATACTTTGTAGAAATTCTGTGAATTAAATTACAAAACCCAAAAGAAACAATGCTAATCAAAAGAATAAGAGATGGCTCACGGTAGAACAAAAATCATTGATTTTATTTTATTTGACATTTTTGCATTTATGAGGAAAAAGTGTCGTTATGGATGTGACATCTCTCCAGTATGGATGTGACAGATGTGAAATTGGCACTTGTGTGACTTTGGTAAATCAAATATAATAGTTTGAAAACACAGACCGAGACATTTTTGAGCATTTTTTAAGGACTGTAAAATACCTGCTTACACAAAATGTAGAAACGGTTTCTCTATTTTGGTGAAAACGTAACTTATTTTAATGGCAAGGTTGACATTTGCATGGAATTGCTCATATATATATATATATATATATATATATATATATATATATATATATATATATATATATATATATATATATATATATATATATATATATATACATACAGTATATATATATACATACAGTATATATATATATATATATATATATATATATATATATATATATATATATATATATATACAGTATATATATATGTAATTTAAATGTAGAGTATCATGCACAAGTTCATTATTTATTGCAATTTAATTGAAAATAAGTGATGTCCTGTAGAGATTAGATGCAGCTTGCTTCAACACACCTGCCTGGATGTTTCTAGCCAAGCTTGATTAGCTGGTTCAGATTATTGGCCCTCCAGGACTGAGTTTGGGTTTTAGAATGTTCTAGATTCTTTACACACAAAGTGACGTATTTTGAGCTATTTTTTAAAGGTATTATTATTTTTTATTTTGGTTGTTGTGACTTATAGCTGAGAAAAAAAACATTCAGTATGTTAAATGCTGGGTTTCCTCCGGGTGCTCCGGTTTCCCCCACAAGTCCAAAGACATGCGATACAGGTGAATTGGGTAAGCTAAAATTGTCCGTAGTGTATGGGTGTTTCCCAGTAATGAGTTGCAGCTGGAAGGGCATCCGCTGCGTAAAACATATGCTGGATAAGTTGGCGGTTCATTCCGCTGTGGCGACCCCAGATTAGACCCCACATTCTTTGTTGCTGAGTTTTTCAGAATTGGATGGAATTAGCAATGATTCAAAGGCCAGCTCTCAAACATTGGCCGCAGATTGATTTATAGGGATAGTTCTAAACTTTTATGAGCTTCTGTCAGTCACAAAAGGAAATATTTTGAAGAAAGCTGAAAACCTGTAACCATTGACCCCTATCAAACAAGTTTGAAACAAGAAATCATGAATTTCTCTTTAAGCAAATCTGTTGAATACAGACAGCATGATTAATATTAAGATGCTTGACAGATTAGTATTAGACATAGTATTAGTAAACTTGTAATAGTATCATTGTTCTTTTTAATATTATTTAAAATTTCCAGTAATGTGCAAAACATCACAAGTTAGTGGCTTTGTAATATTTAAACCATTTGAAAGTCATTTTTAATATTTGTGACCCAGGTTTCCACTTCCTATACAGTTGATTTATTGGGATGAATCTTTGAAGTCTACAAAGGAATATTCATGATGATAAGAATCACTATCATCACAAACATAGTCCAGTCAGTGGTTACTCTGGACATTATGAATAGCAAACTGTGAAAAAATATATATTCATGCAAATAATTAATTAAAACTAATACAATTCTAAAGTAATCCCTCAGTTTTTTTTTGAGATACTGATTTTTTTTTCCTAAGCCGTAAGTCATAACTGTTACGATTACCAGTGATCCAGCCTGAGCAGATCGCTGGTAAACACCTATGGACTACAAATCTGCCATTTAATGAACTACAACTCCATACATGCACTCCAATCACACACACAGATTCCTCATCCTGACTGATTGCACACACACCACCGGAGGCTTGTCAAAGACTGATTACACACAGTACATAAGCAGCACACACACTCACTTCAGGGCCGAGTCTTGTTACCTGTTATCTGTTTTCAGCCAGTTTCAATTCTAAGCGTTTTCTTGTTTTGTTTTTGCCGTGTGTTTACCCTCGCCTTGTTATCCTGTTTATCCCTGCCTGCTGCCAGCCTTTTGATTATCTGCCTGTTATATTGACGACGACTCTGGATTGCCCTCATATATCTGTTTGCTCCTGTTCTGATCATTGCTTGTCTGACCACCCCTTTAATAAATCCTGCATTTGGATCCGCATCCTGTTGTCTGCATCCTATCCTTGGTTACAATAACCTTCATAAATAAATTAACAAACAAATAAATGTATTTCACTAGGTCTGCAGTTAATCTAGGATACAATAATATTTGTTTTATTTTTTTAATAAAAATATCCATGATTTACTTTTATTTTTTAGATGCTCCTGTATGTGTAACACATATTTGATTTACATACAGACTGTCCAAATCAATGTTGTCTTGACACGTGCTGGTGTCAATGAACTCAAATGATGACAGTTCGGAATTCTGTATAAGTTATCAAAGGAGTGCAGGAGAATGTTATCTTTTAATAATGACATAAATATTCATCTGTTTTTGGAAGTGGCATGACTTTAATACAGGCTACTTTTTTGCAGCTTTTTCTTGACAGATGCATTTCGTATATAACTTTGATTAATTGTAAAATAGCCAATGCAACAATTAATGTGTTTCTCCTTTTGAATTCTAATCACAAATTAAACTATCACAAAATTCATCATAATTAGATTTATCTTCAAACTACATGTTAATCAAAGTTATTTTATTAAATGTATTAAATTTTAGACTTTACTTTTCAACATCAAACATTGCTGTACCAGAAATCAATGTCGTACAATGCATTGTAAAGGCAGAAACAAATGAAAAGCACACACAAATTGTGAGTTAAGTACAGTTAATATTTAATTTTTCTTAAAAAACTGGAATATAGTTTGTTGTATTGCTGAATTCTTGTTTTAAATGTTATATGTCATGTTTTGCTCATATTTTTTATTTTAACTGAATATATTTTTATTATGTCCTTCATTACTGACAAACAGAAAAATCATAAACATAAGACTTAAAATGCTAAAAGAGTGTAGATGAACTATTTTTATATTAAAAATAGAATTTTAAATTTTCATTCAGCTAGTCCTTTAATCTAAATGTCCATAAAATACTAGACATTGTCAGTTTTTAGGTGTTAATCAATCTTATTGCACTTTATCAAGTCATCCCATACAGCGGTAATATCTAAATCTAAAGGCTGGCTTTGACAGTCAGTGTCCATATGTCAGCTCCTGTACATGGTCATCAGATGGCCTCCACCTCAGCGGGCATCAGCTCCAGCATGCCCATCTATCACCTCCCACCCTGCATTAAAATTTAATTCTGGTTACTGAGTGAGGCCATTGAAACTTTTATCTCAACCCTTCTTTATCTTCTCTTCATTAAGTTCTCATGCCGTAATAGCCCGAGAGCTCTGCGGCTAAGGATGATGTTTTGAATAATGAAGACTCATTATTCCTGCACAGAATGCTTGTTAATTCAAATGATGATATTAAAACTATAGTAGCCTTTAGCAGTGGGGTGATTTCTAGCATACTTTATCATGTATCAATATATACTCTGTTTGTCAAAACTGCCCTGGGCGGGACGTGACATTCTCACAGAGGACTGGAGCGCTTCACAGGCCCTGGAATACTCCAAGGTGACAACTCTCTGAGTCCGAGCCCTCAGGAAATGGAGACGCGGGGACAGAACCCGACTTAAAGTGCCATCAAACACACACATACACACATAGCGACATATTCCCCATCTCCGTCTCTGTCTTTAGATGTCATGAGGGAAATTGTAAATCCATACGCACAATCACAACGTAACGTGCATATTCTTGATTGTGTGCATTAACTATTACAAGTCTTATGTATTTATTGTTTTAATGACATATAATGCACCTTAAAATCTAAAGTGAAGTGTAGATAAATCCAACACAGCCCTCAATCGCTGATCTCTCAATGTTTTCACTAATTGATCAATTAAAAGTAAAATTATAAATCAAATTTTGAATCATACACATATTCTGTGAATAGGAAATGAGTAATTTGTAATACCGTTCTACTGGAGAAAAAAACAAAACAAAACTGCTGTGCATGTAATGAATGAACCTGACTCCCACAATGCATTATTGCCCCTCAGGCTGGGTCACAGAAACTGCTACCTCGGGTTTCAAAGCCAAAAGACAAAGCAAGACCCAGTGTGCCACATCAATGCATAAACACTGGAATGCTCATATACATCTAAGAATCTGATTTTACTTTGGTTCAGTAGAATAGAAAACTGATTTCCAAAGCTATTTGTTTAGTAAAATATAGTGGAACAACTGTATCATGTGATTGGTTTATCTCATTATGAATGAGAGTTCTTGAAATACTGGAATGTAAGCCAGTGCAACTCATTTCTGATGTTCTGGCTGGATTCCCTGTGGCCCATCCAGTGTCTGCTGAAAAGCCCAATAGAGTGAATTATCTGGGGGTGGCAGATATCCAACACAAACCTTGCCGCCAGCCACATACACACACAAACACACACACACACACACACACACACACACACACACACACACACACACACACACACACACACACACACACACACACACACACACACACTGTACTTTCAGAGCCTAGTGAAAGGTACCACACTACACACAAGCAGACAAACAAAACAAATTTATATGAAACTAAAAGAAAGCCCAGCGTGTTGTCTTGTGTTATACTTTACGTAATTTGCTGTGTGTGGATTTCTAAGAACATTCGCTTGTTTGTCGTTTTGCTGACAAGCTCATTTAGATTAAGCAACTTGAGATTTGCCTGATTCATCGGGCCAGAGTCGTTCAGTTGTAAATGACTGTAATGGCTCTATTTCCTCAGTGATTTACTGATTAACCTGGTTTGTTATTGGGACCTGGGAGTGTGAACCTTATAGTCTATACTGTGTGTGAATGTTCCAAAAGTTCCAAAACTCTCAACCCAAGCTTGTCCATCTTGTCATGTAATTTTGAGATTTATTACAAACAGTGGTGGAAAGAGTACTGAAAAATCATACTTAAAGGTGCTGTATGTAAGTTTTTGATTCTTCTAAAGCATAAAAATACCATAATATGTTTGCAGATATTTAAGAAACATCCCAAGTGAACATACTTGTTTAACTGAAAAACAATGCTGAAGTCAGATATTCTGCTTTGAAAGTGGTTTTTCCGTGCCGGAACGCTGTCTTTGTTTAGGTAAAGTTAACCTGCAGAATGCCAGTTTAGCCAATTATAATTCAGCACTCCGGGTTGCCTTGTTGGAAAACAGCGTATTTCATTCATTCATTCTGAAAGGCTCTGAAAGCATGCGCCCGTGACCGAAATGGACAGTATCAGACGTCGAAATGAGACAGATTCAGTTCCACATGAGGTTATTAATTAGCAAATGATATAAATATTACGAACGTAAACATTAGGTGAGCAGGTTACATTGTAATCTCGTGTCCTAACAACACGCAAACAGCAGTTTGACTCTTTGCACCAGACGAAACACGACAAAAATGTAAATACAGCCATTCAGAAGCACAGAATATGCACTCACTCACGAAACGGTAAGGTTTAGAATCCATTCAAACTCACATTGTTAGCATTTAGCACTGAATAAAACACACGAGGCTTACCTGAGGTGCACTGTCATAGGTTTCACATGTTGAGCTGTGAGGAATAGAAACCGTTTCTAATATCTCAATTCGAGGTGTTGGTTAGAACTAAAACTCCTTTTAATATGGAACATAATTCCTTCTATCGCGTGTCGTTGATTTTATTTAGAACACGGTTTAAATCACTCGCTCCTGTACTCAATCTCTGGCATCCCACGCGTGTGTTTATTTTGATCTAGGAGTGCAATACCCAGTTCAACCACTGGGTGTCAAACTTACATACTGCACCTTTAAGTAAAAGTACTTTGCCTAAAAATGTAGTGCAAATAGAGTAAAAGTATCTGTTGTAAATATTACTCAAAGTATGAGTAAAAAAAGACCTCTCAAAAGTACTCAAGAGTAGTATTACGCTGTAAAAAGCTGATGCATTTACATCTAATTCGTGGACGTATGTAAATGTAACATTCTGTAGCGTATTTAATTATTCCCCAGCAGGCACAATATTAGATTAGATTTAGGTTGTTAAATCAGGTGACCAAAACTCAATGTTTAGCCAGCATGTTATGTTGATGTCTAATAACAACGTCAAATGACGTTGATATTTGGTTGATTTTAGGTTGTGTAAGAAAGTGACCAAAATCCAACGTTGAGCCAACATCTTAAACCAACGTCATATTGACCTCAAATACTGACATTTATTCGTCAGGTATGGCAACCAAAATCCAACGTCTGATAGACGTCATAGGGGTACCATCCACACAACGTCAAGTTGTGACATCATTAGACGTTGATATATGGTTGATTTTAGCTTGGACGTTGGACATTGATGTCGCCCTGACGTTGGGTTCTGATGTCAACCCGAAAAGTATCTGTTGTAATATTACTGAAAGTATGAGTAAAAAAAAGTAGACCTCTCAAAAGTATTCAAGAGTAGTGAGTATTACGCTGTAAAAAGCTGATGCATTTACAGCACATCTCATTTGTGGTGGTGTGTAAATGTAACATTCTATAGTGTATTTAATTATTCCCCATCAGTAGGCCCACACGGAATCTGCGCGCGCAGAATTCTGCAGATTTTTCGCAGATTTCCGCAGATTTTTAGCCCATCATTAATTCTGTTTATTTACTTACAGTTAACTATTTACTGTTAATCTAATTGGATTTGCATTTTAAACATTAAATAAAAGTTAAAAAGATATTATTTTTTATTTCACATTTTAAGGTTTTAGTTATGATACTCCTAAAATAATTCCTCAGAAATCCGCAGATTTTTACCAAAATTCTCTGCAGAAATAGCAAATAACGTCTGCAGATTCCATCTGGCCCTATTCATCAGGCACACAACGTCATAGGATGTTAGTATTACATTAGATTTAGGTCGTGATGTCAGGTGATGAAGATTCAATATTTAGCCAGCGTCATATTGACCTCAAATACTGACATTTATTCGTCAGGTATGGCAGCCAAAATCCAACGTCATAGCGGTACCATCCTAACAATGTCAAGTTGTGATATCATTAGACGTTTATTTGGTTTATTTGGTACAATATTTGGTTGATTTTAGCTTGGACGTTGGACATTGATGTCGGCCTGACGTTGGGTTCTGATGTCAACCCGACAACGTCCCCACGACTTTAGGGTCATGTTGGCATCTTGTCTGCTAGGTGTTTAAGGCCTTTTTGGTCATCATACAGTAAACATCCGTCATCTTCTCATCAGTGACATGCATCTAAACAGTCTCTGGGTCAATGTGTGTAAAGATTTTAGACATCTTCTTGGACACTTTTAATGCTTCCAAACTGTTGGCTGCAATTATAAATCACCCATGTCTTGAGATAGTTCATTATGATGCCATTTGTCTTCTATGTGCGATTTGATTGGACAGAAATCACAGGGTTGATTTTTCTAATCCCCATAGACAAGAAAAGTAAAAGGAGTGAGGTTGAAGGAAAGTAGTGGAGTAAAAGTAACAATACTGCACTAAAAATGTACTCAAGGGAAAGTAAAAGTACACACTTTTAAAACTACTATGTACATTTCAGTTTCTGAGAAAAACTACTCAGAGTAGTTTGAGTATTTGTAATTTGTTACTTTACACCACTGATTAAAATATATAATTCTAAAAATGACAAATATATTTGTTTATTTAAAAAAAAAAAAGACATCGCCAAAAGTAAAATACTTAACATTGAACGAATGCAGAGACTTGACTCAGTGTTGACCTGTTTGTGAAATGAAAAGAAAGTTTCATTATTTGAATAAACAAATAGACAAAAGGTTTTAGATGTTAAAGAAAGCACACGCGGGCTAATAAACACCCTCCAAAAATCAAATATCTTTGAGTTGAAGTGCATGGAGGTGGGTGCTGTACCTGATAATGGGTTTTGTGGACCCCTGCAGGCATGAACCTTTGGCAGATCTTGAATGCTATGGAGGGATCAATGGAAGAATAAAAGAGAGAGAATGAACATCAACGGATGTATAAAGAAGCAGAAATCCTGTGGCATCAGTCTTTGGAAAGAGGTGAAGAGCTGGGCTCAGGAAGTAATCTGTTGTTAAGACACAACGCTGCTGTAAGGTTTCCCATCAGCGCCTGGATTATGACAGCAGAATTGTCATTTACATCAGCTTGTACTTTAATGTGCCAGTGGCGTGGTGGTTAATAGCATTTAGGAAACAATGAGTTCGGTCACATCATCTCAATCTCGGCCGTCAAATCCACAAGTTGGAGAGCGCTGAGCTCTTGTTGATGTTTGTGCAGACAATGGCTGTTGTTGTGGCCTTGTAACAGAGCTAATTCCTCCTATCTCTGTGCTCCATGCTCCCGCCATGGCTGTCACTCTGTGCATATCTCTCTCGATGTATCAACTCCCACTATTGTCTTTATGCGGTGTCTTCAATAATCCTGTGTAACGCCTGTGTGTTCTGTTTTCCAAGACTGCCTGAGTACCATGACCAGACTCAGCCCGTGAACAGACTGGAGACATCTAGAATGCGTGCTTCTTTTATTTCGCAGAAGGAATATCTGTCTACAGGCGAGCTAAGCTGACAGGGTTAAAGCCTTGTTTTGATTCAGGCTAAATTTGTTCAGTGTTTCTGCTACGTTCCATCTGCTGCGGCGGACAGCCACACCAAAAATCATCCCTGCCAGGGCTGCAGGTTGTCATTGACAGTCGGAGGAGACAGAGTCAAAGGAGTCACAGGAAGCGCAACAAACACACTTTTATATGAGGGTATGCACACTGGCGGAATCCTAAACCATAAAAACACATTATATTTGTCTTAAATCCCTGTTAACTTGCATAATTACTTAACCCTAGGCTGGAAGATTGAGTATGTATAAAAGCTATAATGCCGTATTTGCACTGAGCGGTATAGTTCAGTTCAGTTCGGTATGGTTCACCTTAAACAGGCTTGTGTTTTCACTGCCAACGGTTTCTATCAATGCTATTCTTGCTCAAAGAGTAAAGCCATACGGGTCATTCACATATTGTGTTTTTGTGAACACACAATTATAACTTCAAATATAGATGCACGGCAAGAGCAGGCAAATAGAGAACAGTGGCACCACTCATGCTTTCCACACATTTTTATATGCCCTCGTGAACAACAATAGAGGACATACAGCATATTCTTTTCTTGCTTCTTGGCAGGTAGATGTCTGTCTCCGTAACTGTGTTATTATAATGTCATGTTTCGATGGCAGTTGCTGTGTTGTCATTCTCTGGGCTTGTTGATGATTCTCTGTAAACAAATAGTATTAAGCTGCAAGTCTAGCTCCATCCTTTTGGTACATTTCTATTGTGCTTTGTGTACACTTTGGAAAAGGGTGCCAAACAAGTGCTATGGTACACTTTGCTTTTTTTTTTTATAGCTTTGACAGTGGAATCAGGCATATACAGTGCATCCGGAAAGTATTCATAGCGCTTCACTTTTTCCACATTTTTTTAATGTTACAGCCTTATTCCAAAATGGATTAAATTCATGTATTTCCTCAAAATTCTACACACAATACCCCATAATAACAATGTGAAATTGTTGCAAATTTATTAAAAATAAAAAAACCTGAAAAATCACATGTACATAAGTATTCACAGCCTTTGCAGTGAAGCTCTAAATTGAGCTCAGGTACATTCTGTTTCCACTGATCATTCTTGAGATGTTTCAGCAGCTTAATGGGAGTTCCCCTGTGGTAAATTAAGTTGATTGGACATGATTTGAAAAGGCTTACACCTGTCTATATAAGATACCTGGGTTGACAGTGCATGTCAAAGCACAAACCAAGCATGAAGACAAAGGAATTGTCTGTAGACCTCCGAGACAGAATTGTCTCGAGGCACAAGGCTGGGGAAGGTTACAGAAAAAGTTCTGCTGCTCTGAAAGTTCCAATGAGCATAGTGGCCTCCATCATCCTCTATCATATGCGCCCGAAATTGTATCTATGCAACCTCATAATATATTTGGGAGCATTTGTGCGACTGCATATAATGGTTGCAGTGCGACTTTTCGATTTTTTTTTCTAAAAACGTGCTGAATCGGACTTCCCTGCCGCAATATTGGTTCATATTAGCTGTCAATCAATCAAAGCTTCCCGCTGTCAGATAACAGGGAGCTTATAAGGGCGCCAGCCGAGATCGAGTGTTTTCGGAGAAGGTGCCCGAATCTCGATGCGCTGCATTGCGTGTTCAGAGTAAATGTCCGCTAAATGTAAAATCTAAAACTGTACACATTATCGCCAAAGAAGCTCGCCTTTACTGATTTTATACTGAAACTGCGGCTCATAACAAAGAACGGTATTGCGCCGGTGGTCATCGCGTGAATCCTGCTCTGCCTGCCCTTACAGTATATTGGGTCAGCTGACTTTTCCACAAACACACAAAAATGAAAATCAGCGCATAACGAGACTGAGCATTTAAAATGACACAAACCGAAAGCAAAAATTTTAAAGAGCGGTAGAAGTGAGACTTTTCTTACTTTCTTTGGTCCATTCTTTCTTGAGATGTAGATTATTTTTCTATTTACTGATGACTGCTTTGCAGCTTTCAGCATTGGATTGAATGATTTATTATAATCTTACGTTTATGTTTTGTAGCAGAAATATTATTTATTAAATTGACATGCGTATAAAAACAATAGTGCGAAATAAATATTTCTTACTGCAATGCTTTATTTGTGTTTGATGCAAATAATAAATGTATTTTTTATAAAGTAACAGCAGGGCCTTTTACAGTACATAACTCGCATTCAAGCACATTCAGGACAGCATGATAATGAGAAATGTTATTTATTGTAAGTATTATTGACATCATCGTCATCATTAATAATATTTTATAATTATTAGAAATTTATTTTGGAATTATTGCACAGATATCAATAAGTCATCACAGAATCAGTTAGTTGTTTCTGGTTTTTGTTAGTCCTGATTTATGTTGTTTTAAAAAACAAAAAATCCCTTAATATACAATTTGCAGTGGTGCTCATTCATTTTTGGTGGGTGCTCCTAAATTTTTTGTGGTGCTTCTAAATTTGTGAAGTTGGGAGCACCGGTGCTACCAAGTAAAATAGTTAATTTCGAGCCCTGTCTTTGGAGTGAATGCCAGGCATTACGTTTGGAGAAAATCAGGCACTCCTCATCACCAGGCTAATACCATCCCTATAGTGAAGCATGGTGGGGGCAGATTTTTGCTGTGGGGATGTTTTTAGCAGAAGGAACTGGAAGACTAGTCAGGATAGACGGAAAGATGAATGCAGCAATGTACAGAGACATCCTGAATGAAAACCTGCTTCAGAGTACTCTTGACCTCAGACTGGTGCAACAGTTCATCTTCCAGCAGGACAATGACCCAAAGCACACTGCCAAAGAGGAATGGGCAAAAATTCCCAAAGACAGGTGTACCAAGCTTGTGGCATCATATTCAAAAAGATGTGAGGCTGTAATTCCTGCCAAAGGTGCATCAAAAAGGATTGAGCAATGTGAGGCTGTAAATACTTATTTACATGTGATTTTTCAGGTTTTTTATTTTTAACAAATTTGCAACAATTAGAAAAAATCTTTTTTCACGTTGTCCTTATTATGTGTAGAATTTTGAGGAAATAAATGAATTTAATCCATTTTGGAATAAGGCTGTAACAAAAAAATGTGGAAAAAGTAAAGCGCTATGAATACTTTCTGGATGCACTGTGTCTGTATTGTACTATACTGAACTGTGTCACTCAATGGAAATGGCAGTTTTATTACAGTTGATGTATTCTTTTTCTTTTCGCTCTGTATTTTAATAAGTTTTTCTCATTGATACCACATCGTTCATTCTTGAAGTGAACTTTAGCATGAGTGGCTTAGCATGTTTTCATTTGGTCGTTAGATAAAGCGTTTTAGGGTGCACTCACACTATGCTATCCGAACCATGCCCGGGCGTGTTTCCCTGTTCGTTTGAGAAGTGTGAGTGCTTCGAATTGGGCTCAGGCGTGGTTCAGTTGGCCCAGTTGGAAGAGGTGTGCCAGAGCACGGTTCAATTGTGCTTTAGCACGTTACGCTTGTAGTGTACGAGTGCAAAGCGCACCTGAGCCCAAAACTGAAGACACAACGTCACTTTTAAGGTACTGTTTCATCTGGATTTATTAATCATTCTTACTCTTCAATGTAACCGAACTGTCATAGTTTATTAAAGATACAATCCCCTCGTTGCGCGTCAGCTGCACCTTAAGCAAACCACCTAATACGTGCAGCACGAGGACTTTTATGATCATTTATGAGCATCAAAAGTGCTGAATCTGTTTAGCTAAATATTTGACTGTGTGCCACTGCATCCCAAACAACTAAAACAATATAACTAAAGTAATCTTCACTGTGCTGAGCGAGAGTGCTTCTCTTCCTCTTAAACTGAACAGTCACAGCATCAATGACAGTTGGTAAGTGAAGATGCAGTGTGAGTTAGGCCGTCGGTGAAGAAGGGAGGGGTGACAATCGCGATTCGTCATGGTTCAAGGCAACCGTGCCTAGTGAGAGTACGCCCTTAGTTTGCTGAATGATACCTAGCGAGGCCTCCTGTCCTCTTTGTGGTCTTAAGAGTGTGTGTGTGAGTACACTAGCAGCAGTTGCCTTGAACCGTGCTGAAGCACAATCCCCCCCCCCCCCCCCCCCCCCCCCCTCTCCCCCAACGGCCTGCACTCACACTGCATCTTTACCTTCCAAACCTGACCATGCTTACGTCGTCAATGATGCAACTGTTTAGGTTAACAGGAAGAAAAGCGCTCTCGCTCAGTACAGTGGAGATTGCTTATGTAATGTAATGTAATGTAATGTGTATTTATATAGCACATTTATTGTGTATAACCATACATCCAAAGTGCTTCACAATAATGGGAGGAGTCTCTCCACACCACCACCAGTGTGTAGCATCCACTTGGATGATGCGACGGCAGCCACAGGACAACGGCGCCAGTGCGCTCACCACACACCAGCTATTAGTGGAGTGAAGAGACAGTGATAGAGCCAATTCGGTGGATGGAGATTATTAGGAGGACATGATGGGTAAGTGCCGATTGAGGGACTTTGGCCAGGACACCGGGGTTACACCCCTACTCTTTACGAGAAGTACCATGGGATTTTTAATGACCACAGAGAGTCAGGACCTCGGTTTAACGTCTCATCCGAAAGACGGCGCCCACTGACAGTGTAGTGTCCCCTTCACTTTTTACTGGGGCATTAGGACTCACACAGACCACAGGTTGAGCGCCCCCTGCTGGCCTCTCTAACACCACTTCCAACAGCAACCTTAGTTATATTGTTTTGTATTATTTTTAGTCGTTTGAGTGGCACAGTCTGCTATTTTGCCGAACAGATCCAGCACTTTTGATGCTCTTAAATGTTCATCCTGTTGCACGTATTAAGAGGTTTGCTGAAGGTGCAGCTGACGTGCAGCGACAGCTTTGTGTCTTTAATAAACTACGGCAGTTTGCGTTCATTGAAAAGTAAGAATAATTAATAAATCCATATGAAAACAGTCCCTTAAAAGTGATATTGCGTCTTCAGTTTCGGGCTCAGGCGCACTTTAAACTCTACAAGCGCAACTGAACCTTGCCTGGCCCCGATTTGGAGCACAACACTTGTAAGACGAACCGGGAAATGAGCCTGGGCATGGTTTAGAATGCATAATGTGAGTGGACTCTGATTCGGTCCATGGGAGAGCAGGCCACTGAAGTGAAGAACTAATGTTAGATTTCCATCCTTTGTGTGGGTTTCAGTGATTCTTGAGTGGGAAGGTTTAACCACCTAGCAGAAAGGAGCACAGTCCATGCACCCATGGGCAATGCCCCCACCCACCTGTGGAAATAGGCCTTCCCCCACAGTTGGAATAAAATCTTAGAGGAAACACTAGTTAGGCGTTTCTGGAAGCACAGTGACAAAAACATGTCCCACCTTTGAAGAAAATGCGGTGTTAATCCAGTTAACGTAAAGGGCAATGTTTCAAACATACAGCTGTAATCGTGGCACCTCTTTGAACCTTTATTGAAACCACAACAACATGTCTGAATTGGCATTCTCACCTCATCTTTATTACCAGGAGGTTTCCTATGAGAATCCATTGAGACAAACAGCTTCTTAAAGTTGCCATGAACCTGCAGAGGACAATCTTGTTTGTGCACCATTCACAGACGTTGCTTTTAAGTGCGGCGATCCAGCTTATGTTCATGCGAGCGATGCCTCCTGAGACACTAGATGCCAAATGCTGCTGCAGCGCCCACTCAACATCTGACAGGGAAATAAGGCTCCTTCGTAGTGTGCTAGCAGTCACTGGCGAGGCAGTTGTGGCCTGCAGCTACGGCCTGCCGGAGGGTGGCAGGTGTATGTGGCTGGGCCTGTGATGGATTGACAGAAAGCAGCAGAAGAAAGTGGGCGGTGGATGGGTTGAGATGACTCTCTGACATATATGGCCGACATCACAATGTGAGTTATGCTCGGCTGTAATGAGCAAAGGCAGCTGTATGAGAGCACGGCTCTGTAGAAACACGCTTAAACTCTCTGCTATCAATCATGCACAGAGCAGCTCTCTTCTGTGCCTTTGATTTCATTTCAAATACCCTTTCTCTCTATTTAATTTGCATTCAGTTTGTTTCAACGATCACGAAGAACATGATTGCTTGGGCGCCAGAAGTTTCATTAACCAGCACACTGCGGTTAAACATTAGCCAGACGCAACATTACAGGTCAATGGAGCACATTACAATGAGCCACATACAAGACCATCTAGCGGTTCGTTTTAACACTACGGTTGTCAGCATTTGAACTGGATCAAGAAAGTTATTTTCAAAATCGACAATTAAATATCTTTAAAACTTTGATGAAAGGTTTTGATCTACTTCAAATGTCGACTACTGTATATACAGTCCCTGCAGCAGCTTGAGGTCAAGTTAGAAGTCATGTATTCTTTTCATTATTATTATCGCTTGATTGATAGTATCAAGCCCATGACCTTGACATGATGCTCTGAGAGTCGAGTTACAGGAACGCTGTTACTCATTCTCAAGTTAAGCATTAAACTGCACTGTGCCATATCTGGAGAATGACTTAGAGGTGTGTTCTTTTGGCTCGGATAAGTGAGTAACCAATAATAACTTATTCTGTCTCTGTTCCTCTAGTATGAAGGTGTGAGAGAGATAAAGAGGGGAGCGAGCAGTCCTGAATTAGTAAAACTCTATTCCACTCCACTCTCTATTATTAATACGCAGCCCTTCATCTGTCATTAACACACTCCTGGTCGTCCTGACTGCTTTTGTTCTATTAAAGATCTCCTGCCTATATCACCTATTCCTCTGTTTGTTCCTTTCAGTGTTTGTTTCTGCCATTCTTCCTTGATTGCTGTCTACCTCCATGCTCCTCTGACTGATCTGTGTCAACCTTCAAGGCAGGGAAAAATTATGAGCATGTTGACCTGAGAGTGGAATGACTGATTTATCTGCTTCATTAATCATGGCTGAATGAGTTCACAGAGAGTGGAGAAACAAACAGAATTGCATCCAGCAGTAAGCTGATGATGGCTTCACTAGATTTCACACTCATCAGATGAGAGACACTGTAAATGAGGCAATGAGGGAGTAAAGCAATGAGGAAATGGCTCTGAGGAGAACCTGTGACTGCTGATCCAACCTGCATTTACTGTAGACCAACATTTTAAGAGCAGTTTGGCTGCATTTGTGCTATTACATAACAGGCCCTTTATAGTCAAAGTACAAATGCATGTAATGGAGAGTGTCATGACCCTGCTGTGTTTTCCAGGATTTCTAGATCATTCCTAACTTTCCAACGAGAAAACTGATAATTAGTATAAATCAATGATCTGATAAAGATAATATTAAGTCATATTTCATTAGCTGTGTGTTAGGTCTATAAATATTTGGACATCGACACAATTAAATTTGAACGCTGTAAGAATTAAAACAGTTTGCATATGTGCCTCCTACTTGTTAAGGGTCCAAAAGTATTTGGACTATTGGCTTCTAAGCTGTTCTATTGCCAGGTGTGTGTTATTTCCTCATTATCCCAATTACAATGAGCAGATAATGGATTTCAAATCCATTGTTTTGGTGTATAGAGCCAAAGATGTTAGAATTGTGTCAATGTCCAAATATTTATGGACCTAACTGTATACAGTTGCAATCAGAATTATTGAACCCCCTTTGAAATTTTTTTTTCTTTTTTAAATATTTCCCAAATGATGTTTAACAGAACAAGGAAATTTTCACAGTATGTCTGATAATATTTTTTCTTCTGGAGAAAGTCTTATTTGTTTTATTTCGGCTAGAATAAAAGCAGTTTTTACTTTTTTAAAACTCATTTTAAGGTCAAAATTATTAGCCCCTCTAAGCTATATATTTTTTCAATAGTCTACAGAGCAAACCATTATTATACAATAACTTGCCTAATTACCCTAACCTGCCTAGTTAACCTAATTAACCTAGTTAAGCCTTTAAATGTCACTTTAAGCTGTATAGAAGTGTCTTGAAAAATATCTAGTAAAATATTATTTACTGTCATCATGGCAAAGATAAAATAAATCAGTTATTAGAAATGAGTTATTAAAACTATTATGTTTAGAAATGTGTTGAAAAAATGTTCTCTCCGTTAAACAGAAAATGGGGAAAAAAATAAACAGGGGGCTAATGAATCAGAGGGTTGAATAATTCTGATTGCAACTGTATATATGTATGGATAGATAGATAGATAGATAGATAGATAGATAGATAGATAGATAGATAGATAGATAGATAGATAGATAGATAGATAGATAGATAGATAGATAGATAGATAGATAGATTGATTGATTGATTGATAGATAGATAGATAGATAGATAGATAGATAGATAGATAGATAGATAGATAGATAGATAGATAGATAGATAGATAGATAGATAGATAGATAGATAGATAGATAGATAGAGCCCTATTAATGAGTACACCCCTTAGAGATCTCTCTTTTAAATTATTACATTTTATGGGATACTGAACAGTAAGGTTTATATATATTAGATTATACTAGGGCTGGACAATATTGAAAAAAATTAACATTGCGATATTTTGATATATATACAATTCACCAGATGGCTTGAAAATCTCTATTTGGGGAAAAAAAATATCATTAATTTACATTGATTGGGCTGATTTTGTAAGAGTGTGAATCATGTAATGCAAGCAAGAATAATTATAATAGAGCAAAGAAAAAAGTAAAATAAACAGTGCATTATGTTTTTCTGGAGAGTCAAAAAGTATTCAGATACAGAAATTGAATAATAAAATGTCAAATAACACTGTATAGTGTTAATTGTTTTAATATTTCAGTAAAATTATTCTTTATTAAAGTTACAAATGTTGTATGTCATTGTGCCCGAATGCATTGCACTTGAAATGCCTTTGAAAAACAAATGCAAATGGTAAAGTTTCACTCTGTTATGGTTATACTTTGCAATCAATCCACAAATCTCATTGCATCTCAGTTGTTGATCAACTATAATCCAGACTCAATGTTGCATATCCTGCGATGTGACAATTGAAAACACACACATCGTGATATCGATGCTGAAACAATATATTGTGCAGCCCTAGATTAGACTGCACCAAAGTCAAAACTGGAACTAATTTAAAAGAAAAACGTTAAAATTAGTAAGCACAAATTAATTTGTTGGGGTCAAATATATATTTTTAAAATTAAGAGAACAATAAAAATATTAAAATTAATTATCTTTTTTATTCCTAAATATGTTTGTTCTTAGTGAAAATAGCAGATATGCTGTTTGTTTAAATAAATTAATATCTTAAACTTAATTGTTTGATTATAATGCATAGACAAGAAGATAATTTTTTAAAGACCTTAATGTTCATTTTGATGCTGTGCACTAAAAAACTTTATATGTGCTGTAATATTAAAATGACAATACGTCTAATGATTTAATAGCAGTTTGGAAAGAAAAAGCTAAATTGTGTCATAATCCTTGAAGATTTTGGAGCAAGGATCTCCTGTGTCTTCTCTGGCTCTTCAGGGGTCTTCTCCAGGATTATGCATGCACTTGGGATTAAAAGTCAGCCGCCTATCACCTCTCTGCTCAACACGCGTCAACCTATCACAGCCAATGGTGTGTCAGTGGCGGGTGCAACAGGCGTGATGGTTGGCCACCCACGCTTCCAGGAGCGCGGGAAGAGTGGTATCAAACGGAGAACATCTGTGAGTGCTGGGCTGCATGGCCCTGAAACAGAGGAAGCCTGGGGCTACAGGCTCTGCATTGGCCCACAATGCTCTGCCACAGAGAGTGAGAGCACAGCCAAACGCACCCAGACCCCAGTGTGGATAAAAGAACGTAGAGAGTGTGGAGACACAGGCCAGAGACCATCCACAGACTGGATGAAGTAAAAAAAAAAAATTCCAAAGTTATATGATGAAGCACACAATGCAGGCAGAAATACTGCACAACAGACTTTGTTTGTCATCTAAATGTTTTATGTTCAACAATAAATATTGCGTTGACAATTTTCTTGCCAATCATCATTTTAAAGGCAAAATATACCTAAAATATAAAATAAAATAAATACAAAATGAATATTAACTATAAAGCATCCTTAATATGTACAAATTTTTACTGTTCAATACCTCAACATCAGTCACCAGGCTCAATACTGGTACATGTATGTCTTTCTGATTTCATCTGGCATAGCCTGCCCAACAACTTTGGTTGTAGTGATATTGTATTTTTTTTTTTTTTTTTTTTAAAGATTTATTTTTGGCCTTTTTGCCTTTATTATAGGGGTGTCAAAAATGAATTGTTTCTTCGGTGCACTGCGATGCAGACGCGGACAATTCGGTATCGGTTCAGTAATAATAATCATAACCTGTTATTATGTACTGACGTCATTTATCTCCTATGCGCTATGTCGCGGTAGCTGACTATGGCGAGGGAGGCTCAGGCGAGTGCGAGTGTTTACAATGCTTCGCCTACTTGACGCACAAACTGTGCACAATTTTACTGCGTGTGTGTTTTCTGGACACTCTTTCACTGACACTTACAGCAGAAGCCCCTATTTCACTGCGATTGAGAGAATGAAAGTAAACTCCATTACTCTCTCTCTCTCTCTCTCTTTCTCTCTCTCTCGCTGTGGCCCATTTAACCTGCTGGCATGACTTTTTCTCTCCTCTCGGCTGATACGGCTGATACTTCTTGCGGCGCGGAAATAAATTTCCGAATAAAGCGCGGGAGTGGTCGGTAACTCTGGTGTAACTTGAACGGGAGCGGGCGGTCTAACAATATCGCTCCCGAGCAAGCACGTGTGTGTGTGTGTTTATGTGTGGGAATGAGAGGGCGTGATGCTCCGTGTCGCTTGCTTGGTGCTGTGTGTCTATGTGTTTGTGTGTGTATACAAACAGCCCCAAATATAAAACTGTGTTTGGGGAAAGCATCGTCAATGCACCGTGATACACCGAGATATCGAATTGAACCGAATCGATGGCATGATAATCGTAACCGAACCGAACCGTGAGACCAGTGTAGGTTCACACCTCTACTTTATTAGATAGGACAGTATGGAGACAGGAAGCGAACTTGGAGAGAGAGAGAGAGAGAGAGGGGGGTAGGGTAGGGAAATGTCCTCGAGCCGGGATTCGAACTTGGGACACCCTGACGTGCTACTGCACCATATGTCGACGCGCTAACCACTAGGCTATTGCGCCGACATGATATTGTCTTTTTAATAGGCGTGTAATTGTACATGTATCCGCTTGTTAAGTGGTGACGTATGTAATACTGTTTCCGGGTCCAAGCCGCCACTCATTTGAATTGACAAAATATTCGTTTATGATCATTTTTTATTCATATCACACATTAAAGTAAATTTTATATAAAGTGAAAGTTTACACAACAGTCTCTGGGCTTTTTGCATCACAAATACCAAAATTGTCAAACTTTCTGGCCATCAGATATTAGGCATGTATATTGCGATAGTGATTTTCGAAAGTATTACATCGCTTTGTAAACATTTATTATTAGCATTTGATGAGTCTCCTCATTCAGTTTCATAGAGCGCTTGGACCCGGAAGCTCCTTCGCGTGACGTCACACTTAACAAGCGGATTCTTATAGAAGTGTTCGGCACAGGAGTTTCAGTTTGGAGCAATATTTGTTTTAGGCACAGAACATGTCATTGCTACTCTAACATATAATAAAGGTGCAGTATTTGACACCCAGTGGTTGAACTAGGTATTGCACGCCTGGTTCAAAACACGCGCAAGCGCAGGTTGCCAGATTCACGACATCAACAGAAGTGTGCCTAACTATTAGAGGTGTGAACCTACACTGGTCTCACAGTTCGGTTACGATAACCATGCCATCGATTCGGTTCAATTCGATATCACGGTGCATTGACGATGATTTTCATACACAGTTTTATATTTTCTTCACATCACAACAATTCTTGTATTAAAATGTATAAATATATTTATATTTATACACTATTTGTAATACAATTTTGTCCTTTAATACAAACAGTCAGATATATAAAATGTACCTTTAAAAACTCAAGTACATGCACAGAACAACATGAGCATTTATAGCAAATAAACAAATATAAATATCCCGCTTTCTTTCTCAGCCTTGTCTAGTGAATACGTTCTTACAGCCCTATGATTGGTCATGCGCTCAACAGAAAGGGCTGTGATTGGCTCTAACGCTCTGGCGCTGTTCACCGATGATAAACACTGATAAACGGCAGTGGCGATCACAGCTGATCCATGATAGACGCGGTGGAGAAAACTCTGCAGACACGCACTATGCAGTGTTTATTTTTAAAGACATGGTACTGAGCCAAGAAGACACAAAAGAAGGAGGTAATGTGTTGATATAAATTAGGTGAGGTGGAAAACGTACACATATCATATAATTTCATCTATTTGCCATCTAATTACAAAATATAATTAAAGTTGGAGGTATTTTGATGAAATTCTGACAGGAATTGCTTGGATTTTTTTTTTGAGATACGGTGTATATTTATTTGAGTCAGTAAGAATTTCTGGGGGGTGGGGCTTGCAAATAAGTCTGTTGTGTCTGTTCATTCCCTCACGAGTACAGTTCTCATAACGTCTCTTCTGAGCTGTCCAAAATTTCAATGAAAAATTTGTCATCTGCCTCAGCTCTTATGGTTCGCTGCTGGCCGCAAAACAAACCCACACATGCATGGTGAGTGTTTGTCACTGATACACCGCTGTGACATATTTGTCACCTGTCTGTGTTAGGTGTTTGTGTGTGTAGCAGCTGTTCCTGTTTTTAGCTCAGTTAACTCCTTTAATAGATGCCAGTTTGGACGCAGGTGTGAGAGCGTCCCAGTAGGTTTTTTTAGGTCTCTTTCTCTGTCATCATGAAGACGTACAGTTGAAGTCAGAATTATTAGCCCCCCTGAATTATTAGCCCCCCTGTTTATTTTTTTCCTCAATTTCTGTTTAACGGAGAGAAGATTTTTTTCAACACATTTCTAAACATAATAGTTTTAATAACTCATCTCTAATAACTGATTTATTTTATCTTTGTCATGATGACAGTAAATAATATTTGACTAGATATTTTTCAAGACACTTCTATACACCTTAAAGGGACATTTAAAGACTTAATTAGGCAAGTTAGTGTAATTAAGCAAGTTAGTCTACAGAACAAACCATTGTTATACAATATCGAAAAAAAATATAGCTTGAAAGGGCTAATAATTTTAACCTTAAAATGTTTTTAAAAAAATTAAAAACTGCTTTTATTCTAGCCGAAATAAAACAAATAAGACTTTCTCCAGAAGAAAAAATATTATCAGACATACTGTGAAAATTTTCTTGCTCTGTTAAACATCATTTGAGAAATATTTAAAAAAGAAAAAAAAATCAAAGGGGGGCTAATAATTCTGACTTCAACTGTATGTATAGCTAAACGTGTAATGTGTGCACTGTCTGAGAGCTTCAGTAACTGTAAATATTTTAATCTTGTCCATAATATATTCTAAATCATATTCAGCAGCATTTAAATGGATGAGCGCAGAATGAAAATCTTTCACAATGCTTCATTCATTTTATACAATTAAAATCAATTAATTTGAGTGTCACATGAACATAGGTATTATTAGCATAGTCGCTAATAAAAGGTGATTAATTTGCAGGACTGCTCATTTCCTTTTCCTGTCACACACTTATTTCATTGGGCTCAATAATTCTCTCTCCAAATTTACATAAATGTAGCTCATATTGAAATGTGCAGAAGAGTTCCTACATGTGTACAGAGCAAAGGGAAATGTATGAGACTTGCTAGACTTCACACACACACATACACATCAACAATGTTTTTATTTATTAATTGATTAATAAGAAGGTTAGTACAAAAAATAATTATTTACTATTATTTAACTTTATTTATTTTACTAGACATTATTACAAATCTTCATATACAAATCTTCTTATAGTCACCATGAAATGCAAGATTGCCCTTTTTTCCACATTGAGGCGTACTGATTAAAAAAAATAATAATAATTAAGTGCGGTTCATGATTTGTCCATTGAGACGCAATTAGATTTTTGGTAGAAGGGTGTTGCTAACAAAATGAAGAAATACTGACAAATGGACAAAAGAAGGGTAGAAACGAGACACACCCTTATAGCCCCTCCCAAAAAGGCATTCCATGTGACCAGCGGTGAAGAAAAGTCATTTTGAGGGGGCAAGGAAGGTTATGGTATTTCATAAATTATGAAGGCAAATGGATTTTTACAAAAAGTTTGCATGTTCTTTGTGTGGGTTTCCGCCGGGTGCTCCGGTTTCCCCAAGTCCAAAGACATGTGGTATAGCTGAATTGGGTATGCTAAAATTGACCGTAGTGTATGAGTGTGAATGAGTGTGTTCGGATGTTTCCCAGTGATGGGTTGCAGCTGAAAGGCTGTCCGCTGTGTAAAACATATACAGGATAAGTTGGCGGTTCATTCCACTGTGGCGACCCCAGATTAATAAAGGGACTAAGCCGAAAATAAAATAAATGAATATAAAATAATAAGAGTAAATTTTTATTTCAATCCAACTTTAACGACTTTAACTTCTACGTTGTTTTTAAGGTATACCTTACGTTGTACCACATCATTAATATGTGTTTTCTGAAACATTCCAAGCTATGTTATACCCATAGACTGTAAAAGATATGGATTTAGTAACCGTGAAGTCACCCATAGGTTTATGAAGAACCCAAAAGGAGCTACCAGTAGGCGTGGCCAACCGTCGCCTTTTTTTACCGTTTCATCGCACCAACTGGGGCATACCATACAAAGGCAAAGAGGCGGAGCGTGAGCGGAGCTACAGACGCATGCTGGCATTCTGCTTAGACGAGCTTTCCTATGGTAGAAACACTTAATACTTCATTACCTACGACTCGTTTGTGTTCTGACCACATGTGCTTGGTTGTACACTATATCAATAAAGTGTTTAGACTTCAAAAAACACTGTTTCATAAGCAACGTCATAAGCACAATGCTTAGTGGCTCAATGTATTACACATTGAGCCACTAAGCATTGTGCTTATGACATTTTTCAACAGGAGGAAAGTGTGAATTACTTCCAAACACTTCGGATATAGTCTGTGTTAGTAAATGCAAGGCTATTAATGAAATCCAGGCATAAAACTGTATGACAACGCTTCAGACGACTGTTCTAGAGCCTACAGCTAATCAATCTGTCAGATTCTGGAGTGCATTACATGTCTAAAGAACATTATAAATGATAAATGATCTTAAATAAAACAAATACATTTATAGAGATGGTATATAAGTATATAATTTCACTCGCCTGAGAAACGGAGGCCACGTGAATGGTTTGTGAGCACAATTAAGTGCATACAGCATGCCATATCATCTGATAATTGTACGAAATAATTCCAAAAGGCAGCTGACTGTGTAAAGCCACAAATACAATACAAAAATACGATGAATATGGTGAAATCAGTGGCTAATCAGCTAAGGTGACGTGCAGGCGACCAGCAAGAGCTAGCTGTCACTCAAGTGACCTATCCCTTAATTATGCAAACTTAATATAACCTAATATAAAGGAAATGGATGAGTTATAAAAAAATAGCCAGGACTAGCGGAATTTCGATGAATTGCAGTTTCAGTTACTTCCGTATTGGCTTCACGAGGGAGAGCGGGAGGTTGCCGCTTGGTTATACCTTATAACTGTCGACAATTCACTCTGCTAGTGGCCAACATTGTGCAAAAAGCTTCTTTACATCTTAAGGTTATTTTATTCTTATGTGCAATCAGTCTGGCATAGCCTTCACACAGTTGCATACCCTGACGCACAACTCTCAAAAAATGTTGCAGCCTAACTACACGTTGAGCCGATTGTGATTGGTCAACTTGGAAGCAGTGGCAAGTGTGGGCAGGGCTCAGAGCCATGTGACTGTTTAACAAGTGTCAAGTCCTATGAAGGAGCTCTGGATGGATGGTTTTGTTTTTTTGTGTTTATATTATGAGTGTGATTTACATTGCTGAATGTTTGCTAGTTTCCACCTCTTAATTGATTGAACAGAAGTTTGGGCTACTTCTACAGTAGCATCGCTTGCATTTCCAGCATAAACTCAAAACACGGAAAAGCTTAAAAGCCAACAGCTTCTCTGTCATCATTTGTTTCACCTTTGCAGGGTGGATTTTAATGTTGTAACAAATGATTTGATTACTTTCTCGCGCTAATCGAAATGCATGACTATTCATTTACTGCGCAAGCCAAGCCCGGCCCGACCCGAACCCGTCTAAAATGATAGAAAATAAACCCGAACCCACCCGAAACCGTTGGGTCCCGCTGGGTCCCGTCAGGTTCGGGCAAAGATCTTCAGCTCTACTTCCCCTTACCCAATTATCTTTAGCTTGAAGGCATATGGCTAAGGGGAAGGGCTAGATACTCTTCGAAAAGGAGACTTTCAGGACTACACTCGAAACCAAGGGGTAAGAATATTTCCCAGAATACACCAGCTATAACGGTTGCATGGCTGTACAAGTAAAGAGATGCACAAACTAGTATTTGTGTCATTATTATGAATTTTGACAACAAACAAGCACATGTTTTATTATATTCATAACCACATTTGTGTTTTACCGTCATGTTTTTTTTTAACGCTAAAAATAAAACATTTCGCTATCTACAATCCATAATAATAACTCCTGTATAGCAGTCCCACAGCATTCAATCACTCGATGACACTGGAATACTCTGTCAGAAAAGTCTAGTGGCTGGGAACAACCTTTTTACAGTGTCCGCTATAATGTTAATGTTGTTTTTGTGCGTTTACATAGATGAATATGGCCAGTGTGTAAATGCACAGTACAGTTACGAGCTTATTGGCACAGTTTATCATTATGATAACTGGTGGACGTGCAACAACTTATTCATAAGTAAATACAAAACAAAAGTATCCATCTTGAGCTCATCCATAGGATTTGACACTTGTTAAATACAATACTTGTTACACAATTGTTTGACACTAAAACTGTGGGATGCTCTAGATATCAACTAATTCAGCACCATAAGCCATGGACTGTACTTTACAACATTGCTCATAGGAAGGTTTACATTACAGTTCCCATGGAAAGGAAATCTGGATATACCTTGGCAAAGTTGAATAATAAGACTTTAGTACATGTAAATAACATATTGTGAGCCTCAAACATTGTTTTCTTGTCCTCATGTAAATCCTGCGAGTGTAAAATCCAGCTGAAATACAGGTCAATCGGAACAAAACACAGACGTTGATGATCCACACGGGATCATTAATATGCATGCCTCGGGCTGCGTTTGATTGGCCACATTGTTTCCTAGTGAGATTGCTCTTTTCTTCTTATTTTATAGTTTATCTTAGTTATAATATACTTATACTTAGTTTTTATTAAACAAACAATGTATGTGGAATTCCATTTTAAAAATAGAAGAGGCAGGAAGATTAAAAGGAAGCAGTTTTGTGAAGTAGGCTTTGTATGACCATAGAGCGTTCACGCAAAACGTGGGTTATATGTATTTTTCTTTTATTCAGCCCCACCTGAGGCAAAAGGTATGTTTAAATGTATTTTTAATTAGTACATAGTGTTTATATTTTGTGAAATTTGCCACAGATGTATGTAATGAGGCAACAGAAACGTGTATGTTTGTAATGAGGCAACAGAAACGTGTGTTTATAATGTGGCAACAAACACATGTAAACTTCTTAGTGTTTAATGCATATTTATGCATCATGTCATATCACTAAGCTCTTACTGTAATTTTCCTTGAGTGAAAGGACGTCAATAATCTTTATAAAACTCATGTTTATGCAGAGGTTGATATCAATTCATGCCTAGGTAATTTGTTATAGCTTCAAAATACAATGTTAAATACTTATCTATCAGTCCCTTTTGCCAAGTATTACTATATTTTAGCTTGTATTTCATCCAAAACACAGCTCAAGAGCAAACTAGGTCACTCTGGTGGCATAACGATAGCTCACTTACCACAGCAAAAATAAACCTCTCCACCACTTCAGTTGAAAAGCTTGTAAACAAGGCATTTACTCACTCATTTACTTTTCTTCCAGCTTTGTCCCTGATTTACCAGGGATTACCAAAGCAGAATGAACCACCAATTACTCTGGAATATGTTTATGCTAGAAATACCCATCCAGCCCCAACCCAGCACTGAGAGTACACTAACTTGTGAAACCCCCAGTACTGGGAAACACCCACACACTCTCCCATTCAGACACACACATGCACTATGGCCAATTTAATTTATCCAATTCACCTATTCCGCATGGCCACCTGGCCCAGCTGGGACTCAAACCAGCAACCTTTTTGCAGGTGACAGTGCTAACCACTGAGCTACTGTGCCACCACTGGCATCTACTCAGTTTTTTAAATGTTCTTTGACAAATATAGCATGATTATTTTGCACGTTTATTTGCACGAGTTTAAAAATTACGTCATGCTGTGCGTGTTTGTGTCTGTGCATCCACTGTATACTAATAGATATTATCAGAGCACAAATAACAAGTGCTTGTCAGCAAAACACATATTTTGTGTTGAAAAACACCCAGCTTGGTCTTGAAGATTGATCTTGGCATTCGTTTACCGATTGCATTTAAGATTTCACAGACAGTGCTGGACCATAGCAACTGAGCTCTACTCTCCATATACAGTATATATATAAAAACAAAGCTTTAATATACTTACAGAATAAAAATGTCCTTCCATGTCGTTCTGCCCGGTGCTTCACATTTTGTTTTGTTCTGTTTTTTTTTTTAATTTCCACATAGCAGTTTTGTTCTATTTTAATACTAAAAAGCTGTTTTTGTCAGTCGTGCTGCTTCTCGATTCAAAGATCACATTTGTACACATATAGATAAACGGTCATAAACTAACAGTCTAATCTGTAGTGACGACGAGCTAGCACTGGCAATTTAAAAACGAGTTTCAGCCAGCCAAAGTGGCTAGTGGGAGTGGCTGTCTAACCCACCACAACCAAAATCTACCCGCATTTGGCGGGTTGCCGGGTGTTAATGTAAAGCCCTGCATATTAATACATTTAGATTATTTACTTTAATCATTACTATTGGAATGTGAAGAGACTTTCAACCAGAACAACAAAAAATGTTTCTGAAGACAATCGCCTACGGCACCTTTAATGCATTTCTATCATCATTTTTAAGTCATATTGAGACTCTATAGTGGGCCCCAACTTTCTAGTTGCTCTAGAGGTGTATTTGTCCTTAGGAAAAAATATGAGAATAAGCACAAGTCATTATTAAATATCAGTGATGTACAGGAGAAACAATTGAGATTTTCCCACTC
This sequence comes from Danio kyathit, assembly GCA_903798195.1. Classification (NCBI taxonomy): domain Eukaryota; kingdom Metazoa; phylum Chordata; class Actinopteri; order Cypriniformes; family Danionidae; genus Danio; species Danio kyathit. Next base: position 10,847,411 of record LR812542.1, read on the forward strand.
GTCACTGCACAGTGTTTGCAGCCCATGAAAGCAGAGAAAGTGTTCACCTGTAACCCTTAGGCAGTGTACCCACACACGTTCTGGCTTTCTACATCTCATACGGCTTGTGTTGTATTGTGCGTCCCGTCGACAACACACACACACACGCACAAACACACACCAGTAGACACACGAGTGCAGAAAATCGCAATTATAACAGCATACATTTCCTGTCAGAAGCTACTTTTAGTGTGTGTGGCTGTGCACGTCTGAGATTGGGATTTTTGTGTGTGGAAAAAAGGCTGGGTGCGAGCGGACTGTGTTCTGTTGATCATTGAGTTAAAAAAAAATGATGTCAAAAAGGCAACTCTGTATTTATGGCTCGACAGATATCCTCTAGTTGACAGGTATACAGTCATTATGTGGCTGTCAAGAGTCGCCGCGGGGCGATCGTTGAGCTGCTAGCCCATGTTCCCATGCATCAGAGAGAGCCTATTAGTTTACTTGTCTCCCCCTCAAAGGCCACGCTGCACCTCCAGACACCAGCAGGACAAAACAAGGTGTCATATTTATGGAGCAGTCAGCAGCGCACTGATGCCAGAGAGACTGACAACTGGATTCTGGGATTTTGCAGCTGAGGAATACGATCGCTCCATACGTGACACCTGAACTCAAGGCACGGTGATGCTTTAGCTATTGTCACAGCCCAATTAGAAGAAACTGGAACTGTTACATAAGAACAGTTTGTATCATAATGACCTCACTTTTACTGCCGGAGTGTTTATTTCACTGTTGGCTCTCTATATCTTCACCTGTTCTTTGTTCCCAACTCATGAAGAGAGACTGGACTGTTTGTCAGCCAAAAGCAGTTTAGGTAGGCCCTAAAAGTTTTTGGACAAAGCCAGAAAATGTTGTAATATCACTGAAAACAATTGAGAGATACCACAACCACACGAAAAAAAAAAACTAGTATGTAATGGTGGATGGATGGATAGATGTACTAATGAATGAATGAATGAATGAATGAATGAATGAATGAATGAATGAATGAATGAATGAATGAATGAATGGTCGGATAGATTGATGGTCGGATGGATGGACGGATGGATGAACAAATGGATGGATTGGGGATGGATGGATGGATGGATGGATGGATGGATGGATGGATGACTGGATACATGGATGGTCAGATGGATGAATGAATGGATGGATGGATGGTCGGATGGATGGATGGATGGATGGTCGGATAGATGGATGGATGGATGGTTGGATGGATGGTCGGATGGATGGATGGATGGTCGGATGGATAGACGGATGGTCGGATGGATGGTTGGATGGATGGATGGTCGGATAGATGGATGGATGGATGGATGGTCGGGTGGATGGATGGATGGATGGATACGAGGATGGATGGATGGATGGATGGATGGATGGATTTATGGATGGATGGATGGATGAATGGATGGATGGTCGTATGGCTGGTCAGATAGATGGATGAATGAATGGATGGATGGATGGTCGAATGGATGGATGGATGGATGGATGGATGACTGGATACATGGATGGTCGGATGAATGAATAAATGGATGGATGGTCGGATGGATAGATGGATGGTTGGATGGATGGTCGGATGGTTGGATGGATGGATGGATAGATGGTCGGATGGATGATCGGATGGATGGTCAGATGGATAGATGGATAGATGAATGGATGGATGGATGGTCGTATGGCTGGTCAGATAGATGGATGGATGAATGGATGGTCGGATGGATGGATGGATGGATGGATGGATGGATGGATACATGGATGGATACATGGATGGATACATGGATGGATACATGGATGGTCGGATGGATGGATGAATGGATGGATGGTCGAATGGATAGATGAATGAATGAATGAATGAATGAATGAATGAATGAATGAATGAATGAATGGTCTGATGCATGCATAAATGGATGGATGGATGGATGGATGGATGGATGGATGGATGGATGGATGGATGGATGGGTGGACGGATGAAATAATGAATGTATTTTGAGACTTTAATTGGTGTTACTGGAACAGATTTATGGTATAAATGTAATGAACTATTTCAATATTCTTTATGAAATGCCCCAAGAAAACAACCCCTGATTTGGTGCTTGGTGTCGGGACATCTGACTTACTGTAATGTTGGGGCAGATAACTATAGCTTTTGTGTCACTGACAGTTTCACAAAATGTTGGTGACTACAGCACTCTTGCAATCAGTCCATTACAAAAAATAAGTTTATTTTGGTGCTGTTAGTATAATTTTTCAATTTTTTTTTCTTCAATTTACTTAAGTAGAACTCTGGTTTGTATTTTATGTACTTCTCAGAAATATACTTAGAATTTAACCCTTATGTACTGTTGGGGATGTTTTTTACCCACTCTGGGGTGATTTTAAATCTTAATTTGGCCATAACTTCTCTGTGTTTCAGCTAGAAGAATGATTGTTGGTGACTTATTTTGATGCATATTTTGAGAAAATTATACACAATACAATACACTCTGTTCAAATTTACTTAGATAAATATTTTTTGTCTTTTTTTTTTTTTTGCATAAATCTGTTAATCAACCTCAGTCCTGATCAAAACTACTAAATTGTTTAGAAAATTAGTTTAGAAGCACAATTGCCTCACAGCAAGAAGGTCGCTGGTTTAAGCCTCAGCTGGGTCAGTTGGCATTTCTGTGTGGAGTTTGCATGTTCTCCCCATGTTTGATTGGGTTTCCTCCGGATGCTCCAGTTTCCCCCACAAGTCCAAAGACATGCTCTATAGGTGAATTGGGTAAGCTAAATTGTCCGTAGTGTATGTGTGTGAGTGAGTGTGTATGGATGTTTCCCAGTGATTGGTTGCAGCTGGAAGGGCATCCGCTACGTAAAACATGTGCTAGATAAGTTGGCGGTTCATTCCGCTGTGGTAACCCCGGATTAATAAAAGGACTAAGCCGAAAAATTACAGGATTGTAACCCTTTAATTGCCAAATTCATAAATGATGTAACTGATTTGGGGGGGAAAAATAACACATAATGACGTATTTTCAATATAAAAAGTAGTTGTGGGCTGGATTTTTTTTACCTTTTATTACATTTTTTTCTCTCTAATTTGCTGTTGGTGGCTATTTTTGCCCCATTGACCTTCATTATAACCACATTTTTTATTACAAAACCATGACACCATATAATCATGCATTTTTGATTGTTGGTGGTTTTCCTCGTTGGGAAGAGGTATAATTAGTTATTTTTACTGTTGATCATCAGTTGGCACCATTAACCCTTTAGATAGGCCTGCACAAAAAAACTTAGTTTCTGGATTTTATATGGAGTATAACAGCAAATTAAAGTGTGTGTCTGTGAGTGTGTGAGAGTGACCTTTACACACTTTGCACAAAATATGCATCTCAGCTCTCAGAACTACACAGAGTAAATAAAAACAAAGACTGTGTATTTACGCCCCATCAAATGTAATGGAAGTCAAGGCAAAAACAGCCACCGACAGTAAATTAAGGAGAGAAAATAAAAATCTAACAATTCATCAAAGCCAATGTTGTTACTATTCATTCAAATGTTCAAGACTTTAAAAGGTTAAAATCCAGTCCACAGTTACTTTTTATATTGAAAATACGTCATTTTGTGTTTTTTTCACCAAATCAGTGACATCATCTGTGAACTTGGCAATTAAAGAGTAAAAAACCTGTAATTTTCTAAACAATTCAGTAGTTTTGATAAGGACTGAGGTTAATTAACAGATTTATGAAAAAAAAAATTATCTGGTGCATTTTTACTGCAGTTTAATTCAGTGAATGTTTTCATCCCAAACATAACAAAAGGGTAGTAAATTTGAACAGTGCACAGGGGTTAAGTATACTTGATTACTTCATTTATACTGACAGAAAAGTCTTACATATGGCCTAATGTTCATTGACAACATGTACTTAAAAGTGTAGTTATTTAATCACACTTGGCTTATAGCTGTTTTGATTGAGTGGCCTATTTATTTATTCATTTATTAAGTAAATATTACATACTCCCCAGTTTCAGAGATAAGGCTTTAAAGTCCTGTGAAGTTGTTTGTTCAAACTGTGATGTAATTTGAACTGAATCATGAAGACAGGGCAGGACACAACATAGCTCCTTTTCCTTTTTAAAAATCAGCCAATAGTATCTTTTATCACAGCTCTGCCAGTGCAAGTGATTGAGCTTATGCGAATAATGCAAAAGCGTTTTAAAGAGGGTAGGAAATGTCAGATACTAGAAAGGATTTGATTGGTCAGAAGATTTGATGAGAAACTGAAGTATGCGGTGACATCAATAAAAAAAAAAAACAAATCCGAAGGTTATCACTGTTTTGGAACACGCTAGCTTATAGATATTCTTTCTTCGAAGAAACTTATACTAAACAACTTGATTTTGATTTAAAAGAGTCTTTAAGGCTAGTGCTGACTAAATTGCAGTTTGAGCTGTCTAAACTGAAATCACTTGTAGTGACATATCTTAAATTATGTCAATGACATTTTGTCTGATGATACACATCAGAAATGTATCTTTCAAATGTATGTAAAAAAAAAAAGCTACTTGAATATCCTCATTTAACTAACTTAGATAATAATAAAAAATGTATCTTTTCTAACTAATCTTATTTTGGAACAACAATTGGTACTCTTCTTACATAGGCGGTAAATTTCCTGGCTTTTTGGTAAAAAATACTAAATAAAATCCTCTTTTATATATTAAAAAGTGGGCAAATTTAGTTCCAAGTGGTATTCAAGTAGTTCACTTACAAGCATAGTACATAGAATTCTTAATATAAACTTTAACATTACTTAAATATACTTCATAAAGTGAACTTAAAGTATTCTTATTTTTTGTAAAGCCTGTCTTTATGTGGGGGCTGGAAATGTTTACATTTTTGGAGTAGGTCATAGTTAGAATCTCTGTGCACAGAAATGGGAAATTTCAAACAAAGTATTACCACCGCTGAATTTAAAATTAAAATGCTTTGATAGTTTGTTCCTACCCTTGTAGAAAAATTTCAGCATTTTTACATTTTCATGATTGATAGAATGTTTTTGGCATTCAAAATTGGTAATAAAATCCATATTCTAATATTACCTTTTGCAGCTGATTACTGTATTAATATCCTGTTTATTACTGTCTATTTAGAAACTGTTTCATCATGACTCCAGTGATAGTAGTATTGTCATTATATTTCGCCTAGTTCCATTTCACCCACCCTGTATTGTTCTGCCTTCAGCACCTTCATTGCATGCAGCAGCAGGTAGCCTGACCTAGGTCAAATGTCAAAGGTGAGAATGTAGGGCACACCCCAGAAATGAGTGGGTGTGTCAGAATAATTAGTTATGCAGCTAAATGTGTCTCTCTGGTCTTTAATATGTGTGTATTATGTGCCAGTGGTCCCCACAAAGAAAATACTCAATGAAAAATAGGTTATGTTTTAAATTTTAGGTTGCGTTTAAAATAAAATAACAAAAAGTTTCTGTTAGATTTGGGGTAGGTTTTGTGCAGGGGTGCCCAAACTTATGAAGGGCCAAAAACCAAACTTCATTGAGGCTAGGGTTGAAGGTAAATATTTGTCATGGGTAATATATATACAGTTGAGGTCAGAATTATTAACCCCTCTGTTTATTTTTTCACCTATTTCTGTTTAACGTAAAGAAGATATGTTTAACACATTTCTAAACATAATAGTTTTAATTACTCATTTCTATTAGATTATTTTTTTTTCTTTGCCATGATGACATTAAATAATATTTTACTAGATATTTTTTAAGACATTAGTACTTAGCTTAAAGGGCCGTTTAAAGGCTTAATTAGGTTAACTAGGCAGGTTAGGGTAATTCATTGTATATCGATGGTTTGTTTTGTAAACAATCGAAATAAAATAAAGCTTAAAAGGGCTAATAATTTTGACCTTAAAATCGGTTTTAAAATTTTTTTAACTTTTTTTTATTCTAACCTTAATAAAACAAATAAGACTTTCTTCAGAAGAAAAAATATTATCTGAAATACTGTGTAAATTTCCTTGCTCTGTTAAACATAATTTGGGAAATATTTAAAAGAGAAAAAAAAAAATCAAAGGGCGGCTAATAATTCTGACTTAATAACTTCTGAATTATTATTTTTTTTTTTTGTATTATTTTTTTTACATTTTATAAATAACTTAATACAGCAAAAATCTCATTTATAACAAATTAGAGTTACACTAGTTTTTGCCTTGATTTGCTCGCCAATGTCTTCTGCATAGTCGTCTTTTAAGACAGTATTTACATTTTAAAAAATCTGATTCATGCACAACATTTAATTGAAACATTTCATTTCAGTTTGCTTTTTTTGCATTTCAGCAATAAAACAAACAAACAAACAAAAGGTAATGGCAAATTAGACAAGACTAAAGGCATTCTCCGCAATCCTCTTTATTATTCTCACTCTTTTCTGAGATGGGATGGTGGGCCAAATCAAATGTTACATTGGGCCAATTTTTGCCTGCGGGCCCTATACTTTGGGCATCTCTGGTTCAGTGGATAGAAAGTATTGTTAGGTCAGTTAAAAAAAAAAAAAAAAACTATAGTAATCTTTGACAAGTTCTCACATAGATATGTGTTTGTGGGTGTTATTTTTTATTAATTTTTTTGTCAGTAGTGAATTATTTAAATTTCTGTTATTGGTTTCTAGTTATATAAATGATATTATCCACTGATCATTTTAAAACATCCGTCAAATTTAAAACCAAAAATTTAATTTGCATCTTTGGTTAACTACTTTTATAGTAGCAAGCTTTGAAAAATGGCTGATGTGCATGAACATACAGCTGTTTTTTAGTAGGATGATTTTTTTTTTTTTTTTGCTTATCCACTTTTCCCCTGCAGGCATCTGATTTAGAGCATGATCAATACAATCTCCCAACCCAGAATTTATTTTCTCACCGGACCCATTGATCTCAATCACACTGAAAGTTCCTGGGTGAAAACCAAGAGTTTCTTCTTTTACCTCATCTTTTCAAAGGTATAGATTTCCTTCTTTTGCTAAAAAGTGGAGGATTGAGGAATGCTGCTGTGCTAATAGCTAACTGCCAGAGAGTTACGATCCCTCTCATTTTGGCTTAAATCCTAAGCAGCATAAAATTTGTCACATTTGACTGGGGATTTACTTTATTTTAATATACTGCGTGTTTGCCAGTGACTTCTCTTTTTCCCCTGCTTCTTTTGCCACATTTGCCAGCAGAGCATTTGTGAACAGTCACTAAATAGGGATTATACTTACTATAAAACATGACTTTTTGGTTTATGTAAAAACAGAGCTGTTTCTCAGTATGCGTTCTTGTCTGTACTTACGTTCTTGTGTCCTCGTGAAACGTCATTAACTGTCGACAAAGTACTGTTCCAATTCAAAGTTCACATCTTGCCATGTACTTGCTCCGCCCCTTTTGCCAAGGATGCATCGAGTGGTGACTTGTGCGAACTTGCGAAGCTCAGGTATCCCAGAAAGCATTGCAACTAAACCAGCAAACGTTAATGGCGAAGGAGAATACCCCCACGGTTTTAAAAATACTCCTTTGCTGTGTCACAAAATAAAGTTTAAAGAGTTTTTCAGGTGCGAATGTAGTTGTTTTAAACTCGAATCAGCAGTTTATTCACAAAGATAGCTCGTCTTTGATGATGTGCCTCAGCTTATGCGGACTCTGAGCCTGCCAGCTGGAGCTTCGTCATCACCTCTCCCGCCGAGAACACCTTTACTTCGGCCGATCCATCTTGCATGTACCACTGGATCTCATCTCTCCATTGTAGTTAAAACATGATATTTAATGCATCTTCTGCATACCTAATGGACAGTTTTTGTTCTTTTAACGTTAAATCTATCATTTGTTCTCAGGTGTATTATTTTGGCAGTGTTATTTTGTCACGTTTTATAATTGTCTTTAATTATGTTACTGTGTTGTACGATGTTTGTCTTTGCTTACCAAATTGCTTAACATTATTTCTTAATTGTGTAGTACTTTATACTTGTATAATGTCCATTGTAGTTTATTAAATCTGATAATTAAAGACGCGAGTCTGTGTATAATAATACATTTAACTTCACATTTATAAGAATTTAGATTTACATTTTCTTTAATCAAAAATAGTTATTTATAAGATCAATGTAATATTAATTAAAAGGGCGTGCTTTATATAATTAAATAATTTTATTGTTAATGTACAGTGAAACCGATGAATCCATGATGAGGTAAGTGACGTTATAAAGTACACTGCCGTTCCATTTGAAGAAGTACCTGACATTTGTCCTTGCGTCCTCGGGAGTTCGTTCTTCAAAGTCTGAACTTGGCAGGTCTGAACTTCCAAGGACGCAAGTCGGAACTTTGCGTACTTGGTATTGAGAAACAACCAGAATTTCTCCATAAATTTAGAGGTAAATTACATAAATAAAAATAAAATCATTCACATGTACTGATCTAGTGATTAGTCTACACGGGATGTATTATGCTGCTCATTTTTTGACCCGTTTTACAACATTTCCACACATCATGATTTTTACTGCATTACCGATTTGGCTCGGGAGATCTTATAATATCGGATCCCTACGTGTGCTCTGTATGCGTGACAGATGCAGATTTTCCCACACGGACAGGGACAGAATAAATCACGCGCCAAACTCGCTGTCATATTGAGCACACGCTGTCCCTGTGGTGGCTTCATGTTTTCTAAATCAAGAGTGTGGACTGGTGCGAGTTGGCAGCCGGGACTTTGCCTAATTTTTTGATAACGCCTCGGTGGGTTTCGCTACAGCATCTGGACGACCCAGAATGCCGCGCCAATTTTTAATAGGTTGCTGCTCTTTGCATATTAGCCCAGTGCAACACAGCTTGACTGAATCTACCCTGCTTCCCCCACCATGCGCTGCCAGTGTATATGCGATGAGCACCTGTTAACTGTGCCAAGTAATATGTTTTGTTAAAAATTTAATCACCTGCAAGTGCAAAACAAGTGCAATGCAATCACGTGTTAATTAGCCCAGCAATTAGCACTATTGTCTTCTATAGCTAACACGTTTACACACATATGACTGACTTCCTCATTATAGTTTGCCCTGTGATTGCATGTGTTATTTATAAATGTTGGATTCCTAATTTGTTCCTGTATATTTACAGATTGCGCATGCACTTAACTGCAATTTTAAATCACAAATTACATCGCAATAGACCAATCAGGATAGATGCATACACATATTTAAAAAGAGTCTCTAGGGTACATTTCATTTTAGAGATCATTGCATTACGTTCCAACAGAAAAAATATCATATTATATCAATTATTCATGTAATAGTATTAATTCAATGCAATCGTGTTTATTTGTGCTTAAATTGTAGCTTAGCATCATGCTAATCAGACTGTAAATTAGAGTCCCTTTAAGGAAATAAAAAGGAAAATGGGTGAATTTGAGATACTTATAAAGCACATGTTCTGTAGGATCTTATTCTACATCCCTGATCCTATCCAATACCTAAACTACCTTATTAACTATTAATAAGGAGCAAATTGGGAGTTTGTTTAAGCAAAAGTCAAAATAGTTTGCTAAGAGCGAGAACTGAACCTTAAAATAATGTTTGACCAAAACTTATTTTAAAGTTTAACAAAGTATATCGCAATGTCAGATTTGTTCAATAATGTGCAGCCCTATTTGTGCACATATTTAAAACGTGTCTCTAGGGTACATTTACTGTAGTCTAAGAGAAGGTCATTGCATTACGTTCCAACAGAAAAATATCATATTATATCAATTATTCATGTAATGATATTAATTAATAGTATTAATTCAATGCAATTGTGTCTATGTGTGCTTAAACTGTAGCATAGCAACATGGTGAATTAAAGTCTCTTTAAGGAAATAAAAAAAGCAATGGGTGAATTTGAGATGAGCTTGGATCTTGTCTTAATTTGATATTAGACTACATTAGTCAGATTAGGTTCCTAAACATAAATCTATTTTAGTGGCATTTACTGTATTTTTCCATGAAAAAAACAACAACATCCAATGAACCTTTCCATTTCACAATTAATTTTTTTTTATTAAATCATTTTGCATGTCTCCTTAAAAAGTAATGCAAAGTTTGTGGTGCTTCATGCATGTGTAATGTAATGTGTATATTTTTATAGCATATTTATCGTGTATAGCCATACACCCAAAGCGCTTCACAATCATGAGGGGGGTCTCTCCACACCACCACCAGTGTGCCGCATCCACTTGAATGATGCGACGGCAGCCACAGGAGAACAGCGCCAGTGCGCTTACCACACACCAGCTGTAGGTGGAGTGGAGTAACAGTGACAATTCAGTGAATGGGGATAATTGGGAGGCCCTGATGGGTAAGGGCCAATGGAGGGAATTTGGCCAGGACACCAAGGTTAAACCCCTACTCTTTACGAGAAGTGCCATGGGATTTTTAATGATCACAGAGTGTCAGGACCTCAGTTTAGCGTCTCATCCGAAAGACGTCGCTCACTGACAGTATGGTGTCCCCTTCACTTTACTGGGGCATCTTACACAGACCACAGTTTGAGCACCCCCTACTGGCCTCACTAACACCACTTCCAACAGCAACCCCATCCAGGTACTGACCAGGCTCAGCCCTGCTTCAGTGAGTAACCAGTAGGCATGGGACGAAAATCGTTTTCAAGGTATACCGCAATTTGAAAAAGTCAAGGTTTTAAAATCGCCAAAATTTTCTGTTATACCATTCTTTATGATGTATGTACGATTTTATTATCTCGTGTATGACAACAGTATCTCCAGCAGAAAACATATCCAAAGATGCTGTTTTAACATGTGAAGAAATCAGTGTTCTTGAAACTAAGGAAGACAGCAGAGGACAATGATTCATTTGAACTATTTAGCCTGACATGTTTACTGTTCCAAAATATTTAAAATGTTTCTCAAAATAAAATAGATTGTGTTCAAAGGGGGACAATGTTTTTGTTTTTTACCCAGACAATTAAAAAGAAACATAATTTAGAGCAGTAATCACAATACCGAGAATAGGCATGGGCCGATATAAGATTCTGACGGTATGATAACCTTGGATAAAAATATCACGGCTTCACGGTTTGACTGTATTGTGATTATTGCTCTAAAATATATTCTTTTTAAATCTCTGCTTAAAAAACTAAAAAATTTTTTCACTTTGAACACAATATATTTTATTTTAGGAAACTTTTAAAATATTTCGGAGCAGTAAACATGTCAGGCTAAATGATGGAAATGAATCATTGACTTCTGCTGCCTTCATTAGTTTCAAAAACACAGATTTCTTTATGATTTAAAATGGCATCTTCGGATATCTTTTCTAAAAAACAAACCAAAAAAAATCTTACACGTACCTTAGGAACGGTATAGCAGAAAATTTTCCAAACCGCAGTATACCTTGAAAATGGTTATCGTCCCATGCCTAACCGAGAAACCGTGATATTTTTGTCCAAGGTTATCATACTGTCAGAATTATATACCGTTCCATGCCTAGTAACCAGTGTTGGGCTGCAGGGTGATATGGCTTTTTTGCAAGATCTTTTCTGATCTGCCTGATCAGATAGGGCCTTGTTTATGGGCTAGGTTCATGCTTCAAGTTGGTGGGCATACAGAATTCTTCTAATTTGTTGAATTTCTACTATCAATATTTTGTTTTATTCACTACTAACGGCGACAAAATGACTGGGCGATTGCTCAATGTGGTATAATAAAGGGTGCTGTAGTGAATAATTATGCTTTGAACAGAGATGTGTGGTGGCTGATCAATAACTCTGAAACCTGCTGACCAGTACTTCTGTAAAGACAAGTAAAATGGCATGCTTAGCAATGACCGGAGCAGAACAACAGATCAAAAAATAGCTGTCTAAAACAGAGAACACTGTGACTTCACACTCAATGTGTGTATCACAGCTGTGAGAGCCGAGTGGAGGGTCACTGATGGCTATTGATCAGACAAACACACTTGTAGATCTGTCTGTCATCCACCACTATAATGTGTCAGTTTTTCTGCTATATCTATTAGGAAACTCTAAAACAAGTTTGATTTGTGAGGGGCACGGTGGCTCAGTGGTTTGCACTGTCACCTCACAGCAATAAGTCGCTGGTTCGAGTCCGGGCTGGGTCAGTTGGCATTTCTTTGGAGTTTGCATGCTTTCCCAATGTCCGGGTGGGTTTCCTCCGGGTGCTCAGTTTTCCCCCATAGTCCAAAGACATGCGCTATAGGTGAATTGAGTAAAATAAATTGTCCGTAGTGTATCTGTGTGTGTTAATAGCCACGTTTCCGCTATCACGGCTAACGCGAGCGAGCCAGGGCCAGTCGCGTTTCCACTGTCACTTCCGGGGCCTGATCAGGCCAAAGCGGGGCTTCCTCGGGGCCAGCGGCCGGACTTTTTTGGCCCGCTGAATACCTTGGCAAAAGAGGGCCAGCTGGGGCTTCGGGTGGAGTGAAAAGGAGAGGCGGACTTTGCTCGAGTCTGGTAAATGATGCCATTACACTAGTTTTCCGATCGCACACGAGTACATACGCCAAACAAATAAATAAATAAGGGAAAGAAAAACATATAGCTGTTTAGTTTAGGATAGACTATTCCATATAGCACCTTAGGCTAGGGGTCTTTTTGGTTATGATCGCCCTTATATTTCGCTTTTAAATGTAAGGCTGTTGCATAAAATAATAAAGCGTTAATTTAATAAGTGACATTTCTTTGCTGCGCCCTCCTTGATGGTTCAAAAACGCATAATAATCTTTAAGCCATATTAAAGACACAGCAGCCAGTAAAAGTTGTCCAGTTTTTTAAGTTTAAAAGGTTTGTTTGGCCATGATACGTGCGCGTTTAGATGCCCTATGTGTGGTGAGGACCATGCAAAAGATCGCTCGCTAGACAGCTCTGTTGATGTCGCGAGCGGCTGGGTTTCTTTCTGTATTTATTTATTTTGAAATATACAAAATATGAATACAACTGAAGATTGGGAAAAGCTGCACGTAAAAACTTGTTCTATATCCTCAAACAAGTGTTTATGTTTTAATATTTTTAAAAATGAAATGTTAAATGTTGAGCTTTATTAGTGGATAGCTTCTGAGCGCACTTAAATAAAGGGGAATTAACTATTAAGTGTCATATAGCCTATGGAAATATTAATATGTTTTAGGTTGTTTATAACAAGGATGTTATAAAAAACGTTTTATACTAAGATATTACCGGAGAATTTCTGTGGTTTAATATTATGGGTGGTGCGCTGGATCCCTCCATTAGTGGCGAGACCACTCGATGTCCGATGCCAACAGTCGGTCGGCGAGTAGCCTAAACAAATAAAATGAATGAAAATACATAGGCCTTTGTGTATAGACATATAATGTAATGCTGTACAGTAACGTGTCATTTGTTTGTTTCAGTTGTCTTTATTTTAATCGTTTCGTGATGATGCGATGGTGTGCTTTATCTGCCTACCTGATTCCAGCTGTACTGGGCGGGTTGTGTGACGTTTGATTCGGGGGACGTTCTGGTGGCGGAGTTTGCATGACGCGCTGCGAGCTACTAGCTCGACAGTGGAAACGCGACATGATTTCGGCCTCACTGCTCAACCTCCCAGGCGATTGGCCTGGCCCGGCCCGATAAAAGCCCTGGCTCGCAATGCTGGACTGGGTTGTTGCTGGAATGGCATTCGCTGTGTAAAACATATGATGGAATAGTTGGCGGTTCATTCCATTGTGGGAACCTCTGAAAAATCAGAGACTAAGCTGCAGGAAAATGAATGAATGAACACTTGTTAATTCAATAAATCATTCTTGCGTTCAGTAATTTACTTGTTCTGTTCATTTGTTTACAATTTCAGCTTTCAATATGCCTCAAAGGCCTTTTCGGAACTATCCTTTCATGTGTCACTATTTTCATCAAAGCTCAAAATATCACCATGACTAGCTCATTCATCCTGACTCTGTGGTGTAAGTATGACAGACATTAGTGATCTGGTGTTGTTTGGGGGGGATTTTTCCCAATAGCGTGTGCCAACCAGGCGCCATGGTTGTAATTTGATTTAGTCAGAAACAGCTTTAAAAAACGAGAAATGACCACTTCCATTGAACATGCATACTTGGAGGCCTGCGTCATGGATACAGAGTCCATCCTAACAGATGACTTATTGTAGAAACATGTTCACACACACAGACTATGAAAGATACACAGCGATCCCCTGATCATCTCTAATAAGTAGGACAGTCGCTTGCTGGTGTGTTTAGGCCATTGGGTCCGTTTTGATGGAACCCATGTTTCATTTGTCACAACTATATGAGATGATTAATGAAAAGTGAGATACAACAGAAGCACTGCAGTTCAGTCTATTATCAAGTTAATACAGGACCATTGAGAGACACGGGAAAGGAAAGACAGGATTGACATGAGGTGAGCAGAAATCTGGCAGACAGAATAGAGAGCTGCAATAATAACGTGTTTTTTTTCCTCACCAAAGAGTCAATAGAATTTGTTTCCTCCTGAAAATAAGCAACGTTACAACAGAAGTCAATGATTCTTACATGTTTTGATTTTGAAAAGTAGCTTCACAAATAAACACATTACTTTTTTAGTGTTAATACAATCATCAGTAGCAAAAACAAAACAAAAAATTGTGGGGTATTATGTTGTGCCATTGAAGTAAATAAGCTATATGTAAGAATGATTTGTATTAATTAACCTACAAATTATTTTATGTATTAACAAAGACTATAGAATACACAAGACATGTCACTCGTATAGTTTTGAATGGAAAAAAGTGTAATAATATTGCACATAAGTCCCGCTTACTACAGGAGCCAATCATTAATCGCTATAGACTTGATGCTTCTCCAGGAGAGAAGCTTGGACCAGACGTGTGCTTTTACGAATCTCAGCGAATACTTGCTTCACAGACATAAGAAATATATCAACATAAAGCTTGAAATTTGTACATTTTAATGAACCAATATACTTGTTTTTGTTTTTGGTTTTGTAATCTTTATGACACTAACGCGAGATACAGTCCAGTCTGTCCTTTGAGCAGCTTCTCAAATGCTTACAAACTTGTAAACAAAGAGTCGCTGTTATTTCTGGAGGAGATTCACCATCGAGACAAAATTGTGAATTACTTCTGAAGACCAACGCGATCTGACGAAGCACGTAACACGGCCATAAATGAGGTTGGTGAAGTGATCTGGTTCTTTAGATCAGGCAACCTGAAAAAATGCAGATTTTGTTTGATACGAATTTAGATATGAAACTTATGAGACGGTTGTTTATTTGTATTGGTGATTCCAAATATGTAATGTAATCGTTTTGAAGATTTTGATGTTTCCCCATTCAGACAGAATGTCCGATGGCCGCCGATTCAAGTGTCTTAAAGGGACTTTGGTATTATTCAGATTTCATTATCAATATGCAAACAGATTGTAATGAAGCTTAAAATAGATGAGTGCTTCCAGATTTTCTAGGACTTTCTATGATAGACGGTTGGCTTTGGGCCTACCTAAATACCCACACTTGCACTCTTTGCTTTATTTACATGGACATTAAGACTTGTGTGTGTTGAATTTACCCTTATCAAATGGGGTACAGTTATAGTGTTAGAAAATATGTATAAGTGCTGATCAAAATCATTGTTTTGAATATTTTCCATAATGTAATTTTATTTTTATTTTAAATAAAGCTCTAAATATCTGTTCAGTCATTTAAACAGTATGACAGACAATTGAGTAATTTTGGTGTTAATGATGTACTAAATACATATACTCATTTTTGCACCAATAGAGAATCAAAATAATACACATGCTGCCCAAGAGTCAGTTTTTTTTTTTTCCAAGCCACAACAATTATGTTCATTATGGTGAAGACAATGCTCAAAGCGCTGTTCTATAATGTCAGTGTGCGCTGCAAAAAAATAAAAAATAAATAAAAATCACAACGTTTTTGTCTGGTTTCTAGTCCAGATATCTAAAAATTCTTAAATCAAGAAGCATTTTCTAGACATTCAAAAGATATTGTCTTTTTTTAAGAAATGATATGCCAAATTCAAGTGTGTTTTTTTGCTTAAAACAAGGCAAATAATCTGCCAATGCAGTAAGCAAAATAATCCATTTTTTTGTTTTGGCATACAATTATTTTGCTTTCCCCATTGGCAGATTATTTTGCTTGTTTTAAGGAAAAGCTCAATTGATTTTGGCATATTATTTCTTAAAACAAGAGAATATGTTTTGCTTGTCTTGAAAGGGCTTCTTGATTTACAGATTTTAGATATTTGGACTGAAAACTAGACAAAAACTCTAAGTAATAAACTAATTGTTTACAGTGTGCAAACAAAGGAATTGATTTAAACTGTAGCTTAACATGGTCAGATCTATAGTCTCAAGTAATTAGCTTTATATTTAATCCATTAACGTGATGCTTGTGAATTTCAAAGTGTGTGCAAATATAATTATATCACCACTGTCAGTTGTTTTTGAGAAGGCATACATTTACATATATATATATATATATATATATATATATATATATATATATATATATATATATATATATATATATATATATATATATATATATATATATATATATATATATATATACATTTTGCTCTGAGCAACATGAATGACTTCTGGATGTTCATTGTCAATATATAAACCGTTTTACTTTTACTCTAATACAATTGTCCCAAGTATATTTTGGGGCTTTGAGGAGCTTTGAGTTTAGGGGATAGTTCATCCAAACAATGCAAATTTACTCAATCTCAATATGTTCCAAACTTTATGAGTTTCTTTCCACTTTTGAACACAAAATAAGATATTTTGGTAAACTGTAGCCATTAATATTCAGTAAATAACTTTCCGTTTTTTAACTTTCAAATTTTACCATGAAAGTCAGTGAACATTCTTCAAAACATTTTTGTGATCAACAGAAGACAATCGTACAGGTTTGGAAGAAGTGGAGGATGATTAGATGAAAACAGAATTTTGTACTTTTTGGGTTAATTATCATAGGATGTTAGTGGTCATAGTACACTTAACAGACAATGTTGTTCTGAATTCTGCATATTAACCCTTTTAAGCATGAAATATCTTGAGCATGTAGTAAACATTTGAAAGATTTATGTGATTTAAAAACCCAGTTACTTAGTGTTGATGCTACCAGAACTAATTTCTGGATGTAAGACTCATCAAACCTAAAATAATAATAAAAATTCAAGTTCATTTTAATAAAGGAATTGTTAAAAAAAAAAAAATCTAATTCTGCTATTATTGTTTAACTTCAAAAGAAGTGTTTCACACAAAAGAATGCATTTTGGAAAAGGCTAGTAGTGCTCTATAGTACTCCATATTAATGTAAAACAGAAGAAAGAAACTCATAACAGTTTAAAACTACATGAGAGAGAGTAAATGATGTGGTGATTTTC
This sequence comes from Danio kyathit, assembly GCA_903798195.1. NCBI lineage: Eukaryota > Metazoa > Chordata > Actinopteri > Cypriniformes > Danionidae > Danio > Danio kyathit. The sequence continues at coordinate 10,864,867 of LR812542.1, forward strand.
TTTTTTGGGTGAACTATCCCTTTAATACAAAAAATAATAATTTTAGCAGTGATGGAAGTAACGGCGCTATAAATAAACGCGATACTAAATGGAGCGATACTAACGGTGATATTTTTTTCAGTAACGAGTAATCAAATAAATTACTGTTTCCCCCGTTACAACTTTGTTACCGTTACTGACAATAAAATGTGCATTACTATAATTAAGAGCACTGAAGCGGTTTTCATGCAAGCAACGTCTCTCAGCCATAGGATTCCTTTTTCTCTGAAGTGTGTGTGTGTATTCAGGGCTGGGGCGGGACACATAACCAACCAGTGATGATGATTGGTGTGCCTGTGAACGTGGTGTACCTGAGAACATGATGATTGGCTTAGAGAGTACATTTCCATCGTTTGCCAATCAGAGGCAATATAGTGCATGTTCACACACAAGCACACACACAGTCAGTCGCACAGATCAACTACCAGGAGTCAGAACAATGGCAAATCCAACAAGTTCAAAGGTAACGTTTGCAAACTGGAAATATAAGCACTACTTTCCCCTCATTGAGGTGAAAGACATGAATGTTTATGTATCACGCAACGGTATGTAATGCCCAGGAAAACAAAGAGTCTCTCTGCGTCGGAAACACTTATTACTAAGACAGATTTAAACAAAATAATATCTAGATATATAGTAGAGGACATGCTGCCGTTGTCTTTCACATTGTCCCACAACAGCATTAAAATAGTGTAGTTTAGTGTACAATGTTTTATAGTTGTTTTATAGTCTTTTGACAAATTAACTCAATAGTTACTTTCCCTGGTAATTAGTTACTTTTATAATTATGTAACTCAGTTACTATTTGTGAGAATTAACTATAACTAATTACTCTTTTAAAGGAACATGCCCAACACTGAATTTTAGTGGTAATGTTTTATGGAGTTTTACAGTGCATCCGGAAAGTATTCATAGTGCTTCACTTTTTCCACATTTTTTTAGGTTACAGCCTTATTCCAAAATGGATTAAATTAATTTATTTCCTCAAAATTCTACACACAATACCCCATAATGACAATGTGAATTTTTTGAAATTGTTGCAAATTTATTAAAAATAAAAAACCTGAAAAATCACATGTACATAAGTATTCACAGCCTTTGCTCAATACTTTGTTGACGCACCTTTGGCAGCAATTACAGCCTCAAGTGCTTTTGAATATGATGCCACAAGCTTGGCACAGCTGTCTTTGGGAATTTTTGCCCATTCCTTTTTGCAGTACCTCTCAAGATCTATCAGGTTGGATGGGAAGCGATGGTGTACAGCCATTTTCAGATCTCTCCAGAGATGTTCCATAGGATTTAGGTCTGGGCTCTGGCTGGGCCACTCAGAGACATTCACCGAGTTGTTGTGAAGCCACTCCATTGATATTTTGGCGATGTGCTTTGGGTCATTGTCCTGCTGGAATATGAATCGTCACCCCAGTCGACGATAAAATGTGGAAAAAGTGAAGCGCTGTGAATAAGTGAAAAAGTGAAGCGCTATGAATACCTTCCGGATGCACTGTAGACAGATTTATTGTAACCTGAGCTCTAAAACTATTAAGCATTGGCATGTGTGTATTGGGATGTGAATTTAAACTTGATTACAAAATTAAACAAATAAATAATGAATGTTAAAAAGCTTAGTTGCTAGTTAAAAAAGTCAGTACGTTTTATATATTTTCTTAAAATACATTTTTCCTTTTAATGAGTCCTTAAATGAGTAGCCAAATTAAATCTGTTAGTTTGGTTCATTTTGTTTTGTCGACAAATTCTTGCAGACAAAATGAATGGGATAATACTTTTTTAAAAAGTAGGTGGCCACTGTTGCACTCTACGAATTGAAAGTAGGCATAAATAAGAGCCAGGAGGACTGCTTGAGTCAGATAATGGCAGCGGGAGTGTGGAGGTGGCACACACAGGTTAAGGATGCTGGCTTTGGATCCCCTGTTTTTAGTTTAGGTCAACAGCCATTCCCATTGGGTGGATGCGGTCAGAGAAGTAGAACGATGCATGCATCCCAGGCCCTTAGGCCACACACTCTCACTCTTTATTCTTTGTTGCATTCGTGACACTTCCAGAAGGAAGCACAAGGATCAGTCCAGAGACTAGGGAAATTTCCCTTTGATTTGATTATATGAGCTGCTGTGACGCACACGTCAATGCTTTGTGTGTCTATGCAAATGCATTACAGAAGCCCCCCAGATGGCCTTGCATCCACAAGCCCCAGACAGAGAAGACAAGAGGGGTACGTGAGCCTGTCGCATGGAGTATGCTGGAATCGGGATAGCTGAGATGGCACGCCTGTGAGCCACGAGTAACCAAAGCTGTGATTACACACGTGGGAGGGCTTGGCCCAGAAAGGGAAGTTCAGCAGAGGTGTAAAATCAAGATTTTTTTTTTTTTTTTCGTATGTGTGTGCCTTTTATTATGCGTTATAGGGACCAAATATAATTTTATACGAAAACGGCTCATAAATCATAATTAATGAAGTATTTTGTAAATGTAAAAATCCAGGTTGTTTGTACAGTATAAAAATCATTGGGTCTATGGAAAGTCCCTATTAAGAGCCGTAGAAATGGGTGTGTATAATATCAGGACACTAATTACACAGGACTTACAAGAAGATGGGGAATTATGAGGACATTGCTGATGTCTCCATTTCTCAAAAGGTTATAAATCATAGTGATTTTTTTTTTTTTTTCGAGAGTAAAAGCTTCAAGCTGTTTCCTGTGAGAGTTGGATTTAGGGATAGAGCAATAGAAATACAGTAGTTTGTACAGCAACGGAAACCTATGGAAAGTCCCCACAACCTGTTTGTGTCCATGCATACGTGCGTTCTTGCATGTGTGTGTTTTCTTGAAATGAAGTTACAGTTGAAGAACAAACAAGGCTCATATACATGCAATTACCCTCAAGAAATATAAAAAGACAAATTATTTCTTCATTTAATTTATTTATTTAGGAAAGCCACATTAGTCACATTTTGTCACTATGACATGCTACTTCACCAAAAAAGTAAAGTCTTTAATACAGTAGATAATGGGAGGGGGGTTGTTGGGGCTGTTTTTCTTGATTTCAGGAAGACCTTTGTTACTGTAAATCATAGGATTGTCATGTCCAAATTAGTAGGTTTTAACTTCTCCCCACAAACTTTAAAATGGAGAGAATCATACCTGTCTGGTTACACACAGTGTGTTAATATGCAGAATTACCAGTCTGCCCCTTTAGGTATATCCACAGGTGTTCCACAAGGATCTATTTTGGGCCCTTTACTTTATATATCAATGATCTTCCATTCATTTGTCCTAATAATAATATACAAATGTATGCAGATGACACTGTTATAATTATTCATAGTAGTAGTGTCACAAGTTGCAAACAAACTCACGGAATCGCAGGTACATCTTTCAGCCTGCTTAGAACAATGCTGTTGAACATCTCTGAAACAGTGTGTGTGTGTGTGTTCTTTTCTAAGAATGATAGGTTAAGTGTTGTACCAAATGTATTTGTATCAGGGGAAAGATTACAAGTTGTATCTGAGTACAAGTACCTTGGTGTTTTGATAGATTCAAAACTCTCATTTAAGTCACAGGTTAAAAAGGTCTGTAACCGGGTCAGATTAGCAAATTTTAGATTTATTTGTGATCGTATGTCATGTGAGGCTGCCCTAATCTATTATCACTCCATGATCATTTCTCATATCACTTATTGATTAACCACTTGGTCCCAAGCTAGTATTAATACTTTGAAGCCACTTGAATTATTGTACAAAAAAACCTTGATAAGAAATCAGTTCAATTTCACCATTGCTCAATATTAAAGAAATACAACCTGCTTAGTTGGGAAAATTTTATTAAAAATGTACATATTTATTTAATGTTTAAGACTTAACCCGTCTTCACCACCAAATCAGTTTGGGAAATTTAGAACCACTGCTCAACGAACTACTAGGGGTGGTGAAGAGGGGGTTGTATTATTCCTCTTAAAAAAGTAAATTCAGTCAGTCGGTATTTTCAGTGAAAGCTGCTAGGGAATGGAACTCCATCCCACCAACAATTAGAAGATCTCTTACATTTCGTTCTTTTTAGTTTCATGTTAAAAATTGGTTATTGACAAATCAGCATTGTCAGCATTAGTACTGTATTCTTGACACTTACTGTTTGCCTTTGGCTTTTTTGTCCTCTTCTGCTGCCATCAATTTGTTTTTGTTTTTTGCTTTTTTATTGTATTTTATTTATGATAGTGTATTCTATGTTATTATGCTGTGCTTTTATTTTAGGCATGACTTTTTAACATTCTGTAAGGGGTACAGACGAAAAATAGCCACTCTTGGCTAATTCTGGCACATTTTAGAGTAATGTTTATTAATGTGCATTGACCCTGTAAACAAATAAACTAAACTAAAAACATCAAAACAACTTCTAACAGCTATATGTAAATTTATTTTATGTAATGACAACTGAAACAAATAATGAAACGAACAGCATCTACACTAAAAAAGTCAAATGATTTTTATTTTTTATTTATTTGTTTTATTAAAAGGCGTTTTTAAAATCTTGCTATCTGATTTCATTTTTTATTTCAGTTTAATTTGTCTAAAGGCATTTTTTACTTATGATTTTCAATATATTTATTTTTTTTGATGAATATTAAATACTTCTCATAATTTCTTAGTAAGAGTAAGATTGCCTTGGCAAATTTTGTCAAAGTTGATACAGCCATTTGGTTATTCTCCATGAACTGTAATTTAAGTCAGTGACATATAATAATATATGTGGATGTTTGAGAGTAAAACTTGAGCTTACACATCCCAGTCAGAAAGCCTTTTTTGAGTATCTTAATTCAGTGTAAGTCACAAACGGAAGCAAAATAGGTTGTGATTGACGTTTCATGTTGACTATTAAATTATGAAACAATAGACATAGGGCTCTATTTTAACGATCTAGGCGCAAAGTCTAAAGCATGTGTCCGAATCCACTTTTGCTATTTTAAGGACGGAAAAATACGCTCTGTGCCGTGGTGCATGGTCTAACAGGGTTGAGCTTATTCTCTTAATGAGTTATGGGTGTGTTTTGAGAATAAATCATTCAGAGTCTCATCTTCCATTCCCTTTAAGAGTGAGTTGCTTCGCACCGTGGCGTATTTGCTATTTACATGGCGGACTTTGTAAGTGGAAAAACTGAATGCTTCTCTAGTGAGAAAACAGTTAAACAGCATCTGCAGCGAGGATAAAGAACGAGCCTCCTCCAATCGGCCTTTACTTTCACTTTCTCTCTTTCGTGGATAAGGAAAGGCGTTGTACGCACAGACTTACATAATTAAGCCATAATTTAGCCTACATAATTTCATTTGTTAAGCGCAAAGATTTGTTTCAAAACTGTTTCTAAATTCTGTTCTATTTCCAGCAAACGGATAAATGAAAATAATAACGAAGTGTGGTCAAAAAACTGAGTTATATCCAAATACACATGCTATGCTCCATATGGTCCAAAACCTGACAGGTTTACAAATCTAAGCTTGTTTTTAATAAAACAAATATAAATATGCATATAATAAATAATACTGCTAGTAATAGTAACTTTATATAAAAGCAAATTGTCATGAATAAACTAAAAAAAAAGCCCCCCGAGATGAAGGCATGAAGGCAGTGGTTTTTTTATTTATGTAGAAAATAATCATTTTTAAAATATTTTATTCCTTTAATTCTTTTTCATTTGTAAATATATTTGTGTATTGCTGTACATCCTGCTTGTTTTAAGCAATGTGTAAGCGAGACATACAACTAATGCGCTCTGAGCTGGACTTTAGAGCTGCTTTCAGCTGGTCTATTGCTCAGTCTATTTTAGTTCCTCAAAATAGCAACATACCAACAATGCGCCTTAACACACCTCTTTTCTAGAAACACCCATGAGTCTGCAAAGTGTCGCAAATGGATTTGCTATTTAAACATGGTGGAAAACAGGAAAATTAAGGTTGCATTGGTCTGAAAATATAGCAACACGTCGGGGCAAACAGGTCTTGCGCCTTATTGCACCGGGTGTATGATAGGGCCTATAGTGTTCAAAATGAGGAGAAAGCAAAATCACAATTTGTGGCTGCCTGAACACCAAATGCTACACCGTAAAAGGGAATTTGTTGTCATTCTTACCTAAAGAGAATTTTTGGGTGTCGTGACCTTTGTATGTCACATCTCTTGGTGCTCTTGGTCTGGAACCTGCCCTAATCTGTTTAGTTTTAAAGCAAATATGGAGTTTCTATTGAGAGAACATAATGTCTCAGTGACCGCTGAAACAACTCATGACCCTTCTGTTCGGAAGAATTAAAGTAATCCCATTATTAGCACATCAACGCTAGTAGGCCTTATTATTGCCTTTGATAAATAGCTACATTTCTGACTAAATTACTTCATTAGCTAGAACTCTCTCTCTCTTTCTCTCTCTCCCTTTCTCTCTCTCTCTCTCTCTCTCTCAAAGCTTTGGAACAAATTTGCTCAGGGAAGATTATTATCTTTATTGTTTTCTCAGTGGAGACTTGTTTGTCGTTATTGAGTTTGCCAAAATATAAAGTAGGAGACACATAAGCTTTTCTGTCTTACGTTTTCCTGCATGCAAACTTAACTGCCATCGTGCAAATACACAACACTACAATCCTGTCAAAACTAATATTTGATGTCCACACTCATCATCTGTGTGACAGCATTTACGTGTGAAGCGTTTTATGTGTCATTACACGCAAGCTCTGAATTCCATGCCTTGAATTGTTCTCAGCATTTGAACTTAATTTGACCAGCTAATGCACTTGTTATTAATCTTACAGCACTTTAAATTACCTCACCGGCCACTTTATTAGGTACGCCTTACTAGTACCGGGTTGGACCTCTTTTTGCCTTCAGAACTGCCTTAATCCTTCATGGCATATATTCAACAAGGTACTGGAAATATTCCTCAGAGATTTTGGTCCAAATTAGCATCACGCAATTACTGCAGATTTGTCGGCTACACATCCATGATGCAAATCTCCCATTCCACCACATCCCAAAGGTGCTCTATTGGATTAAGATCTGGTGACCGAAGAGGCTGTTTGAGTACAGTGAACTCATTGTCATGTTCAAGAAACCAGTCTGAGATGATTCTTTATGGCAGCTCACTGGATATTTTCTCTTTTTCTGATCATCTCTGTAAACCTTATGCCGAGTTCCCAGTAGATCAGCAGTTTCTGAAATACTCAAACCAGCCCGTCTGGCACCAACAACCATGCCACATTCAAAGTCACGTAAATCACCTTTCTTCCCCATTCTGATGCTCGGTTTGAACTGCAGCAGATCGTCTTGACCATGTCTACATGCTTAAATGCATTGAATAGCTGCAATGTGATTGGCTGATTAGAAATTTGTGTTAACCTGCAGTTGGACAGGTGTACCTAATAAAGTGGCCGGTGAGTGTATAAAAAGGTCATAAAATGCCTATGAAAATTATATTTAAAAATTCTATATGCTTATGCAGATTTAAAAGTCTACAAATGAGTTTTGGTCTGCACATATACAGAGATATTCATTAACAGCTTATTGATTCATTTGCATTGGAACGCTCACAGATGCACTAAACCGGGATGCGTTTCCGAAAACCATCGTTAGCCAACTAAAGTAGCAAGTTCCATCGTTACAAACATAGTTCGCTGATTTGGCGTTTCCCAAATCCATCGTTCCAACAAACATTCGCAAACTGCGTCGCAAACTTCTGCGCTTGCAACTACGCCTCTGGAGCTGTAGTTAGAAACATAGTTCCTGGCTGTGTTCTATTCCCAATTATCGCCCCTATGCCCTATTCGTTTAGAACATTCTAACATTTAAACTGAAAATTATTTCCTAATAAATAATAAACATTAAATTTAATTTCTTAATAAATAGCCTCATTATTTATTTATTTATATGATTTATATATGAGATTAGAATACGTGTTAGCTGTGATTTTATGTTTTAGAATAGAATATGTAATGTTCTCAATAATATTTGTAAAGGAAACACAGGCCCTATATGTGCCGTTTACATATATTTCAATTAATATGAAAAAACGAGTGCATGTTTTGACCAAAACTAATATTGGATTTTTTTTTTTAAATGCGTGTGCGTGTAATATCATTTGCACAAAGAAATTATGGGGTTCTTCTCTAAAGAAGTTGTTACCAGCCTGTTTAGAGCATCATTATGGGTGTTTTACGTTATAACTAACGTGATTCAAACAATGGATCTGCGACAGAGAAACTACGGGTTTTGGGAAACACTCGTCACTATCGTTCTTTTCCCAAAGATGCATCGTACTATGATAGTTCAGCCGCGAGTTAAATCGTTGTTTGGGAAACGCACCCCTGGTTGGTAAACCTGATTAAAATGATAAAATGAAAAAATCAGTCCAAGGCACTTGAAAAGTAGGTGAAAAAAGTTTTTTTAACAAAAGCCTTTATTGTTATTACTTTGCAAAAGCAGCACTCATGTGCTAAAGGCTTGTTGTGCTTTGTTTAACTGTTTTAACTTAAGTGGTGGAGTTTATTTTACCTAGATGAGTGAGCTATTATATAAACCACCAGAGTAACCTATTTTGCTCTCAGGTTGTGTTGTGGATGAAATATAGGCTAAATTATAATTAAACTGGACAAAAAAGACAGACAGAGATGTATTTAGTGTTGTATTTCGAAGCTATAATGTAAATGAAAACACAGCCAGGAATTAATATCAACCTCTGCATAAGCAGATGACATTTAATAAAGGTTATTGTTGTTCTTTCACAGTTCGGGCTGGACAATGTGGTCCTAAATTTATATCACAATTTATTTTTAAATTTTGGTCAATACGAGACAATTCCGATATTGATATAATATTTTAAAAGCCTCAGACTGCCAAGAGCTATACAAAGTCTCAAAAACTAATTGGCCAGGTCTTTGAAACTTACTCCTATAACACAATGTAATATTTTATAAATAAAAGCAGTTCAATAAAATAATAAATTCACCTTTTATTTATATTTTGCCTTCATACAAACAAGAAATATGAAATAAACACAAACAATGAAATAAAACTCACAGACTCGCATTCTCTTTATCTTAAAGCTATAACATAGACTGATTCTTCTTAGACTGAAATAACAAACAGACTGCTTCCACCAGGATGAAGAAGTGAGCTACATGAATGAATGAAAAATATATATATATTTATTATTATTATTTTTATTTTTCCTATCTGATGTTGGGGATAGTTCTGATGTTTCAGATACAGTTTGGCTTAATGGTACCTCATCTTCTAACCTAAAAAATTAGGACTACAGACTTCAGTTCCAAAGCAAACACACAGTGGAGCACCCCATCAATGAGCTTGCGTGTGCACCGTGAAGAAAGTTCAAAAGTACCCGCGCATATAGAGTCCTGCGTGAAAGAGCCATATGGACAGGAAAGCCGTCTATGAGCAGATGTATATGAGCTTGAAGCGGCATTCAAATGTTTAATGTTCCAGTAAATGCTTTCAGAGCTATATACTGCTGCTGAGCACTGGCTGACAGCACGTATGTACATCACTGCTCTTTCTGACAGCTGTGCCCTCAACATCAAATGCTATATTTTATATCGGACTACCAGAAATGTCCTTAAAAATCATATCACTGTTCTAAAATGTTTTTTTTTAATGAAATTGATATTGAATTATTGTCCAGCTCTAAGCTGAGTGATATGACATGATTTTTAAACGTGCATTGAAATCTTACTCAGCAGCCTACATGTGTTTGTTGCCTCATTACAAACATACATGGAAAAAATTCACAATATATAAAATAAATGAACTAAAGATAAAATTAAACACACTTTATGGCTTGTTGGGCTGGTGCTGAATAAATGTGTAATTTGTATACGCCTAATTTTGTGTCCTCATAAGCTATAAACAGACGCTAGCTGTTGCTTTGCAAATCATAGAAAACAATTAGTTGCGGCTGGCTTTGGATTTGTTCAAAGGGACTTTGCTGTGTCTCCTGTTTTCTGAATCAGAGTCCCACATACATTCATTCAATTTCCTTCGGCTTAGTCCCTTATTTATCAGAGGTCACCACAGCGGAAGGAACCACCAACTATTCCAGCATATGTTTTTTGCAGGGGATGCTCTTTTAGCCGCAACCCAGTACTGGGAAACCCCCATACACTCTCGCATTCACACACACACACTCATACACTATGGCCAATTTTGTTTAGCCACTTCACTTATACCACATGTGTTTGGATTGTGGGGGATACTGGAGCACCCTGGAGCAAACCCACGCGAACACGGGGAGAACATGCAAACTCAGAACTCACACAAAAATGCCAACTGGCGACAGTGCTAACCACTGAGCCACCATGTCACCCCTCCCACATACACAGTAAGTTTAATTGAAACTTATTTAACCTTAAAAAACGAGGCAGAAAAAAATATCATTGTTGTAGACTATAGGAAATGTTGTGGCCAATCAAATGATCCCGTGTGCAACATATCCGTCTGTGTTTTAGCTGTGGAGCCTCTTATATCTTGGCTGCTCAGGTTAGGTCAGTAGAATGTGACCTAAAGTACATGCAAATGTTGAGGACATGCTAATGAATAGTCTCGTGTGAAACGTAACAGTCTGTATTGTGTTCTGGGTTTTTTTACCAGGGTTTTACACTCCTGGAATTTTCATATGAACGAGGAAACAATGGTGTATGAGGCTCAGGGTATGACCATTTTCATGTGCTGAACTCTTATTATTCGACTATGCTGAGGAATAACCAGATTTTCTTTATGGAGCATAATAGTTAATATTTTAATTATTTGACATCAAAGTTCTTGCACACTTTTGTAACATTTAGTGAATAAATGTTCATAACTGAGTATATGGAAAATGCAATTAAAAAAGAAAATAGTGATTTCTAAATTTACTTTGACTTGTATTGCATTGCAGATAATACAACAAACATTATTTGATGTGTTCCTCATGATTTTTTTTTGTTCAAAATAAACACACATTCCAATTTTAGTTATTGCAACTTAAAAATGAGTGTGAAGGGGAAGGGCTTCAAAATTTACACCTAAGTAATGGGTCATCACGATCTTTTGCTTCATATGCGACCAGACGATCGCGACTGCTGTAGTTATTCCAGTTGTGTTATTTTTTGGTTTTTATCTTCAGGATATCACTGAAGGCATATATTATGTTTTTATAACGATCTAATGTGGCAATAAGATCGTAGCTATACTGCGCATTTACACAGTGGCCATATTTATCTATGTAAACACACCAAAAACAACATTAACATTATAGCAGACTCTGTAAAAAGGTCATTCCCAGCCACTAGACTTTTCTGACAGGATATTCGAGTGTCATCGAGTGACAGAATGTTCTGGGACTGCTATACATGAGTTACGATTAGGGATTATAGATCGCGAAATTTAGCGTTTTTTTTATTTTTGTGTTTTTTTTTAATGCATGATGGTAAAACATGAACGTGGTTATGAATATATTAAAGCATATGCTTGTTTGTTGTAAAAATTCATAATAATGACAAAAAAATACTAATTTGTGGATCTCTCTACTTCCGGGTACAACTATCATGCCGTTGTAGCTGGTGTATTCTGGGAAATTTTCTTACCCCTTGGTTTTGAGTGTGGTCCTGAAAAATCTTTGTTCGAAGGGGCATTTACCCCTTAGCCCTACGCCTTCAAGCTAAAGAGAATTGGGTCACCCCTACCCCTTCACGGAAACGCGCAAAACAAGGGGTAAGGGGAAGGGCTAAGGGGTAGAATTGGGATTGGGCCTAAGACTTGTTTGCAGGAAGAATGGAACAAAATTACACCTGAAACACTTCATCACTTGGTGGCTTCAGTCCCTAAACCTCTTTTAAGTGTTGTGAAAAGGAATGGCAACATTACAAAGTAGTAAATGCTTTACTGTTTACTGTTCCAAGTTCTTTTTAAATATGTTGCAGAAAACAAAATTAGAATACATGTTTATTTTGAAAAAAAATAAATAAATAAAAATCATGAGGAACACATTAAATAATGTTTGTTGTATTGTTTGCAATGAAATACAAGTCAAAGTAAGTTTAGAAATCGCTACTTTCTTTTTTTATTTTCGATTTTCATACTGTCCCAACTTTTCTGATTTGGAGTTGTATAAACTAACTCTCATTAATTTGCAAATATATGTTGACCAACTTACTAAAATGTTAGTAGTAGATTAGTTAGGTTTAGTAGAATAAGATTACTTATTTACCACTTACTTGCAAATTGCTTACAGTCAGTGGAATGTCTGTTGATGGACCATCATGTTGATGGACCATTGTATTGTCCTGGTAGTTTTATTATTTGTTTGGTTACAAACTTAAAAACTTGTTACAGCAGCTCAGCTCCAGCTAAAACAGCAAAACCTCCAATTACAGTAAAGTTTAAAACATTTAATAACGATCAATAGTGCAATCCTTGCCATCCTCCTTCTGTGATTTCCTCTTTTAATCCTCTCTTAATCCTTCTCCTGGAAAATATAAGACCAAATACTTTTAACATTATTGCGTTCATTCAACGTCCCCTGTATTCCTTCAGTTTGTTTTAAAATATATATTTGTATTTCTCTGCCTTCCGTCTCCTGGCTCTGTTGAGACATCACCTTTATAGATTGTGGTTCTGTTGATGTTTACATAACATTCAATGAGTTGATTAGCAAACATTCACAAGTACATTATCTCATACTGGTAGCTCTTTGATATGTTAACTAATGATTTGTTAAGGATTAAATATCTGCTATTAATGAAAACTGCTTAACTTAAGCACATTATGTCATACTTGTAGATACAGATAAAACCAACGACCTGTTAAGCACGATAGAATGTGTATTAATGGTTTATTAAAGTTATTTTAAAGTGTAACCAGAAGTGAATGCAGAGGGCAACACGCTGTACATGCAGATCAGAGTGTTTTCTTAATATCTGTCCATGATTGTCAAGGAATATACAACAAAATAAAATGAAGTTCGATAGAAATGTAGCATACAAATTAATTATTGGTTTCAGAACATTTCAAAACTGAGAACAATTGCAAAATCTTTTACACAGCACATACAGAATGTTGACTGATGTTTCAGAAGCATTTTTGAAAGACTGCTCATATCTCTCTCCCACCGCCTTTCTTCTCTAATCTGTTGATCTAAAACATTGTGTCAATGTGAAGAGCAGTTTTACTTTAACTGACAGCTCTTAAATTACTCTCCTGCGATGTGTGACAGTTTAGAGGGTCACGGCTGAGCAGTCTCAGCTTATGAAATTCTTTGCAAAGTTTCGGAGAGTTATTGTGCATATGTACATTTAGATCTGTCATCATCTGGGAGAGGAATTTCCTCATGTTTTTACTTTACATGCAAAACCTGTTAATACATTAATATGAATATTATATGATGTTTTTAATCAAACTTATATTCCAAGCCAATCCCACTTTAGCATGTTGTGTAAGCCAGTGAAAGGTGTCTGAAATGTCTATAGACCATTTTGAGGGATGTTAACAACAACAATGCTCCTAATCTATTTCCTGGTTTGCATTTTTAATTTCCATAGCTTCCAAGAATCAAAAAATGTCCACATATTGATAAATAAGGTTATGACAGCTGTTTTAACGTTAAGATACCATTAAATTGTCTCTTGTTACAGTTACGAAATAGTTTGACAACAAGCAGGAAACGCTCATGGGCTAATGACATCGCTACATTGAAAGGGTCTATAGGGCTAAGGGCCAGGACACAAAGCCACTGCCAAACAACTAGCACTGATGCAAACAAACTCTGTTGTCGGTTTGCATTGGTTTGCATCTGGTGTTTTAAGAAACATTTAAAATATTTTGGAACGGTAAACATGTCAGGCTACATAATTAAACTAAATCATTGACTTCTGTTGTCATCATCAGTTTCAAAAACACTAATTTCTTAAAACTTGAAAAGGCTTATTTGGATATCTTCCTTTTCTGTGGATGTACAGTAAGCCACTGCACTGTTCAGGTCTATAGCGTGCTTGGATGCTGGTGTATATAAGCCATTTGTTTTTCAAATGTTTTCTGAATTGGGGGCTAGTAGCTTTTGATGTGGAGGGTCCTTTTGTGCTGGACATACTTTTGCCCTAAAAAACTAAATAAAATAGTCATAAAAAAACATGTAAAAATTACATATACTGTAGGAATGGTATAACAGAAAATCGGTTTTAAAACACTGACTTTTCCAAATCACGGTAAACCTTGAAACCGGTTATCGTCCCTTATAGAAAGGATATGTCTTTCCACACCCGCGTCTGGCAGTTATCTGTTTTCTCATTCCACAAAGAGAAACCAGAAGATTAAATGCTCACAGACAAAGCATAAACAAAGCATTTAGTACCATAAACAATTTATTAGTACCAATCACAGTAATTTTCACTCACCATGGAGAGATTTACTTGTGCAAATATGTCTGATAATTTAGTAATCCATATCGTTTGCAAATATTTAAGAAAGTGTCAAAATTACAGCTGGCTTACAACTTGTGTTCCTTCTTTACTTGAATTGTTTAGTCACTTCAGTTTTTGTTCTTATGTTTTGATTCGTTGCTCATTAACCAATCAGAGCAATCTCTTCAGCGGATGACCGATGGCAATTCTACATGCTGGATCTGGCCAACCAAGATGATCTCACGACAATTTGTAACTTTTTGATTTAGCGGCTAATTCGTATTAATTTGTACAATTTAATTCATACAATTTAGTACGATTTGCTTATCCCTCAATGACAGTTGGGTTTAGGGGCTGGGTTGGGTGCCATGCCATTTTCGTATGACTGAATTTGTTACAAATTAGCCACTAAACTGACAAAACGCAAAATACTTACGTTTCCTTATGAGATCTGGCTTTGCCAACTTGTTCTGTTGTTAAACCAATGATGGTCTGACGAAGACCAACTAATGAGAAAATATTCTGAAAATCTAATAAAAATGAATCTATTTAATTCTAATTAAATTTAAAATTAATCACGAGTCTTGTGGTTTGTCATTACAATATGATAGATAAACGTTATGTGAATACTTTTAAAAAAAAAAAACGTGTTCTAAAATATTGAGAATGTCTCACTTATGAAATCAAGAAATACATGTACCCTATTTTTTAAGTAAACCTGCACAATTGTTTAGGCTTTGATTCAAGAACCAGTTAAGCTAAATCATTTAGGAAAAGATGGTTTCATATTTATTTTGAGAGGATTTATTTAATTAGCAACAGCAGCCTTAGATAAAATCAAATTAAATAAAGCACATCATATCTCTCAAAATCTCAGCATAGGATGATTAACAACAACTCCACAAGCAGCAACACCAGCTTCAAGTATTACTGGTTTTGCTTTATTTCTGACAGAAGAGATTTATGGAAAATACTTGTTTAGTTAGAAGTCGCATTGTGATGTACAGTGTTTGTGCTCTTATACTGATTTGTTATGCGTCTCTTTTATTGTCCGTAATTGTGTGTTATGAGAAATGAGATGCAAAATGTTTTGATTAAGTCATCGTGAATTACTTTAATTCACTGATCCTGCCATTGAATTTAATCTTAGATTATGATGGGAACACATTGTATATCAAACATTTTGAACATCTGAATCAATTTAGAAACAAAGAAATCAAAAATCATCATATGAATCTAAACAATAGTGACATGCTTCATGCTGCAGCATCATACAAAACTTGTCCATTGCACAATAAGCAAGCAAATCTCAACAATTTCTTACTGCAACGCATGCGGGGGCATTGCAGTAAGAAATTGCTGAGATTTGCTTTCTGATTCTTGATGTCTCTGTGTATACCATGTGTAAGATGTTCAATGTGTTTTCAGAGAACCACTGTGTCTCATTCTTTAGTATTATTAAAAATACTAAATGTTTATATGAACATAAGGGGGAGGTTTAGGCTGGGTTTGGGATTGTGTGTGTGTGTAACCTGATCAAAGCAGTGTATGTAGGGTACTTGGGGTGTCTAATAAAACGCAAGAGAGCAGGAGGCCTGTTCTTATGAGGTTTGTAAAGTGTGTGATGACTTACAAGAACATCTTGCGTGCATCAACCTTGTTACATAAAAGTCTTCCGTAGTTTAATCAGGAACATAACAGTGGTATGTATGAGAATAGTTTGTGTCTAATGTTTTCTGTTGTTGTTGTGGTGGTGGTTGTTGTTGTTGTTTGTTTGTTTAGTTTTTAATGCTAATGAAACCTTTGACCCAATAGAGTTTGTGTAGTTTTGAGCAGAATTACATTGAAACTGATGTTGTAGACAAGTTTGTTTGTGTGTATGCGCGTGTATGTGTGCATGCGTGCATGCATTTACATTCATTTGCATGAGTGTGGTGCAAAACACAATTATCAATAGGAAAGCATCAGTTCCTGTGTTGTAGCTGTACACAGACACTTATATGCACATTGTCTTTTTGTTTTAAATTTGAGATAAATGATATCTCGTTGTTTTCATCAGACAGACAACTTTCAGGCCAAACTGCAGCTGGTTACTGTGAACAAGGGTCATGGCGTTAATGAAGTTATTTCTCTGGCATAGAGCAATTTTAGCGTTTAGCTCTCCAAAACCCTGCTTTAACCTGAGGGCATGCTGTCACTTCAATGAAATTGTAGATTATAGCTGAAAATACATCCTAGATTTGGTTTGAATACAAAAACAAACTCCAACATTTGCCTTGCCAACTAATTATGAAAAACTATATATTTCCAATATTAATAATCTCAATATATATTGATATATTAATAATCTCAAAGATATATTGAATATATTGTGTTCACGAGAGTCATGTGTACAATTTAAACGGGACCTATTATGCAAAAATCACTTTTATAAGGGGTTTAAACACAAGTTGTGTGGCAAGAGTGTGTGAATATAACCAGTATCTGTTAAAAATTGTTTAATTCTATTTTTTATAATCACACTTTATAAAAACAGTCTGTAGAAACACTTTGATTGACATTCTCCCTTTGTGCATGTCATCAGAGGGGTATAGTCCCGCCCATTAGTGACAATTTGTCCCTCATTAGCATAGACAACCCTGCGTGAGAAGCAGCCATTAGTTTTGAATCTGCATCAATGTTGTCACAGGCATTTATAACTCCACCCTCTTTTGAAAAGTGGGCTGGGAACACAATCTCATTTGAATTTAAAGCATTAGTCACCAAAAGGACACAATTTGGATCAAACCCTACAAGATGTAGTTTCAAAGAGCTATAAAAAATATTTGTGTCGTATTTTGAGCCGAAACTTCACATACACACTCTAGGGACATCAGACACGTATTTTACATCATATACAAAGGGGCATAATAGGTTTCCTTTAAGATTATTATTAGGGACCAAGCATCTACGGTGTGTAAGCCCTATTGGAATTGCTCCAGTTCTTCTTCTTGAGGGTCTAAATATGCTCGAAACTCACAAAACTTTGCACACACACCAGAAGTAGGTTTGTTATAGGTTTTTGGAAGTGGTTGTGGCAAAATGACTCAACAGTGCCACCTTTGCATGTTTCACAGAGTAGCCATGGAGCTACTATTCACGCACATGTATGAAAATTGGCACACACATCAAACATGAAATCTCAAACCCAATATTTTGAACTTCCTCTGCCGAAAAAGTGCCGCTTTTGCCATTTCCAGGCGTTGTATTTTAATGAACTCCTCCTAGGGATTTTATCAGATCAATGCCAAAATTGGGTATTGTTATCTAAAGGCCTTGGCGATGTTAAATTGTGAAGACCTAGAGTTTTTGTCGAAGGGCGTGTTTGTGGAGGCCTCACAAACTTGGATGTTTGGCCACGAAACAGGAAGTTGTTATAACTTTGCATGCATTGTCTGATCTGCCTCTAAATCCACAAGTTTGATAAGAGTCCTTGCCTGAATACGTTTACACGCCAATATCTATTTACAGTTATAGTGCCACCTATTGGCAAAAGAAAATGACATGTTTTACACTGTAACAAACTCCTCCTACAAATTTGATCAGATCAGCACCAAATTTGGGTGGTGTTATCTGAAAGCTCCTCTAATAATATATTGCTCAAATCTAGAGTTTTTTGTCGAAAGGCGTGTCCTTGGGGACCTGACAAACCTCAGTGTTTCGCCCTGGAAAGGCAAGCTTTTATAACTCAGACTTTGTCCAGTCTGCCCCAAATTCCACACCTTTGATTATAGTACTATACTGAAGACATCTACATGTGAATATTTGGTAACACTTTATTTTAATGGTCCATTTGAGTATTAGTAGACTGTCTGCTTAATATCTGTTGACACTGACATTTAACAGTCCTTCAACAGACATTTAACTGACAAGTACATGTCAACTTACACTAACCCTAACCCCAACCCTAACCCCAACCTAACAGTCTACTTATAATCTAATGATAATTAGTTGCAATGTAACTTACATTCAACAAACGGACCATCAAAATAAAGTGTGACCGAATATTCATTAACAGTCATAACGCTACATGCCACCTGCTGACAGAAGTATAAATGACACAAATAGCTTACATTGTCAGGTTTTTTATATTTATCAGCTTAAATGATTATTGTCCATTGTGCTCTATCATCCTAAGGCAACCGGGTGGCGGTGAGCCCGGGTGTGAGGTCTCTTTCATTGCTGCTTGCAACTTTAATTATAATTGTTGTTGTTGTCAAAATGTAATGTCATAATTACTACAAAAACTGCTGGGTGAGCAAGTTAATGTTGATTAAGTGACAATAATTTATTTTATCCTGCCGTTCACGTCAAATTAATTTTGTTAAATGTGATTTGTCAAATAACTTTTATTAACTTTTCAAAATAACTGGTCAAAAATCAAATATTACCCATAGTTTTCTATAATTGCACTTGCTGTTATTGCACTCCTGATTAGACCTAAAGTGCATTTTGTTGCTTTGTACACGTGTAATGACAATAAAGTTGAATCTGATCTAAAACAAATGGCACAGACTTTATCAGTACATCTTTACACAAACAAAACCAAATACCAAGTTAAAATACGTAAAAATATTGAAATAACTTGGGAACTTTTGTCCTGAATATGTCATTTGTTAGAGGTAATCAAATAAACATTCTGAAAGTGTATTAAAAATGCCTACTTGTATACATTTTATTTATTTCTACTTAATTAATAAATGTTAATGAATCAGATGAAACAATGTGTGCTCCCTTCACCTGTTTAAGGTATCATTTTCCATGTGGGATTAGGAAGGTGTTTTCCTGTGTGGATTAAGACCTGAGCGGAGGGAGTGCGAGAGGTTAAAAATGTCTTTGAAGTGCGTCCGTGTCAATAGCACCTGGGGACAGACGCAGATGAGCAGTGCCGCTTTTGTTATTCACAGTCATGGGCCCTTAATTGCAGCCTGACACAAAGGCAGGGGCTGAGGTAACATTTAAACATTTACACAAGACTAAAGACGAGAGGGAGGGGTAACCTCTCTTTTTAGCATAATGGATAGATACTCTACTGCAGCACTCAGAGAAACTCTTGCTTTTCTTGCAAACCTCCACCTCGAAAGAGTGAGGTAAACTTCATTAAGCATGTTTGTGTATGTCAGAAGAGCGACCATATTCATTCTGCTTGCAAAGAATGAATATGTAGAAAATAAATTTTACATTCAAAATATAAATATTTTTATTATTTTATATTAAAATATATTTTTTAATATATTTTTATATATATATATATATATATATATATATATATATATATATATATATATATATATATATATATATATATATATATATATTATATTATTATATATATTTATTATATATTAAAATTATAATATTAAATAATAAATATTATATTAAATAATAAAAAAATATATATTTTGAATGTAAAATTTATTTAGCATACAGTGCTTCCCATAGGTTTGAAATTTACTTGCGGTGGTAACCAGGTTGAAACACATCATTTACCCACATCACACAAATATGCGACAACATTTTAATTTTTAACCATAATTTTATTTATTATGGCACTGTTTTACACTGTTTCTTTTCAATTGGTTAAAGTTATAAAAAAAAAAAAGACAATCTTTGGAAATCCACTATTTGTCCTAATTTTATGCTATTCAGGAGTCATGTGCACCCACTGACAGGTCAAATCTGCTTCTCTCTCTTTTTGAAGTTCAAAGCAAACTTGAATGCCAAAGCATTTTAGATATGTATATAAAATAGCCGATGTAATATATTAACATCATCAAATTGATAAAATAATCAGCAAATGAGAAATAAATGACAGAAAAAGGAATAAAAGTCTAAAAAGTATCATAATTACAAGATATAAAAAATGCAAATGCGTTGATTAACCATTAGTAATGGTGTAGCTACATAAATTTTGCAGCCAGTTTAGATCAGTCATTTTGTTCTCTTCAAGTATATAGCAAGTTTTTTGAAGTTGTTTAGATTAATAAAAATGAATTTAAAATTCAAAATGAAGCCAAGCGAAAGTATGCTTAAGTAAAAAGATTATGCAAAAATGCATTAATGAAAGCTTTAAAAAGTGAAAGTTGAATCCCCTCAGACATTTTAGGAGTCCCAAAAAGGCACACCACTGTGGGTCTGCAAAGCATGTGAGACTGTCTGTGGGAGTGTTGACACATTTCACGCGCACAGAACGAAACGGGTAAACAAGAGAAGATTTTCCACTACTTAATCGATTGCGGATTTTTGGTTATATTGGGCGGATACCAAAAAGTCTAAAAGGATGTTATTAATAGTAAAAAAAAAAAAAAAAAAAAGTGTCACTAAATATACTTGGGTAGCCGTTAATATACTTGGGCAGCCCGCCCAAGTAATGTCTGTGTGTGGGAAGCACTGACATCATTTAATTAATTAACATACAGTTAACAAATGTTTTTTTTACTTTGTAAACTTAAAAAAAAAATAAAAATTCTGTTTGTTCAAACTACTTAACTACTTAAAAATAAGTTGAAACATGAGTTTTTTGGGGAAAAGCTTAATTGTTCAATCAATGTGCGGTCCACTTCATTTTGTAAAAACTAACAAGTTAACTTAATTCCTTTTTGTTGTCCAAACACATAACATTTGTGTGGGGAGTGTAGATGGATGGATGTAACATAGGCTCATCCTGAAATCCTCCCCTTATATACATTTCTGGAGATCAGAAATTATGCAGCCAGAGTAACGTCTTTAAAATGAACTCTACAGGGCGGTATGATGCCATTCCTTTTACGCTTACCGCTTACCTTCGTTTGCACGTGTTTTCCGCTATTACCAGTTTGTCCAGTGGATCGCTGCATAAGTCGGCGGATTTGAGATGCAGAGAGAAGTTGACCACGGCGATGCGGTTCGAGTCCGGTGAAGAACAGTTCCAGAAAGCAGGTAAGACAAAAACATAAAATAAACAAGTAAATAACAGGGTGAGAATGTGGTAAAATCTAAAAACATGATAAAAATCAGGCTTCCGTGAGGGCTTTTCTTGTTCTGGATTGCTTTTGAAAACACTGTCGGTTGGGTTTAGGGAAGTGAGTGGGCGCTGGTCGATTTGTGCTTTTGAAAGCACTATCGGTTGGGTTTAGGGAAGGAGGAAGGTGGGTCAGTCGATCGGTCAGTCAGTCAGTCCATCCGTCAGCGGCCTCTGGTGGATTTACGCGAGATGGGCAGGCGCGAATGACACTCGTGAGACAAAGTTAAGATCTCAAAAAGCATACACAGCGGCTTCTGGTGGATTCACGAAAATAAAAACTGCAATAAAAAACATACCTCCTGGGACGTATTTGGCACTCTCCAGAAATGTATATAGAGGTATGTTTTCAGAATGAGCCTGGGATGGATGGATGGATGGATGGATGGATGGATGGATGGATCGATCAATCTATCTATCTCCTGGGTTGTATATGGCGCTCTCCATAAATGTATAAAGAGGTATGTTTTCAGAATGAGCCTGGGTTGGATAGATAGATAGATAGATAGATAGATAGATAGATAGATAGATAGATAGATAGATAGATAGATAGATAGATAGATGGATGGATGGATGGATGGATGGATGGATGGATGGATGGATGGATGGATGGATGGATGGATGGATGGATGGATGGATGGATGGATGGATGGATGGATGGATGGATGGATGGATGGATGGATGGATGGATTTAATGACAGAATAAATGAAAGTATTGTGATAGTTCCTTCGATTCAGTGCTGTCAACCTGAACTTGTCAGATCAATATAAAGTTATTCTCGGCTTAAAATGAAATGTCCTTTGACTTCTATTTCTTTTTTATTGATTACTATCTTGTGTTGGGGCAAGAGGCATGGCAGTTCATCTTTACCTGGATTGTAGGATCCACAAAGTAGATGATAATTTAAGATGAAGAACGTTCTATTGAAAACGGATAAAGTAATGATGCAATAGCTGTATAGTGTTTGTCTGTGCATGTGGAATAGTGAGTGTATCTTTCACGAGGGAGCTGAGAACAGAGAGAGGTGAGTATTGGATGTCATTAGTATCATTATTTTTGAGTCAACAGTGAGTATTAGTTACCCATAGAATCTGTGAAACAGTGAGGATCAGATAGCAGGGGTTTCCCGCATCAGATCACTTACAAAATCAGACCCACACACACACACATAGAGCTACTTTAGAGTGTGAACGATCAGTCGTATTTTGTTTTCTGGTAAATCATTCTTTGCGATGATTAATGGTTAGGTTGTTAGGAAGGTTTAGAAAACCCTAGTGAGAGAGTTACTGAAGACATGCGAGTCGAAAAAATCATCACAAGAGTTTCGTCATGTAGTTTTGACATTTCTTCATGGCACTTGACTGTGAAATTAAACTGTTTTGTATATACACAACTATGAAATAGTGTGGGTGAAAGCACAACATGGCAACACCTGGAAATAAGTTTTTCTTTCATTCATTGCAGTTCTCTTAACTTTGATTATGCAAATTTTTTTATACGCAAATTAGGATTTTTTTTTATAGACATGTTGAAATGTTTAGAGCTATATAGATAACTGTATAGACCTAAAGCAGCTACAAATGTCAAAATCCAATTTCATTTGAATGTATCATAGATGTATTTATTGTCAAAATAAATTCACAATTAAAATTATTTTGTCACTGAAATAAAAATAAAATTAAAAAAAATGATTACTGTATAAATACATGTTTGTACATTGTACTTATGCTTGATTAAATACCTGCATGTAATTGCATCTGCTATTATGGTGGCTTGACAACATACTGTTAAACTACAAAAACTTAATATTCTTTTTCTTCTGAGACTAATTTCTATATGCATCTCCTTCTAGACAGTTCAAGCTACAAACACCAAACTTACTCAAGACCTTTAAACTGGTCTGACTCGGGTTGTTATATCTTTTCCAACTGATCCGAATTACGGTTTTTCAAAAACTGACCCGGAAAATTTGAAAAAGTCCCATTTGCTTAACATTGGACCAAATTTTGTGACCTTATAACTTTGTGCCAGACTGTCATACAGACTTAAGGTTATGCTCATTTAACTCAGACTATCAATTTGCCAATCACTGATGACCTTTCAACTTGTGTGTATATATACTGTATATGTATGTATGTATGTATGTATGTATGTATGTATGTATGTGTATATATATGTATGTATGTATATGTATATATACAGTTGAAGTCAGAATTATTAGCCCCCCTTTGAATTTTTTTTCTCTTTTAAATATTTCCCAAATGATATTTAACAGAGCAAGGAAATTTGGACAGTATGTCTGATAATATTTTTTTCTTCTGGAGAAAGTCTTATGTTTCTTTGTTTTATTTTGGCTAGAATAAAAGCAGTTTTTAATTTTTTGAAAAACAAAGGACAAAATTATAAGCCCCTTTAAGCAATAAATTTTTTTTGATAGTCTACAGAACAAAACATCAATATACAATAACTTGCCTACTTACCCTAACCTGCCTAGTTAACCTAATTAACCTAGTTAAGCCTTTAAATGTCACTTTAACATGTATAGAAATATCTTGAAAAATATCTAGTAAAATATTATTTACTGTCATCTTGGCAAAGATAAAATAAATAAGTTATTAGAAATGAGTTATTAAAACTATTATGTTTAGAAATGTGTTGAAAAAAATCTCTCAGTTTAACAGAAATTGGGGGGAAAAATAACAGGGGGGGCTAATAATTCTTATATATATATATATATATATATATATATATATATATATATATATATATATATATATATATATATATATATATATATATATATATATATATATACACACACACACACACACACACACACACACACACACTTTTAAGTGACTATAAAATTTCCAAGAGGTTAAGTGAATTAAAATGGCATCAAATTAAAGCAGGTAAATGTTAACATTACTTGGATATAGCTTGAACTTATGACTTAGCCTGAGAGTTAACCTGCCCTGGATCAGGCTAGTTTCCCAGCATAATTTACCAGAGTAACTAAGTTTGAACTATCATAAATTTGCTTTCTGAACCCGAATCTGCCGTTTATAAATCTGACTTAGCAAAATAAGCCTGGCTTTTTCTCTAAGCTTGGTTTATGGAACAGCCTCGAGAAGTGTTCTGCAATACACATTAAGTGCATTGTATTCATGTCATTTCTTAATCAAGAATGCAATTTAAGATACTACATCACTTGATTAGTTGCTATTTCCCATGGTTTTGGTGCCATCAGTACTACAGCTGCAGTAAAGCTCTCCACAGCAAGAGCCTCGCTCAGGGCACTAAAATATTTAAGACCTTTTAAATGTATCTTACTATGATTATGTCTTTCTTACTTGCTGCTAATACAGAGCTTTGGTCACATATCTAATACATAATACTCTAAGCTACATTTGATTATATATAAATCTAGACCAATTTGCCTGCATTTTAAGTGTTTATGGTAACTGATCTCAGTTAGATCACTGACTTTGATGTTTAAGCCCCAGCTTTTCACTCTATCAAGTTTACCACAACTAAAACCCCACCTATCTGTCCACTCCAGTTCTCACCCAGCTAACTCTACCTGGATGGAATCTCACAAAACCTGTTAAGTAAACGTTGAGGTTGTATTTCAATCAACACCAACATTAAATAAATTTTAAAAACAAAATATTTTGCGACATAGTTTGGAGAGGACAGTCCGTGGCAATTAAGCATACCAGGGCTGTCGTAATGGATTTACTAACATAAACGAACAATGAACATCATTTATTATAGTATTTATTCTTTTTCTTAATGTTAATGGAAATAGAGTTGTTCATTGTTAGTTCATGTTAACTCAAAGTGCATTAACTAATGTAACAAGCATGAATTTGGATCTTAATAATGCTTTAGTAAATGTTGAACTATGATTCATCTAAATGGTGTACTAGTATTGTAAATACATTACAGTGCTTAAGTAAATACATTAACTAACATTAATGAAACCTTATTGCAAAGTGTGTATACTGTATATAACGGTCTTATTCTCTTAAGTTGAATCAAACAACTATACAAGTAATTTCAACTTGTATAATAACACCAACTTGGATTATTATATTATATTATTTTCACTTGTTTGCACAATTTATCATTATTTATCAATTTAATACACTGTAAAAAAATATCTGTTAATTAACAGCGTCCATATTTTTGGATTCATAGGTGTTTTCACTTTAATTACAGTTTTGATTTGCATAATGAGAAGTTGATCTCTGCTCTATTGAATTTTGATGTTGATAATCTCTACACTCAATCTCTGAATGCTACAGTTTGAAATGGCTTTTATTGACATTTTAGTAATATAATGTATAAGAGATAATATATAGAGATATAAGCCTGTATGAATATACTAAAGGTTTATTACAAGGTTTTTGTACAGAAATTTATAACACCCACCCAGACAAAATATCACTTTAAACTATTAAAAATTACAAATGTTAGTAAAAGTCACTTTTCAAGCTTTAAGGTTAAAAGTTGTTGGAAGAAATATCAAGGTCCCATTATGCAATTCAAATTATACAAAAAAAAAGAATATATATATATTTCTGTTTAACTGGAGGCTGTTCCATAAACCAAGCTTAATTTGCTAAGTCAGGTTTATTAATGGCAGATTATATAACTTTATATATATATATATATATATATATATATATATATATATATATATATATATATATATATATATATATATATATATATATATATATATATATATATATATATATACAAACACATAATAGTTTTAATAACTCATCTCTAATAACTGATTTATTTTATCTTTGCCATGATGACAGTAAATAATATTTAACTAGATATTTTTCAAGACACTTCTATACAGTTTAAAGTGACATTTAAAGGCTTAACTAGGTTAAATAGGTTAACTAGGCAGGTTAGGGTAATTAGGCAAGTTATTGTATAATGATGGCTTGTTCTGTAGACTATCAAAAAAATATATAGCTTAAAGGGGCTAATAATTTTGACCTTAAAATGTTTTTAAAAAAATTAAAAACTGCTTTTATTTTAGCCGAAATAGAACAAAGACTATTATCAGACATACTGTAAAAATGTTCTTGCCCTGTTAAACATCATTTGAGAAATATTTAAAAAAGAAAAAAAATTAAAAGGGGGGCTAATAATTCTGACTTCAACTGTATATAACTCTCTTATTTCTCTTAAGTTGGATCAAACAACTGTACAAGTAATTTGAATATTTTTTTAGATTTTTAGATTTTTTTAGATGAGGGGTGTACTTATATATGCTGAACACTGTATGTATGTGTGTGTGTGTGTATATATATATATATATATATATATATATATATATATATATATATATATATATATATATATATATATATATATATATATATACAGTATATACAGTTGAAGTCAGAATTATTACCCCCCCCCCCCCTCTATTTTTTTCCCCAATTTCTATTTTGCTAGATATTATTATACCACTTCTATACAGCTTAAAGTGACATTTAAAGGCTTAACTATGTTAATTAGGTTAACTAGGCAGGTTAGGGTAATTAGGCAAGTTATTGTATAATGATGGTTTGTTCTGTAGACTATCGGGACAAAAAATAGCTTAAAGGAGCTAATATTTTGTCCTTAAAATTGTGTTTAAAAAATTAAAAACTGCTTTTATTTTAGACGAAATAAAACAAATAAGACTTTCTCTGTAAAAATTTCTAAAGTCTAAAATAGAAATTGAACAATTACTGTCTGAAATAGAAATTGAACAACAATAAAGACATTTTATTAAAAAATCTAACTAACGCTTCTTTTGCAAGACACACTGAATATTGTTTAAATGAATTTCATTCATTCATTTTCTTGTCGGCTTTGTCCCTTGCGGGGTCGCCACAGCGGAATAAACCGCCAACTTATCCAGCACGATTTTACGCAGCGGATGCCCTTCCAGCCGCAACCCATCTCTGGGAACTTACACATTCACACTCATACACTTTGGACAATTTAGCTTACCCAATTCACCTGTACTGCATGTCTTTGGACTGTGGGGGAAACCGGAGCACCCGGAGGAAACCCACACGAACCCAGGGAGAACATGCAAACTCCACACAGAAACGCCAACTGACCCAGCCCAGCCGAGGTTCGAACCTACGACCCAGCGACGTTCTTGCTGTGAGGCAACAGCACTACCTACTGCGCCACTGGGTTGCCTTTAAATGAATTTATAAAACCGTTATTTAGATTTGTGGTAAATCATGGTGTTTTCTTTAGAGGACCAATATATCAAAGTGTTATTGTATTAAAAATGTATTCGGCACTATAGAACCACTGTACTTTTTTCAGAAGGATAGATAGGTGGATGCATTGTAGGATGACTGAATGGCAAGCTACAGATAAATATGTAGATGCTGATAATTGCGCCGCAGGTTGGGTCAGTTCTGGTTGTTGTGCTTATTGGCTTTACCTGTCTGATAGCATCAGAGTCTCTGGCCTGCACGCTTACACCCTCAGGCCTCGCACTGTTTATTTAAACTTAATCGTTTCAAAGCATCTTTGCTTTCACCGGTACTGAAAGATAGAGCCAGGGAGAGAAGAAAGGACTGATGCAAATCTCCTCTTTTCTCTGACAGGCTGCTTTCATGGCCCCCTTTTTTTTGTCATATTGTTTAGAGCAGTAGTGTTTGTCTTCAGTAGAATGCTTTTCATTAATCTCCACCTGAGGGGTTTTATAGCTTCTGATGCTTTGTAAACCATAAAATTGGTCAATGCACATGTATCAATGACTGTGGCATAATTACGTAGCCAGGTATTTATTGGGGTTCCTTCAGCGTTAGGTCAGAGTTCAAAAGTTAGAGGTCTTCAGGTATAGCAAGGCTGTAATCATGTCTTGAATTATAGGATGGATCTTTTTTTTTTTTTTAATATGTTGTGTAATTATTAAATGAATGGTTGTGAGCAGAGATGTTAAGTTCTCTTTATTCATAGGAATTAAATAATGAAAGAATTTCAAATAAAATATAAAGAGCAAAGAATTAAGGGCAGTTAAAGAAGATTAGTTAATACAGTTATAAAGCCTAAAATTATCCGTACCCCAGGCAAATTCTGACCTAAAGTTAATTTTATTTGACCAAGAAGTTTTGTTTTTGTTTTGTTTTTTGACCAGAAATGACACAGGCTGCTCCAAAATAATAATAAGACAATGTACAAGAAGCATCAAAAAAAATATATATTTTTCAACTTTTATTTACATTTCATTTCATTATTTACATTTTATTTTATTGGATTTTTTAAATTTTATTATTTTTGTTATTATTATTATTATTGTTATTATTATTATTTTATTTATTTATTTGTTTATTATTATTTTATTTATTTATTTATTTTATTATTATTTTATTTGGAAAAAATCTGTCAAATCTTAGAGTTAAGTAAAATATTAGATTTAATGTAGTAAAACATTACCTTAAACATTAAATTAATGTTGGCATAAAACACTGAAGCCTTTGCCTAAAGGGAGAAAAAGCGATATGCTGTTCACATTGACAAGACCCTTCTACTTCCCACATCCACACACACGCTAACAGTTTGTGTAATTTAGGACCCGTTTACACTAGTACGTTTTAGTTTTAAAATGGCGTTTTAGAATGAAAACGATCCACGTCCACACTAGCATTTCACCCAGCGTTTCTGAACAGCTCTCCGTCTACACCACACCTCTGAAAATGCACATCACATGACCACACACACACTCTGGTATGCGCTGCAGCATATCTACCCAGATGAGAGCTGTGCTCGTCGAACTGTTCATCAAGGATCTACCGCTGGATCCAATCTCACTATATTTGTTAAATGTGATATTTAATTAATCTTGTCATCTATTTCTAACGACATATTCCCTGATTTTGGTCTTTTGAATCTATTACTTGTTTTCAGGTGATTTGGCTGAGCGCAAAGATAAGTTAATAATTAATGTAACCACGTACATTCTGTTTATTGACTGATTGCTTGCCTTTATTTCCTATAATGTATAAACTTATTGTACATTATACTTTTATAATGGTCATTATTGATTATTAACACTGATATTCAGCAAAAGAGAGGGTATGTTTCGAATTTTCAATGAAAATGAAAGGAGGCAGATATGTTAGGCTTCGTTTTGTTATAATTATGCATACAGTGAAGATGACGGTCATATTAATATGCAGCTACACGACGCCTCAACGTTTTTGGTGTCTGTTAAGTTGCTTATATCAAAATGAAAATAGAAGTTCCTTAAATCATGTTTTCATTTTATTGTTAAGAAAGTGAAACAACGTAGCCCGGGTGATGTGAATGATGTTATAAAGTACAGTTCTCTTTGAAGATTTACCTGACGTGTCGTCTGGAGTTTGTTTTCCATATCAAGCTTGCGAAGTCTGAACTTACAAGGAGAGGATGCAGGACTGAACTGTGTGTAGGCTAGTTATTATTGAGGAAAAAGCCCCAATCAGAGAGGAGAATGTCTGCAGCCCCGCCTCCATTTTCAGATGTCTCCATTTTCCCCCATCCACACTGAGACGGAGCAGCAGCGTTTTAAAATGAAAACGGCCTCCTTAGCGTTTTCAAAACGCTCCATTTTCGGCGCTCGAGAACTCCGGCATAGTGTGGACGGATGGCGTAACCGTAGCAAAACTTATGCGTTTTAACACTAAAATGTATTAGTGTAAACGTGGCCTTAGATTGCTATATGCTCCACACTTAGCTTCACACCTGTCCACTAAGCATCGGCTATGTGAAGGTAAAATCTGTCATGTCGTCCTATGAACAATCCTGTACAATTCTTCACAAGAAAAACAAACAATCAATCTAGTTAGCAGTAATATTATTAAAAAAATGTATGTTGATGCATAAAATCTGCCACTGCAGCAGAATGCATTATAGATTCAGCTTGACCCAGCCTTCAACAACCAACCGAATATACACAAGGACAGTTTGAGATCAACAGAGAACTCATATACACCCAAACTAAGAACCAACGCTTAGCAAGAGAGTGTGGCGTTCATGTCTGTGGGCTGAAGGTGTTTTAGTGACTGTGACCTCAATCTGACCAGTTGGTAATGAGTGTTAAGCAGCTGATCGATCGCTGGCTGCGCTTGACAGCCGCAACGCATTGGTGGCTGCATGCAAGGGCTCGGTTCCTTGCTGACCAGCCAGACCCTTGAGGCCTCATGGAGGCAGGGGTTGAGAAGTTTTAATTATCAACAGCTCCTCCGGTGACCGCTGAGTGCTCAGTGACCATCACCCGACCATCAATGCATGCATGATAAAGAAACACAATGCAAGCGAGTGTGTGTGACAGGAACATCAGCAATGGAGCTTCTCAAAAAATGGGGCATTTCACATAGTAATATTTACAAAAAATGTCCAATATTAGATAATTAGTTCAAGACATTCTTTTAATCATTAATCATTTTAATCATTCCTTTTTATAACCCTAACAATACAAGAGGGTTATAACATGTTTAACAATGATTAGCATCTTAAACTCTCGAAAGTTTTTAATATTTATATATATATTTTTTAAAAATGTATGTACATGTATGAAGCTTTACTTTGCATTAAATCATCTTTCATCACATATCATCAACTTTAAAAAAAATTATTAATTACCGATTATGCGAGGTGTTTCTAATTCAGCGTCTATGAACGGTACAGTAAATTTGATGTTGTTCTTTCTTCTGGCTGCTGTTATCAATCTCACATTTGTTTTTGTTCTATTTCTGAAAGTCTTGATAGCACTATCATTGAGTTTTTCTTTTATTATTTGAGCAAATATGAATGCAAACAAACATATTTGTGGTTCTCTCCCATGCACTTTAGGTTTAAGGCAAGGCAAGTTTATTTATATAGCACATTTCATACACAGTGGCAATTCATAGTGCTGTACATAAACAGGAATAAAAGGTTAAAATGTGTTAAAACAGGTTAAAAAAGAAAAGAAAGACATAATAGTGCGATCTGTCGGACGTAGCACAGTGCTCATTCAGTAAAGGCACAGCTAAACAGATGTGTTTTAAGTTTTGATTTGAATGTACCTAATGTTGGAGCACATCTGATCATTTCTGGAAGCTGATTCCAGCAGCGGGGGGCATAGTAGCTGAAGGCGGATTCACCCAGCTTTGACTGAACTTTTTCTGAATTTCTAGTTTATATGATTCTGAAGATCTGAGTTATATGTTAAGGCTTGTATTCAGTGAGCCTATGTATTGAAGTCCTAGGCCATTTAGTGATTTATAGACAAGTGATAATACTATAAAATGCATTCTGAATGTAACTGGCAGCCAGTGTAAAGACCTGAGGACAGGTGTGATGTGCTCTGATTTTCTGGTTCTGGTCAGAATCCTGGCCGCAGTGTTCTGGATGAGCTGTAACTGTCTGACTGTCTTTTTGGGAAGGCCAGTAAGGAGCATACCTGTCAACATTCGGATGTGAAAATAAGGGATATGCCCACCATATTAAGATGTTATTATTATTAATTATGTGTATGTCTGTTCAAACACGCACCCAGAACCCAGACTTTCGCTCCGCTTCAAATTGCGTGTACAGAATCTATTTGGGAAACAGCGTCTATTTCTCACTATGAAAGTGTGTCAGCTGACAGTCACGCACTGCTATATGACTGTTTTGAGGATTGCATAAGAGGGGCGACAGCACCTGTAGGAAAGGGAATCCCGCTGTTTTTATATTTATTTCAAAGTGTTTTAATGCCTAAATAAAACGAAAGCAGACTCACATTTTAGAGCAATGGGTGGACCCTGGTGGTTTGGCGGTATGGGTGTGTATAGGGAGGATCGGCTCTTTAAAGTTTATTGCCACCATTCAGAGAAAGACTGAAAATACGGGAGATAATACCTTTACGGGAAGATAGCGGGATAGAACTGTAAATTACGGGAGAATAAGAGTAAGGTGAAGAGTCCATTACAGTAATCCACCCTGCTGGTGATATAAGCATGAACAAGTTTTTCTAAGGCCCCGTTTACACTAATACGTTTTAAAACGTGTAAGTTTTGCTACGGTTACGCCATCCATCCACACTACGCTGGAGTTTTCGAACCCTGAAAACGGAGCGCTTTGAAAACGCTGAAGAGGCTGTTTTAAATCTAAAACGCTGCTGCTCTGTGTCAGTGTGGATGGGGGAAAACGGAGACATCTGAAAACGGAGACGTGGCTGCAGACACTGGAAACAAAGCATCGAATTGTTGCAATGTTTTTGAGATGATAGTATGCTGATTTAGTTACTGCTTTGACATGACTACTGAAACTCATATCTGACTCCAGAATCACACCAAAATTCTTGAACTTATTTTTTGTTGTTTGACCCTTAAGGCCAAGGTACGCATTCACCTTGAGAACCTCATCTCTGTTCCCAAATGCAGTGTATTCAGTTTTCTTTTTGTTGTTTTTTTCAGTTTACCCTTTTAATGGTGAATTCCGCTTCTGAGAAAAACAGAAACGTGAAAAGGGTCCAATCATTCATTCATTCATTCATTTATTCATTCTGCTCAATTGTGTCCACTTATATCATATACTTGCCAGCCAAAATGTTTCCATGAAATATTATATTTATTTATGTTGGTTAAAAGAAGTGCAGTCAGTCATATTAGAAGGAACAGTAGACAGAGAAAGGATGGTATTCAAAATATAGATGTAAAAACATATTCCTAGGAATGTGATCATTTGTTCTTAACTATAATGCAATATTTAGGTTGAAATATGGACTGCTTCAAAACAGTCACTTATAAACTTTACACTGCAATTTAATGATCTGTTACATTTTGTTCATCAAAGTAGAAATACTATATAGAGTCCTCAGAAAGATGTGACATTAATATTGTTGCTAATTAATGTAGGCCTGTTTTACTTATTAATTGATTTCAGTTAACTGCATGTTTTTGCAAACATCACACATCTGTTTACAACAGAACAAAGTGTCAAACACTTTTCATCACACCACAGGAAATGAAAAACAAACACATCTTGGTTAAAATAAATAACATGCTGACTTCTGTACTTCTGTACTGATCAATATGTAGTGAGACAGTACATATTGATCATTTCTACCTAATTATTTTTTGTTTAGCTTAAAACATATTTTGAGGTTAAATAACTATGGCAAGCTAGAGCACATTTTCTTTCTATCTTCATTTGAGCCCTGAGGCAAAATCTTGAAGAGTGTTTTGTCCTATACTGTATGACTTCTTATTTTATCAGATCCCACTTTTAAAGCCTAAACCAACTCTGAGCTGTCATGCACTACTTTTTTTTTTACCTGACTTAACTACTAGGTACTTACATACATTTTTTTATGAGTAAAATTGCAGTGTACTTATTGTGTTCATATCTTATTGCCCAAAACTTATTGTGCTGTTGAGGTGGAAACCAGGTGAGTTTTGGGACAGGATTGGTGGAATGGGTAGGTTTAAGGGTGGTTATTACAGATGTAATTATATATACAGTACTCAGCATATATGAGTACAACTCTCACAAATCTTTCAATTAAATGCATATTTTCTATAGTATGTGTTAAAATATTATATTTGTGTTTATACATAAGAGGCGTCGCGGTGGCGTAGTGGGTAGCACGTTCGCCTCACAGCAAGAAGGTTGCTGGTTCGAGCCTCGGCGGGGTCAGTTGGCATTTCTGTGTGGAGTTTGCATGTTCTCCTCGTGTTTGCGTGGGTTTCCTCCAGGTGCTCCGGTTTTCTCCACAAGTCCAAAGACATGTGGTATAGGTGAATTGGGTATGCTAAAATTGACCGTAGTGAGTGTGTATGGATGTTTTCCAGTGATGGGTTGCAGCTGGAAGGGCATCCTCTGGGTAAAACATGTGCTGGATAAGTTGGCGGTTCATTCCGCTGTGGTGACCCCAGATTAATAAAGGGACTAAGCCGAAAAAGAAAATGAATTAGATTAATCTATACTAAAGCCAAATCTGGAGCTAATCTAACAAAAAAAACGTACAATAACGGTCCAAGAAAAACGGTGTTAAGAAAAAATATGAAATGCTGTATGCAGTTTGTAATTTTTTTTTTGTTTTTTGCAATATTTCGCAGAGTTTAAATGTATAATCTTTCTGTTACTAAAGATGCTCAATGAATAAAATATTATTTTAATAAATATATCCGTTAAATAAATCTGTTTTGTTCAAATGCCCCAATATATATATATATATATATATATATATATATATATATATATATATATATATATATATATATATATATATATATATATATATATATATATATATATATATATATATATATATATATATATTAGTGCTGGGCCGTTATCGGTGTTAACGTGAGACTCTTATCGCGCGATAAAAAAAATATCGCCGTTAATCTGTTCTCAAAGTTGGGTGAGAGCTGGGTCTTTTCTACGCAGGCTATGATGACTTTCACCTTGATAGTTTAGCGCGGATGTATACCTGACCGGTGAGCCGTCTGGGAAAGAAGTGCCCTTCTGAATCAAATCAGCAGGATGCCTGACTCTAACTGCAGTTGAGCAGTTTCACGTTAACTCACGAACATTTAATTCATGCCTTCGTGACAAACTGGGGTATTAGAGGCAAATAAATGAGTAAGGACTGGTGAGAGTGTTATGGAATTTAATAACGCACGCCAAATGAGAAGAAAAAAAACTTCCGCATTTCGCGATGTGTGTGTCTGTGCGGTCCTTTACTGACAGCCGCCTGTGTGGATCTTATCGGAAAATATGCTCCACGTCTCAATTCCATTTCTGTTTAGTTCAGTTATGACTTTAGTCGCATTAAGTAATCAAAAATTGCTGTTTACATGGTAGACTCTTAATCAGAGTATTGTTTTAATCATATTAAATTGGATTAAAGTGTTGTTGCCCATGTAAACATACTCAATGTTTGACACCGTCAGGGCTCTGTGAACTTGCCTTTGTGAAGCAGCATTTTCTGTATGTACGTACATCAAAAGCAAGTATGAAATCGCTGTTTGGAGCTTATGTAGGCCTACAGTTTAACGTTCATGTTTAACTGAATAAACAGTTGGTAAACACAAGTACATCTTTTTGAACATCATTTATTTTCATCACCAATTATCATAGTAGAACAGTTTCTCAAGCAGTTTGTGATGCATTTTGGAAACAGGAGATGAGCCCCTGGTCTAATGCGTTACCTGGCTTGAGAAACCCGTTCTCAAAGACTTATTATTTGGGTAGCACACATATTCTGAATGCCTTTGGCAGAATTCAAATGAGCCATTTTAATCTAGATTAATCTAGATTAATTTTGAAATAAATCTAGATTAATCTAGATTAAAAAAATTAATCTATGCCCACCTATAATATATATATATATATATATATATATATATATATATATATATATATATATATATATATATATATATATATATATATATATATATATATATATATATATTATTGTTATTATTATTATTGTTATCTGTATGTATGTGTATATGTTTGTACATAATAAGTGCATTGTGCCAAATCATCATTAATTTAAATGTAAGTGCATACCGTAATAATAATATAAAGAGGGACCCTAAAGTTTTGCTGAATGTTTGCATTTGTCATTTCATTTCAATTATGTGTAGCCAACTCGAAAAAATTATTTTGCTGCAAGTATGATTAGTATGTTTCTAGAATGGATTGGTATATTGCTAGTATGAACTGGAATGTTGTTAGTATGTCCAATGTAAAGTCAATGGCAGTTTTTTTACTTGAAAGGTCATCAGTGATTGGCAGTTTGGTAGTCTGAGTTAAATGAGAGTAACTTTAAGTCTGCATCACAGTCTGGTGGAAAGTTTTGAGGTCATAAATTTGGTCTAATGTTAAGTCAATGGGACTTTTCCGAAATATTCCAGGTCAGTTTTCAAAAAAAACGTAAGTCAGATCAGTTTGAAAAGACATAGCAACCTGAGTCAGACCAGTTTGGAGGTTTGGTGTTAGTATGGTGGTTGTAGTATGAACGGTCTAGGAGGAGATGCATATAGAAATTAGTCTAAGAAGAAGAAGACAGAAGAATAATAAGTTTATGTAGTATAACAGTATGTTGGCTTTCTCAAGCCACCATAATAAAACAGTATCACTGAAAATTTTAGTGGTTTATTAATTGTATACTGATATTTGTATATAATGGACACACATTGACTCATGTGATCATCTCTATTCATAGTTCCAATCATAAACAAGTGAATGTACCTAAAACAATGAATCATTTGGTATCTTTCAGACAAGACATCGGTTGCTGAGCTGTTTCAGTGTTTTGGCCATCGTTGTTGTGATCTGTTACAACTGCTGCAATGAAGTGTGGGAAAGAAACATATGGATGACCTGGTCCCCCATAAAGTACCACAAGTACCTCTTTGTCTCAGCACAGCATTAGTATTGTGTTGGCAGAAGTTTCTGTGGATGACCTCCCATGGTGTAAGGCCATAAGAAGGAGTTTTTAGGCTGCAGGCTCTACCCAGGTCCCCCTAAAATCCAGATCCAGTGAATTAGTCACCACTGCTAACTCATTGTGTCTTTGATGTGGCATGTCAGACCTGGCCTAATAGAAGAAGACCCTGATGGGAAGAGTTAGGGTAGGGCATATAACAGGGGTTAATTCAATGCATATGTCACCTTCTGTCCACACAATAGGACTGGGAAGAGACAGCACCATCACGTGGGCTCATTTAGCACAGTGTGTGGTATTTAAGTAGAAACTGGCCTGATTGAGTGCTCTCATTGCTGTCTAAAATCATAATGAGATTAGTCTGCCTTGTGATTATCTGAGTAGTACATAGGACAGCCAGCAAGAAAGCCAAGACCATTAGAAGACCACAAAACACCAAGTCATAATTGACAAAAGGATGTTTCAGGATCAACATTTTTGTTGGTAATGGTGCAACATACCTTTCAACTGGGAATATCTTATAGATTGCGATATTTCAGAATAAATTCTGCCCACAATAAAAATTTGACTTAACGTACTCTGTAGAAAGATTTCTCAATGTAGCACATGTGCAATAGACTTTTGCTTTTATGAGCCTGTTTACAAACAGATTTACTGATATATTTTACTTTAAATTCACTTAAACATCAGTGGAGTGTTTGGAATCCAACCCAGGCTCATTCTGAAATCCTATGCCTTTATACATTTTTGGAGAGCACCAAATACGTTCAAGGAGCTACGTTTTTTTGCAGTTCTTGTTTTTCGCGAATTCACCAGAGGCCGCTGTGTATCTTTTTGAGATCTCAAATTTCTCTCGCAAGTTCTATCAGAACTTGCTTTACTCACTTAAATCCACCAGAGGCTGCTGTCAACTGTCTGAGCAATCGACTGACCCACCTTCCCTCTTCAATAAACCCAACCATTAGTGCTTTAAAAATCAATCCAGAAACAGAAAAGCCCCCTTTTTTACCATGATTTCAGATATTACCACATTCTCACCCTTGTTATTTACTTGTCTATTTTATTTTTTGTCTTTTGCTTTTGTCTTATCTGCTTTATGGAACCGTTCTTCACTGGACTTGAACCCCATCGTCGCAGTCAACTCCTCTCTGCATCTCATCATATTTTATGCTTATATTAAATAGTAAGAATGGTTTTAAAGAACAGAAATAATACAAATATTGCCACAAGTGTTTATTGTCTTTATGTTTGATCCATCTCTATCATCATTATCCTCTTTGCCCTGCAGCGGCGATAGCTGATGTCTTTTCTTGAGTAACATATGTGTGGCGTTTATGCGTGATGGCACTCTCTAGCGTCCAGTATGAGTGAAACAGAAATAACACTACAATGTGTGATCACAACACTATTTCAGAGGTTTCAAACTCTGCTTCTGGGTACCCACTGTCCTGCAAACTTTATTTCCATCCTGCTTTAGCACATCTGCTTGTGTATTTTATAGGATCCTGAAAAGTTATTATTAAGATTATCTGCTTTAGTTTGTTTGAGCTTCCATCCAGAAGCAAGAAAATAAAGCAAAAAAGAAAAGAAAATTAAGAAAATGTAACAATAAAAAAATATGAAAAAGAGTTGACCGCGATGACGGGGTTCAAGTCCGGCCAAGAATGGTGCCACAAATCAGGTAAGACAAAAGGAAAAAAATAAATAAACAAGTAAATAACAAGGTAAGAATGTGGTTAGAAAACGTGGTAAAAATCAGGCAGCCATGAGGGCTTTTCTTTTTCTGGATTGCTTTTGAAAACACTGTCAATTGGTTTTAGTCAGCGACCTCTGATGCATTTACGCAAGAAGAGTAGGCCCGAATGGCACTCGGGAGAGAAATTTGAGATCTCAAAAAGTGTACACAGCAACCTTTGATGGATTTGTGAAAACAAACACTGCAAAAAAGTTGTACCTCCTGAGACCTATTTGGTGCGCTCCAGAAATGTATATAGGGGTACGGTTTCAGAATGGGTTGGGACGTTCTGTCTCTTATTGAACACTTATGAGCTGTATTAGTATCACTAATATTATTATTGCAGTACATACTTGAAAATAATATATATAGTATAATGTAATATATATATATATATATATATATATATATATATATATATATATATATATATATATATATATATATAGTATACAAATATATTGATATTACTAATATATAATACTATATTATTAATTACTATAAAAATACTAATTTCTAGTATACAGATATATTGTATAAATATCAAATATAATACATGGCTCGAAATTAACCTTTTTTCTTGGTAGCACTGGTGCTCCTAACTTCAAAGATTTAGGCGCACCTGACAAAACTTAGTCGCACACACCAAAAATTATGAGCACTGTTACTACACATTTTATATTAACAGATTCTATTACATGTTAACACTCTAATCACAACTAACAAATAAACAAAAATCTGCATGCGCTCACCGGCCCTGCACGCACTGTTTGACGTGACTGAGATGAACTGAATTAACAATAATAACTGTGCTGTTCTCATGGGTGGTGTCTGAGGTTGCACAGATGATATTGTCATATAACTTATTATTTGTCATCTTATTAGCAATACCGGTCTTTTCATAAGCTGCAATTTTAGTTTTATCTCAGTGAATGCATACTCTTTAGTGATTGTGAACGCGGTGTCAGTCGCACGTCTGACAGCATCGTGACAATTAAATGGATTAAATAACATTAGAACATCTCGTGCTAGATTCAGTGGCAAACACTGTTACCTGAAAACTCCGTCCCACTGGCTTTACAGTGAACGGCTTTAGTCATTTTCATTGCAGACTTTAAACACTGGAAGTCTTTTATCCACTCTTGGAAAAGTGTAAATGCTGGATTGACATTCATTACATGATCACTAATCAGATGTGCCATTATTTGCAATTTTAGGTGGTTTCTAAAACTAAATCTGTCAGTGTTGTTTTCATTCTCTTGTATCCAGACCTTTACATTAATGTGGCTATAGCATCGGAACTGAGTGATTGACAGCTGATATTAACCAATCCATTCGCGTTCGTTTCTAGCGCAGTGGGTCAATAAGAAGAGCTTGAAGGCGGGGCAGGCATTGCAGGCTTTTGTTTGCTGCAGCATGCAGACATGTCAACTGTTTTAAACTATACCTGAGCGCTGCGTTTGGTGTTTTTAGGTGCAAAGATGCTTAAAGCGTGAATGCCTCATAATTCCACTCATGTGGTGAACATTTTGCTGTGAAAACTGGTCGCACGACATCAATTTTATGCACTCGCACAAATGCTCCCAAATATATTTTGAGGTCGCAAAGATAAAATTTCGGGCGCATATGCGACCAAAACGGCTGCAATTTCGAGCCCTGTAATATTTGATATTTATTTGATACATTTGAGTCCATATCACCCATCCCTACTTTTTAGCAAACCCATTTCAGTAACAAGAAGAGACAGGATTGTGTTTGGCTTCAGAACTGGCAATTGTATTCTTGAACCAAATTTGATTCATGATGATATCATACTCTAATCTGAAGCATATGATTCTTTGTCAGATTTTATACAAAAATCATTACTTTAAAATCTGAAACCAGAACATCTGACACAGAAGAAGAAAAAAACGTTTGCTTTTTGGCCCACAGTGTCCAGAATCTTCAGTTATCCAGAATTCACATGTTAGTGTATCACTAGTTTCATTGTTTGGAATGATCTAATCTTCTAGGATGAATAATAAATGTTGAGCCAGGACTAGTTCTTCACTAGAAAAATCAAGATGTGTGTAGCACAGGACTGAATCCTCATGAAAAAAGAAAGATGTCGATTTTGGAGCAAATTCTACTGCATGGAGCTCGCACGGATTGACATCTGGCTCATAATTGTACAGGGGTCAGGAACTGACAAGGCAATGATGAATGAGGAACTAATCTGCTCACTTCCTCTGGTCAAGTGATAAGACCGCGAGAGACAAGAACCATCTCTGGTCTATTTGTACCCAAAGTATCAGAGATCCATCACACCATATTACTTTCTATATAGGTCTGAATCAAATCCATCTCTCTGTTATGTGCTTCTAAAGAAAAGGTTAATGTGCCATCATAATGTGAACATAAGATCTCTTTTAAAGACGTGCTGAACTCGGGATGAACTCTCCGCCACCATACTCGGCTATCTGTTTGTCATGTTGTGCCAGATTGAAGCTGAGGGAAGTAATACGATAAATGCTCCACTACCATGAACAGAACTGAAGAATTTGGAGGCTACGAGATATGATAATGCAGAAAACTCCTCCCTAATTATGATGTGCGCATGGGTGGAGTTTTGATGGAAGTAATGACGGTCTTGAGGGTGGATCTAAAAGCAGCAGGTGTTTTGGGGAATTCGATGACAATGTCAATGTGCCTGGACACGCTTGTCTGAAACACTGGAAGAAATGATGTTCTTGCATAGCTAAAAATGTTCATCTTCTCAGTTTGGAGCGTTCACCAGAAAAGAAGTCCAGGAACAGATTGACCTACACTTTATCCAACTGAAGATCAACAATAATCTCGGTTTAGCCTTTTATATGCTCTGAAACTGGTGAATGAGGACATGCCAATGTCCCTGCTGCAAATTAAGCTGGCTGGTGATATCTTACTAAATTAGCTTTCCAAACACTTTGTTTCTTTCATACAGCTCATATCCTGTTTACTTTCTTTTTCCC
Organism: Danio kyathit; assembly: GCA_903798195.1. NCBI lineage: Eukaryota > Metazoa > Chordata > Actinopteri > Cypriniformes > Danionidae > Danio > Danio kyathit. The sequence goes on from LR812542.1 coordinate 10,906,555, forward strand.
TTCCAAATAAACACAGAGACAAAGGGCTTCGGGCTTGCAGTGTGTGCAGCCTGTGCTCCTCTAATATCTCTGAAAGCATCTTTCACGTTTTCCTCCCTTCTTTCTCTTTCTCATTTAATCATCTATTACTGTCAACTCATCACATAAGTCACCGATGATAGGCACCCTACTAGCCCTGACCATCTTACCACAGAGAAAGAGACAGACAATGCATAAAGGCTTGTCTGAGAGGGACTCTCGTGCCGCTATTCAGGATGGTGACACCCAGCTGTTTAGCTGCGTCCTGCAGACTGTGGTCCATTGTGTGCTTTTAGTCACATCTTGGCCCAATAGACTCCCCCTGATGATCTATAGCTGGGCGCCAGTGCCGACCCAGACCGGCTCCATGGATCTTGCTGGGTGTCTCACTCCTGGGGTTGACGAATAGCCTGTCAGTTACCACAATAGTGCCTTAAATGATAGGCTCATCTGTCAATATTGTACTTTTCTTCTACTACCTACTGGGTCTCTATCTGAAAATCAGTGATCACATTTTTTAATTTCTCTTTCAAACTCTGGATTCTTGTCCCAGTGTTTTGATTCCGAACTTAAGTTGTACTTTACTTCATTTGTGCACTTTAAGGTGCACTTGGTCAGAAGACAATCGCCTGTGATATCTTGTCATTTTGTTTTTGATTGTCAGCATAATGTAGCAACTTAAGCAAAACTAATACTGAAATTGTTTTAAATTTGGTTTTGTAGTTCAGGCCCAAATAAATATTTGTTGCCGTTTTTAATCGTTTAAGTTCATTTGATTTAACATATAAAAATCAGTGGATCTTATCAATGCATTTATTGTGTAAAATTGCTACTGTCATTCAATGTGTTTTTGGTCATTATCAATGCACTGTCACTTTAATTGCGCGTGAACAGCATGCCAAAAAAAGACCCAGCGCTGAAACTATCGCAGCACTGCTGCTTCAGCGACACTCATGCCTTGCATGCTTCTACATGCGGTATGAAAGCTCTAATCTGTTAACATGGATGCAGAAAAAAACATACGCTGCTCACGCTCTGCTCGCGCTTGCGGTGTGTAACAGGGTTTATGGTTTAGGTCAGTCGATTTCAAGGTAATATGTATGATAATCCCGTCTTCGCATGGACATATACAAGAAGGATATGTAAACAATATAACAAAACACAGCCTAAGTAATGCATTTCAGATTAAAAAAAAATCTAAACATCGTCCCCTAGAGGATTTGTCATCAGAAACTGCAGGGAAACGTAAGGAGAGCAATGTATTTTTTTATGTTTTGCAAAAATGTAGCCTGAGACAGGAATTTCAAGTGAAAACTTGTTGTTCGTTTTCTCGTGAACGAGTGTGGTGATCACTTTCGGTCACTCGGTAAAATATGCGTGAGCGAATAAGGATGCACATTTTTGCCAAAATGGATCTTATATGTGATGACGTGGCAACTGCTACAAATTAGGCTTGCAGACATGACTCCTGATAAATAAACTGCTATCTACAGTGCTCAGCATAATTGAGTACACCCCATTTTGCAAATGAATATTTTTTATTAATTTATCAGCGAATATAGGTCATATATTTTGGTGCATTTGAACAAAACAGATTAATTAAATGAATATATTTATTAAAATAATATTGTAGTAAACAAACATCTTTAGAAATAGAAAAATATTACATTTAAATTCATGCAAAATATTGGAAAACAAAATTACAAACTACAAAGTTTCAACAAATTTTCTACATTTTTTTTATTGAATTTTGCTCTTTTTTTTTTTTTTTTTTTTTTTTTTTTTTTTTTTTTAATATATATATTTTTCCCTAACAAATAAATTTGGGTGTACTAATTTTGGACTGTTATCATAAGTTATTTTGTCAGATTAGCTCCAGATTTGGCTTCAGTACTGACTAATCTAATGTATATGCACAAATATATTATTGTAAAGCTTCCTATAGAAGATATTAATTTAAATGAGAGGTTTGTAAGGGGTGTACTCATATTTGCTGAGCTCTGTAAGTGTATGCTCCTGCACATGTCATCAAACAACCAGAAACTCACGCTCAGGCTGTGGATTATAGCTTATAATATTGTAAATGATGTTCAGGATTCTACACAGGCCAATCATTTCACTTCACAAGACATCAGTGTCGCCAGGAATCATAGCTATTGATTTTGACATCTTTAAAAAAAAAATAATAATAAAATTTAACCATATGAATTATCAAGGATCATGGATTCACCTGAAAAAAATATTTAATGTACTACTGAAGAAAAACGTAACCTACGTCCTGGATGACCTAGGGGGTTAAAATAGCAGGAATTTAAAACTATCCCTTTAATAACAAATCACATTTACTTTTGTACAAAAACAAAACAAAAAATGAGATTCTTCGCTGTTTTTTTTTAACACTAATAATAATAATGAGGATAATAATCAGAAGTCAATCAGAGCCTAATATGCTGCTTCAAGGATATTGTTGTGTGAACTGTGACATGATAAAAGCGGAACGAGGGTACAAATGGTCATCTTTTAAAAAGCGTGAAGCTTTCTTGAAATGTAAGGTTTGAGTTAATTGCAGTCAGAGCTGCAGCCCAGGAACAGATGCCACACTTGTGCATCAATAAATGCTTATAAGTTACTTATTTAGTGCTGCCTGCCATGAAGGGAAATGACATGACTTTAAGCACAAGTGCCCCAGGGGCGATTCCCCCACTCTTTGTCTTGTCATCTCATATCTTTGAATCTACTCTAGAATAAACAGCCATAGACAACAGGGCATACTGCAAAATACAAATGACATACGGCAAAACAAAAAACGTTCATGCTTTAAAGTCACGTTATTCCTTCTGTTTGGATGCTGCTTGTCAGAACATTTCCTGACTGGCTGATTTCTTATTGTTAGGTAAGGATATGTCTGAAGTAAGCTTTTATTTATTTATTTTTTAATTTTCTTTAACACTCACACAAACATGCACGCATTTGTGTGTTCATTACTGTGTAATTTAAATATGATAATGTAAAGTATTATTTAGATCAAAGAAAAGTATACTTGGGGTACAGTAACTTACTGTATTTCTGATATTTAATATTATTTTTTTAAATATATTTTTTATTTTTAATATATTTTTTTAGTACTATACACACTAAAATACTTTGTTTACTGTAATAAAAGTCAATCATTTAACTGTAAAAACTGTAAAAATGCTAAAATAAAAATCTGTAATCTGGTTACCGTAAGTTCCCGTAATATATGCAGTGAATAACCGTATATTGATTTTCCCAGAATTCCATGCACGCATTTTTGTTGACATTACTATGGTTCTCTGTAGTTATTTTTCTCATCGATTAGAACTTCAAAACATTGGTGTATGACTAAAAATGTATAAAATACAACAATTTACCATAAAATTTTGACATTTAGTTTTACGTTTCTACCGTATTTTTAATGGTACAATTGTGGAAATTACAGCTGCCATCTTTTGCCATATATTTTTCACATTGTTGTTCATTCATTCATTTTTTTTCTTCAGATTAGTCCCTTTATCCATCAGGGCTCGCCACAGTGGAATGAACTGCCAACTTATCCAGCATATGTTTTACACAGCGGATGCCCTTCCAGCTGCAACCTAGTACTCAGAAACCCTCATACACACTCATACACTACGGCCAATTTAGTGTATTCACTTCACTTGTACCGCATGTCTTTGGACTGTGGGGAAAACCGGAGCACCCAGTGGAAAGCCACTCGAACTTGGGGAGAACATGCAAACTCCACACAGAAATGCCAACTGGCCCAGGCTCGAACCTGCGACCTTCTTGCTGTGAGGCAGAAGCCCTACCCACTGCTCCAACGTGCCTCAGATTGTTCAAATACCTAAAAACATCTTTAAATTAGATCATGTGCCTTCAGTTGTTCAATAATCTTGACGATGTGCACCCTATACTGACACTGAGGAGAACAAACTGTTGACTAAAGTCGTTATTTTGTACTATTGCTTTCTATGGAGAATGAGAGAGAGCTCTCGGATTTGATGTCAAATATCTTAATTTGTATTAGCGAAAGCATCAGGCACAACATGAGCGCGAGTAATTAATAACCGAATTAAAATTTTGGTGTGAACTAACCCTTTAAAACAATAAATAATTAAACATAAATAAAATGAAATTGGCTAAATAAATTTAGAAACACACCACTTTCTATGATCACATAAGCAAGCTCCGTACTTTATACACAGTACACACAGCACACAGAAATGCTAACTAGCCCAGCCTGGACTCAAACCACCGACCTTCTTGCTGTAAGGCAACAGTGCTAACCACTGAGCCAACGTGTTGCCCTTACAGTGTAGTTTCAACCTCAAATTTGGGTACAATATATCATATATGTCAGACTCCTTGTGCATATCAAAATCTTATTGGTTTATTACAATTAATAGCAAAAATAAAGTTTGGAAATATAAACTGATATTTCCTACTGACACAGAAGAAGGTAAAAATATAACTGACTTAATCCAATTTTTTTATTGTTGGTGAAATTCTATAAACATATCACTTTTGTACCCAAGTTTGCAGTAAAATAACAGCATAGCATATACAAATCATTAATGTTTTACGGTATGCACTGTAAAACCCAAAAAGTTAAGGTAACTCAAACCATTTACATTCAAAAACTAATGCTAATAAGTACTGTGAACTTAATCCATTCGAGTAAATGAAGCAATTTGAGCACAGTAAAACCCAATAAATAAAGAGAACTCAAAACTAATGCTAATGAATACTGTGAACTTACTCCATTTAAGTTGAAGTAATGAGGTATTTAATTAACTCATTACCTTTAAAACTCTTTTCAAACTTTCAGTCAATTCTGCGTTAACTACACTCATTTCATTTGATAAAGTTGACTGTTGGGTTTTACAGTTATTGAAACTAAAAATTACAGAAATAGAATGATTTTATTCCATTCCTTGATATTCTTTCAAGCTAAACACTGTCTTGCTCGACATTCGTGTGAATGTATATTATCCTTTGAAGTCAAACTGTCAGACACTTTGTTTGACACTCTCCCTCATTATATGTGCTCTCCCTTTGTCTCGGTCTCATAAGCACGTGTTTAAACATATACTGAATTGTTGCAGATCTGGTTAATCAACTTCTATTTGCATATTTGAGCACAAGCTGGTCTCAGCAGCTCTCAGAGTAAATAAACTCGAATATGAGGTCAGGGTGGGGTGGCACGGTGGCTCAATGGTTAGCACTGTCGCCTCACAGCAGAAAACGTCAGTTGGCATTTCTGTGTGGAGTTTGCATGTTCTCCCTATGTTCGGGTGTTTTTTTTTTTCGGTGCTGCGATTTTCCCAACAGACACGCGGTACAGGATAATTTAATAAGCTAAATTGGCCGTAGTGTATGCATGTGAATGAGAGGCATGGGTGTTTCCCAGTACTGGCTTGCGGCTGGATAAAACATACGCAGGATAAGTTGGCAGTTCTTTCCGCTGTGGCGACCCCTGATAAATAAAGGGACTAAGCTGAAGGAGAATGACTGAATGAATGAGGTCAGAGTAAGGAACCCCTCATAATAATTTTATCTTCATGGCTAAGGAAAGACGTATTGTTTCTTTGCATAAACTCCATTAAATATCATCTTTATGTTGCTGACATGAACCACAAAACTATTCTTTTTTTATCCATGGACATCATTATTTTACTAAATGAACGTGCCCTCATAATCTTTAATCAAAATAGCATGATTATAAGGGTATACCTTTTCTTTTCTGATGACGTTCATGGTGAGACAATCATGGTTACGTGTGACATGGTAGCAATAGCGAGTATCAGTGATTAAATTTACAATGGACCACAAGTGACACTCTGGGCCCTATCATACAGCTGGTGCAATAAGGCGCAAGACCTGTTTGCCGTGATTTGTTGCTATTTTTAGACCAACGCAACCCTAATTTTCTAGTTTTGCGCCACGTTGTTTAAATAGTAAATCCATTTGCACCACTTTGTGGACTCATGAGTGTTCCAGTCTAGAAAGAAGGTGTGTTAAGGTGCAATAGTAAGGTTCTATTGTGAGGAACTGGAATAGACTGCGCAATTGACCGGCTGAGAGCTGGTCTGAAGTCCAGCACAGATCGATTAGTCGTGCGCCTTAAACACATACACATTGCTTAATATATACAGGATGTACAGCAAGAAGCAAACGTCCTAACAAATGAAAAATAATTAAAGAATTAAAATATTACAATAAATATTATTTTCTGCATAAATATAAAAACCACTCTCTCCATGCCTTTTTCGTCTCGGGGTGTTTTTCAGTTTATTTTTATAATGTTATTATTATTAGTGGCAGTATTTATTATATGCATATTTATATTTGTTTTAATAAAAACAAGTTTAGATTTCGAGTTTTTTGACCACACTTCGTTATTAATGTATTATTGTATTCATCATTGTATATCATTTATTCGTTTGCTGAAAATTAGAACTGAATTGAGAAATAGTTTTGAAACAAATCTTTGCACTTAACAAATTAAATTAAATGTATAGGCTGATGGATGTCTTCAGTGGAGTGCGTACAACACCATTTCCTTATCCACGAAAGTAAAGTAAAGAGTAAAAGTAAAGTAAAGAGAAAGTAAAGAAGCCGAACGGAGGAGGCTCAATATTTATCCTCGCGCAGATGGTCTGTTTAACTGTTTTCTCGCAAGTGAAGCGTTCAGTTTTTCCACTTACAAAGTCCACCGTGTAACTAGCAAATGCACTATGGCATGACGCAACTGACTCTTAGGGCGTACTCACACTATGCTATTCGAACTGTGCCCAGGCCCATTTCCCGGATCATTTGAGAAGTGTGAGTGCTCTGAATCAAGCTCAGGCATGGTTCAGTTGGCCGGCTCTGGCCTGGTTTGAAGAGGTGTACCAGAGCGCCGTTCACTTGGGCTTTGGTGCAGTACGCTTGTAGTGTGAGTGCAATGGACGCCTGAAACTGAAGACGAGACGTGACATTTAAGGGACTGTTTCATATGTGTTTATTAATCATTGGTACTGTTCAACGAACGCAAACTGTCGTAGATTATTAAAGACGCAAACCCCTCACTGCATGACAGCTGCACCTTCAGCAAACCTCCTCATTCCTGCAGCACGAGGACTTTATGATTGTTTATGAGCGTCAAAAGTGGCTGATCTGTTTGGCGAAATATTTGACTGCGTGTCACCGCATGCCAAACAACTAAAACGATATAACTAAGGAAATCTCCACTGGGCTGAGCGAGAGCGCTTCTTACTGAACAGCGCATCATCGATGACGTAAGCATGCTCAGGCGCGAATGCAATGTGAGGGCCGGCCGTCAGGGGAGACGGGAGGGGGGACAAGCGTGCTTTGGCCCAATTCAAGGCAACTGTACATAGTGTGAGTACGCCCGTAAAGGGAATGGGAGATGAGACTCTGATTAGTTTAATGCACGGTCAGCTCAAAACACACCCAGAACTCATTAAGAGAATAAGCACAACCCTGTTAGACCATGCGCCATGGCACAAGCTGTATTTTTCCGTCCTTAAAATAGCAAACGTGGATTCGGACATGCCCTTAATGCTTTTGAGCCATGCACTTTAGACTTTGCGCCTAAATTGTTAAAATAGAGCCCTCTATCTTTTCTCTTAATTAAGAAGTTGTTTAACTTAGTTATTGCTATTTCTGTTCAACAAAACATTAAGGATCATAACATATAATATATAGGAACATTTTCACTTTTGACCTATTTCTAAAAGTTTGGCTATATTTTTAAATATGTTTTCCAGCACATTTGTGTTTAGGTTTTTATTTATTTATGTATTTTTTTTCATTTATAAAGTCTGGCTATATTTCGAAGTACATTTTCCAGTGCATTTGTGTGTGTTTTTTTTTGTGCTCTGTGAGGTGTTTATTTATCATAAAATATATCTATAATATATCTAATACATATCTTTAATTATGTGAGGACATTCTGTTCACAGACAGCACAATTGCATGGCTCTTTTATTGCTTTGTCATTCTAAAATAACAAAAGGCACACATGAAAATGCACTAAAACACAGCTACTGCTGGCACATTGTGTATTATCTATTTAAAAGATTCATGCCTATTTTGCTAGAGTCAGTTAGGAAAATACATAATTATCAGTCACTGATTTGGTTAAACTTGCGTGTGAAAATGTTTAGTTGACATGAGAACGAGTGGGAAGTGGAGCAGCTAATTAAATGTTCAGGAATCACCCTTATCTGAGCAACTCAGCTGAGTTCGCTACGGCTTGGCCTGGCCATCCTGTCACGGTAAAACTCTGCACAGATTAGATCACTGCATCATAGCTCAGCAGCACAACCAACTTTTCCATGACATCATTCACCAAGCATTAACACTGTTAGTTGGCCATTATTTCTCTCCGTTTTCCTCTCCATGTGCATCTCACCTTTCCTTCTTTGTGTTTTGTTGTGGATTTATACGTGTGTAGTGACATTGTGCCAGAGATATGTGTGTGTGTGTGTGTGTGCCCTGTGCTGCTAAAGGTCAGGCTGAGGCAGTGTTGGGGCAGGAGTCAGTGACTCACTCTTTCTGCTATAGCGACTCTGTCATATCCTCTACTGTTTTCCAGACTCACTCTTAAAAAAACCTCTCTTACAAACATTTACTGTGTATATAAATACTCTTCGATAAATTCATTGCTGTTTCAAGGAGCTGCAAGCAGGTTTAGTCATTTTGCTCGCCTTCAACCACATGCCATCTCTCTAAATTCCCACCTCACCCAAGAAATGTCAGCACACCTGATCTCAGCAAACCTGAACATTCTGAACAAAACAACTGAGCCTGTAAACCCTTCAGTCTATAATATAATAAGACAATGCAAGCATGTGTGTGTGTGTGTGTGTGTGTATTATTTCTTTGTATATACAGTCAAGCTTGATATTATTCATACCCCAGGCAAAAAGATACTTAAAGTTACCTTTATTCAACCAGCATGGAAAGGACACAGGCTTCCCCCAAAAGATAATAAGATGATGTACAAGAGGCATCATTGTGGATTTTATTTTCTGAATCTGTATTTACATTTGATCAAAAACATTAAGTAATAATTGGCCAGTTGTATGAATTGTTTCGGGCTACACTGCCTATTTTAGGAACAACAAATAATAACTTGACTTCTAGTTGATCATTTGATATCAGAAGTAGCTTATATGAAAGGCAAAGGCCTCTAGATTACACATATTTTACCAAAATAAAATATGATTATGCCTTGATTTTTTATTATTTAATTAAGACAGTAAGGTCTGTCTTTGCTAGACAAAAGTCTTGTCACTTAACAGAAATAATGTACAGTATAGAATATAAAGTCATGGTGCAGTGGAAAAAGAATTAATATTGTGTATGACTTGGACAAGGGCATCCATTCATCTGTGCAATGACTCCAATAACAAATTATTAATAAAGTCATATGGAATGGCAAAGAAAGCGTTCTTGCAGGACTCCCAGAGTTCATCAAGATTCTTTGGATTCATCTTCAATCCCTCCTCCTTCATCTTACCCCAGACATGCTCAATAATGTTCATCTCTGTGACTGGGCTGGCCAATCCTGGAGTATATTGACTTCCTTTGCTTTCAAGAACTTTGATGTGGAGGCTGAGGTATGAGTAGGAGCGCTATCCTGCTGGAGAATTTGCACTCTCCTGTGGTTAAAATCAAACCATGATTTTTCCTTCACCAAACTTGACTGATCTCTGTGATTCCAATAGGTCTTCTGCAGTATTTGTGATGATCGGGATGCAGTTCAGCAGATGATTCATCAGAAAAATCTCCCTTTTGCCACTTTTTCAAATGATCAACTACAAGTCAAGTTATTATTTATTGGTCTTACAACTGGGATTGACAACAATACTTTTGTTAGGTAGTGTATGGATGTGTGTATAGCACAGCTATACACCCCCTTTAACTATACACCCTTTCACAAATGACTATTTTCATCCATTTCTCATATAGACAAAAACAAAACAGTTTTATTAAATAGTTATATTCATTAACATGAGAGTTTGGTCACCAAACATCAATAGGAATAGAAGGCTTATACATTTTAATTTTAATCAGGTATTGCAAATAAAAATAATAATAATACAAGCTACAAAAATTCAACAAAATGTTGTATAGTTTTATGTTTCTCTATTTTTCCTCTTTGTAAAAGTTTTATGTAATATTTAATAACATAATAATTTGTGTGTATGATTTTTTTTGACTGTGCTCTTAAGTTATTTTGTTAAATTAGCTTTAAAATTGGCTTTGGTACTTCCTAATCTAATATATTTACACAAATATATAATTGCATAGAATCTTACATAAAATATTCATTTAAAACAGAGATTTGTGAGGGTGAACTCATTTATGCTGGTAACTGTATAAATGGATGTTCACAATGGAATTACAGAAACGGCTCTGCTTTTGGTGTAAGTTCTAACTTAATAGACATTATACTGCGGTGATTGTAAGTTGTGTATTGCAGCACATTTTGTTTTGTTTATTTGTTTTTTTCTAAATGTTTATTTTGCTGGGTTTAGTAAATGCATGCATTTAGTTCATTTTGCTTCAGGAGTTCTGGATACAAAATAAAATGACTGACAGACAAAGGCATAGCTGCAGTGAAGGCTTTATTTGCCACAGGACATAAGAAAATAAAAGAAAAAAAAAAATTCATGAAAACCAATAATATGGCTTAATTCTTTGTCATGTACATGTCACATAAAATGTAAAACAGAAAAAGGCACAGAAAGATAAAAATAAGAAAAACATAGCATTTGCATTTTCAACAATCACAATGTTAACTATAGCAAGTTTCTTTTATTAATTTAGGAGCTTTCCTCTTCACTAAAAATGTTGAATCCTTAGACACAGAAAATAGATTTACATATACAGTTGAAGTCAGAATTATTACCCCTCCTGAATTATTAGCCCCCAATTTCTGTTTAACGGAGAGAAGATTTTTTTAACACATTTCTAATCATAATAGTTTTAATAACTCATTTCTAATAATTGATTTATTTTATCTTTGCTATGATGACAGTAAATAATATTTTACTAGATATTTTTCAAGACACTTCTATACAGCTTAAAGTGACATTTAAAGTCTTAACTAGGTTAATTAAGTTAACTAGGCAGGTTAGGGTAATTAGGCAAGTTATAGTATAACAGTGGTTTGTTCTGTAGACTATCGAAAAAAATAGCTTAAAGGGGCTAATAATTTTGACCTTAAAATGGTTTTTAAAAAATTAAAAACTGCTTTTATTCTAGCCGAAATAAAACAAATAAGACTTTCTCCAGAAGAAAAAATATTATCAGACATACTGTGAAAATTTCCTAGCTCTGTTAAACATCATTTAAAATATTTAAAAAAGAAAATAAAAATCAAAGGAGGGCTAATAATTCTGACTTCAACCGTATATAATATATAGCGTGGAGTATAAAATAAATGTATAGAGTGATGGCATACAGTCACTGTAAAACATGGTAAAAGGATGTAAAACTTGCAGTTGGACTAGCTTACCTGTTGGTTTATCAGAAAAACGGACATGCCACTGTGTCTTGGTGGAGATGTTTATAACATGATCTAATATGTATAGTAGCTCTTATTTCATCAGTTACCTAAGCTCTGGCCCTTCTTTTAATGCCATGCATTCAAACTCTCTCTCTCTCTCTTTTTATAGTACTCACCTTTCTCTCTTTGGCACAGGATTTGTTGTTTGTTTGTTTGTTTGTTTGTTTGTTTGTTTGTTTGTTTGTTTGTTTGTTTGTTTGTTTGTTTAATGTCTCTCTTTATTGTTGGAGCTCTTTATTGTTCATTTATCACACCAAATCAGCCCAAAGTGGACTATTTATATACGTTATACCATAAGCTCATTTGATTGAAAGAAACTCAACTCAACAATGTGTTTATTAGAACCAGCTAAATTTTAATATGGAAATATATTGTTTCTAATTTGCAGTGAATTAAACACACTGGACATGTTTTTTTTCAGCTCACAACAGCTTTTCACTTTGATTTTAGCCTATAAGTTAGATTTAGATCATGATGTTATTGGTTGTAATTATAAATGTAATTATAAATAATAAAATCGCTCTGTAATGGACAGAAAAAAGGATCAAATAAGGACAAAATGACCAGAGTACTTTATCAATATAGTTTGTCATTTAACAAGATTTTTTTTCATACAGATTTGTAAATATTTTTAACACGATTTTTTTTAACAAGTTGTTTTTGTAAGAGGTTGTAAATTGACAGCATCCTTTAGACGTCTTGATCAATGCAATCAATTCACAACCTTTTAAATAAATGACTTGGTAAATTTAATTACTGGTGTATTTGCCAAGATTTAAGAAATAGTTTTGTATATTTCATAATTTAAGTGAGGATAATAATGGTCTATACATGCACGTGTAAAGGGCGTAACTTGTGGACATCCTCTTATGACTGGAATGGAACCCAGGAGAACTGTTGACATTTGCAAACATATATTACAGTTTTTTTTATTGATTGCTAACACACAATTCATTCACCTTCTTCTCACAACTATAAACACAATCTCAAAACTGTATACCAACTAACACAAACCTCAAACTCCCAGCTCAAAAACAAATATTCTAGTCAAAAACTCTTCTGTTGATGATCCATGAACCTAACAAATACACAGACTGCTCCGCTGCCTAGAAAACACGAGATTGATTTAAAACACTGTTACTTAAAACTCTTACTGGTAGTCAGGAATCAGCGAAGGCACTATAAAATACAAGGAGAGGTATTTAATTTTTTTGAGAATTATTACATGACTATAATCCATAAATGCATCTTTCAAACAAACAAATAAACATATACAGTTGAAATCAGAAGTTTACATAGACTGTATAAAAAGGCACATAACCATTTAAAAAAAGTCATATGTTAATGTGGATAAACTTTTTCTCTTTTAGGTAAGTTAGGATTATCAAATTTGTTTCTGTTATGCTTAATAGCAGAATAATGAGAGAGATGTTTTTTGAGAAATTGTTATATTTTTTCTTGAAAGTCAAGTTTACATTTCTGATTGGCTAATTAACAACATTTGCGTTAAGTGGAGGTACAACTGTACAATAGTATTTAAGGAAAACCTCAAACGCACTGCTTCCTTGTGTGACAACATGGGAAAATCAGCAAGCCAGAATCAACAAAAAAAAAGAGCCAGATTACAATTTGCTAAATTACACTGGGAAAAAGAATAATTTTTGGAGACATGTCCTGTGGTCTGATGGAACTAAGATTGAACTGTTTGGCCATAATGACCAGTGTTACGTTTGGAGGACAAACGGGAAAGGTTACAAGCCAACACCATCCCAACTGTGAAGTATGGAGACAGCAGCATCATGTTGTGGGGCTGTTTTGCTGCAGGAGGGACTGGTCCACTTGACAGCATAGATGGCATCATGAAGAAAGAACATTATGTAGAAATACTGAAGCAACATCTCAAGACATCAGCCAGGAAATTAAAACTTGGCCACAAATGGGTCTTCCAAACAGACCATGACCCTAAGCATACAGCCAAATTAGTTAAAATGTGCTTTAAGGACAACAGAGTGAATGTTTTGAAGTGGCCATCACAAAGCCCTGAACTCAATCCTATAGAAAATTTGTGGGAAGAGTTGAAAAAGCTTGTGCGAGCAAGACAGCCAACAAATCCGACTCAGTTACACCAATTCTGTCAGGAGAAATGGGCCAAAATTCCTTCAAACTATTGTGAGAAGCTTGTGGAAGGACACCCAATACATTTGATCAAAGTTATACAGTTTAAAAGAAAAGCTAAAAAAAAATAACAAGGAAATGTATGTAAACTTTTGACTGTCTAGAACTAATAAAAAAAAAATTTAAATTCTCTCATTATTCTGGCATTTAGCAAATGTAAATCATTTAGGTAATCCTAACGGACCTAAAATAGTAAACATAGTATGATTTACCATCAGACATTTTTTTTAAAAATGGTTATGTTCCTTTTTTTTAGAGTGTATATGTAAACTTCTGGTTTCAACTGTATTTAACTTTCTTATCTTTCTCCTCTGTCCTTTCTGTCTACAACCACTTTCTATTTTGTACTTTGAGATTCTGATGAAAGTGTCATCAATTTTGCTTCTGAATTTTAGCACGAGCACAATTGTTTGTTGATTATGTTCTTAGTGTGATAGCTTGAGTTAATTATATTATGTGTTTGATTTTGTATGTTTTCAATTATTAAACTGAATTATTGGTTTGGAAAATTTGGCCAACTTAATCACTAATAGCGTGTTAGCATTTAGAAAAACTGTCATTCATTTTTTTGGGAAATGTTTTGTTACATATCTTTACAGATTCAAGCCATCCTATCACAACTATTTTGTCATCAGATCAATGTTTACATGGATAAGGCTAGTTTTATTGATTGATTGATAGATTTTATTAAGATTATTGTCATTAAATCAGTGCTGTCATTATTTACTAATCACACGCGTCAAGGAATATCAATGTAAAGGGGTAGACACATCTGTTTTTGTGCCTGACCTTCCTGAATATGCATTTCATTTGTAGGAGTTTTCCGGTCAGACACAACATTTATGGAAGGAGAGTATTTATATCCATAAAACAAGCAAACGGTTCTTCTTATAAATATAGTCAGATTTGGCTTACTGTAAGTAAACTCAAGGCGTGTGAGCTGAGCACATGGGTGCTGTCAGGTTTTTACCTTTGTTTGTAAAATGGTTGTGGTCACTTATATTAAGCTTGTTTATTTTGTGATTATGCCTAATTTGTAGCATAATCACAATTACCTAATCATTAAGTTAATAAATAAGCCTAAATTAAATTTTTGTTCATATATGTGCACCATAGCTGCTTTTATTCATAAATATTCATATTTGAGGAAAATGAAAATATTGTGGCATACTTGGCTAAAGTATATCACCCGCACCTGTTGAGCATCAGCTCTGCTTATTTGCCACAACACTCAACATAGGCTTATTCTGAAAGCGTAACCCTATATACATTTCTGTAGATCGTGAATTGTGTAGCCAGAAGTACGTATGGCTGCATTTAGTCTTTAAAAGGAATGCTACGGGGTGGTATGACATCGTTCTTTTTCGTGCTTACCAGCTGACCGATTAACTCTGTATGGTTGGCTTTTCCGCTGTTACCAGATTGTGCACGAGCTCGCCATGTACGACAGCAGACTTGAGACGCAGGGAGTAGTTGACCACTACGATGGGGTTTGAGTCCTGCGAAGAACGGTTCCAGAAAGCGGGTAAGACAAAAACAGAAGCAAAAAAATTTAATAAATAAGTAAATAACAGGGTGAGAATGTGGTAAAATCTGTAAATGTGGTAAAAATCAGGGGGCTTTTTCTGGATTGCTTTTGAAAACGCCGTCGTATGGGTTTAGGGAAGAGGGTGGGCGGGTCAATCTGAGCTTTTTAAAACACTATTGGTTGGGTTTAGGGAAGGAGGAGGGTTGGTTGGTCAGTTGATTGGTCGGTCGGTCAGTCAGTCAGTCGACGACAGCCTCTGGTGGATTTATGCGAGCACAGAAGACGCGAATGGCACTTGCGAGAGAAATTTAAGATCTCAAAAAGCATACACAGCAGCCTCTGGTGGATTTGCGAAAACAAAAACTGCAACAAAAAAAAAAGTACCTCCTGGGTTGTATTTGGCGCTCTCCAGAAATGTATATAGGGGTACGTTTTAAGAACGAGCCTGGGTTGACTATGCTAGTTTGAGCTGCACTTATTGAGATGTAATAGATATGTAAATAAGATGTTACATCTTTGTTCTTTAATTTGCGTATTGTTGGTAGATCTTCCACAGAAATTTCCACATCCATCGTGTCTGTTTTGGAATTGGGCTCTTGCACGAATTTGTCCAGTTGGGTAGGTTAAATCTTGGCCAAAGTGTGAAAGCATTGAAATATTCGGCAATACAATTAAGACAATGACAAAGACAGATTATTTATATAGCACAATTAAAAACAACCCAAGTTTACCTATGTGCTTAACAATAACTAAAAACCACAAACAACATGAGTAAGTCAAAAACAATTAAAAATAAATAAATAAATAAATTTTAAAAGAAAGTAAAATCTTTCACCTGGTCAAAAACCAGTAAAATATTAAATAAAACTCATTCATGTGTTAAATGCTTTGTCAAACAGGAAAGTTTTTAGCTTAGATTTAAAAACAGGCAAATCAATCCAAACTTTAGGAGCAACCATAGAGAAAGCTCGATTTGAGAAAGAGAAAGCTACTTTGTTTTGGTCTTGGTTGGGCTTGAGTTTAAAAGATGTTCAAGCTTTTTAAATGTGTGTTAATTGTATGCATTTTGTTTCAGAGCAACAAGAAATGTGTTAATTGTGAAGCCCACTCAGACAGATGTTGTGCTAACTGCATTGAGTTTTACAAAATTGTTAAAAACATTGAAAAAAATCTTCATAGTGATCATAAAAAACTGTAATTCAGTATACAATGAGAGAACAAGGCACAAGTTTAACATGCACATTAAAATCTGTACCTGGTGTCAACAAGTGACATGCTGTATCAACATTTTTCTTATTCTTTTCTGATCTCATTTCTTTCAGTTTTGTTCCCTCTCTCTCTCTCTCTCTCTTTCTCTCTCTCTCTCTCTCTTTTTTTTTTTTTTTTTTTTTACTTCGCTTTCTCTTATTCTTTTCCCTTTAAATTGATTTCTTCTTGTTTGTCTTGGCAGTAATGAGATCAGCTGCGGGATTACATTTCAATGGCATAGCACCTTCAACCCCAGGCAAATGATTTGTCCAAACTTAATAATAAAACACTTACGATGTATTGTCAGAGGTAAACAGTAGTTGTAATAAAACGTTGCCTGGGGTACAGACTTCTTTTAACTTGTAAAACCCTATTTGGCTTGGCCTACACACCTGTAGCCATACCAACATGATAAACTGAACTGCATTTAGATGAACAGGTAGTCCAAATATTAGCTATGGAGAGAGAGAAACCAAGATATCTTGGTAAACAGGACAAATTATTATTATTTTTATTTTTTTGTTGTTTGATGTGAAGTGCTCATCAATATTTTTATTGGCTTCTATTGAATATAGCCAATATATGTTGGTGCATTTAAACCAAACAGTTTTATTAAATAGTGGTACTATTTGGTACTGACTAATCTAATGTATATGCTCAAATATTTTATGGTAATGCATCCTATAGAAACTAAAAGTTTTAAAAAGAGCAATCTCTGTGTGGTGTACTCATTTATGCTGAGCGCTATGTGTGTGTGTGTGTGTGATCAAAGTTTGTGGTTTGCTGTTTTTATAAAATATATGCGTAAGCAAACTTGTTAGCATTTAATTGTGCAAGAAGCTAAATACAGTAAAACTATGTGAGGAGGGAATATCTTTTTAAATGTATAATTATCGGATTTGATCCCTTTAGGTACATTTTATTTGTACTACATCACTACACAGTAGCTTGGGGAAAAAAGAGTGTGAAGACTACGGTGGCCGAGAGAGCTTAACGTGCTGCAGTTTAAGAAAACACATGCAATTACAAAAAAAACCCAGCAAATTGAGAAAAGATCTATTGGACAGCACACGCAAACACGTTTGAAAAAAACGTGCTGCATTTTCTTACAACAAACAAATTAATAAAACATGCT
Source organism: Danio kyathit (assembly GCA_903798195.1). Taxonomy (NCBI): domain Eukaryota; kingdom Metazoa; phylum Chordata; class Actinopteri; order Cypriniformes; family Danionidae; genus Danio; species Danio kyathit. The sequence goes on from LR812542.1 coordinate 10,924,264, forward strand.
GCACTTTCTCACAACGCAAACATATTACGAAAACGCACTGCATTTTCTTACAACACAAACACATTACACACATTACAAAAATTTGCTGCATTTTCTCACAATGCAAACACATTATGAAAACGCACTGCATTTTCTTACAACGCAAACACATTACAAAATTGCACTGCATTTTCTCACAATGCAAACATATAAATAAAATATGCTGCATTTTCTCACAACCCAAACAATTACGAAAACGCACTGCATTTTCTCACAATTCAAACTAATTAATAAAACATTCTGCATTTTCTCACAACCCAAACAATTACGAAAATGCACTGCTTTTTCTCACAACGCAAACAAGTTACGAAAACGCACTGCACTTTCTCACAACGCAAACAAATTATGAAAACGCACTGCATTTTCTCACAATTCAAACTAATTAATAAAACATGCTGCATTTTCTCACAACGCAAACAAATTATGAAAACGCACTGCATTTTCTCACAACGCAAACAATTACGAAAACGCACTGCACTTTCTCACAACGCAAACACATTACAAAAACGCACTGCATTTTCTCACAATGCAAACAAATTAATAAAACATGCTGCATTTTCTCACAACACAAACAAATTATGAAAACGCACTGCATTTTCTCACAACGCAAACAATTACGAAAACGCACTGCATTTTCTCACAACGCAAACACATTACGAAAACGCACTGCATTTTCTCACAATGCAAACAAATTAATAAAACATGCTGCATTTTCTCACAACACAAACAAATTGTGAAAACATGCTGCATTTTCTCACAACGCAAATAAATTATGAAAACGCAATGCATTTTCTCAATGCAAGCAAATTAAGTTGTAGGTGATCTCTGAAAAGTGAGTTTTTGTTTGTTTATTTTAACATCCTGTTTCCCTTGTCTTTTGTATTTATTAGCCTAAATAACCTAAATAGCCAGGTCTGTCATGTTTTAGGATCCCTTCAAACATTTCCATTGTGTTCTGTTCTTTTTGCAAGTGTTGTAAGAAATTGCAGGCGTTTTTTGTAATTTGTTTGTGTTCTGAGAAAATGCAGCGTGTTTTGTTCATTTGTTTGCGTTGTTAGAAAATGCAGCGTGGTTTTTTTTTTTTAAATGTAAAAATTGCATTGTAAGAATTTGCAACAAGTGTGCTGTCAACCAGAAAAAATCTTTTCTCAATTAGCTGGCGTTTTTTGTAATTGCATGTGTTTTCTTAAATTGCAGGACGTTAAGCTCTCTCCGCCACTGTAGAAAACAGCAGAACTACTGTTACACTTACTACTTAAAAAACTACTGTTTTTTGTGCTCATTTTAATTATTCTCGTTTTGTGTTGCTAGTTTAAATGAGTTATTTTCCAACAGTCTTGCTAAATGGAATGAAATGGTCACATTCCTATCTTCCACTATTATCACTATATAGCATTTTCACATAAATAATATTAAATGTTGTAGTATTACAATAGCTATGCGCACTATATTGTGAAGGTTGAAGTTGAAAGCCTGTGTGAGGGGTTCTTTAAGTATATGCTTCCGTGCATGTGCCATTAACACTGATACACAGAGGTGTTCTCATATGGAGGTTTCAGAGTAGATTAGTTAAACACCTGTTTGCAGTGATGGAGAACAGCAACCGTTAATAGCCTGTCATAAATCGCTCACCCTGTTGTGCTGTCACCAAGTTCCAGTTCCACATTTCTGCGGCCTGAACTTTCAGTTCAGATCAGTTTCTTATTAAGCGCCCTAAAAGTCAAAATGTGTTTCATATAGACATAGATAAAAAGTTTATTTTTTTAAAGATCATTATGAACATGCATGAGTTTATAATTTTTGCAATTGTTTGGATCTCTTTCTGAACAGGCTTACTGAATTCATTCTTATTTTAATTCTTCCCATTCATTTGTGCGAGAAAACCCTGTTTCTCTTTTTTTTTTCTCATTTGAGTAAGCAGCACTAAACTGTGACTGTGGGGCTGCTTAAACCTGTTAGCCAGCACTTATTTATGGGGATTTACACCTACAGTACCTAACTCTAAAGAGTAACATTTCTTGACCCCATTGAGCTACAAACAAACATTAGGTATCATTGGAATGAAGACACCATGAGCCTTATTATGGTCCATCTATAACATTTCATGTTAAAAAAAAAAAATATATATATATATATATATATATATATATATATATATATATATATATATATATATATATATATATATATATATATATATATATAAAGTTATACGTTATGAAGTAATGAGAAAGAAAAATTGTACTGTGTTCAAAATTAGTTTTTCCATATACAAACAGATGAAATCAGTTATATAATAGTCTAGAAATATGTCTTGAAAGCCAAGTGTCTCATGAGTTTATATTTCAAATTTGATGAAGATAGGATGCATAATAAGATTTTTGCTAAAAGTTTTCAGAGAATTTTCAAAAATGAACTTCCCAAACTAAACCAGTAACAGTTACTGATTAATTTGTTCTACATCATGGGTGCCCATACTTTTTCGATATGAAGGGCCAAAAACCAAATATCATTGATTGCTGTAGGTTAAAGATAAATATAGCAAACTACTTTACATTTAAATTGCTATGGGTAATTTCCTAATTCATTTCATAATATTAAAAAATAAATAGAAAGCATTACTTTGAATCGTATTAGCTATAGCAGTATAACTTTTTCATGATAACTTATTGCAATAAAAACATAAACAATCATGTTTATAACACAGTGGAGTTCAATGCTGAATACACCTGTCAAGCAGAGGCTGCCTTTGCCTTAATTCGCTCACCAAAGTCTCTGCATTCTCCTCTATCCGCCGTATGTGCAATTTAAACTAAATCTGATTAATTTACACCATTTACACACTGTAAAACCCAAAAAGTTAAGGTAATCCATTTGAGTAAACAAAGCAATTTGAGCACAGTAAAACCCAATAAATAATGAGAACTCAAACCAACTGAGTACTGTGAAATCTAATAAGTTAAGGCTCAAACCATTTGAGGAAACCGATTGCTACAAACCATTTGAGTTAAAAAAAAACAAAAAAACTAATCTATAGGAATACTGTGAACTAACTTACTCCATTTAAGTTGAAGTAATAAGGTTTTTAGTTAACTCATTACCTTCAACACCGAGTTCAAAACTCTTTTCAAACGAGTAGAATTAACTTTCAGTAAATTTTGAGTTAACTACACTCATTTCATTTGATAAAGTTGACTGTTGGGTTTTACAGTGTATCGAAACATTTAACATCTCAGCCATTCTCAGATGACATGGGAGGCCAAATCAAAGGTTACCGTTGGCCAACTTTGGCCCGTGGGCCCTAGTTTGGGCATCTCTGTTCTACGTTCACAGTTCATGTAGCTTTGTAAAGAAGACACTTTGGTGTTTACAATCCATCATCTAGAGTTTATAATGCTTAAAATGAAAAAAAGCTTAAGTAATGTGCAAAGAAATAATAAATGAATATATGAAAATAGTCCTGGAGCAATTCAGAAAAATAATAGGTCAAAATGCCACACATCTCCTGAGTATATGTTTTGAATTTGATGGCAATATCATTCAAAATCACATTTCTGGAATTATTTTTCTGAGGCAACGTCCTGACACTGGCTAAGAGATTACATTTGACTGGTTATAATATCATGTTAAACACAGGATTTATACTACATATAGCTTATTGCATACGTTACCGGCTTTTATTTTTTTTCCCACGCACTATACCATGATTTACATTCTCTAACAATGCCAATCTGAAGCTCAAGTTAATCAGTTTTATCGAAGCAAATTCTTTTGACTTGAATGATACGAAGCATCAAATTGGAGGAAATGAAGTCAGACAGTCCCAGTAAAAGAGCAATTTGAAACAGACGGCCCTCTCCCTGTGGTTAACACATAAACACAAAAATCAGCAGCATTCTCTTTTTTTCTTCACATCACACAAAAGAAAGTAAGCAAGAAGGGAGGGGGAAGGATAAAAGCAGCACCAGAGATGGAATTAGTTGTGCTTAGTTAAAAAAAAAAAAAAGACTCACCTTTTGGAGCGAGCCCATTTAAAGATAAAACTAAAGAACAAGAGAAAGTGGGTGGAGGACAACAGGACACAGGGGCTGCGCAGACTCTGCCGCTGTCTCTGTCTGGTGAATGCGGGTAGGCTGTAATAAAAAGCCACCATGTGCCAATTGAGCTTCCACAATTAACAGATTAGGGTGATAAAGAGGTGCATGACTGCAAGGCAGGGCTGCCCCCCTAGGCCCCAGGGCATCATGGGTATAGGGAGTGGGCCGTTCTCCTGATGAGGGGGCCAGATAATCTCCTTCTCTCTCGCTTTCCATCCATTCTTAACCTCTCTCCCCCTCACAACCTTGTGCCCTGGAGCACCTCTGCAAATACCTGCTCAATATTCAAGCGAAAAGTGTGTTCAGGGCAAGTGGCACGTCTGCAAAGGAGAGATACAAAAGCCGGGCGGAAACAAAAAAGTGTGGCATCTGCTAAAATGGTTGCGAGTAAATATGTTTGACAATTATTGTTTACAGTGACGGTGGTAACAGTTCATGAGATCCAACCACATTTCTGTTTGCACTGAGGCAGATGGGCCTACAGTGATTCATTAGCAGCCTGTCAAAAGCTTCATTCCCAACATTTTTTTTGTATTTTTTATTGTGTGGATCTGTTCAACAGTAGGAGGAAGCTGCTTTAATGGCATGATGACGATCGATTTTAATGGTATGAATCACTTTTTTGCCATTCTGTTCGCTGTCCTTTTTTAGACTTTACTTTTTGTTTTTCTCCCAATCTTTCAAGTCTGCCACTGTAAATATTTACTGTTCAGTGATGGTTCCTTGATTTTGTGTTTTTGGGTTGTAAGTTAGATTTGGCTTTTGTTTTACTGAAGGATGATTTTAACCTTCGAGAAAACTTGAAAGGGGAAACAGCCTTGATGATGTCCTGAAGGGAAGCATCAGAATCTTTTGTCAGCCAGAGGAATATTCCAGACATTTCCATACAAAATACCGAACTACACACAGTCCCAACTCAAATCGATTAAGTTGATTGAACATAAAAACAATTACCAGGGTTCATACGGTCATGGAAAACCTGGAAAAGTCATGGAATTTTGACATGGCATTTTCCAGGCCTGGAAAAGTTTTGGAAAAACAGAAAAACCCACAAGGGTTTGGAAAAGTTATGGAAAACAGATGCAGTATCTGTACTGTCTTCTTTTCTGTTCTTGGCCAATCACATATTCTCATTATTAGTGCGGTGTAAGCATTATCTAAATAAATTTTACATAGATATAAATTTAAACTGAATAGATTGTTGCGTGTTTTATAATATGCTGTAATAAATTTGAACTTGCACTGTTTTTCTTTTATCATGCATATATATACATTGCATGAAACATTAGGTCGTGAAAATGGACTTGAAAGTCTTGGAAAAATCATGGAAAGTCCAGCCTGATCTCACGAGGAAATGTAAGTATTTTACAATTTGTCAGTTTAGTGGCTAATTCGTATGAATTCATACAAGTTCAGTCGTACGAAAATGTACAATTTTAAAAAGGAGGCGTGGCACCCAACCCCAACCGTCATTGCGTGATGAGCAAATCATACTAATTTGTACGATTTAGATCATACGAATTCATACGAATTAGCCACTAAATCAGAAAGTTACAAATTGCCGTAAGATTGCGTTGGAAAAGTCATGAAATTTTAGTATTAGAAATGTGTATGAACCCTGAATTAAGTTGTCCCAAAAAACCTCAAGAATTGTGCTGATTCAGTCCATTTTCAATATGAACAAGCAGAACAATCGTTTGGCTTCCATTGGAACGGTTCGCCACTGTCAGTGTACTTTTTTCTTCTACACTGTAAAACCCAACTGTCAACTTTATCAAATGAAATGAGTGTAGTTAACTCAAAATTGACTGAAAGTGAATTCTACTCATTTGAAAAGAGTTTTGAACTGAGTGATATTAGTGGAAGATTGGAATGTGATCATTTAATTTAATTTACCAAGACTGTTGGAAAATAACTAATTTAAATTAGCAAGACAAAACGAGAATAATTAAAATGAGCACAAAAAACAGTAGTTTTTTAAGTAGTAAGTGTAACAGTAGTTAATAATACCTCATTACTTCAACTTAAATGGAGTAAGTTCACGGTACTCATATAGATTAGTTTTTTTTTAACTCAAATGGTTTGTTGCAATCGGTTTCCTCAATCGGTTTGAGTTGACTTAACTTATTGGGTTTTACAGTACTCAGTTGGTTTGAGTTCTCTTAATTTATTGGCTTTTACTGTGCTCAAATTGCTTCATTTACTCAAATGGATTAAGTTCACAGTACTCATTAGGATTAGTTTTTGAACTTCCATGGTTTGTTGCAATCAGTTTCCTCAAATGGTTTGAGTTACCTAAACTTTTTGATTTTTACAGTGTATAAACTTCACAATCTGTAGGCATATAAAATTTCTAATCTCTAATTGTTATGTTGTTCTGTTCATTTTTATTTGATTTGATTTTTTATTTTTTGTATCCGTCCTATTACACTATACCGAGACTCTACAGGGGTAGGTGTGTGCAGTTATGGACATGCAAAGCGCATGGTTTGAATGTGGCACGCAAATGTGCCTGGCGTGATCTGACACAAGACGCTTTGCGAGTAACACAAAGACGATGTTTAGCCACCATCTTTAACACTGTGAAACATGGCCACAAATAGAGACTAATAAATGAGACCCTCTCCCCTTGAGTCCCCATCGCTGCTGATCTGATCCACTCAATCAAATGTGTTAAGTCATAATTAACCCCAGCTCCCATTGCTCTAATTGAAGCCTATTAGACAGCTTGTGATTCCGCCACAAACAGAGGAGGAGACAAACAACCGTTGGATTGGTAAGCAAAGTACAGTGATACCTCACACAGCGAGCAAGCAACACTTAATTATCAATGAGCTTTTCTCAGCTCTCTACCCTTTTTCATTCTCTTTCCCTCTCTCTTTCCTGCTGTTACCGAGCTTCAGGCTCTACATGTAATGGACTTTAATGAAACTTGTGTTAAACGGACAGGAATAGGATGTTTATTGTGCATTTGATAACACGTATCAGTGAGGGACGTGACAGGCAACTACCTGCTGTTTACGTGACCGTCCGTGTTTTGAATGTGCACATATTGTAATCTACATAACCACACAATGAAGCTGATAAAAGGACAAATCAAAACAAGTGACATGTAGCCTACATTGAATTATGGCCTGCAACTTGCTTTGCATTCTTCAAATGAAAATATGGCTCATTAACAAGGTATGAATCTGTGATATAAAAAAATAGCCAAATAAACCAAACATTGACATATCATTTGCTGTATAAATCTGCTGACAACATATGTTTTTGAATAATTCCTGAGGTGTTTATGTTTCTTTTAGCAGCGAAATGCTGAACAGTGTTTCGTGCTGCTAATACACTGTTAAAAATGCAGGATTCCACACAATACCTTGATGTTGTCCCAACACAAATTGAACAACTTATTGTAATAATTTTTACAAATTTAAGTGGATTGAACATAAAACATTTAATTTGTCCAAAAAACAGCTCAGGGATTGTGTTGTTTCAGCTCATTTTAAATAGTTTGAAAAAAAATTAAACATATTTCTTGAATAGATGAGAAAGGGTTAGATGGAACTGTTGAGGCAACAATTCACTAACTCAGGATTACCCCATGCCCTAAAAGAGTATAATAATTAGAAGACACACAGGTGACTCATAACATGAATTTCAGATGTTGAAGTTCAAAATTTCACAATAATGGAACAGCATAAGTAAGCAAATATGTTTCCAATTGCTGTATTTTTGCATATTCTTATAATTAGTTTTTACCCCTAACAAAGATAGAACCCTTTTTCTGCATCCTTGAACAGGTGATGTAATCAAAGAGGCTGAAATGTTTTGAGAAAAAAAAACTGAGAGAAAATACAAGAAACATGGTATATTTCTTGCCTTTTCTCTCAGTTTTTTCTCAAAACATTTCAGCCTCTTTGATTACATCAAATAGTTGACTTTACTAGAAATTTGCGTAGAACTTGCTTTATTAAAGCAGTCAAAGTTTTTACACAAGGTGAAACTAATCATCTCTAGTTGAATTAACATGGAACTACATATAGGCCCAGTTTCACAAACAGGGCTTAGCTTAAGCCAGGACTAGGCCTTAGATAAATTAGGCTATTTAAGCCACATTTATAAAAATGGCCTTAGAAAAATATATTACTGGCGTGCACCTGTAGACAAAAAATGACACTGATGTATTTTAAGACATCTCACTGCAAGTTATTTTGAGTTGAGACAGCTCAAACATGCAATTTAATCTTGACTAGCCTTAAACCTTGTTTGTGAAACCGGGGGATAGAGTCTTAAGTTGTTAATTCAACTAGGTTAGGCTTAGGGACTGTTTAGCTTTACCTTGTGTAAAAAAAATGTAATAGTTTAAGGGAACATTTTCTAGGAATTTTCAATTCAAGACAACTATTTCGGTTAAGTGTGCATGTTCTGTCCAAACATTACATGATAGATGGAAGAGAAAGGGTTTGGGTATTACCAAACACAGCATGAATGCATGTATACATACATTTATAGATGTCTTCGAGTCTTGGAAGTCTTCTCTAAACGCAAAAGACTGCAAAAAGTAATTAGACGCCTGAGACAACAGCCTCTTCATTTCAGCATAGTCTTAGAAGGTTTACATTTTTATAATGAGCTACTTTAATTATTCACAGCTGCCTTTGCATTCTTGTATGATCAGAACTATACAGATCAGTTGTAGCTAGACCGTGCATGGTTTAAAACGCATGAGTTTTGATTTTAGTAATATGGAAAAACTGATAATAATAAATATACTAATCAAATAAAGGTATAAATCATGCAATTAACACAATTTACAGCTCTCATGGTGTCCATTCGTCATTCGTTCTCTTCAGCCACTTTCGGAGTTGGTTGACGCAAATTTCGGCTTTTCAGCGTTTAAAAGTATAACATATTTAAAGGTTCTATTGGTGATTTAATATGTTTATATCTGCTGTGATAACCTGTACAGCTAAATTATTCAAATCATTTTCTTTATGCACAATTGTCACAATCGAAATTAATTTATTATTTGTTATTAATTATTTGTTATTAGTCTTATAATTTGGATTGTTTGCAGAGTTTCATTTTTTTTTTTTTTTTTTTTGTCAAACATTTCTGATGGTTTCTTTTTGCTAGCTTCACAAAAATTAATTGTTCGCGAAGTTACAAAACTGTATGTATATGTTTGTGTATATGTGTGTGTGTGTGTGTGTGTGTGTGTGTGTGTGTGTGTGTGTGTGTGTGTGTGTGTGTGTGTGTGTGTGTGTGTGTGTGTGTGTGTGTGTGTGTGTGTGTGTGTGTGTGTGTGTGTGTGTGTGAGAGAGAGAGAGAGAGAGAGAGAATATAGGCTAAACAACGTAGCACAGAACAGTGTACGATTGTCTAACCATAAACCCTTCATTTTAAAAAATCATCAAATGGATTCTAATGTAAGCATATTCGCATTTGTGCAGTGTTCGCTGTGATGTTTGTATAAATATATCCGGCAGAGGTGCAATAAGCCAGACTGAGTGTTGTGTGTATAGTGAAAAAAATGAAGAGAGCAACACAAGTGATCTGGCGAGCCCGTGTGTAAGTCGTTTATCAGGGTCGGGCACTGGCGCTGCCTGCAGCTATTAGTCGCCTGGAGGAAGATTCAGACCATCATCATCAAACTTCATCATAACAGCACAGCTGCGCTCTGATGGGACAGATAGAGCCACATGAAATAGTGTTTTTCTTTAGTGTGAAATTATCACGTCTATTAATTCAGTCTTCTCCTCTCTCTTTTCTATCCCCTATCCGTAGTCATGCGAATGCCAAGCAAATGGGCCGTTTGACTAATTTTTTTCATCGATGATTCACAAAGAAGGTTAAGACACCGCAAAATGACAGGGTTCAACAAGTCAGGAAAACTATTTTCCCTATTTTTTTTCGCATATATTATTATTATTATTATTGTTCTTATTATTATTATTATTATTAAAATATGTTTTATTATTAGCCTATAATTGTTGTTGTTGTTATTTTTAAACTTTTTTTTCTGTTAAAAAGAAATTATCCCCATAACATTGTCTATGTGAAATGCAATAACCTTAAAGCTCAGTATCTCAATATACAGTTAGAACCTTATAATTATAAGGAACCTAAAACCAATTATTATTATTAGTAGGCTATTTTTCCTGACCTAAAAGTTGTCCTGTTTGTTATGTACAGGTACAAGAAATTACTGGTGCATATTCGTTTGTGCACGCTAGAAATGACAGGCTAACATCTATATTACCTAACTGGTTTTATCCAAGTAGAAAATAGTGAACCTGTCATAAGACTGAATTAACCAACATACGTTGATTTTAACAAATCTAATTTACAAATAGCTCTTTGAAATTAAAGGTTATCCCTTTTATAACGTTTTTTTATCCACCGCTATACAGCATTCTGGATCCAAACTCCAAAGAGATATTTTGACTTAGGAAATATCTCTTTACAGTCTATATTTCGATTTCTAAATGGCATATTGCATTAATATATTTGCTGTACGTTTTAGTAGAACGTATTTTATTGATTTGCCTTATCACTGTGAAATTTTCTTTGAAGAATAAATTTTGTTATCACTTAATGTAGCCTATTTATTGGCGTCGATTATTTAGCCTATATTTTAGGGTCAGCTCAAGTAGTTACTAAAATGGCAGATAGTGTAGGCATTTGTCACAAGATTTGCTTTTGATAATTTCACAGTCATCATTTGGCTCGTCGGTGAAATCTACACCATAAGGCATAACTTTTGGTATAAATCCGGATGAATATAGTGTTATGTATGTATATGTATATATATATATATATATATATATATATATATATATATATATATATATATATATATATATATATATATATATATATATATATATATAAAGATGCGATATCATCCTTTTGGTGAGTCGGTTTGTTGAATGTTCACATCACTGGCGAGGTTTTGAGGTTTGATAAAAAGAGACAGCCCTCAAAGAAGTTGATTGAAATGGCGTGTGCCTGGCTGACGAGAGCCAGAACGGGACAAAGCCCTGCGAAAGCACGGCCACTCCAGCAATTATTCCTGCACGCTGAATTTGGATTAGTGCAATGGAAAGAAGCATATGTTTGGCCCGCGGCGACACTCCCCCCGGCTGGCTTCAGAGAATGAGAGGAGAGAGAGGGAGGAAGAAACTAGAATATCAACTATTTGAAGGAAAAGGGCGAAGCATAGCGCAGTCGTAGACGCTTTATTTTGAGGTACACACACGAATATGTGTGAAGACCTTGGGTTGTGGAGGTCAGGAGGTGTAACCAATTTCTTTATTTTTAATGAATGAAAAATAAAAGACGTTTATTTTGGTACTACATTGATGGGTTCCTAACCTATACGTGACATCTTATGCTGTTCAATTGTCATGTTTGTATCTGTTTCGTCTTTTACATCATCATTTGCTTTAATTACTTGACGTTCTTCTTTTTTTAGTTTACTTCACTCTTAACCACAAAACGTGTTTGTAGCCTGTGTGTATATATACACTTATTTGTTAGTATTTTTAAAATTCCATTATAATCATAATAATTTATAATGATCAAATTGTATACTCAATATGGCCTCATCCCCTCCGACACTGCAATATAAATCCGTATATTTTACATGTTCTGTGAATGCTCTACACCCTTTGGCAATAGTGTAAATGTTAACAATCAACCAATGAAACGCATAAAGAGAGAGAGAGAGAGAGAGAGAGAGAGAGAGAGAGAAGGAGATTCCACCCACACTTCCTTATGTATCTAAATGCAAAAAACTACAGTAATTGAGGAGCCCGTTTATTTAGAATAATCTGTTTATTCAAAGATTCCTAATGTTATAATTGATTACCCTGTGTCTTAAGTAATCATGGGTGATTTGATGAAGCTTCTGACCTCTTTTGACATTAAGGGGCCCTCTCTATTTAGTCGGGACGGGTCAGTTGAAGGGGTGGTAAAGTTACGAGTCCGGATCAATTAACCATTTTGTGCTCAATTGAAAACTTACAGAATTACGTCATACGGTTTCATAGGCTACGCTACTATTTTCGTCCTAGAAACAATTAGACATTGCTGTTTAAATAAGCATTCTCTTTATAAGACAATATAAAACTTGTAACCATAATCAAATAAACATCTTGTTTGAGTCATTAGTGTGATAATTTGTGTAATGACAAAGATCGTTTTGCATCTTCTTCTTAATTGTTTTAACAATAGTGACAAAAAAATCTGTTAAATTACAATGGAATAAAACGGTATAAAATCACCACATCAAAGTAATGCATTAATTTGTACAAATAAAAACTATGGGTAACATAAGGTGTATATATCTTATTGACTTTTACTACTTTGCGGTGAAAATTCGCATTTACTACTCGGTTTTGATATTGTCGTATCGATGAAGCAGTGGTCACTAAATCTGCAGCATATCGCTCAACAATACGTAAACGTTCGATACGGGAGCTGTCAGGTGCTGAAATGAGGTCAAAATCTTCATCGGTATCAGTTGGTTTTTCCAACACATTTGCGAAATACTGCCGAACAAAATGTAGACTAGCTGTGCGTTTACTTCTACTATTAAATTTGTTACCACAAAGCCTGGTCATTGCATTCGGTAAGTTATAAACTATAAATATTACAGAAGTAGACAATAATGAACGCATGTAATGAGATTATCCTACATGCCATGTGTTGGATATAGTTATCAGAGGCTAGGCAAATGCCATGAAACCTGTATTTGTGGCTTTTTGTTTGGGAAAATTAAAAGATGCATGCACACACAAACAGGATTAAAATGCTGTAATAAAACGAATGATAATTTAATATTCAATAACCTCAATATAATAGCATATAATTTATAATGAAAGTCTGTGTTACTTTTAAAATGTGTATAAATTATTTTACACATGAAAACTACAGGTTTGGTATGATTTATAAGATGGCAAGAAAAGTTTTCAATTAACATTTCGAGACTTTCGTTTGTACTAGGATGAGGTAACGCAAGTTTAAAAAAAAAAAACAAGTTAACAGTTGGAAGCAGATCCAAACGCGCTTGCGTAAAAGTCTCATGCTCAAACCCTCTTTTACGGACACACATTCTTTACACACATCAATAACAGGCTGTGTGTGTGTGAGGGTGAGAGAAATGCTGTACAGAGAACGTGTATTATAAACATTGCAACATTTTTAGAATCATTTAAGAAGTTTTGCATTTGTATGTCACTTTCTTCAAATCTTTATTATATAATGAAAATGCTCAACAGTATTCTGCACGTTAATTATAACACACAAAGTGTGTAATTGGTAATGCTGATCGAATCGTAAAAACTCAAATTCCACTAGCCTATGCTCTGGTTAGTACATATTTTTTTCATTTTCTAAAGCATTATTCTTTTCAAATAAATTAACTATTTGAATTGAAAAATAGGCAAAACAATGGTAACACATAGAACTACATAGCGTAATAACACACATGCACGTGAAGGAATTCCTAATTCCGATGAATACGATTTAACATGATTGTGATTTCCCCTAAAATGACTATTCATGCTCTTTTTTTCTACGCCTGAACAGGAGGAGCAGCCGGGTATCCTTTCTGAGAGAGCTATTGTGCCCGAGGTTAGAATCCCACACACAATCTGAGAAGCAGCCAACAAAAACAGTCTTGACAGACAATGCCTCGCTTCACCTGCTGCTGCACTGTGCATTGCAATTATGCCAAGGACATGTACAGTTAGGCTCCGTTCATGTTATTTGAAAACAACTGCATCTGAGTCAAGCAGACTGTCAGAACACAGAAAAAAAAACGTTTTAAACGAATGGTCACTATGGTGAAAATTTTGTACAGGCAGTTCTTCTCTCGGTGTCATGACAAATATCTGCTGTGCTGCACATGAGCAGAATACAGCCAGCAAATCCAGCAAGAACCGGTGGAGATTGATTTCTAGACGCATGCTATCAATAAACAATCAAACTCTATTTTAATCTGAGTTATGCAATGCACAAAATAACCATTCGTGTTTGGGCATGACATTATCTGCAAGGGTACGCAGTGACTCAACGAAAATGCATGAGTAAAATTATGACACGAGTGCTGATTTTTGCTTTTACGCTAAGGTGCCATAAACACAATTTAATTCCAACGAACTGTAAACTGATTTCAGCAAACCCATAGATTTACATTACAATGACATAAATATTTATCACGGCATTGCTGACAGTGTATCAGGAAAAGTAAGGTGGCGTCTACAAATAAAGGCATGGAAATGGCAACTGCACTAACCTTCAGCTGGATTCTACATCTGACTGATTTAAAGAGCACTCTTGCTCGAGGGCTAAAACTACACACATTCACTTCAAACACGAAAAAGAATTCATTGTTTTCTGTGTCATTTGGCTTGGCAAAAAAGCTCCCTGCCATATTTGAATGATCTTGTTCTCTGAACTAAGAGTTGAAAGTAAGTTTTTTTTTCTTTTTTATATTTGAGGGAAACAATGGGTTCAACTGCTTATTGCATGGAGCAATCGTCAAGGGAGAGTTAAACTCAATTACAGTAACTGTGTTGAATAGAAAAGAGAGAGAGGAATAAATCGCAGCAAGCAGTGAATAAAAAAAAAAGTAATGAATAAAAATCGACATGAAGCGTATCAAATATTTATTTTTTTCTGGGCAACAAAGAACTATAATACATTGACAGGCATGGGAGCTATTGCCAGCACAGGTTTATACAATACAGATAAAACCGCCTCCAATTTAGACAGTGGACACACAAAATATCAGATGGTCCCAAATGTTGAATTTATTCTAAAGAGAGAAAAAAAATCCATAGACAATATCCATTTATTGCTCTTGTGGTGCTTTGAGGGAAGAACAAGAGGTGATTGGCACAACACATAAAAAGCTTGTATAAAAAAACAAGAAGATAGAAACACAAAACTAGCATCGTCGGGGTCTCTTTAATGACCTTCTTCGATCTAAAACTGAATGGCATAAGGATCATATGTAGAAAATGGATGTTTATTTCTTTTCAATTTGTTCACTTGCTTCAGTGTCGCCTCAACATGCTACAAGAGGGCTGAATTGAAATATCCCAGAGAAGAATACCCCAAACTTGTTTTCTAAGAACCATAAAACCACATGAAGAACTAAGCGAATATTCAAACCCACTAAAACAGGAGGCACCAGATAAATTAAAAAAAGTTTGAACAGACGTACCATATTTACATTTCCCATTAAATTACACATAAATAAATATATACATACATGAACACAGATTCCCTTATATAACCGTGAATCGTGTTGAAATTCAAAGTTCAAGTTGGTCGCTTAGTCGAGTGAAAAGTCAGTTTTTAAAAGTCATGGCATGGAGCTGTAGATTTCTTTTTCAAGTTTATTATTCACAATACTGATAGAAAATCTTCCTCTTTCAGCTTCTTCTTGTCACATGGCTACAATCGTAAATTGGGATACTGAAGGGAAATCGCTGAATTTCAGTCCGTTGAATTCATACAAAGGAAGTTCATGAAAAGTCCAGTTGTGGCAGATCTGTACTCCTTTCATTGGCACACTGCTTTACTTTGATTTAGAGAAATGCACTGTCCGCAAATCCCAAAATTAACTGGGTGCTTTATTAATTAAAAAAATCTAAATGCCAAAATCGGAAGGGTTCAGTGTTTCATCTTGATCACTAGTGTGTTTGTTATATGTAGTTTGTCATATTAGTTGGGAGGTGGTGGTTGGATATCACTTTCTGTGCTTCTCATCTTTGTCACCCGCTTTCGTCTCACCGTGGCTGTTGGGATTGTTGTTCAGGTACATTTTGTCCATTGCTTTAATTGCCTCCGTCAGATAGTTCTGCAGAGCTGTGAGGGCCGCACAGACGGCCGGAGTTCCGAATCCGTGAGAAATAAGACTGAAGTGGGTCAAACAGCTCTGAATCCCGGGCTCGAGAATGGGTTGTGGACGTGAATTCCCCAGGGGCGAGCGGTCTTGAGACAGCAGGTCCGTGAACTCTTTGCAGATTTGTCTAGAAGGAGACACAAGGATGCGTGTCAGGAGGAAGCTAATTACAGCTGATGCTATGACGTCAGACATGTATTAGTAAGACTATGTGGTCCATATGTGTCCCTTAATCGATGACACGCGTATCCCGTTTGACAGTAGCTCGATGGGTAGTGTCGTGTCATAGCGATGGACAACTCACGTTCAGTTAAAGAGAGTCGCATCTATGTCAGAAATACATGAGAGAGTCGTCTTGTACGTTTTTATTCTAAATAATTGTTATTTGCAACATTATTTGTTTTAATTGACATTGGTGCTTATCTTTTAGATTTTGAATTTTATTCATTTTTAATTGCAGCAAACATGCCGATATATTTCACTCCAGGAAGCATACGTTTTGTGGAATATTTTAAATATACTTCATAAAGCCAAACGGCTCCAATAAAGCAGGAATTAAACCAGCTCTGTTTAATAAACGCTAAATGTAGCACACGTATAGGCGATTCAGCATTAGGAAAACTCAAATAAACACGGAAATAAGTCATAAACAGTGAAACACGCTTTGGCTTCTGGATAGAGAGAATAGCACTTACTTCGTAGCCAATAACATGTTTTTTCTTTGGACTTGTTCATTTGGGTCGGAATGCTGTCGGTTCATGTATTCAGCTATCGCCTTGGCTGGAAACTCAGTCTCACATACATAACCGAAATCTCTGGCCAGATGCACAGCTTCACCTAGAAGAAAATGGGAGTCAGTTTGTGTAACGTTACTAAAATGCAGTACAGTAATTTACATTTTTCATGATCGTCATCTAATTAACGTCCTCGTCCAACAAACAGGATACGGCTCTCAGTCCATTTTGATATTAATGCATCTTTATTTTTCATTACCTAAAATAATTATAATTTTGCCACATAAATTCGTTAGAATGTTCCTTCTTTTTGAGATTTTAGACTAAAAGTAGACCTTCCTCCTATAGGCCTGGTATATGCATGACTAAGGTCTGTGCTTAGTTGATTTTTACTAAAGTCTTTGGTTTTAATTTCCTGAAACAGTTGGGGTTTTACTGCGAGCCTTCCTGTCATAAGCCTAGAATCTGGAAGAACGCATGCGCCAATTAGCATCAAAGCTCAACTCTACTAAACTGCTTTCCATAAAAATAGAGCAGATCATAAACAATAACAGCACTTCAGAAAGCCAGTGTCCTCCGACTAAATCAGCGTCTGCTTGCGTGTCCACCACCCCCACCCCTCACCCTTATCTCACAGGAATCATACATTTCTTCAGGCTCATTACCATACAAGACTAAATTTCAATGAAGCACGATGAATATTACATTCAGTCTTCAGCGTCAATGATTAACAGGAACCAATGAACCGTCTCCAGCTTTCACCTTTAAAACCCATGGCACACCAAATACCACTGCACGGAATAATCACCTCCAACTTTACAAGCAAAATGGATTTATTCAAAAGCAATGGCATCTTCGCAGTGCAACATAATTAACTCATTTATTTTTTATAATAGGCTTTCAACCTACAGGTCAACTGCATTAAACCGACAAGGATAAAATCAACATAGTGGTAGTAGTAATAATATTAATAATAATCATAATAATAACAATAATAACAACAACAATAACGTTTGACATATTTTTATGCTGCAGGATTTGCTGCACAAAAAAGTCCAAAAAACAACCACGCTGCCTAAACAGCACAAAGTAGGCCCTACGACACCCGAATCCACACAATTCTCAAATTTAAAGACAAGTGTTTATGTTGAAATGAAGAGGTTGCTATTTCCCCTGTTATGATTCGATTATTGTTTCATATATGATTCACCTTGCAAAACAGACACTTTCCATTTCACGAATAATGCAAATACTGATTTATACCGGCTCACACGTAGCCACAATAAGCAGCTGCTTTATTGAAAATATATATTCAACAGAAAACTTACCTTCCACCAATGACGTCAGGAGAGTGACATTGGCAGCTTTGCGTCTCCCTGCTGGTAGATTTAATCCGATTTTATCTAGTTTTTCTCTTAAAGATCGTCCTCCATTCTTAGATTTGGCCCTATAAATAAGAAAAAAATATGTATGTCTGTTAACCACGAGGCTACTAAAAATGCACTATTTAGCAGTTACTATTAATTAATTGCAAATATGCTATATTGTATTGTAGTGTAATATTATTTGAATTTATAAGGCCTGAGCGCGCGTGAGCATAAATAATAAATTTTATGCTAAACGCAAAACCTTTACTTTAAAATGGGGGTGGCAATGGAATGTAGCCCACTATCATCAAGTATTAATTTCCAGACTATGGTTACAAGTGTCCATCAAATTGTTTTGCATGGAGACATGACAGCATGTGCTCAATGCAACTGGGTAGGCCTCTACACAATTATACGAAAATATAATAAGACGTAATATAGACAGACTGTAGGCTCATATAGGAAAAATGCATATTCGGCGAGTCAGGTGACCGCTTGATAATATAAATTACTCATGTAACAATGAAAATCCAGCTCACCTCCTCAAGACGCCGCCTAGCAAGGAAGCGTTCAGGCACTCAGGCGGAGAAAGACGTCTCTGCACCTCCGCTACTGTGACTTTGTACTTTGACGTTGAGCTGAGAAGAGACAGGCGACCCGGAACCGAACAGAACACTTCGTTCGGGTTTACCACACCTCCAAACAGCCCGTCTTTATTTATCGGTATGGCAGAGACATTACTGTTGTTCTTGGATATGGAAACGGGACCTTAAAAAAAAGAACATGATTAGGCCCCCATTCGAGACTACAGCGCCAACCAAATGGAAAAAGATGAATTGCTTTGCAGCAGGCAGCCTTTGAGTAAGATTAGACATATGCGTTTATATGCACATCATCTCGTACGCCTCTGTGGAATCAAAGGCAATGTGGTCTTATCAGAGAGGATGGAAAATAGATACTACTGCAATAGCTTTTCATTCAGCCCATGAATGTAACTGCTAGAATATGTCCCAAGTAATGAAGTGGCCCAGCCATCAAAATATGTCACATTCTCGCAATGGTGACTCAACACCAAGCTCGGAGAAAATGACGGTTCAACATGCATGGAATAGGGGGAATTTTCCACTAACTGCGCAGTGTAGCTTCTATTGCTGGACTTCATATTTAAAATGTCAGCTGTATTTCTACAATTTCAGTTAATATTATTTCAGTAATAATAATGATAACAATAATAATAATGATGATAATTAAACCAAATAGGCTACATCCGACAAATAAACCTGCGTATTATTTGTTATAATTCTAAACCACTTTTAAGCTTTGAACTCTTGCTAACTTATATAAACTAGCACATGAGTGGAATCATACACAGAAATACAAACAGGCAACACATACTCAAATACACGCGTCTATAAGTAAGTGTTCAGGCCTAAATCCCCATGCAGCGCCCGTTGTTTCTTTATGTGCTAACCGGAAACAAAAGCGCAGGGACTTTTGGATAGATCACTAGTGACATTAATAGCTCAAGGGAGACTAATAGAGAAAAGAGGAGTTAAACGAACTCGTGAGATCGCAATTATTACGTGCATGTGCAACGAGTATTTTTGTACAAATGTGCATGGCAACACATTTAAAAATCAAATATTTCACATTGAAAAACAAAACACATTATTTTTTTAAATGAAAAAAAACCACATTTTCCTGCAGCCCACTTGACGAACTGGAATCCAAGTGAAACAATGAGGCGCATAATTGCAAAGTAAAAAAAGATGAATAAAAATTATTGTGTGAAAATAATAATTGTTCTAATAAAGATTTGCGCCTTTACAAACGCGTTCCTTAGTAATCATCTCAACGTGCGTTTCTCGTCTCCTTTTGAATGAGACATTTTATAAATTTCATTAAGCAATTTTAAATAAAGTCACTGACCAAGTTAAGCCAAGCGCCATTTTAACGTGCATATATTACATAAATAGCTACTAGCCTACCGGATATGCAACGCTTAGTAAAATGGTTTGTGCCTTATCACCAGGCTATCTTCAAGGCCTACAAATTAACCCAATCCGTATCCCTGCAAGGACGAGTAGACTTTATGATCGGAGGGCTTCTATTGGAAGTACGTACGGAATTTAAGAGGAAATTGCTTACCTTTTTTGATTACAGTTTGGTCTGGGATGTGAATTCCTTGATCTTCAACTTGCTGCAAGCATAGAAAAGGGTATTAATAATTATCGAATGTTTGAAAACATCATGCTTGCTAACGAAATTAAAAGCGCTATTTAAAATATATATTTTGAAAATGCACCAACGGTTTGCATATTTATTTATTACGATATAAACTTTTTTAGTATTAGATATTTTATATTTTATTTATAACCCCTTTTATGTATCGCTAATTAAAACACGAAAAGCTTGAACGATGTTTTAGAGAAATACAATAATAGCAAATATCTATACTTAAGTTCATCCAACCAGAAAATAAAGAAGAAAAAAATAAAACATGCACTGGCTGAGAAACAGATTTTTGGTCTACGTTTTCTATTCGTCAGTTCTCTTCAGCAGGCACACTGCAATCAGATTACTTATGAAAAGGGGGGCAGCCAAGAATCACGTCCAAAGTGACAGAGTATATTAATCAAAAAGCTCAGTACATCACTCAGTTTGTGTTTCTGGGATGAACAAAAGCGAAGAAAAAATACAATAATAAATTCATGAAATAAAGAGATTTTCTTTGTATTCTTTTTTATTACTCACGCTGTCATGAATATAATTTTGCAATATTATATATATTTTTTTTAATTCAATAACAAACATGCTGTGAATAATGAGCCAAAAAAACTAACATACTGAAAATTTAATTTAATTTAAATGTAAGAGTTTATCAGGCCTACATTCTAGTGACATTAAATAAACTGTCACATTATGCACACCAAGTTGCCAATATATAGTGACAAAATGCTCTTTTCTTCATTACTATTATGTAAATGAAACAACAGATTTAATTAGCGCAACTTAAACAGCCCAACATTTGACTATCCGGTCAATGCATTAGCCGAAAATCTGAATAATCGCGTTGAACGGCTGCACATTGTGAGAGCTTTTCTTCTTACCTGAACATCTTCTAAAGAGTGAGGTATTCCATGGATAGGGATTGAATCCGTGAGTCCAGTATCAATGCCGTGACCCGATGGTAGAAGCACTTCTCTGCGGTACTCTCGACATAGTTGATGCGGTAACCCGCGGTGTTGGTGCAGCAGGCTGCTCTCCTGACTTTGTCGCTGGCCGGGCCATCCCGGGTGTTGTGGCTGAGACTGGGCATGCAGAGAGTTGATTGAGTATGGGTCATTAACGTGAGCGTAAGGATCCTGAGACTGCGGATAGATGGGCTGGTAGGGTGGCGGAAAGTATGGCGGCTGGAAGTCTGAATTGGGCGTATGAGACAGCGGAGGAGCGCTGGTGTACGGAGACTGGCCCACGCTGCCCAGCTGGGGTAACCGGGCTGTGCCATTGCTGGTGCCGTCATGGCGATCCTTTGGAGAGAGAGAACGATAAAAAGTGTCATTTTAGAGCTTATACATATTTTTCTTTTTATAATTATTATTGTTATTATTTCCATTGATAATATAATATTAGTAGGCATATTATTATTATTATTATTATTATTATTACCACTACTACTATTATTATCATAATTATTTCTGACAATAATAATAATAATAATAATAACAGCCTAATATAACCAAGTTATTTGTTATCCCTCGTAGGCGCTAGCCTATTTTTCATTTCAACAGAAAAGCGAACAACCATTTGATTTGTTGGAGAACAATAATAACAAGAATAAAAATATAGCCTAACAAAACCATTCTAATTATTAATATCCACAATATCAGGATACTTCAAATGTACGTCAAATGTTTGTTATTCGTTTACCAGTTACCGAAAGGCAAAGGAAATTAACAATTAACCACCGCTCACATCAAGGAAATCTTTGTAATAGCATTTGATACTACCATGAACGGCTTGCATGATGGAATAGAGTAAACGACAGGATGAAACAACAACAACAACAATCGGAAGTAGGCTAAATGTTGAGTGCAGAAAGATCTGTACTCCCGACAGTCACTCACCATCGCGGAAAAACTGTGCACTAACATCTGTGAAGATTCCCGAGGACTTCAAAAGACGAGAAATTCAGAGGGAGAAATCGAAAATGAACGTGCAAATTAAATCAAGCCAACAATAATTGTAGGGCGAGGTGGCGGTGGCCAGCGTTCAAATAAAGCAATAATCCATCAGAATCTGGGTAAATTCCCACTGTTCTTCGTCTGCCCTTTAGATGCAATGCTTTTCTCTAAAGTTTCTTAGATCCCCTTGGCGTCTCCCGGCTCTGTCAGTAAGCTGTTCCCTCGCTTGAGCTCATGTTAGCACAAATGTGCCTCTTCCTCTGCACTCCTAATAGTAGATATTCATGACTATTAATATTACACGAATACTTAATAAGAGAAGAATGGTCGGAAATCGAGCGTGAAGCGAGGAAGCAACTCAAGGCAGACTGCACTAAATGACGTCCATTGAATGAGGAATCAGTATATCTAATCAGATGAGGAGAGAGGGAGTGAGTGGGAGAGAGAGGGAGAGAGAGACAAAAAAGAGGGACATTCTCCTGCGTCTGACGAATCAGAGAGAGGGGGGAACATTTTAAAAGGTTCGAGGGCAAGCAAAAGTGAAAGAAAGACAGAACGAGGGGGGAAGAACACAAGGAAGGAAACAATATGCACCTCCGATTCTGGTGAAAATCCAGCAAACGCTGAGGGCATCTGGGCTGGCACATTTTTACTGTTCACTGGATGCTCGTCTACCTCATTGTTTTTCATATTAATCCTCGTCTGTTCGTTCTCCATGGCCCACTAGAATCCCTCGCCACGAAATTACGCCGATGCAGATTAACTCGCCGCCAGAGCGCATATTCAATAAACTTTACAGCTATTTATCCTACATATTTTGCTCAGCGTCCATGACATGCGCAATTACAAAACTGAGCTATTTATTAAAGTCAAAACTAGTCTGTGCGCTGAAAGCGCTGAAAGAAACTCGTAAAGACACGTGGAAAAACAGAGGTTCATTCCTTATCATGGCGTGTGATTCTCAGCGAAAACACGTTTTACTGGCTTCGCCACTCCGCAAACTACTCCCATATTACTGCATTCACCACAAACACAACATGGAGAGGGGAAGACATGAAGAAGAAAAAGAAAAAAACGCATACATTTTAAAAGTAATTTGATTCTTACTAAAATTCACGCGTGATTGATGATAATGTGTTTTTGACAATGAACAAACTTACCAAATTTACGTTTGGTAAGCTTGTAATTTGTCAAATAAAAATTATTATTATTATTATTATTTTACAGAATTTCAGGCAATTTATGTTCAGCGTGTATTTATTATTATTCTTTTTTATTTGTTATTATTATTATTATTATTATTATTATTATTCCTATTATTATTATGCTGGAAACAATTAAACTATGTGCTATGGATCATGCAGTTTTTAATCACTTATCACAAAATTGCCTTTATCACTTCTTGATCTAAATTAAATAGCAGCAAAACAGAAACCCAGTAAACTAAAAACAAACTGAACGAGAAAAGTTAAACCGTTCCGAATTTTAATAAATATCATGCAACATTTTGTATCAAAAGCCTGGTTAAGCTGCTTACCTCGAAGTCTTCATATTTAATATTATCAGTTAATTTCCAAAGCATTTTCATTGGTTGTGGATAGAGTGCAGTGCGCCTTCGCTTGAGTTTGACACAGTGCATACAAGGCTCGAGCTGTGCGCTCAGATCTCCCTCTAATGGTGGAAGAGAGAGACTCGATCGCTACTGTAATAACCCTCATTAGCATATCAAGAGAGCAAAGCCAATGAATATACACAGGTAGAAACTGCAACGAGAATTCCAGCAAGAATACCTTTACTGCGTTTCATTTGTATTTCAAAAGGGAACGGTAAATTACAGGGACTGATATAAGTGGTGAATGAGAGCTTCTCCTGTTTATTTGAATTAATCATTCAGTTGGAATAATTCAGGCACTTGAACCATGAACAAAAAAAAATCATTCAAACAGTATTAAAAATGTCGAATTTACACACCACGAGCAGTTTGTAAAATAGGCTATATATTAAACAATACGCTTCTGATGCATTCTTGTGATTTAGTTGGCCAAAATAAATTTGCGCCCATTCTGACAACTGTAAAATGTTGTTTTAGTCCTACAGTGAACGTTTGCCTGTAAAATACTCGCAATAATGTTATGCAAAAAGTCAATTCTTCAGTAGGTATACATCTATTTACAACGTGTAACGGCGCAATTTGATAAATGTAAATAATTAACACAACAACATGGCTTGTTAAATGTGAATGAGGTCAAAAGACAGGTCGCCGAGTCTAAGGCGTTGTCTTTCCATTACCTCCATTACCATTTTTGGTGGGGTGAGTCCAGTTGTCATTAATGAGAGGCCGAAAGAAACTAAGACACAATGATGATTAGGAGAGGCAGAGAAACGCGCAGTAGAAATGAATGGGGTGTGCTGCTTTGTTGTTCGCTGCTTATTGATTGGGGGTCCGCATCGCTGAAACCAGTCGCACAAAAGAAAATTAAGAACTAGTCTGCATTCCTAAAACTTTGTCGCATTTTTCGTAATGAGAAAATTGTATAATCGTGTCGCAAAAATCAAAAATTTTCGACATAAAATCACAAAACAATTTATTTTTGTTTGTTTTGCTCTTCTTTCAGATTTTCCCTTGTGGTATTTTTAATCTGGACCACAATACTTAAGAACAGTGTTTGACACAGAAATGCACAGTAATAACAGTGTGAAAACAAATATATAGAGAAAATAGTAACATAGTCTTTCTCATTCATCCTGCCATTTAAAAATGTATGCGAAGGCCTGCACAGAATGAAACTGCATTAGGTTAATAACTGAACAACAATGAACAGCAAATAGCCTAAAATAAATTATTTAAAGCAGAAATTAAAATAGGCTAAATAAGTAGGCATAACCATTTTCTAATAGCAAAGTTGCCCTTCTCTGACTGTCTTCATAAAGAGTGTTTGTTTTAGAGATATGTTATCATTTTCTTCATCCCTTTCTTGCTGTTGCCGTCACTTATCTTTCAGTCTCGAACGCAGAGCTAGGGTGATACATACATTTTTGGTTTGTAGCATTTTATTTAAAATCTTTTTAATCATTAACTTTTAAAAATATAATACGTTACCATGGAGAAGGTTTAAAACTTATTAAAATTAAAAGCAGCATCACCCTCATATCTTAAGGAAGAGAACGTACCTGCCAGTCTCCCATTTTGCCCATTAGTGACATTCTTGTCTCTTCTTTCTGAATGTGGTACATGACACAGTGTTATCTCATTGGGTCTTGTGTCCTTAAGCAAAATTCCACTTTACCTGAACAAAATCTACTCACCTGGCAATAAAAACAGAGAACCACCTCACAGCGCATGCGCTCTACTATGGGCACGTGTACGACAACGACACCTGAAAAAGGTAAAAGTTGAGATTCCTGCTACAAAAGCAGGAGCAGTGTGACATTTTCCACTTGTTGTTTTAATTGTGGCAATATTAAAATATTTGTATAACCTCAGATATTATAACTGAGTTAGTCTACATCATGAGACATTTGTTATCCCTAAACAAATGTGTTTAATTCTTTTTACCTAATTTACATTCACTTTTATTAAGTCATACTGGTATTTTTTCCTGTAATTTTGATCATCGAAAGAATTACGGAGCGAACACTTCATAAATATTCTAACCACCCGTATAAATCCTTACAGTTCTGTAGGCTGGTGCCGGTATGTGCATATCAACCTTTTCTCAACAGTTTAAGAAATTAGATATTCTGGGTTCTGCTGTAGCGTACAATACGGCTACCCCTGTCGCTTTGTTACATTATTTTAACTGTATAAATTATTAACACATGTTAGAGTTGTAGAATTGCAAATTAACCGAATTAAGTGGAAGTGATAAAGTAATTTCCGAAAGCGACATTAAACACAAACTATGTGCGCAAAAATGCAACCTCAGTCTGGTATTAATTTTGTATTCAGAGATGTCATTCTAATGTTTTTTTTTTATTTTTTTATGACAGCACAACTTAAATATCTGGAAAGGCTTACCGATAACTGCCTAGAATGTAGAATAAACGGACAATTAGTTATTATCGTTGTTGTTTGCTAATATATATTATCGTTGTTGTTTACTAATATAGCAGAACATCAGCTTGTGTCTGACTAAGTGTCTCCGAAAAAGCACCATTATAATCCAGCTCCATTAAAAATTGGCAAAATAAACAAAAATGATAGAGTTCTAGCCTATAAGTATCAGTATTGACTATTGCAAATGTAAGTACAATCAAAGCAGGTTTTCTTTTTAGTGAAATATGTGAAATATAAAATAGCCTACTCTTTTTGTTTGCACATTTTGTGAAATAATGTTAGTTCAGAGATCAAGAAAACGGGTTCCCTCTTAAGTCATCTAACGTTCTCTTGGGCCCTCTATTGGACAATGTTGGAAGTACAATCTTTCTCTATCACATTTCCATCTTATCGACAAATCCCAAGGTATGACTACCTTTATTATCGCATTTTGCTTTCTTTATTGTGGCTGAACGACAGCCTAGCATAGGACTATTTCTAATGTGCTAAAATGTAAACCGATTTAGATTATTATCATAGTTGAGGCTACTTTTTAACGAGTAGGGAAATAAATAAATATGGAAAACATATGCCTAACCCACACAAACACAACATGTTACTAAATGTTACAGTTTAGTTTAGAATAGAGAGATAGTGCGTGTGCAGGGGCGGATTTAACCAATGAGCAAGGTAAGCGGCCGCTTAGGACCCCAGGACATCTGAGGGTCCCCAATAAATATCTAGAAGTATAAATTATACCTATAAACTATATACCATTGTTTTCTTTCATATTTTGTTTGAGAGCCAAGCAAATACAATTATTACGTAATTCAATATTAGTTAATATACAATAAAATATATTATTATTATTGTTATAATGTAATGTTATGTAATAATATTATGGGGAAAATATTGTATATAATTTTATATATATATATATATATATATATATATATATATATATATATATATATATATATATATATATATATATATATTGTTTAGTTGCAAAATTAAAATTAAATTTTCTAAAACGTAGAAAAGAAGATTGAGTGATATAAAAAAAACTGCAAAATAAATAAAAGTAGAAATGGTGTATTTCAAGACTTGGGGCCCCATGGCTGGAGTTGCTTACGCCCTTCAAATCACTAAAACCGCCCCTGTGCTTGCAACCATGTTGAACGACTGCAGAGACCAAACGTTTCTCATTTGGTCATCTGGCGCCATCTAATGTACATTTAAAAAAGTATAAGGGGTAGAAGATTAAACCGGAACAAAAACATAAAAGAAAACACATTTTAGGCGCATTCTGGAAGAAAATAATCATGGGTTATATCAGCGTACGTTTAGCTTTAAGAAGCCTTGTTGAATAAAGCCTCGTTTAGTTTTTTTCTGATTTAATTTTAATGCCATGCTACAAATGCTACAGTTTCTTTATGTAGGCTATTGTTTTGAAATAAAAAGTAAAACTTTATACAAATAAACTTCATTAAATTAAATAACTGGACTGGGTTGCTTCCAGATTTTTTGTTTTAGTTCTGCTACCAGAATGAACAAATACAATGACAGATTGCTGTGTTGCTAAACTGTTTGATTTCTCCTAGTTGAAGTTATAAGGCTAATTAAAATATAGCCCATGAACACATAAAAATATAGCTAATATATTTGAACATGTACATATTTGTAATTCCAGTAGTTGAAATAGATATATCTGCATCCATTTTTTGCAATATTTTAAAATATGTTGCAAATATGACATATTTTATATGTGAAATCCAAAAATGAACTTGCATTCTATAGTATATAACTAAATTTGAATTTCTTTAATGCTATCTCAACAGAGATTAAAAGAAAATTAAAATAAATAGAAAAGAATAGTAGTCAACTGAAGCATTGCTCACTGTCTGTCATATGTTTTCATCAGTCCTTTCTTGTGGGTTTGGCCACAGGTTCTCATCCACAGCACAGTGGATGCTTTTATTAGCCAAGCATCTTTGAAAGAACTTTCTGGCATGCTGAATCCATCTTATGTCAGTTACAAGGGATTTCTTGCATACAGTAGGCTAACATCAAACATGAAAACTACTATAAAAATGTGTACCATATCTGGCAAAGTATGAGGATGAAATGTGACATCTATTGATATGCAGGGTCATGTTCTGTGGTAACTGCTATCATCTGACCTACACTGAAAAACCCAACAGTCAACTTTATCAAATGAAATGAGTGTAGTTAACTCAAAATTTACTGAAAGTTAATTCTACTCATTTGAAAAGAGTTCTGAACTCAGTGTTGAAGGTAATGAGTTAATACTTCAACTCAAATGGATTAAGTTCACAGTACTCATTAGGATTAGTTTTTGAACCTAAATGGTTTGTTGCAATCGGTTTCCTCAAATGGTTTGAGTTGCCTTAACTTTTTGGGTTTTACAGTGTATAGCGAAACGTTCATGATCTAAACAAATATGTACACCAGTTTCATTAAAACTATGCATCAAAACGCAAAAGTCGCTTTTAATGTTGTGCTTATATCAGTTTAGTTGCATAATTTGAATTTAATGACTACACTGTTTGTGTCAGGTCTAATGAGTGAGTTTTGCAAAAATGTGCAATGTTGTCAGTGGTTGGGAATTCTGTGTCTATAGTCTTGAAAAATTACACCAGGGTTCTGAAATTGGTAACATAATCAGGCCCATAGCCAAGGGGTGTTCGGGTGGTTCAGAGGACCCACCCCTCACTGACAAAGGTCCAGAATTTGTTCCATGAGCTCATTTGTCTTATTTTGACTGCTATGACGGCAGCTAGCTCTCTGCAACTCTCACATGGTCGCCCACTGAAGCTAAGGTCAGTACCTGGATGGGAGACCACATGGGAAAGCTAGGTTGCTGCTGGAAATGGTGTTAGTGAGGCAGGGGGCGCTCAACCTGCGGTCTGTATGGGTCAGAACTCTCCAGTATAGTGACAGGGACTCTATACTGCTCAGTGAGCATCGTCTTTCGGATGAGACGTTAAACCGAGGTTTCTCTTTGTGCTCTCTGGGCTCTCTGTGGTCGTTAAAAATCCTAGGATGTCCTTAAAAAAGAGTAGGGGTTTAACCCCGGTATCCTGGCCAAATTTTGCTTCTGTCCATCACGGCCTCCTAACCATTCCCATATGATAATTGGCTTCATTACTCTGTCTCCTCTCCACCAATCAGCTGGTGTGTGGTGTGCGGTCTGGCGCAATATGGCTGCCATCGCTTCATCCAGGTGGATGCTGCACACTGGTGGTGGATGAGGAGACCCCCCACCCGCCCCCATTGTGTGAAGCACTTTGAGTGGTGTCCAGAAAAGCACTGTATACAGTTGAAGTCAGAATTATTAGCCCCCCTAAATTATTTGCCCCCTGTTTATTTTTTTTCCCAATTTCTGTTTAACGGAGAGATGTTTTCAGCACATTTCTAAACATAATAGTTTTAGTAACTCATTTCTAATAACTGATTTATTTTATCTTTGCCATGATGACAGTAAATAATATTTTACTAGATATTTTTCAAGACACTTCTATACAGCTTAAAGTGACATTTAATGTCTTAACTAGGTTAATTAGGTTAACTAGGCAGGTTAGGGTAATTAGACAAGTTATTGTATAACGGTGGTTTGTTCTGTAGACTATCGAAAAAAATATAGCTTAAAGGGGCTAATAATTTTGACCTTAAAATGGTTCGTAAAATTTTTTATACTGCTTTCATTCTAGCCGAAATAAAACAAATAAGACTTTTTCCAGAAGAAAAAATATTATCAGACATACTGTGCAAATGTCCTTGCTCTGTTAAACATCATTTGGGAAATATTTAAAAAAGAAAAAAAAATTCAAAGGGGGGCTAATAATTCTGACTTCAACTGTAAATGTAAGGAATTATTATTATTATTATTATTATTATTAATATCATAAATAGTAAAAATAAACCACCGAAAAAGGCTTTAAGACCAAGCGGAATCCTGGTGTGACTCCAGCTAATCAGTTTTGGCCAATGCAAACAATTATTTTTCATGAGTCCAACAGCTGTGCAAGAGAACATCTGACATAAGTGAAGTCATCTTTTGCTACTGTATTGTTTTTAAATAGAGAAAACATTAGACAAGTAACTGTTATTCTAAGTCTTGGACCTTATTCTTGAAAGAAAACATGACCATTAAAAAAGTGTGAAGCACCAAAAGCGGACCATATTAAAATCAATACTATTTTGACTTGTTTTTATCCATGAAGGCTAAAAAAATCATGAAGCTCTAAATTATTATTATTATTATTATTATCATATTTTTTTTATTATATAAATGGTCAAATTCTGAGGAAAGTTAATTGTGCTGGCCAGTTTGTTATTTGCCTAACAAATTAAAATAGGCAACATTAAAAAAAAAAAAAAAAAGGTTTTAATTTAAAACTTTTTTTCTAATGATATGATGTTATGAATTTGTATTTTAAAAATGAATATTTGTTATATTTATTTATTCCAAATATTTAGGAAAGGTGTGGTTAGGATGACCATCTGACAAGCTACAGTAATTCAGCTAAAATAGTGCTTAAAATGTCACTAAATTCAGTATTTCAATCTCATAATAAATAGAAAATGAGACGAATAACTGCAAAAAAGGTCCATCCCTTTTACCAAGCTGGCTACGAGCCTGATGATTGTAAAAAACTGTAAAAGTTCCTACAGAAAACACGATGGGAATAATGCAGAGAGGGAAACATTAGTAAAAGTAATTGTAATTGATGCATTTCTTTAAAATATAATTAACATTCAGTAAAAGTTTAGACCTAATATCATTAATTAATCATAAACAAGAAAAGGAAGGGGAAAGGAAAGAAAGGGGGGTGGGGGTATTTATTTCGCTTTAAAATGTTCAAAGGTCGAACCGACTTCATTTCCCATAAGTACACAGGAGAAACGTTGTAACGCAAGTACGTCACGTGCGTACATTTTAATTGGCGTTTGTGTGTCAGTCATTATGACGTCATACGGAACGTCGCACACTGCGAGTTGACTACACGAAGCAACCAAGGACATCCAGCAGAATAGACTCTCAAGCTGCAAGTATTAGTCTAATATTAATAAACATTTTACACTGGTGTATCTCGAGTAATCAAATACGCTGAATAAACACCGTGCCGGTCTCTGCGCTCACTGTTTATAGTAGAAATGCAAGCTCACGCTGAGATGAGCTGAAGTTTATCAGTAACGCTTGAGTGTGTAACTTATATCATTCAGATAATCACTCATCATTGTCATAAGTGTGGTTATATACTCTGCTCATGAATTCTACTACAGTTGTCGTTTTATACAGGTGTGCTTTGACGTTCAGTTGACAGAAGCTGTAAACTGTCACCGTCTGAGGTTAAAATGTGTCGATATGTGTCCACAGGTGTTGGGGATGGCAGTGGATTGGGCTGGATATGGATACGCAGCGCTAGTTGCATCTGGTGGAGTCATTGGATATGTTAAAGCAGGTAATGAGAAAGATAGAGGTAAAGTTGGTTTTATATTCGGATATTCAGACATTCTCCTTAGTAATATAATTTCAGAAAAGTATTCTTTGCAAATTCTAAAAAGGGAAATCATATTAGCAGCCAATGACTATCAGAGTACAACAATGTTTACAGTCAAATAGATAGTGTTAATGTTGTGTTGAAATCATACTTGTATGCTAATTCCGATTGAATATTCAAAGTAACATGGTAAACAATATAGAGACTTCTAAATGAACGAATGTGCGAATATAAACCAACTTTACCTCTATATGAGAAAGCTTGATTAATTTATTTTATTCCAAACCTTTAAACCGAATTTGCTGGTGATTGTTTGGTTATGGTATAGTAGGCTAGTTTTACACTGAAACATTCACACATTCTGACTTTCTCTTTAATAATATCATTTCTGAAATGTATTAATTGCAAATTCTAAATAGTGAAGTTATATTAGCAGCCAATCACTATCAAAGTACAACATTGTTCACAGTCAATTAAATAGCGCTGTTTATTTGAAGGCATGTCATTTCAGTCCGAATATTCAGTATCATAGTTAATATAGGGAGCATGTCACACTGAGGTAAAGTTGGTTTTATATTCACACATTCAGACTTTCTCCTGAATAAAATAATTTCAGAAAAGTATTCTTTGCAAATTCTAAATAGCGAAATCATATTAGCAGCAAATAACTATCAAAATACAACAATGTTCAGTCAAATTAATAGTGATAATGTTGTTTTGAAGTCATACTTTCATGTTATTTCATACAGAATATTCAAAACAAAATAGGTAGCATGTCACTGAACGAATGTGCAAATAAAACCAACTTTATCTCAATGCGTGTCACAAGTTGTCACTGAATGAATGTGTGCGTATATAACCAACTTTACCTCAATTAGTTTTACCCTTATGAAACTTAACCATGGCTTTAGTACAAAATAATAATAAAAAAGCACAACCATGTGGTTTTTCAAATGTATTTTTGTTTTAATGGTTACACTTCTGGGCAACGCAGTGGCGCAGTAGATAGTGCTGTTGCCTCACAGCAAGAACGTCGCTGGGTCGCAGGTTCGAACCTCGGCTGGGCTGGGTCAGTTGGCGTTTCTGTGTGGAGTTTGCATGTTCTCCCTGCGTTCGCGTGGGTTTCCTCCGGGTGCTCCGGTTTCCCCCACAGTCCAAAGACATGCAGTAAAGGTGAATTGGGTAAGCTAAAATTGTCCGTAGTGTATGAGTGTGAATGTGTGTGTGGAAGTTCCCAGAGATGGGTTGCGGCTGGAAGGGCATCCGCTGCGTAAAATCATGCTGGATAAGTTGGCGGTTCAATCCGCTGTGTCGACCCCGCAAGGGACAAAGCCGACAAGAAAATGAATGAATGAATGAATGGTTACACTTCTATTTTATAATCATGTTTTGTCTATAATGAAACCATGGTTAATTTTAGAAAGTGATGTCTTTTGATAAGACTTTCAACACTTTATTTACTTACTGCTTTTTTTGGAGTAATTATTTATTTGTTTGAACAAACCACAACTGATCTATGCTGGATTTGAAAGTTTTGTCAGTGTTTTTGTAATCTTTTCTTTTAAACTGATTTGTCCTTTAGGCAGTGTCCCGTCTTTGGCAGCAGGACTTGTCTTTGGAGGTTTGGCTGGTTTCGGTGCTTACCAAACATCACAAGATCCCGGAAATATTTGGGTGTCTTTAGGTTTGCGTTTATTTCTGGATCAATATAGGCTGTTTCTGTATCTTGAAGCAGCTTGCATGTATTTTATAAAATTAGGTCATAGTGTTTACTACAACCATGTGTCTTCAGTGTTTTTATTATTATTATTCCCCCAGCTGCTTCTGGCACGCTTGCTGCTATCATGGGGAAGAGATTCTACAACTCACGCAAAATCATTCCAGCTGGTCTCATTGCTGGAGCGAGGTAACTAACACATCTCACAGTTAATTAGTTTAAGAAAGATTATCCATTATTTTTAATCACCCAAATCCCTTTTACAAAGCAGCAATTTTATGTTAACATTGCTCTTAACAACATATCGGATTTTCACTTTTGTCCCGTAACATGTCAATTTTTTTTCATTACTATTAGCAGTTTAACTCACAAACCCTCTGCAGTACCAGTTTTTTAAAACCAAATTTATGCGCAAGAACTCTTTTTAAAATAAGACAAAAATGTTACACTTTCATATGGACTCAAAAGTGGAAAGGTGGAAAATAATAGGTAATGCACTGAGTTGGTTGATAATTCAAGATAATATGTTGGTCAGATAATATGTGATGATTCAAGTTGATCTAGATGTTGACCTCGCTGTAATGGAGTAATAGCAGCAGGAAAGTTATAACCTTAAACAAGTTTGCAAAAAAAAGGTGTTAATTTTTGTGTATGTTTTGCATCAAGGAACTCACTAAATATGCTTGGTAGAAGAGGTTAATTATAAGACACTTGCTTTTACTTATGCTTTTGTGTACTGTTTGTATAGAGTGGCTGCACAGAGGTCTCATGTAACAGCACAATATATTTGTCAAGATCTGTTACACAGCACATCTTGCATCAGTTATCTCTCCTTCACACAATTAGAAGGGAAGTACCCCTTAAAGGGACACACCCCCTTTTTTTAAAGGCTCAAGTCTTCTAGAGTTAAACAGTGGACTTAACCCATTTTTTGAATGCATTCAGCTGGTTTTTTTTGTTCTGGCAGGGTCAGTTTTTGCTTGGCATAATGAATCGAACTGGTCTTGACCATTAGCATTTTGTTAAAGTTTTGGTAATTGTCCGATTTAAAGCTCGAGTCTTCTGTAGTTACATCATATAATAAAACCAATGAAAAATGACTCCAATATTACTAGAAACTATACTCCCATTTTGTCATAGTAGTCAAGAAACTTGAAACTTGGCATGATATTAGGCAAACAACTAAACCATTTTATTTATTTAAAAAAAAATCTAAATGATAGTGGCTAAACATATAATACTCAGGGTTCTTACACTTTTTGCAACTTTGAATTCCAGCACTTTTCAAGCACTTTCAAGGTGCATTTTTATGCTTTTCCAGCACCTAACAACCGCGGTAAATTACGTTTATATATGCTGTATGTACTTTTTCACATTTAAATCCATTGTGCTATTTTAAAAAAACACAATATGGCACTTCAACTTAAATTGTTGAATACTTTGGAGCAAAGATTTATTGGGATAGTTTACCCAAAAATGGTAAAAAAAAAAAAAAAAAAAAATTAAAAATAAAAAGTTCAGTTATTGGATGAAGCATTTTTTTAGGTTTGGTCTTTTCTACCTAAGGTTGATATCTCAAAAATGAGCTTACAGTCAGATTTTGTTTGGGTGTAGTACCAAACTTTCAAGACCAGTCGTTCATAATATTTCATGTTCATTGCTATTCAAAATTCATGTAACAAATTAAATCCTTATGAGTCTGAGAATAATCTTGCTGCAAATTAATGAACTCTTCCTATGTCAACTGTTTTGAAAATCAGTCACCAAATATGGAAACCATAGTTTGTAATCTTTCATCAATTAATTCATTCATTTTCTTTTCGGCTTAATCCCTTTGTTAATCAGGAGTTGCCACAGCGGAATGAACCGCCAACTTATCCAGCATATGTTTTATGCAGCGGATGCCCTTCCAGCTGCAACTCAACACTGGGAAACACCTATACACTCTTGCATACACACACATACACTACGGCCAATTTAGTTTATTCAATTCACCTATAGCCCATGTGTTTGGACTGTGGGGGAAACTAGAGCACCCGGAGGAAACCCACGCAAACACGGGGAGAACATGCAAACTCCACACAGACGTGACGCCAAGCTTTCATCAACATTACTTTAGGTTATGACCAGGGCTTCACATTAACACCGGCCAACCCGCCACATGCGGGTAGATTTCAGCTCTGGCAGGTTAGACAGACACCTCCACTAGCCACTTTGGCTGGTTGGAAATCATTTTTAAATTGTAGGTCTCCTGAAAGCAGGGTTCGATAATAAGCATGACCCAATATTCCTGCAAACGTGATCTTAGAATCGAAAAGCAGCACAACGAGAAGATGATCACTCGTGCGCACAGGTAATGTGATGCGCGCACGCTCCCGTTTACTTGCGCGAAGCAACTGTGCCTAGGGGAAGCACAACTGGTGCGATTGGTTCCCTTTGAAATAGACTGCACAAAAAGCGATGATCGTGCACCACGTTACAGTTATATTTGTTAATATGGTTTAATTATATTTGTTTACAATAACATTGCTTTAATGGGAGATTACTCCCCGTTTATGTCTAGTTAACTGGTGATCTGGGATTTTTAGACAGATTACTGTGCATATTTTAGATACATGACAATAATTCCTTTTTTAAAGTTAATGTTTTTTTAAAAGAAAAGTTTTGTTGAACTAAAAAGTGCACCTATACAGCTATATTTTCTTTGTTTTGACACTTTAAAACATTGTGGCTATGAAATACTTATTTGGTGTGGTCAGAGATAAGTTTGGTAAATCCTTAATTTTGAGCCCTGAAAAGTCGTGAAATAAAAACTGATTGCATTGTGACACAACCCATTTGCTCATTCACACTGAGCAAGCTAATACACAATACACACAAGAAGTGAAATGAATGAGAAGGCATGTGGACATAACACAACATCTAAACCAAGTCATTTTAGCATGTCAAAGTCAAATTTATGATTATAAAATATATTTTCCCAACAAGAAAAGTGTGGCTAGTGAAAATGGCGAGTGGCTAGTAATGTTGGAAATCTACTAGCCACAGCGGCTGGTGATCAAAAAAGTTAATGTCAAGCCCTGGTTAGGACTAAGGTACTGTTGTAACTGTATGTAAATGTCCCACCTGTCAAATGGTGACAGTTAAGGGGTTAAAGGAAAACATGTTTAATAGTTCAAAATGTATCACCTCTCTGTAAGTAGTTTGGGAATTTTATATAACCTATATATAATTGACAAATAATCACCAGAGAGATAAATACAATTTCAATAAACACTAACGTTAATTGTGTAAAATTTGAATATTTTTTTCTATCTTATGCTCATCTTGAGCAGCCCCCACATAGCATGTCGTGAATAACACGATCAATAATTTAATTGGCAAGGGAGTGCCCTTTTTAGACTGTTAGAGTTTAGGAAAAATCTACAATGAAAATAGTGCAAAAATGAAACTGCACTGAACACAATATAGTGCAAAAATAATAACTAGGTTATCCAGGAGTAGGCCAAACAGGGTAGGTAGGTAGGTAGATATTGACATATAACTTATTATTTGCATATGTCATCTTAACAGCAATAAGTTGCAAATGAGTTGCAATATTACTTTAATCTTAGTGAACGCAGTCCCTTTTGCGATGGTGTACGCGCTGCAGTTTTATGACTGACAACATCGTGATGAATAAATGAGGGATTAAACAAAACATCTTGTGCTTTAAATGTGTGGAAAATGCTGTTAAGTTACCTGCAAACTCCGTCCCTCAGGCTTCACAGTGAATTTAGTCACTTTCATAGCGAACTTTAACCCACCGGAAGTCTTTTATCCGCGCTTCGAAAAGTGTAAATGCTGGATTAACATTCACCACATGATCACTGATCAGATGTGCCGTTATTTGTAACTTTAGGCAGACAAAAATTGTCAGTGTTATTTTCATTCTCTCGTATCCATACATCCAGACCTTCACATTTTCGCGGCTCCGCCGGCTCGCAGCTGTAGCATTCGTCTGAACTGAGTGATTGACAGCTGATTTTAACCAATCCATTCGCGTTCAGTTCAAGAGCAGTGGGCCAATCAAAAGAGCTTTAAGGCGAGGCATTGCGGGCTTTGCAGCAAGTTGACATGACAACTGTTTTAAACTATACCTGAGCGCTGCGTTTGGCGTTAAGAGCAAATATGCCGCATTTCGGCCGCATATGCGACCAAAACGGTTGTAATTTCGAGTCCTGCAATTTTAAATTCAAGCAGGTTCAAGCACTTTGTCCAAAATCCAAGCACTTTTCTAACCTTGAAAACACTATATTAAAAATCAAGCATTTTCCAGGATTTCCAGCACCCGTACGAACCCTGAATACTAAATTTTGTGGACAGTTTTGGTTGAGCAGGAGTTGTTAAGCCACAAGAGAAGTAAAAAAAAAAAAATAAGCAAAAAAAATGTGAAAAACAGACTGAAACGCCAATTCAACCACCCAACTGCAATTTAAAGTACGTTTTTGACACTGATACGCAAACTAAATTTCTTGGTTGAGTAAAGCAAAGTGTCGCTAAAGTTTTGATGGATGCCAATCTATGTCTTACTGTTATTGTTTTTACCTTGACTATAGAGAGTGGTCCATTGGGTGGATATTAAAACAAACTAGGTGCACTCGACACATTGATTAATTTAATACTGTATTTCTGATGTAAAGTCAAAATCATCAACATCCTGATGTAAAGGCATCATTTGTTCCTAACACCAAGAACAATACTCATCATTTTAAATATTCAATGGATATTTGTTTTAGAAATAATGTAATATTCATTGTTCATTTTGAAGGAATTTGGAAGAAGGCAGTTAAACAAAAATGCTTTATTTTGTGAAAAACAGTGATAAATAAACAGCAATGGTTGTAGCGTATATAAAGGTTTGAAGAAATGTTGTTGCAGAAGCTTTGATATACATTTGCATTCACTCTGCCATGGTGATGCACTTATCTTTTGTGGATTTTAGGTAAAGAATATTCTAGAAAATCAACTTCTCTTACTGTGGCTGAAAGGGTCATTCCTTTGGCCTTTATCTGGACAACCTGCTTTCAAAAATTTTTGTCAATTTAATGTCTCACAATAATGCAAAGTCAGAGAAAACCGCAAGTTAAATAATGTCATAAGGCTATGCAATCATATTGACAAAATAAAAAGTCTATTATTTCATATTATGCTATATCGTCGTGTTACAAAATATGTTGTTTACAGTAATACTTCATTCGTCATATAAATGATCAATCTGGATGCAGGCAGAAATTTGAATAACAGAATGGTGGAAAAGTTGCAAGCTTGAAAGTACAGTGTTTAAATTTAGCATTTTATTTATCAGTATTTTATGTTGGGCCTACAATAATTCATTTTCAAAACAGTTTTATATTTCATTGATATTTACAGTTGCAATCAGAATTATTCAACCCCCTCATTTATTAGCCCCCGTTTATTTTTTTTGCCCAATTTCTGTTTAACGGAGAGAATTTTTTCAACACATTTCTAAACATAATAGTTTTAATAACTCATCTCTAATTACTGATTTATTTTATCTTTGCCATGATGACAGTAAATAATATTTTACTAGATATTTTTCAAGACACTTCTATACAGCTTAAAGTGACATTTAAAGGCTTAACTAGGGTAATTAGGTTAACTAGGCAGGTTAGGGGAATTAGGCAAGTTATTGTATAACGATGGTTTGTTCTGTAGACTATTGAAAAAAAATATAGCTTAAAGGGGCTAATAATTTTGACCTTAAAATGGGTTTTAAAAAATTAAAAACTGCTTTTATCCTAGCCGAAATAACAAATACGACTTTCTCCAGAAGAAAAAATATTATCAGACATGCTGTGAAAATGTCCTAGTTCTGTTAAACATCATTATTGAAATATTTAAAAAAGAAAAAAAAAAATTCAAAGGGGGGCTAATAATTGTGATTGCAACTGTATATATATATATATATATATATTCTTAAACCTTTGCCCAGAATTCCTACCAAAAGTGAGAAATAATAATAATATGTGGATATTTGAGCATATACTTTTAAAATGTCAAAAAGAAATAGTCTTTTCCATGCATGCGATGACTTGTTTCATAGTAGGAGATTTTTGTCATATTGCTCAACCCAGTTTTCTCTTTCAAATTTCTCATTTATGCTTTACTTTAATAGGACTTAGCACTGACATCAAAATTTAGGAAATAGTTCATTCTTATTTGATCTCCACTGTTCTGCTGAACCACTCCGCTGTTCACCAACAATAGTCTACTTTGTAAAATTTCCCAGAGGAAAGGCAAGTTCACTCAAAAGCAAATTCTTCCTTTACTCATTCATCATTTTAAACCTGTATGACTTTCTTGCTTCAATGGCACAAAAACATCATTGTTATAAACCCATGACTGTGAAGTAAAAAAAAAAAACTAGACTTATCGTAAAAGTAGTCCACATGCCTTTTCTGCTATACTTTTGTCATGAAGCAGTTTAGAGGAAGCGGGAAAGATAATCTTAAACATTTCTTAACTATTGCATAATGTGTACTTTTAACGTGTATGTTAATTTAATCCTTTAACTGTTTCTTGCAGTGTCCTGATGCTGGCAAAACTTGGAGCCGGAATGCTACAGAAACCTCAGAAATCATGATACTGAAACAAAAATCATGTCTGCTATTGTTCAAAATGATCATTCTTTCTGAACACCATTATTAGAACTCATTGTCATTATAGGTATTTTTTTTGTATAAGATGTACAATTAAAAAAAAATCTCTAAATTAAAAACTTTTGTTTAAAACAATGGCCATCTTGTTCTTATATAATACTATATTGTTCAGTCCAACTCATTTTCCGCCATCTACATTATACGCTATTATGATGCTTCTCAGTAGAGCCTACAGTAAAACTGAAAGATGGACGCTAATATCAGTGATTACACTGAAATAAAATAATGCTACCATGTAACGTGAAAAAAAAAAAAAAAAATTAATTTAAAATCAGCATTTAAAAACATCAAAACGAATACAAAATAGATGCAGTACATAAGATATAGATTTGCCCATTTCATTGTAAAAGAATAGCAGGCATCTGAACAAGACGATGTTTAAGAAGTTGATTAAACTTTTAAGTTTGTAAACAGCCAGCGTTCACCTTTATTGAACAATGAAGCAGCCATGGGCTTACACGGTGTGGTGGGGATCTATCCTAGTCGCTCCTCAAAGAAAAAGATGCGATATGATACAGTGTGATGTGTTTATACAGCATTTCCGAGCGTTGAAAGTAGTCCTCGTGGCATTTAAACTAACGATGGCTTCCATATTTTGCTGCCCAGTCAATTCGCCCATGCACTGGCTGAACTGATGGCGCGTGAGTGATAAGATTGGCAGAATTCTTGCCCAGGGCTGAGTAACTTGTTCCTTTAAGTTGGGTGCGTTCTGCTCTCCTTTTCCATCCATCATAATCTGGAAAAAAAGAAAGAGCGTTTCAAGCTTATGCAAACTCAAGTAAAGCTCCAAAATTAACAATTTCCAAGTGCCAAATAAATATATAACATTGTATTATTAATATTATTACTTTTAAAGAGCCCCTATTATGGGTTTTTGAAAATGACCTTCTATGTAGTGTGTAACACAGCTCTAAGTGAAGTGAAATATCCAGCTAAAGGTTAAATCTGAAAGTGGACAGTGTTTAAAACTATTGATTTATCTATAAAAGAGTCGACTCATAGTGGTTTAAACGAATTGTCTTGATAACGATTCTTTAGCCGTTTCGGCGTTACGTAGACGCGAAACATAATGGTTGAGCGCGAGAGTCAGTGGTTGAGGTTTATTTTTGCAAAAAAGGAAGGATCAGAAAAGACTACTGATGTATGAGACTTTGACAGAGCTCCACAGGAACTATCAATACACAGCTCATGGATTATTCCTCCATTTTGTAATGAGGGTTGGTGATCATTAGGCAAAGCAGAGTACAGGTAAGCCCTGAGAACATATAACACTTATACATATCGTGACTAAAACCACGCTAAAAACGTGACGCGTGACGCTTTCTTTACAGATTTAAACGTGTTTGTGAGCTTGCAATCCTGTCGTTTGTCATGGCTATGGCTACCTTCAGCTGTTCTTACACACGTGCGGCGGTCAAGGTTCAGAATAGTTCAGCTTTTGCCACTGTGTGGATTAATACTGAATGTGTGTCATTGTTAATAACAGAGCAATATGCTTGTGTTTAACTGAACTGCTTTAATGCACTCACACACACACAAAAAATCCAGGAGACTGGGGGAAAGTGAGGACCGGGAGGGAGGGGGTGCGCGTCGCGAATGAACGGGAAAACCGGGGGAGTTCACGGACGCCGCCCTCACTATTCTATGGAGGCGCCGGCTCTAATAACACTGGTGAGAACTGGGTACTGTGTTCTGTGGTGTCAGTAACTAATGTGAAGTTGTTTCTTTAATATACATTCTTATGTTTTCTGTTTTTGAATGTTTCTGTTGAGGACTTTTATTTTTGTGTCCTCTGAGGTGGAGGATAATGCGTGTGTGTGTGTGTGTGTGTGTGTGTGTGTGTGTGTGTGTGTGTGTGTGTGTGAAAAAAGAGCAGGTAGAGCAGAGTTGCCAGATTGGGCGGTTTCCCGTTCAATTGGACTGTTTTTAACTCGATTGTGCGGGTATAAACACTTATCGTGTTTTTCGCGACTGTCACAACCGTGTTTTCCAGATGAGTGGGCGGGTTTTTTTTTTTTGCATTTTGGCAGGTTTTGGATAGTTTTTGGGCTGGAATCAGTCAGCTACATCTGGCAACACTGAGGTAGAGTATGACAGGCTAGGAGACGCTTGTCGATTTCCTCCCGAGTTCTTGGAGTTTTTGCTTAATAAAATAGTTAGTCGTCCGTATTTTCAAGCCGATCGTCTGTATTTACATTCACCCACTGCCGAAATCCACGCCTTACACTAATATGAAGCGTGTACGCACTCTGACTACTTCTATATTGTTGATAAGCTGTGCTGAGACACTCTGTCTCGTGCTGAACGCTGTCGACCAATTGCAACAGGCTGTCATCGGGCCAATCAGCGCAGATTAGCTTCGCGTTAAGGAGGGGTTTGGGAACAAATGAATCACTGAACGATTCATATGGGAGTCGCTGGGAAAATTAGGTAAAAATAAATGCAGATTATAAGACCATGAAAGTGTTTTTTGACCTTGCATGCATATTAGACTATTGTTGGAGACCCTTA
The DNA here is from genome assembly GCA_903798195.1 of Danio kyathit. Classification (NCBI taxonomy): domain Eukaryota; kingdom Metazoa; phylum Chordata; class Actinopteri; order Cypriniformes; family Danionidae; genus Danio; species Danio kyathit. Next base: position 10,967,116 of record LR812542.1, read on the forward strand.
CAACCAAAATATGACCCTATTTAATGTATAATAGGGGCTCTTTAAATGAAAATCAAGCAGGCAGGGTTGGCAACATTCATTTTGGAGCCAGGTACTCATGATTATTATTATAGACTGCTATTGATCTAAGCTTTTACCTTCAGAGTTATCATTGACTGAAACTGTAGAGGAAGGTTTGGACTTTGAAGGTTTAGCTTTGCCAGTTTTACAGTCAGCAGTGGCAGACAGATCAACTAAGAGCAGATAGAAATGAAACAGATTTGAGTGGACAGACAGAATGAATGTAGAAAGATACGACAGATCTGTAAAAAGCTTATAAAAAAGCAAACACATGCCATATTTTGTAAAGAGCAAGAAAGAAAAAGCTAAAAACCTTGAAGGCTCTAAGAGAAATTCAAACTTTTGGGGTCTAAGAATAATGGTTTGAATAAAGGTGAACGGTGTAGATTGTGTCAGGTATTCAAGAGGTAAAAATAAATTAAACAAATAGACAATCCCACCAAAAACCCATGCGATTAATTTGAAGCAATGTTGCCATGTCAGACTTATCATAATATAAAACTGCTTTTATTTGTATTTATTTGATTTGGGTTTTATTATTATTATTATTATTATTATTATTTATTTTGCTATTTCACAAAGTCAATTGCATTGTGAGTACAGGGGATTATTACATTCTTAAAATAAAACATTATCACTGTGAAAACTACACACTTCACCTTTAAATTCAATATGTCCGAGCCATTTAGAAAAGCATCAAATGGTCATTCCAAAATGTGATCAGTCCTCAGAAAGGCAAAGTCAAAGCACAGAAATAATAAATTAGTAGATGCTGTAAAGTGTAAAACTGAACTCTTACGTGCATGTTGGTGTCCGAGAGGAGCGAGCTGAATCCTCTGGCCTACGGAACCCACTTCCTTCTTCTGAAAAGAAGGCATGTATCCTCCAGAGAGATTGTATGTTGTAGTTACAAAGTTTCCTGTGAGCAGACGTAACGCATTTTATTCAATAAAGAGGAGACAACATCTAGGGCTGCACAATACATTGTTACAGCATTGCAATGTGCGTATATGCAATAGTCACAATGCAGGATATGCAATGTCAAGTTTGGATTATAATAACCAGCCACCACAGTTCAGAACATGGGACTTGTGGGGGCATCACAAAGTATAACCCTAATAGAGTGAAAGATTGAGCAAATTTAAACCAAGCAATTAGAAAGTTTTAACAAAGAAGACCATACAGTGTTATTTTACATTTGATTATTGAATTTCTGTACCTAATACTGTAAAAGTCCCCAGAAAGTTGATTTCATTTATATATTTATTCAGTTGTATTCATCTCTCATTGTAAATAGTTTATTGTATGTAATGCAGATACTCGCCTTCCAAATAATCCCAATCAATCTAAAATAAGGTATTCTTTCCAAATAGAGTTACAAGTCATCTTGTCCTATTATATTTGCATCACAAATTGGCATCAATTAGCAACACATTAGCTATGTTTCCATCCAAAAAATGTGAATTAAATTCATGCGCAAAACTGGAATATTCAACACAATCTCACGGCAATTCGTAACTTTTTGATTTAGTGGCTAATTCGTATGAATTCGTACGATCTAATTCGTACAATTTAGTATGATTTGCTCATTACCCGATGACGGTTGGGTTTAGGGGTGGGGTTGGGTGCCAGACCCCCTTTTTAAAATCGGAATCATTTTAAAGTCAGAATTATTAGCCCTCCTGAATTATGAGCCCCCCGTTTCCCCCCCATTTCTGTTTAATGGAAAGATTTTTTCAACCCATTTCTAATAACTGATTTATTTTATCTTTGCTATGATGACAGTAAATAATATTTGACTAGATATTTTTCAAGACACTAGTATTCAGATTAAAGTGCGAGTCTAAGGCTTAATTAGGCAGGTCATTGTATAACAGTAGTTTCTTCTGCAGACAATCAAATATATATATTGCTTAAGGGGGCTAATAATGTTGATCTTAAAATAGATTTCAAAATATTTAAACCTGCTTTTCTTCTAGCCAAAATAAAACAAATAAGCCTTTCTCCAGAGGAAATAAAATTATAGGAAATTTTGTAAAAAAAAATTCCTTGCTCTGTTAACATTTGGGAAATGTTTATTAAAAAATAAATTCACTGGAGGGCTAATAATTGTGACTTCAAACAGTAATCGTTTTGAATAATCGTGAATATAATTATGACCAAAATAATCGAGATTATGATTTTTCCCATAATCGAGCAGCCTTACTTCAAATGACGCAAAAACAACAAATTTTCACTTTTTAGTGAACTAACCCCCCGTTTCACAAACAAGGTTTAAGGCTAGTCAAGAATAAATTGCATGTTTGAGCGGTTTCAACTCAAAACAACTTGTAGTGAAATGTCTTAAAATACATCAGTGTCATTTTCTTTCTCCAGGTGCACACCAGTAATATATTTTTCTAAGGCCATTTTTATAAATGTGGCTTAAAATAGTCTAATTTAAGGCCTAGTCTTGGCTTAATCTAAGCCCTGTTTGTGACACTGGGCCTATGTGTCCTAATAGTGTTTTTAGCAACGTGGGACATATATATGACTGTCAACATCTCAAAAAATGTGTTTTGGTGTTTCATGACCCTTTAAGAAAACCACCAAGTACAGCGCAGTTCATTCCAACATTTAACACATTCTAGGGAGCTTACGCATGAGATCTTAAGAATGGATGCGAATGAATTTAAAGGTATTGATGAAGTCTCAGCTTAAACTCATCTTTGATATGAGGTGCGTGGCTGTGCGCTCACCTGGGCTGATTCTGGACATTGGTGCTCCTCCAATGGGCGCAAGAGGTTTACTCATCAGAGCTGAGGTGTCCCAGAAGTCTTGTTGAGACTCCTTGTTACTCAAAGACTGCGTGTTCTTGCTTATTAACCCTAGGATCGACACAATCATTCTGTAAAACCTCAGATTAATTGAAGGAAAACAGCCTAATAGTTGTTGACGTGAGTAGCAATTTGCTGCATCGAAAGATCATTTGATATAATTTTTCAGTGATGCAATGAAGCTCAACAAGGTTCAAGTTGCAATAACAGTTATAAATAGGGATGTAACGATTCACCGTGAGCCTGTTGAAAATCAATTCAAATATGTAGAAATGTTGAACGAATCGCGATATGTTTTAAACAGAGGGGGCGCTGTGTTTAAAGGCGCAAACTCGCTTTACCTGCCCATCAGCGGCGAGCAAGAGGTGGGAATATGAATGCAATGAATATGATGCACATAAACCGTCAGTGAAAAACGTCTGTCACAGACGTCTATACGTAAAAAACTACAGGGTTTATACACATTTTTACTACTAAAATTCCATAAATTTTCCAAGACTTTTCCAGAACTTTTAGGTACATTTTCATGACGTAATGTCACATAATAAATAATAAGAAAAACAATGACGTTCAAATTTATTACAGCATATTATAGAACACGCAACAATCTATTTTGTTTAAATTTGTTTTTATATTTATATAAAATTCATTTAGGTAACGCTTGCACAGCACTAACAATGTGAGAGCAAGTTTTTGGCCATGGACTGAAAAGAAATAAAGACAACTAACCTACATTCAAGTTAGGCCTGCACAATATATCATTTCAGCATCGATATCGCAATGTGTGCATCCGCAATAGTCACATCGCAGAATATGCAATGTTGGGATTATAGTTTAATCTTAATGGAGTAAAAGTTGATCATCTGCATGCATTTTTAAAGAGATAGTTCACCCAAAAATGACTTACCATTTTCATTACACCCTTCACTAGTTTCAAACATTTGAGTTTTCTTTTTTTTTTAAATGCACACAAAAAGAATATAATTGAATAACTCCTACAGTATTGAAACAAGTGAAGTGTGAGTAAATAGTGAGTACATTTTGATCTTTGAGTAAACTGTCCCTAAGGCCTGTGACTGTGTGAACATTTCAATATTTCATATTTTAAAACATCCGGCCACAAGAAATTTTTTGTAACTTTTATAAATATTAAATATTATACAATGAAGACTATGCAGTGTTGATTATTCAATAACTGTACCTGAATACTATAATTTACTTTTGTCTTTACTATATTTTATTGATCTATGCTTGTAATTTATTTGTTATATATTATTTGAGATTCACTCCTCTACAAAATCCCCCAATCAATCCAAATAAACCTGTTAAATCAGTTTTTTCCGTCAGTCAGATTTTTTCAATATAGTGCAGGCTTAATTCAAGTATACAGACAGTTGTTAAACTAATTTCCATGACTTTTCCAAAACTTTGTGGGTTTTTCTGTTTTTCCAAAACTTTTCTAGGCTTGGAAAATGCCATGTGAAATTTCCATGACTTTTCCAGGTTTTCCATGACCGTATGAACCCTGAAACTATTAATAAGCCAAACCACACGGACCGGATGATGATTTGAAGCTCCAACGAGTGCTACGAAGATCTCAAGGTGCATCAGTGTTTTCATAGTGAAAGTGTGAAGATGTTTTTCAGACTGAAAGAGAAAGTTCTTAGATTATTTTTCACCTCTCCTTTTCAAATTAGTTTTTGCATACTTTAATAATTTGCTTATTATTATTGAATATTGAAAAATGTTCAAGATGGTCCCTTAAGTGTATCACACTGATACTTATACAAATTAATTATACAAGTAATATTAATTATTCACCTTTATAATTATGTTCAACTCCTCTCTCTATCCTACTAATTAGTCGTTTTATAATCAGTTTTTTTATGCCAGTGGCCAGTCCCCTGGAGCAGAGGGCCTATTGACCACTCTTGTACACACTGCTCTATGGTTTAAGGGAGGTGTTCCTTTCCACACCAGCCATCTCAGGCTCCGTTTACACTAATATGTTTTAGTTTTAAAACGGCCGACAGTTCATCAAGGATCTTCCACTGGACCTCATCTCACTACATTTGTTAAATGTGATATTTAATTCATCTTGTCTCTATTTAATGCCTCTTTGGTATTTTAAATCTATTACGTGATCTCAAGTAACGTGTTTTGCCTGAGTGCAATGATACGTAAATAGACTTAATTTATGTAACCACATACACATACACTGATTCTGCTTATTTGACTGATTGCTTGCCTAATGTATATTGTATCAACTTATTGTACGTTATACTTTTATAATGGCCATTATTGATTATTAAAACTGATATTCAGCTAAAGAGATACAGTACACTTCGTATTTATCGAAGAAAATGAAAGGAGGCAGTTATGTTATAGGCTCCATTTTGTTTTAAATATGTGTACAGAGAGGTTGACTGTTACATAAATATGCCCCCTGTCCTCGTTTGTTTTCCATATCAAACTTGCAAAGTCTGATCTCAAGGAAAGGATGCCAGACTGAACTTTGTGCACTTAATACTGATAAAAAGCCCCTATCAGATAGGCGAACGTCTGCAGCCACGGCTCTGTTTTCAGATGTCTCCATTTTCCCCCATCCACACTGACACGGAGCAGTAACATTTTAAAATAAAAACAGCCTCTTCATCGTTTTCAGGGCTTGAAAACTCCGGTGTAGTGTGGACGAAAGGTGTAACAGTAGCAAAACTTATGCATTTTAAAACTAAAGCGTAGTAGTGTAAACGAGGCCTCAGTTTTTTCTCAGCGGGGGACATTGTAAATGTGCAAAGACCTCAGTCAGAAAACATAGATATGCTGATATTTCTTTTTAAAAATGTAAACTCCCAGCACAGTCACAGTTTGAGTTTGTTTATATTAATGAGTCTTCTTTAGTTTGTATTATTCTTTTTTCTTTCTTTTGGAATTTGTTTTTAAAATAGCTATTTAATTATGACAGAAAATGCATTATTTTGCAAAAAATGTCAACATTTAAGAAAAAAATGAAAGGGCTCTTCACCTTAAATTTGTTTCAAATCATTTAGAAAAAAAAAAAAACGTGACTAAACCGTGAATCGTGAGATTAGTATTGTGAATTGTATCGAATCGTGAGTCTGGTGAATCGTTACATCGCTAGTTATGAGTGATGCTACTTTTATAAATATATATAAGTGACTAAATAAAATTGAGCTCCTACCTGGCATGTATCTGGATTGGCGTAGGTAATGCTGTCTGGCTGAGGAGGTGCTCTGATGACTGGAGTCTGACTGGTTCAGCCTGCTGGTGTTCGGTAACTTAGTTACAGTGCTAAATGTGTAAAGGGGTTTCTGGTCCTTGGGCCTGCAAAGGTTTTCATAACATAAAAAAAAGAAAAGGATGTCATCTTAAAAGCAATTATTACAAGTACAAGAAACACAAAATCCCTTTCAGAAGCGCCAATCCCAGAATTGTGTCAATATCCTTGACAATACTAAAACACACACACACACACACACACATATATGTACAGTAATAAAAAAATAAGTATTGAATTAGGGCTGCACAATATTTCGTTTCAGCATCGATATCGCATTGTGTGCACTCACAATAGTCACATCTCAGGATCTGCAATGCGGAGTTAGGATTATAGTTAATCATCAATGAAGACTGTAAAGTGTTATTTTACATCACATTTGATTAATCAACGACTGCACTAGGGTTGGGTCAATAGGTGATGCCATCGACCATTGCCGATGTTGAGCTGGCATCGCGATCCTCCGCCCCGCCACCGTCGCAGCAAAAACACCCGCTTGCGAAAAACACACTTAGGCTCCGTTTACACGAATACGTCTTAGTTTTAAAATGCATTTTAGAACGAAAATGATTTCTGAAAAGCCCTACGTCCACACTATACCGCTGAAAACGCACATCATGTGACCACACACTCACTCTGTCATGTGCTCTAGCATGTATGCGCAGTGCGCACATCTGAGGCTGACCTCCAGGCAGTTAACGGGTGCTTTGAGCACAAAACCCCAGAGAGCAGTGCACGTCGGACAGTTTATCAAGGATGTACCGCTGGATCACGTCTCACTATAGTTGTTAAACGTGATATTTCTTTAATCTTGTCTCTAACGATTCTTCTGTCTTTGTGACACATTACCTAATAGGTTCCTTCTGTCAAGTGTCAGTACACTGCTTCAATCTTTCACGCTTGTACTTAGTAATTTTAGCGAAAACCTCAGATACTGTTGGTTGGTTGCTGTTGGTTGTGCACCTTTTTTACCAACCAAGTTTGTCGACGCCATCATAACACAGATCACTCTGCCTATTTATGCCAGAGTCCCGTGGAAAAAGTGATTGACAGGTGGTAATTTGTGTGTAACTTCTCTTTATTTATTTATGATTTGGTTATGGGTTAAACAAAAACCATGCAGGTCAGGTAGTTGAAACAGTAGGCTACAAATAATTAATTTGCTATGAATTAATTAATCATAAATAATTAATTCACCGCCACCTATGATGACGATGCCATCCTCCATGGCGATGTTTCACATTAGACATCGTACGATGCCAAATTGGTCGATGTCCCCCAACCCTAGACTGTACCTGAATATCAGACTACTGTTTGACTCTTCGGAAAACCATAAAGCACTGCTTATTTCACTTTTGATTTACTCCACTACAAAATTATCCCAATTAATCTAAATTAATGATAGAGCTCATCTGCTGAAATCGCATTCATATCGCAGAAAAATAAAATATCTCCATGTCTGATTTGTCCAATATTGTGCAGCCCTATATTGAATAAGTCATGAATTTCCCTGATAAATGTATTTCTAATGGAGCTGTTGACATGAAAATGACCCAAATACAAATAGACCAAACAGAAAAAAAACAAATATGAAAAATTATTTATGAGCAATAACAACCAAGTTAAGAATTCAACTTCTGAACTATTTCAAGACAACAGCACTGTTAAAACTGTTTAATAAGACAAATGGTGGCGTGCTCAATACTTATTTTACTCGCTACTTTAAAACTGTTTAACTTAATACAATGCAACCTAAAGCCATGCTGCCTTACCCAGTATTTAGGTGTTCTATGTAAGATTTTTTTCAACACATTTCTAAATATAATAGTTTTAATAACTCATTTCTAATAACTGATTTATTTTATCTTTGCCATGATGACAGTAAATAATATTTTACTAGATATTTTTCAAGACACTTCTAAACAGCTTAAAGTGACACTTAAAGGCTTAACTAGGTTAATTAGGTTAGCTAGGCAGGTTAGGGTAATTAGGGAAGTTATTGTATAATGATGGTTTGTTCTGTAGACTGTTGATAAAAATATATAGCTTAAAGGGGCTAATCATTTTTATCTTAAAATGTTTTTAAAACATTTAAAGCTGCTTTTATTCTAGCTGAAATAAAATAAAGAAAGAAAAAATATTATCAGACATACTGTGAAAATTTCCTTGCTTCGTTAAACATCATTTGTGAAATATTTTAAAAAGAAAAAAAAAATTTAAAGGGGGGCTAATGATTTTGACTTTAACTGTATGTTCATTGTACAGTAAAAGAAATCAGTTTAAATACTACTGATATTAAGCTTTGAAAATGATCATACTGTGGCGTAGTTTTCTCCTCCTCAGGACCTTTGCTGGGTTTTTTAGAGAGGGAAGCTGCAGTATCAGAGCAGTCGGAATCATCCCAGCTGTCTGAGGGTTTCATGTTGGTCTGTCCCCACCTTCGACGTCCATTCTTCAGCCCCATCAAACTGTTCTCTCCTCCAACCACCTCATTTTAGAAACACAAAGCATCATTCAAATGATGTTCATATAAGTACTCAAGTGCAATAGAGATCTACCACAGGTTTTTTTAGAGTCACAAGCTACTTTAAAGGTAAAAGAAAGGTGGATATGCCGCAGTGGATTTATAACTAGGGACTTTGAGTCACATCTGCATCTGTTGCACAATGTAAATTGTTACTTGCTAAACCCAAAATAATAATAATAATAATAAATACACTGCAAAAAATGCTTTTCTTATTTGGACTAGAAACAAGGTAAAAAATCTGAATATCTAAAAATTCTTAAATCAAGAAGCATTTTCTAGACAAGCAAAACGTATTGTCTTGTTTTAAGAAATAATATGCCAAAATTAAGTGAGTTTTTCCTTAAAACTAGCAAAATAATCTGCCAATGGGGTACGCAAAATAGTCTTATGTCGAAAGAAAAAACAAGATTATTTTGCTTACCCCATTGGCAGATTATTTTGCTAGTTGTAAGGAAAAACTCATTAAAACTCAATATTGTGCTTGTAATAATTTGATTTGGTATTTCATAGGAACATGTCTCATACTTTTCATGTAGGCATGGGCCGGTATAGGATTCTAACGGTATGATAACCTTGGATATAAATATCACGGTATTGTGAGTACTGCTCTAAAATATATTCTTTTTAAATATCTGGGTAAAAAACAAAACCTTTTCCCCCTTTGAACACATTTTAATTAGGGAAACATTTAGATATTTTGAAGCAGTAAACATGTCAGGCTAAATATTTCACATGAATCACTGACTTCTGCTGTCTTCATTTGTTTCAAAAACGGCATTTTTGGATATATTTTCTGCTGGAGATACTGTTGTCCTAAAAAAAAAAAAATGTAAATAAAAAAATCTTACTCATACCCAGGGCCAGATGGAATCTGTGGATGTTTTTTGCTATTTCTGTGGAGAATTTTGGTAAAATTCTGCAGATTTCTGCGAAATTATTTTGGGAGTTTCATAACTAAAACCTTAATATGTGAAATAAAAAAATAATATCTTTTTAACTTTTATTTAATGTTTAATATGCAAATCCAATTAGATTAAATTTATTTGGTAAACAAAGCAAGTCTCTCATATAATATATCTACTAAAAGACTGCATTGTACATAAATCAGATGAACATTTTTATTCTAGTCAATAATATTACTGTAATTAATAAAAAAATTATATATATAAATATAGAATAAATGTAGTGTAATAAATATAGAATAAATATAGATTTACACACATTTACTAAAGTAAATAAACAGAATTAATGATGGGCAAAAAAAATCTGTGGAAAAGGAATTCTGAGGAATTCTGCGCGCACAGATTCCGTGTGGGCCTACTCATACCTTAGGAACGGTATTACAGAAAATGTTGACGGTTTTAAAACCTTGACTTTTCCAAACTGTGGTTTACCTTGAAAACGTTTATCGTCCCATGCCTATTTTCATGCCAGACACCATTTCAGTGATTACGTTAACATGGACATCATCGAATCGAATTTTTTGCCTTAATCTGAATGAAAAAATAATATGATTAAGGCGTTTACATGAGTTGGAGTTTTAATGATCCTTTCATGATCCTTTCATAGATCGATTAACGTTGTTGTGTCCCCACTCTATCCAACGTTTCCTCAGGAGCGTCATGTAATTTCGGGGGTTTCATTTTTAACTGCAGTTCGGCAGTTTTACTTTCATTCAGGAACATTTCATTCATGCCCCCATGAAAAACAGGTATTGAATGGGAATATGAAGTAAGGACTGGTGGAAGAGTGTTGTTTTAAATGGAATTTGATACTGCACGCCGAATGAGGGGGGAAAAAAACAACGTGTTGCGGGTGTCCTTTACTGACTCAGTAGGTGCAGAGAATAGCATCAAAAGGCTGCAGCGAAAAGTCTTACATGATGGTAGGGCTGGGCGATTTTTTCGATTAATCGAATTTACGTTTTAAGACGATTTAATTTTTTCATAAAATCGAGGTATTGCGATTTTTTAAATGAAAATATTAAAGCAGCTTTTCCACTATCGTCCCAAACTGTTAGACAACTGTGCTGAATTGTGCTGATAGATTCTGTGTGTTGGCGTCGCGGCTCTGTTGATGAGCTACAACAGCTGGCTCAGCGCAAGCACACTACCCAATTGTCGCGAGGTGCACGCGCAGTCAGCGGAGGCGCACGATGCAGCGCCAGGCGAAAGTATAAATCCAGCTTAACACTCAGGGCCGGCGCGTTCATAGAGGCGACCTAGGCAGAATAGTGAGCGAGAACCCCCCGGTCCTTACTTTTATCCGCGACACCCACTCCCTCCCGGTCCTCTTTCATCCACAAACCGGTAAGTTTCTATTTCACTTTCGGGTTGAGGGCTGCGTGATTGCTGTTCACCTAGAGCGCCAGTTCAGCTTGCTCCGGCCCTGATTACACTATACACATTACACAAAATAATAAAATAGGCTAAAAGTTTTATTCGTGGCTAGAGCTTAATTAATTTGATTGACATATAGGCAATGAGACCTTTACTTCGCCTGACTGAGCGTGAGTTTATTGCATGCTGCGCTGTATTCTGTAGCACAGATCGCTCTGATCTGGGTGAGAACTTTACCAGCGACTACATGCACTGCTGAAAGCTTTTTTTTCTGCCTCGCATCGAATCAACAGCAACATATATCCATGGAACACAAACTTGCAGACTCTTTGAACAACGAGGAAATAATTGCACCTAATTCAAAGCCCAGACGTCTGGTTTTGTATTTTATACCTGCGCACCACCTGAAGGACGGTTACGGCGTGTTGTGAATGTCGGCTGTCATCGCAGAAAGTCAAATCTTTCTTTAATTTGGACTTTTGCTTGAAAGCTTTACGGAGTGGCACAGTGGCTGTCCAAGATACTGTAGCTATGAATTAAATCCTAACCCATATATGCACCAATAAACAAGTAAAATGAATGAATTAATAAAATAAATATGGATTCTTAAATGTCGGTATTGTTTTTACTCCAAAAAAATATCAATACGTTTTGACAAATGTTTTATAAAAATAAATTGAGCAATTTCCAACATTTCAGCTATAGGCTGTTATACGATTCAGTTAAATATAAGATAGACATTTAAATATAGATAGATATGTAACGGGTTTCTGTGGGGGTTTTTGTTGTTCACGGTGATCTTTAATATATACTGGGTGGTGTAGCTACGCACAAATATTTTCTAAAACGTCAAGCAGGAATTTGTCTATAGGAATGTAATAGGCTACACCTTGTTGACCAATTTATGCATGTATGGCCATTAAAAATACATGTTCCTTAACCAGATGGGTTTTCAAGTTACTTATAAAGAGATTGTTACTTCAGTCATGTTGTTGTAATGTTTTAAGTTGACTATAATAATATAATATCGCCCAGCCCTACATAATGGTAATAGTTTAAGGTGTTTACATGTTTGTACTGCACTTCAATAATGCCACTAAAATATGAATACTCCACATGTCTTAATTCCATTTCTGTTTAGTTCAATTGTGACTTAACTATGACAGTAACTACAGTTATACAGTAGCAAAGACAAAGTTGGTAACATCCTCACACTAAACATCCTCATGCTGTTTACAGTATTAGCAGTGATATGTTTATGTGTCTAAATGCACCCTGAGTGCAAGAAGTTCAATATTCCATCAAGGTGCTGATGTTTACTCCCTCCTTAACTTGCATTGTAAATGCATGACATGTGCTTTACTGAAAAGACATTTCATATTTCAAATAACATACATTTCTTTTGATTATGTGTGCTACAGTTAAGTATACAGTTAATAAATGTGAAATAAGTATCCAACTGTTGAATAAAGTTGCAGTCACATTGCAGAAGAATGACAGAATGAACAAATCCATCATTTAAAACTCAGCTTTTTCAAATATTCAAAATTCAATCAGGAGTAGGAGGGTTTTGTACCTTTTGTGTGTGTAGAGCAACAGAGTCCGTCTGTGTGAGAGACTGAGGCAGAGGAATCTGCTGGAGTGGCTGATGCGAGTTTCTGCTTTGGCCTTTAGTCTGTGATGGCAGCACTGGTTCTGAGACAGATTGCATCTCTGATCGGAGTTCGCTAGGCAGGACTGTCTTTACCGGAGCCTTCCGTACATCAGGGGTCATAGGACGGGGACCCAAAAGTTGTCCCACTTGGAAATATGGGTATCGGAGTGCCTAAAATTATATTTAGAAACAATTACTACTTACACAAATAACAGTTCTGCCTAATGAGATCAAATCTTAAAAAGTGTGTAGATGTCAAAATTTGAAATAATAACCCTTTCAAGGTTGTGTAAATGTTTTATATTTGGGCTGATGAGCCAAAACTACTTTAATTCTATTCCACGCCCCACTTCATTGATCCAGGATGCCTTTTTGCATATATATTTATCATGCATTAATATTTGTGTCTGAACTGTGACACATTAGCATCAGATCTACAGACCACCATTATTAGGCAGCTGTATCTTAAAGGGCCATGAAACCCCCTGTCTCAGCAGGGTGTTTTCACACCTCTAGTTTGGAAAAAGTCAGGAAAAGTGGGCGTGTCCAGCTCCGTTTAGGTGGGAGTGTCGGGGGAGGGAAAGAGGGAAGGATATGCAAATATGGGAGTTTCTGTTTGGGCACGCAGACGCAGGGGAGAAAGACAGTAACTGTGTTTACATGGCCATCAGTAATCGAACTATTTGCCAAATTATTAATTTGTCGACTTTAACTGCAGTTTGGCACTTTCACTTTTTAATCAGGAACATTTCCTGCATGTTGCCTGTGACAAACGAGATATTGAAAGCGAGGAACTGCTGGAAGAGTGGAGTTTTAATCCAATGTTTGATACCGCACGGCGAATGGGAGAAAAAAAAAATCCTCCGCATTTCTCGGTAACTTAGATGACTCGGTAGGTAGCGTCAGAAAGCCGTGTGTATATAGACTATCCTGTCACAAAATGCGGCGAAAATCCTGCACGACGGGAAAAGTTTGATCATGTTTACATTTGGAGAGCCGCATTTACAGCGGATCTTTCAGTCTATAAAATTGGACTATAATATTGCAGTGATATTAACATACTGTAAACTTGGTAACTAAATCATTTTGACTATGGTATGTCTTTAAAAACTGAAAGAGCTCTGCTGACCACGAACTAACTTTGCAATCTGGGTAAAACAAAGGGCACTGCACTGCAAACGCTTACCAAATCTGTAGACAGACAATCAAACTGGAGCGGTGTCTTTTTATTAAAAGGAGACGAGCGGCAAATCCGGATTTCACCATTTCCAGATGCGAAAAAGCTCTCGGGTAAAAATGTTCCTTACAAACGGGTTTCTGTCGCGTGCGCTATAATCCACACGTGATTCCAGCAGCTCTGTCATAGAGGGAAAATGAAAACAAAACCTTCGTTGAAGCACAATAATAAACGCAACACCGACGACCCGTGTCTCCAAATTCTTGTTCTTTCACTTGTTTTAGCAACACAACGTGGCGTCTCTCTGCCGTCTAAACGCTGTAAACAATCTCCGGAGCTATCATGCATATTAATGAAGTTTCACGTCATACACAATAGAGCGCGCTGATTGGTTTGAAGCACGTCTTTCTCATGAATTAATGCAGCACTCAGATACGTCACAATGTTCTGGAAAAGACAGACAGCCACTCTCCACTCTGGATTTACACCTAAGTATCTCATGGCCGTGACGTAGCTTCAAAAATTCGTTTCAAACCGGAAGAACGAATTTGCTCAAAATAACGCAAAAACAACCAATTTTCACTTTTTAGTGAGATATATGTGTCCTAATAGTGTTTATAGCAGGGTGGGACACGTATATGACTGTCAACAGCTCAAAAAATGTGTTTTGGTGTTTCGTGACCCTTTAAAGAAAATGTTGAGTTGCCCACTCATAATAACAACTTAGTGGTTCCATTTAGGTGCATTCAACTTCTAAATATAATTCATCCGACATGACTTGAATACACTATAAGACCGCATCATAGGGCTGTCCCAATAATCGCAATATCGTAATACCTATGCGCTATTGATGAACCAACAACATGTGTGATTTGCACTTATCAAGCTTAAAAGGACAGTGAAAGAGAGAGATCGATTGAGCATGGACAATTACAGGCCAACTTGTGGCACAACAAATGTAAATGCACTGACTGACAGCCTATCTAGAACATGCAGACATGAGTAGTTGCACAAATTCTGGTGAAATGTCAGCAAAACAGCCTCAGATTATGACAAGCATATAACGATAGCCTCACTATATTATGTTGCGGTTTAAGTTTTGTTAGCAAATATCACACTTAGGGCTGTTACAGTGCGGAAACTTCTCTTGCAGTAAATCTGGATGGTTCAATAGTGTGATATGCAGTATTACCGCAAAACACCGTCACATTTAAAGTTTGCACCCAGCATATACATCTCTGGTGTCGAGTTATTATGCATCACTTATTTTAAATAACAATGAGACATGTTATAAAACATTTATCCTATTGCTAAATCCCAAACGCAACAAATGATCAAAAATTAAACAACATATTATTTGATTAGCCTACTCTAATAAACTTTATATTTTCTTTTGCAATTTGTTTCAATATATTTTTTACTAATAAGTAGGGCCAGACGGAATCTGCGGACGTTTTTTGCTATTTCTGCTGAGAATTTTGGTAAAAACCTGAGGATTTCTGCGGAATTACAGGGAGTGCAGAATTATTAGGCAAATGAGTATTTTGACCACTTCATCCCCTTTATGCATGTTGTCTTGCTCCAAGCTGTATAGGCTCGAAAGCCTACTACCAATTAAGCATATTTGGTGATGTGCATCTCTGTAATGAGAAGGGGTGTGGTCTAATGACATCAACACCCTATATCAGGTGTGCATAATTATTAGGCAACTTCCTTTCCTTTGGCAAAATGGGTCAAAAGAAGGACTTGACAGGCTCCGAAAAGTAAAAAATAGTGAGATATCTTGCAGAGGGATGCAGCACTCTTAAAATTGCCAAGCTTCTGAAGCGTGATCATCGAACAATCAAGCGTTTCATTCAAAATAGTCAACAGGGTCGCAAGAAGCATGTGGAAAAACCAAGGCGCAAAATAACTGCCCATGAACTGAGAAAAGTCAAGCGTGCAGCTGCCAAGATGCCACTTGCCACCAGTTTTGCCATATTTCAGAGCTGCAACATCACTGGAGTGCCCAAAAGCACAAGGTGAGCAATACTCAGAGACATGGCCAAGGTAAGAAAGGCTGAAAAACGACCACCACTGAACAAGACACACAAGCTGAAACGTCAAGACTGGGGCAAGAAATATCTCAAGACTGATTTTTCTAAGGTTTTATGGACTGATGAAATGAGAGTGAGTCTTGATGGGCCCGTGGCTGGATCGGTAAAGGGCAGAGAGCTCCAGTCCGACTCAGACGCCAGCAAGGTGGAGGTGGAGTACTGGTTTGGGCTGGTATCATCAAAGATCAGCTTGTGGTGCCTTTTCGGGTTGAGGATGGAGTCAAGCTCAACTCCCAGTTCTACTGCCAGTTTCTGGAAGACTCCTTCAAGCAGTGGTACAGGAAGAAGTCTGCATCCTTCAAGAAAAACTTTTTTTCATGCAGGACAATGCTCCATCACACGCGTCCAAGTACTCCACAGCGTGGCTGGCAAGAAAGGGTCTAAAAGAAGAAAAACAATTGACATGGCCTCCTTGTTCACCTGATTTGAACCCCACAGAGAACCTGTGGTCCATCATCAAATGTGAGATTTACAAGGAGGGAAAACAGTACACCTCTCTGAACAGTGTCAGGGAGGCTGTGGTTGCTGCTGCACGCAATGTTGATGGTGAACAGATCAAAACACTGACAGAATCCATTGATTTTGGCTTTTGAGTGTCCTTGCAAAGAAAGGTGGCTATATTGGTCACTGATTTGTTTTTGTTTTGTTTTTGAATGTCAGAAATGTATATTTGTGAATGTTGAGATGTTATATTGGTTTCACTGGTGAAAATAAATAATTGAAATGGGTAAATATTTGTTTTTTGTTAAGTTGCCTAATAATTATGCACAGTAAGAGTCACCTGCACACACAGATATCCTCCTACAATAGCTCAAACTAAAAACAAACTAAAAACTACTTCCAAAAATATTCAGCTTTGATATTAATGAGTTTTTGGGTTCATTGAGAACATGGTTGTTGTTCAATAATAAAATTAATCCTCAAAAATACAACTTGCCTAATAATTCTGCACTCCCTGTATTTTGGGAGTATCATAACTAAAACCTTAATATGTGAAAAAAAAATAATATCTTTTTAACTTGTATTTAATGTTTAAAATGCAAATCCAATTAGATTATCCACTTTATTTGGTAAGCAAAGCAAGTCTCTCATATAATATATCTACTAAAAGACAGAAAATATTACTTTACAAACTGCATTGTAGATAAATCAGATGAACACTTTCATATTAGTCAATAATAGTCCTGTAATTAAATTTTAAACTGAATAAATATAGATTTACAGAAGTTTACTCAAGTAAATAAACAGAATTAATGATGGGCTAAAAATCTGCGGAATTCTGCGCACGCAGATTCCGTGTGAGCCTACTAATAAGTAAGTAAATATAGTAATAGGCCAAATTAAAACATCCCAGCACACAGTAAAATAATACATATTCATTAAATATATTGCACTGTCAGCATTAGCTTTAAGCTGAAACTAGCCTATATTTCGAAATAGTTTTCAACATTTGAATGGACTTAATTGACTTAAAACTGACAGGCTTCGAATGTGCTTTTGCCAGATCTCCTTAAGTAGATAGGCTGCGTAACAGCAGCTGAAGGTATTTATACCCGTTCATCCACTGATGTATTTAACAGATTTTGCAAATGCTTCAGCTACTCCAAACCATCGGCTGATTCTGACCTCAGTTGTCCCTTTTGAAGCTGCCCCGTGACTTGTGGAGTAGCTGCACTTCCATGGCTGGATGACAGGAGGATGAAACCTCAGATTTGATTTATTCATTCATTCATTTTCCTTCAGCTTAGTCCCTTTATTTATCAGCGGTCACCACAGGGGAATGAACTGCCAACTTATCCAGCATATGTTTTACACTGCGGATGCCCTTCCAGCTGCAGCCCAGTACTGGAAAACATTCATACACACTCATTCACACAAACACTATGGCCAATTTAGTTTATTCAATTTACCTGTAGTCCTGTACCACATGTCTTTGGACTGTGGGGGAAACCGAAGAACCAGGAGGAAACCCGCACAAACATGGGGAGAACATGCAAACTCCAGACAGAAACGCCAACTGACCCCAGGGTTTCTGCAGGTTTCATCAAGTTAAATGTATTTTTCTCTAAATTGATCTGTCGATTCGACATTTAATATTTTTAAGACACCACAGACTCCCTGTACTACTAATATTAGTAGACAGACATACAGTTGAAGTCAGAATTATTAGCCCCCCTTTATATTTTTTTTCTTTTTTAAATATTTCCTAATTGATGTTTAACAGAGCAAGGAAATTTTCACAGTATGTCTAATAATATTTTTTCTTCTGGAGAAAATCTAATTTGTTTAATTTCGGCTAGAATAAAAGCAGTTTTTAATTTTTATGAACTATTTTAAGGTCAAAATTATTAGCCCCTTTAAGCTATATATTTTTTCGGTAGTCTACAGAACAGACACATCATCATCAACTTGCCTAATTACCCTAACCTGCCTAGTTAACCTAATTAACCTAGTTAAGCCTTTAAATGTCACTTTAAGCTGTATAGAAGTGTCTTGAAAAATATCTAGTCAAATATTATTTACTGTCATCATGGCAAAGATAAAATAAATCCGTTATTAGAGATAAGTTATTAAAACTATTATATATATATATATATATATATATATATATATATATATATATATATATATATATATATATATATATATATATATATATATATATATATCAGCGTTGCACATAGAGAATAACATCTTTATTCCGGGATTACCAGTCTTAATAAATACACATTGCATATGAAATAAATCCTATCTCAAAGCATTTACTGGGGCACTGGCGATTTTCAAATTGGGTCTAGCGACGCCCCTTTGCTACGCAAATGAAATTAAACTTGTTATAGCCGACTGTGAGGTGGCGTCTGAACCAGTAACATCGTTAGGTCGAGCTGCAAACAATGCAAGGATTAACCTGGACCCTATGATTAGCTGCTGCAACGTACCGCTGGTGCTTTTCTCCTTTCATATGCGACTCGATGGCTTTGAGCCCCATGGTCACCTCACCTCGACAACCGCGTAATGGCAGCACGCATGTGCAGACCGACCGTAATAAGCTAATAAATCACGGACACTGTCATTTCACTCCTGTTTTACACATCAGCTGATCAACTATTGGATGTTTTACGGTGGACCACTCTGCTTCCCCATGACACCGGCTGAAAATGTAATACCTACAGCAACTTTACGGTAAATTTAAGACAATTTAAGACCTTAATTTCCCGGATTTTAATTTAAGACTTTAAGGACCCGCGGGAACCCTGTTTTTAAAAAAAAAAAAAAAAAAAATGAAGGTCAAAATTACTAGCCCCTTTAAACCAATTTTTTTTTTTCGATAGTCTACAGAACAAACCATCGTTATACAATAACTTGCCTAATTACCCTAACCTGCCTAGTTAACTTAATTAACCTAGTTAAGCCTTTATATGTCACTTTAAGCTGTATAGAAGTGTCTTGAAAAATATCTAGTCAAATATTATGTACTGTCATCATGGCAAAGATAAAATAAATCAGTTATTGGAAATGAGTTATTAAAACTATTATGTTTAGAAATGTGCCGAAAACATCTCTCCGTTAAACAGAAATTTGGGGAAAAAATAAACAGGGGGGGCTAATAATTCTGACTTCAACTGTACATATCAGTCAAAGTGTCTGATTTTGAAATCTGCAAATTCTACCAGATAACAGGTATATGCACTGAATTTGTCAGAAGTCAGAATGTGAAAAAAAAAAACTGTTTGTCCAATCAATCTATTTGTTTCAAAATACATTACTGCATTTCATATGTACCTTTACAGCAGAGGGTCTTTTCTTTGGGTCCCACTGGAGGAGGTCTCTCATGATGTCTAAAGCCTCATTGGTGGCATTGGGGATCAGGGTTTTTAGTGGTGTAGGAACACACTGTGGGAAGCGGAAATTCATTGCAGAAGCTAGCTGATGACCCTCCGGCCAGTCTGACTGCAGGGGAAAATAACCAGCAATGTTTAGTACATGAAGCATAACTACTCATTAACCCTACATGAAACTAAATAATACTGTAATAACGATCAAACGCATTACAAACGAATCAAAGACAACAACTGATTATCTAAGCTAATTTTAGCCTATTTGAAGGATGTCTGAGGTCTCCAGAGGCACATACATGTATACATTTCCAACACACTGATAGTTTTAATATTCTGATTTAAATCGTTTTTGGAGAATTGAAGAGACACGGGGAACATTACAACCACAGCAACTCAATGCCCCAACCAACTTAATGAACAAGGCTTGAAGTTATCATTCTGTCGCTGGGGCTGAATTCAGTAGTTATGACCAATTAGTCAAGTCACATTTGTTTACAGTGTTTTATACAAAACAGATTGTTTCGAAGCATGTTTAAAATAATAAACAGAAAGAGCGCAAAATCCACTGTCTCAAATAGACTGTACAATCAACTTTAAAAATATTAGTGTCATTATTTAGCACAAGTCAGTTCAGTGAAGTTCAGCTCACTTCAATAGGTGAAATCTTGAACTGTACCTGTCTATAGGAGAACTCATTTATTAAAACTAATTTAGGTAACAGATTAACAATGTTTTATGGCATGAAGTTTGATCACAGTCAATTTTCATTTAACGCCAGAGGCAGCATGCGAATTACACAATGACTGAACAAAACACTGATCGTACATAAACACAATCATAGTTTTTTTATTGATACTATATCAGTGCTCGATATTGCAACCATTTTGGTATATGCACCTTAAATTGAATTATTCAACCTCAAAATGTATTTCAGAGCATTTGTGCGAGTGCATAAAATTGTTGCAGTGTGACCGGCTTTCATTCAGGGTATATGCAGGAATCCTAAAGGAAATTTCAACACCTTTTTAAGGCCTTCTCAGAATATTTTAAGACCTCATCACCACTTCAAGTTCTAATCAGTATCAGACCTTTAACTTAATAAACAGTTGCTAATAAACAGTTGTAGTTAAATAAATGAATGGAGCACAACCGTGCAACAGAACTCAGATAAGCTCGGAAGAAACAAAAGCTTGAAAGAATAAATTACGTGGTTGTTTTCAGTGACAGGTTTCAGCCACTGTTTAAACTCATCTCTCTACAACCAGGAGTACGCAAACTTGCATTATTCCATTTTGCCATCTGTTTCGCTCTATGCTTTCGCTACATGTGGAGAGCGTCACATCACCTTCCCGCGTTTGTCGCAAATTACTTGACATCACCCGGACAGAGAAGCTTGGTCGGACGCACACGGGCCGAACCAATCGGGAAAAATAAATATTTTTATGCTTTTTTGGAGACAACGCTTGAACAAAATTTAAGACCTCATAAAAATCTGATTAAGACTTTTTAATACCTTTTAAGGGCCTTAATTTGATTTATCAACTTTTGATACGTTCGTCAAGTGCATGTTCACAAAGAAAAAAGTATGAAAGGTAGTGCATTGGAGTAGAAAAATGTGAATGAATTGGTTATTATTAGCTGTCAATAACTCAGTCAGTGCCCTCAGCCTTCAGATGACAGGGATGACAGGGAGCTACAGCCACGAAAATGTAAAGTGCTAAAGATGAAAATAACACTGACAGATTTTGTTTACAAGATACAAAGTTACACCTACAAGTTACAAATAATGGCACATCTTATTAGTGATCATGTGATGAATGTTAATCCACCATCTGAGAGGATGCAGGCCATTTTTTCTTAAACTGATTGTCTAGAGAAAATGCTTATTTTAAACCTTTATTTATTAGCAAAACATTTCTTTTGCTTATACTATTATTGTTTTATAGCATTATATATATAAAAAAACAAAACACATATACACACACATATACATATATACATATATATATATATTTATTTATTTTTTTTTATAAACACAGATTCAAAGCTCCCGAATTCTTCAGGTATTCTTTTTTTATAACTGCAGAGCATTTGGGCCTTTTCTTTAATAAATGAACCTGTCCAAGACAAAGATGACAAAAAAAGCTGCTGCTTTAAATTGGACTGACTCCTATTCATCTACTGATCGTATCCGCTGACGGTTTCTTAAACATGACGAGTCACGCTAGATCCTCCTGTATGGGCGCGCATCCATTATAAAACACTCGCGCTTGCGTTATAAAACACTAATTTGGACAACTATGCTGATATTTTAAAGAGTTCACACAAAGAGAGCACGCATAGTTTGTGAATCAATGAAGATGTTCGACTCAATAATAATACAAGTCGCAGATGTGAGGCACGCACGAACTGGTTATAACTCTAATCACCGTTACCTTTACATTTGCGTGATGGTTTGCTTTATACAGCTGAGCACGTAGTCCTGGTTGACGTGCAACGGTTGGAAGTGCAGCCCACGGTTAAGTCTGTATTTTACATTGAGGCTCTTTTTGCACCGAGTCCGCAGTAATCAATAACAGAAAATGGGAAATGCCATTACACTAATCATTTTTATATTAAACATATTTAATAATGAAATCAAATAATTACAATAATTAAGTTCATTTTAAGCTACCTTGCGGCCCACCTGCAGGATCGCTGAGGCCCACCGGTTGAGAATCCCTGGTGTAGGCTACACTTATTTTTAAAGTGAATGGATAAAAGACTTCCAGTGGGACAGAGTTTGCAGGTAACCACGTCTGCCACTGAGGGTGCTTTCACACTTGGTCCGAATGCCTGGTCCGAACCCAAGTTTGATTGTCCCCCCTCGGCTGGTTTGTGTTCACACTGTCTTTTTTCCTTCTGAACCCCGGTACGCTTGCATCATCAAGCTGCTGTTTTGTGTACAGCTGTTGCTAGGCGACAGCCACGAAAGCAAAGCACCAAAATGGAGATGTACGCATATCATTTTGCTTTTACTGAATCTTTTGCTTTTGTTACCAAAAACAAAATACAAAGAGCCACTTGCATCTATCTGCCGCAAAAAAATTATAAACGTTCAGCACGCGATGTCTGCAGAAGTTGTTTTTGGTGGAGACAAGCAGACATTATCACTGTGTTTGCACTGGGTCAGTCCCACTTGTCACACACGAATGAATGTTATGAAAACTAAAGTGTGTTGTACAGTTGGCGGTTCACTTACGTTATTTGGTAAGTGAACCTTACCAGAGTTTGCACGAAAGACCACCTCTTTTAGGCGGACTCGAGTACGGTTCAAGTTAGGGCTGGGCGATATGGCAAAAAAAAAAAATCTCGATTTTTTTCATAAAGTTTGACCGATTCACGATTTCGATTTCGATTTTTTTTTAATTTTTTTATTAATTTTTTTTTTCTGTGTAACTACCTTACCAGCTTACCTTGTTCATTTAAATTTAAATAAATGCTGAAACTAGTTTTTTTCATGCTCACTTGTAAAAGAAAAGCAATAGTGTGTCTAAACGCGGTTATGGCACTCTCTTATATAGGGATGCTAAACATAGCTACAATAGAAGTCACAGCAGGTCATATGTTGTGCAGCTTTGGGCAAATTTTATTTGGAGAGAAAATGACCAAAATGTAACTTGAAGATTAAAAAGGATTGGAGGGGAAATAAATATTCAAATCTCTGTACATAACAGAAAAATAAACAATGATAATGCAACAATAGTTTATCTGTATTAGTGGCATGGCAGAAATATATATTTGGACAGGCCTTGTCAAAGTGAGCGGGCACTTTCACTAATAAGAAATATAGCACTTTTATACTTTTATAGCACAATTATTTCATAACAATCAATAAAATAACAGCGGTTTTATATCAAAAGTTGGTAATGATATAAAATATACTACATTTTGATGGTAAAATATAACCATTTAAACGATTTCAGTATTTAAACATTAAATAACGAATGCATCAAGTTAAATATAAAAAAAACGAATGA
This sequence comes from Danio kyathit, assembly GCA_903798195.1. Lineage (NCBI taxonomy): Eukaryota > Metazoa > Chordata > Actinopteri > Cypriniformes > Danionidae > Danio > Danio kyathit. Next base: position 10,990,941 of record LR812542.1, read on the forward strand.
AACAACACAGCATATCAGGATATAAAGGACTATATTTAGCAAAATGCTGCTCTTTTTATCTTTGTAATTTTATAGTTTTATTTTTGTTATTTTAATTATTTTTTGTCTTCATAAATAACTAACGAGCTATAGACAAATATCTGCTTGACGTTTTAGAAAATATTTGTGCGTAGCTCCACCACCCAGTGTATATTAAAGATCACCGTGAACAAAAAAAAAAAAAACCCCACAGAAACCTGTTACATATCTATCTATATTTAAATGTCTATCTTATATTTAACTGAATCGTATAATGGCCTATAGCTGAAATGTTGGAAATTGCTTAATTTATTTATATAAAACATTTGTCGATACGTATTGATATTTTTTGGAGTAAAAACTGCTGACATTTAAGAATCCATATTTATTTTATTCATTCATTCATTTTACTTGTTTATTGGTGCATATATGGGTTACGATTTAATTCATACAGTACCTTGGCAGCTACTGTGCCACTCCGTAATTCAAGCAAAAGTCCAAATTAAAGAAAGATTTGACTTTCTGCGGTGACCGACATTTACAACACGCCGTAACCGTCCTTCAGGTGTTGCGCGGGTCCCCGTCTCGCAGCTCGCGCGGGAGAGACAGACGGCTGCGGGACGCGAACAACAGCACGACGCGCGTGGAAACATTCGCGAAGCTGGCTGGCTGACTGCGGGGCTGTTGTTGCTCTAGCGGGAAAATGTCCCGGTGTTCCCAATGGCCGGTCCGCCCTGGCGCGCTTCCGCTACCAGCTGTGGCAGCACATCAACAGAGCCGCGACGTCAACACACAGAATCAGCACAATTCAGCACGGTTGTCTAACAGTTTAGAACGGTTTGGCACGATAGTGGAAAAGCGGCTTTAATATTTTTATTTAAAAAAAAAAAAAATAAAAAAAAAAAAAAAAAAAAAAAAAAAAAAAAAAAAAAAAAAATCGAAAAAAAAAAAAAAATCGAAAAAAACCGCCCAGCCCTAGTTCAAGTATGTGCACCCGAGTTCAGAAGACAGCGTTCACACTAGATAAACGTACCATACTTTGAAATCAAACGAATCATGGTGCGGACCAAAAGTGCTTGTGCGAAAGCACCCCGAATCTACACATTTTAAGTGGATGAGGTTTTATTTAATCCTTCATTTATCTAATTTAATTTAAACATCGCTCATTAGAACACAGCAGTTAAATTAACATCAGCTATTAACTATTAGCTATTAACCTATTCAGGCCAGTGAGCGCATGCAGATTTTTGATTTCAAATAAATCTGTTACTATAAAATGTGTAGTGGTGCTTTTAACTTTTGTTTAGTGCTACCAAGCAAAAACGTCAATTTCGAGCCCTGTATATAAAGTTGTTTTGAGGTACTACACTAGACGTGAAGCAGTAATTCCATTGCTAATGCTTGTAGTATATTAACTTGTTGGATTCGTGCTGTTCAGACTAAGCATTGAAACAGAAGTAATATTATTCAATAAACACTGCTCTTCCTTTTACATCATTCATCTTGTGCTCTTTTCTGGCTCTCAGCCAACTCCTGTATTGATAAGAAACTATAGATTCAGCCCTGAGCCCTGGTTAACAGCTTTGGGTATAACTGGCTTGTTTTCTAGATACCCAGAAAAACATTTTCTGACAGAATCTGGCATCCAGGGCTGTAGATCAGATTTAGTTAGCATGAAGAGTGTGATCTAGCAGATCGTACCTTCTTTACTGTACCAAGGACCTGACAGATCTTGAAGATCTCATCCACCTCACTGTTGCCAGGAAAGAGAGGTCGTAGCGTGTAGAGTTCAGCCATGATGCAGCCTACTGCCCAGATGTCTATGGGTGAACTATACACTGGTGACCTCAACAGCACCTCTGGAGCTCGATACCTGAACACAAACATAACAGAACACATTTTTTGTGAGTAGAGCAAATTGGTGCCAGATTTTTTTGTGTGTCAAGGTTGTATTTGGGTGGTTCATTTCACTGTGGCGACTCCCAATAAATAAGGGACTAAGCCGAAGGAAAATGAATAAACGAATGAAGGTTGTATTTGACATTACCTAAGCACTATATTATAATAAAGTGGCCAAACAGAAGAATTAGCATCAGATAAAAATGCAAAATGGTGTCAGTAAAAACAGCCCAGGGGGCAGTACACCAACATAATGTGCAGCTAAGCTGTAGGCGTTCTGAGTTTCCAGCTTCCGGATCTTATCCACCCCTTTCTAAAACTTCTCTTCCAGTCAATGTGCTGTTCTGTCATAATAATTAATCAATAATGGTACTACTAAAATTGACACACACATAGAAATAAGTGTGTGTCTGTGTACACAGGCCAATATTAGTAGTACCATTATTTATTTATTTATTTTTTAGTTTTGCCTTTATTGTGTTTGTGTTCTATTATCTATCTAGGTGTTATATTAGACAGCAATTTATCTTTTGAAAACCATATCTCCCATGTCACCAAAAACCGCCTTCTTTCATCTGAGAAATATTGTTAAGCTACAAAGCATGCCATCTATCTTAGATGCAGAAAATTCATGATTTTATGACTTCTAGTCTGGATTACTGTAATGCTCTGTTCGCTGGTTGCCCAGCATCCTCTATTAATAAGCTTCAGTTAGTGCAAAATGCAGCTGCTAGAGTTCTTATCAGGTCTAGAAAATATGACCATATCACCCCAATTTTATCTTCCTTACACTGGCTGCCTGTTAAGTTCTGTATTGATTTAAAAATATTGCTTCTTACCTGTAAAGCTTTAAATAATCTAGCTCCTGTTTATCTAACCAACCTTCTGTCTCGCTACAATCCAATCCGCTCTTTAAGATCTCAAAACTCAGGGCTTCTGGTAGTACTCAGAATAGCAAAGCCTACTAAATGAGGTCGAGTCTTCTCATTTATGGCCTCTAAACTCTGGAATAGCCTTCCTGATAATGTCCGAGGCTCAGACACATTCTCAGTACAAAACTAGATTGAAGACCTATCTGTTTAGTAAAGTATACACGCAATGTATCACATAACTGTAGGATGCATGAGTGTGCTCCATGGAGGTGAGTGGGCTTGACAAACCACCTGTTGGACTTACTCCTCCTGTCTTAATGTTTATATAACTCCTATTTTCATTTGTAGCATTTAATTTAATGTCTTCAAATACATGTTGAACAGCAGCTATGCTAATTATTTTCTTTGTTCTCCGTTCCCACCAGGGGATGCCCGTACCGAGATCTCTAGAGATTGTGCAGAGCCATTCATGCAAAAGACCCGTGTAAAGATGATGCCAACCATAGAGGACAATTTATACAATTAATACACTTCATTGAACATGTACACATCACATATATGCTATAAAACTGCAGATTAACTATGTATGTATGTGTGTGTGTGTGTGTGTGTGTGTGTGTGTGTATATTTACATATATATTTACATATACATATCTATCTATCTATCTATCTATCTATCTATCCACACATACATATATAGTGCATCCGGAAAGTATTCATAGCGCTTCACTTTTTCCATATTTTTTATGTTACAGCCTTATTCCAAAATGGATTAAATTCATTTATTTCCTCAAAATTCTACACACAATACCCCATAATGACAATGTGAAAAAAGATTTTTTGAAATTGTTGCAAATTTATTAACAATAAAAAACCTGAAAAATCTCATGTACATCAGTATTCACAGCCTTTGCCGTGAAGCTCTAAATTGAGCTCAGGTACATTCTGTTTCCACTGATCATTCTTGAGATGTTTCAGCAGCTTAATTGGAGTTCACCTGTGATGAATTCAGTTGATTGGACATGATTTGAAAAGGCATACACCTGTCGATATAAAATCCCAGGGTTGACAGTGCATGTCAAAGCACAAACCAAGCATGAAGACAAAGGAATTGTCTGTAGACCTCCGAGACAGGATTGTCTCAAGGCAAAAGGCTGGGGAAGGTTGCAGAAAAAATTCTGCTGCTATGAAAGTTCCAATGAGCACAGTGGCCTCCATCAACCATAAGTGGAAGATGTGTGGAACCACCAGGACTCTTGCTAGAGCTGGCCGGCCATATAAGCTCAATGATCGGGGGAGAAGGGCCTTAGTCAGGGAGGTGATCAATAACCCGATGGTCACTCTGTCTGAGCTCCAGCATTCTTCTGTGGAGTGAGGAGTACCTTACAGAAGGACAACCATCTGTGCAGCAATCCACCAATCAGGCCTGTATGGTAGAGTGGCCAGACGGAAGCCACTCCCTATGTGGAATTTGCCAAAAGGCATCTGAAAGACTCTCAGACCATAAGAAACAAAATTCTCTGGTCTGATGAGACTAAAATTGAACTCTTTGGAGTGAATGGCAGGCACTGCTTATCACCAGGCTAATACCATCCCTACAGTGAAGCATGGTGGAGGCAGCATCCTGCTGTGGGGATGTTTTTCAGCAACAGGAACTGGAAGACTAATCAGGATAGAGGGAAAGATGAATGCAGCAATGTACAGAGACATCCTGAATGAAAACCTGCTTCAGAGTGCTCTTGACCTCAGACTGGGGCAACGGTTCATCTTCCATTAGGACAATGACTCAAAGCACACTGTCCAAATATCAATGAAGTGGCTTCACAACTCGGTTAATGTCATTGAGCCCAGACCTAAATCCTATTCAACATCTCTGGAAAGACCTGAAAATGGCTGTACACAGTTGCTTCCCATCCAACCTGATAGAGCTTGAGAGATCCTGCAAAGAGGAATGGGCAAAAATTCCCAACGACAGGTGTGCCAAGCTTGTGGCATCATATTCAAAAACACTTGAGGCTGTAATTGCTGCCAAAGGTGCATCAACAAAGTATTGAGCAAAGGCTGTGAATACGTATGTACATGTGATTTTTTTCAGGTTTTTTATTTTAATAAATTTGCAACAATTTCAAAAAATCTTTTTTCACATTGTCATTATGGGGTATTGTGTGTAGAATTTTGAGGAAATTAATGAATTTAATACATTTTGGAATAAGGTGGTCACGTAAAAAAAGTGAAGTGCTATGAATACTTTCCGGATGCACTGTATATTATAACTTACATCTGATTGTGACTTATAACTTAATTTGATTGTAATGCAATAATATGCACATTTGAAAAGCTGCTTTGAAACAATAATTATTGTAAAAAGCACCATACAAATAAACTTGAATTGAATTGAATATTAAAATACTACTCAAATGAAAAAAAAATTCCAGATTCTATACAGATCTTTTTTCTGAATAGAGCTGCACAATTAGCAAAACATTTATGTTGTTCTGATAATAGTATATGCAATATATTATAATATTTTTGCAAGTATTTTGTATTTCTTATGTTGTGAATTTTAACCAAGTTGTGAATCCCATATCAGAAAAACCTTAGCTCTCATAAAGAGTGCTAATGTTATGTCCCAATACAGTGTTTTTTGCACTCTTACCATCGTGTTGAGACGTAGTCTGTGTAAGGTGGCCGAGAGCGGATCTCTCGTGCTAATCCAAAGTCTGCAATTTTCACCAGCTCAGGACCCATACATAACAAATTTTCTGGTTTCATATCACGGTGAAAAAATCCTACAGTATCACAGCAAAGAGATCATTTCCAGTTATTATAGTGTAAAGTGTTATAGAAGTTAAAAGTGTTGACATTTGTGTTATGAAGTTTATTAAGACCTGTTCACAGCAAGAACAATACATCTAAAAAATTGTCTTGTTTCTAGTCTAAATATCAAAAAACTAAATCTAGACAATCTTAAAAAGTCAAATAAAAATGAGTTTTTTCTTTAAACAAGCAAAATTATCTAAAAACAAGTTTATTTTACATACCCCACTGCCAGATGCTTATTTTTAGGTAAAATGAACTTAATTTTGACTACTTACACATATTCGGACAAATAACAAGATAAAAACTTGTTCAGGTCATGCGGCTTATGTGACGACATCGCTGTGTTTGCGGAGGTTCGCTTTGGGTGTGTGCGACATGATTTCAGCTGGCGCAGTGCACAAAATGTTTTGAGATTAGAGTTTGCGTGGCGCTGCATTTCATCGGAGTTGAATATAAATCACTTTGAAGAGATTTTGTCTGAAGAGATTTTGTCTGAAGCAGGTTTGCCTGTACAGGCATCTTTATGATCAGTCCATGTGTGATCATAGGGATAACCAGATGGACAATAATTCTTGGCTAGAAATTGCAAAACCTGAGGAATAACAGTGTTAAAGCCAAAAGAGGCCATGGCAAAAAAGGAGACCCAGGTGGCTTTAATACACAATTACAGAAATATGTTTTTTTCACTATTCATTTTGATTTTAAAACACTTGAATAGTTACAAAACTATAAGGTACAAATTATTTCTTTGATAACTGAAAAAGAATAATTGAACCTATAGGTTTACAACATACGGATGCCCTGTTTTTCTGACTTCATTGGTGATAATGGTCACGAATATTGGGCCATTATCGCCTTTTTAGAATTTAAGTACAGAACACAAACTAGCCAGACAGTAATGTGTCAATTGTGGAATGGGCTAAATAAAAATAAAAAACATCAGTATTTTTAGTAAGTGTACTTTTTTTGCTTTTATTCTTAAGGCTCGCACACACCGGGACGCTTTCTGTTTGCGTTTATCGTCAGCGTTTTTCCAGATTCAAACCAAGGCGATTTTCCCTGGTGTCGAGCATAAGAGTATGCAAAATCACTCCTTGACATTAGATGGCGCTACACAAGTTTAAGCTTCTGACACCCGCTTGTAACCAGGAAGAAGAAGACTGAAAGTTGACATGCTTGTTGTTAAAATTACTGGCAATTTGTACAAGCATGTATGGTCCAAGTAGAAGCTCCAGCTCTAGTAATGAAGAAATTATTATTGTTCACCAGTGCAATAAGCAGCTCCACGTTCATATCGCCTCTGGACATTTTCTTCAATGTGCACTCGCGGCGCGTCGAAACAAAAAAAAAAACTGAGCACGAGGCGTTTCTTAAAAAAATGACACTTTTACAACTGGCGTTTTGAGCGTTGGTGTGCACGATCACATTGGCATCCTTTATTTAGTCACGAGGCGTTAAACGTCGACGGAAAACGCGAGCAAAGAGTGTCCTTGTGTGCACAGGCCTTTACCATAATAAAAAATATATTTGTAAAGTAACGATGCCATCGTCCATCGCCGATAACGATGGCATCGCGATCCTCCACCCTGCCACAGTCGCAGCAGCAACCCACTCGCGAAAAATACACTTACGCTCTGTTTACACTAATACGTCTTAGTTTTAAAATGCCATTTTAGAACGAAAACGATCCACGTCCATCTGCCGTTTCACCTAGCATTTCTGAAAAGCCCTCCGTCCACACGAAACTGCTGAAAACGCAAATCACGTGACCACATACACACACAAAAACACTCTGTCATGTGCTGCAGTGTAGGCAATGCGCGCGTCTGACTCTGAGCTCCAGCAGTCAGCCCAGAGAGCAGTGCAAGGATGTACCGCTGGATCGCATCTCACTATAGTTGTTAAACATGATATTGAATTCATCTTGTCTCTATCTAACGACTCTTTGGTCTTTTGAATCTATCAGGTAATGTGTCATAGCATCAGTACACTGCTTCAATCTTTCACGCGTGTACCAAGTGTGTCGACGCCATTATAACGACACAGATCATTCATGCCAGAGTCCCGCGGAAAAAGTGATTGACAGGTGGTAATTTGTGTGTAACTTATCTTTATTTATTTATGATTTGGTTATGGGTAAAACAAGACCATGCGGGTCAGGTAGTTGAAACGGTAGGCTACAAATAATTAATTCACCGCCGCCTACGACGACGATGCCATCATCCATCACGATGTTTCACATTAGACATCGCGCGATGCCAAATCGGTTGACATCGCCCAACCCTAGTCCGAAATATGAACAAAAGCAAGTGATGCAACCGAGTTTGATTTAAAAAAAATTTTTAATGATTATAAAAATCTTTAAAATCATAAAATAATTTGAAATAATTTATAAAAATAATTAGTTAAAAATCTTAAATGATTTTATTGATATGACATAGTTCCGAAAACTTTCTACTTCTCTGTTTATCCGTCTGATTTTACAGTAGGTCTCTTTTGACCACCCCTGTCATTTAAAAAAATATCTCAACGGCGAACGCATCAAGTATAAAACCCTCGTCCATTTTGCAAGGTGCGCACGCACTAAGTTGAGGTGTGCGATGCGGCACCAGGCGAAAGCATAAATCAGCCTTAAGGTAACTTCAAGCTGAATGGATTCTAATCAGCTGTCCGTGTTATTGTTGTTTAACAGATGACAAAAATCAGAAAGTGTCTCCAAAAATACCGATCATTTGTTTTTCTCAATATAGTTGTGGTCTTTAAATTAAAACAATTACCGAAATCATTGTAGTTAGCGTTCTTGGTGTAAACAGGTGCTTAAAGAAAAACAAGTTATAGAGTAATGAAAAAGAAAAACTCACCATGCTTGTGCACAAATGCCAAACCAGAAAGAACTTGAAACATGATGTTCCTTATTTCATTCTCAGTAAACATCTTATTTTCCCTTGTGTCAGAGTATTTCACACACAGAGAAAAGACACAAAAGAAAAAAAGAAACAGAGGAAGAGGATAAGAGAAGAGTAGTCCCAAAAGTAACCCATTAGATATGTGAGACTCAGTGGTTTTCTCTTTAGTTGCAGCTGTAGGAAAGGTAGTATAAACTGAGAAATTGCTACTGCTGAGAAATTTCTGAACTGCTACAGCTGAAGCCACGTTAGCTTCACTAAAGGATCACATAGAAAAAGAAATGATTTGCCAAATGGGAAATGATGCGCATTTCAGGTTTTATAGGATTAAATTCAACTTTTTGGCAGCAAATGAGATACTCACACATCCTGTCACCACAGAGATACAAGAACAACTGAGGTTTTGTATTTATTTACTTTTTTCAAAATGTTTTGTTGAAAAAACAGTTCCAAAATTCAGCCTGTAGTAGGTCTTCATTTGAAACTGGGCTCAGACTCAGTTGTTCTAGTAGTGGACATGAATATGACAGCCCTGTGACCTACCATGCTTATGAATAAATGATAGTCCCTGCAATATTTGAAAGCTTATATTCCTGATGACTGACTCTGGGAACAATTTGGTTCTGGAGACAGAGAATCAGCACAGTTGTCAAACAACTGATGTTCATCAGCCACACTGACGGTCATTTAAACATTTTGTAACCGTGGTTAATATTGACATAACACCTATAGGTTTAAGCATAATTATGGTGGCTTGAGAAAGCCAACATACTGTTAACCTACATAAACTTATTGTTCTTCTTCAGTCTTCTTCTTCTTAGACTATTTTAAGAACTCATCTCCTCCTAGACCGTTCATACTACAACCACCAAACTAACACCAAACCTCCAAACTATACTGAATTCAGTTGCTATGTCTTTTCCAACTGATCCGACATACGGTTTTCCCAAAACTGACCCTGAAATTTCGAAAATGTCCCATTGACCCAACATTGGACCACACTTTGTGACCTCATAACTTTCCGCCAGACTGTCATATAGACTCAAGGTTGGGCTCATTTAACTGAGACTACCAATCTGCCAATCACTGAATACCTTTCAACTTACTAGCCACACCCTAACAACCACTTACGGCACCCTAGCAACTGTCCCATAGGCTTTCATTTTAAGGAACTGCCAATGACTTTACATTGGACATACTAACAACATACCCATTCATACTAACAATATACCAATCCATACTAGCAACATGCTAATTCATACTAAATTCATGCTAACAACATGCTTGTTTATAATAGAAACATGCAAGCAACATGCTAATTCATACTAGAACCATGCTAATTTATGTTAGCAACTGCCTAGCAACTACTCAGAACACCTTAGCAACCACCTAGCAACATCTTAGCTACCACTCAGAACACCCTAGCAACACCTTAGCAACCAACTAGCAATGCTTTAGCAACCGCATAGCAACCAATCAGAACAACCTAGCAACCACCTACAGGGCTCGAAATTTACTTTTTTACTTGGTAGCACCGGTGCTCCCAACTTCAAAAATTTAGGAGCACCAGAAAAAATTTAGGAGCACCCACCAAAAATGAATGTGCACCACTGCAAATTGTACATTAAAGTATTTATTGTATTTGAAAACAGCATCAATCAGGACTAACAAAAACCAGAAACAACTATCTAACTAATGCTGTGATGACTTATTGATATCTGTGCAATAATTCCAAAATGAATGTCTAATAATTATAAAATATTAATGATGATGATGATGTCAATACTAACAGTGAATAACATTTCTCATTATCATGCTGCCCTGAATGTGCGTGAATGCGAGTTATGTACTGTAAAAGGTCCTGCTGTTACTTTATGAAAAATAAATTTATGGTTTGCAACAAACAAAAATGAAGCATTGCAGTAATAAATATTTATTTTGCACGATTGTTTTTATATGCATGTCAATTTATTAAATAATATTTCTGCTACAAAACAAATGTAAGATTATAATAAATCATTCAATCCAATGGTGAAAGCTGCAAAGCAGTCATCAGTAAATAGAAAATAATATGCATCTCAAGAAAGAACGGACAAAAGAAAGTAAGAAAAGTCTCACTTCTGCCACTCTTTAAAAGTTTTGGTTTGGGTTTGTGTCATTTTAAATGCTCGGTCTGGTTATGCGCTGATTTTCATTTTTCTGTGTTTGTGGAAAAAAGCAGGCGTCAGCCGACCCAATATATGAGCAGGGCAGAGCAGAATTTTCGCGATGACCACCGGCGCAATACCGTTCTTTGTTATGAGCCGCAGATTCAGTTTAAACTTAGTAAAGGCGAGCTTCTTTGGCGATGATGTGTACAGTGTTACATTTAGCGGACATTTGCGCTGAACACGCAGTGAATGCAACGCATAGAGATTCGGGCACCTTCTCCGAAAACAATCGATTGATCTCGGCTGGCGCCCTTATAAGCTCCCTGTTATCTGACAGCGGAAAGCCTTGAGTGATTGACAGCTAATATGAACCAATATAGCGGCAGGGAAGTCCGACTCAGCATGTTTTTAGAAAAATATCGAAACAGGTCGCACTACAACCATTATATGCAGTCGCACAAATGCTCCCAAATATATTATGAGGTCGCATAGATTAAATTTCGGGCGCATATGCGACCAAAATGGTCGCAATTTCGAGCCCTGACCTAGAACCACCAGAACACCCTAGCAACATTTTAGCAATGACCTAGAACACCTTAGCAACTGCCTAGCGACACCTTAGCAACCACCTAGCAACCCCTCAGAACACCCTAGCAACGTCTTAGCAACTGCCTAGCAACCACTCAACACCTTGGCAACCGCCTAGCAATGTCTTAGCAACCACCCAGAAAACCCTAGCAACCAACTAGCAATGCCTTAGCAACCACTCAGAACAACCAATAACTGCCTAGTAACCACCTAGCAACGCCGTAGCAACCAATCAGAACTACTTAGCAACACCTTAGCAACAACTCAGAACCCCCTATCAACTGCCTAACTAGAAACATGCTAACCTATACGTACTTATAACTCTTTCAAACTTCTTAAAGCTACTTCAATTATTTAAACATTAAAGCTACTTCAAACTTTTAGATTAGGCTTTCTCAAACCACCATAAAGTTTGTCTACGAACTTATACTTTTCTAGTTTCTACTTTTTGTAAGGCATCATGGGCACTTAATAACAGGAAACAAGAATCTCATCATACCTGTCTTTCATGAGCTGGTAGAGGTTTTCTTTCATGTATTCAAAGACAAAGTACAAGTGATCATTCTCTCTTATCACCTCCTTTAGCTTGACCACATTAGCATGATTCAGTTTCTTCAGCGACTGCAACACAGAATTGAAAAATTCAGATTTATATACAGTTGAAGTCAGAATTATTAGCCCCCCTTTGAATTTATTTTTCTTTTTTTAAAATATTTCACAAATGATGTTTAACAGAGCAAGGAAATTTTCACAGTCTGTCTGATAATATTTTTTCTTCTGGAGAGAGTCTATTGGTTTTATTTCAGCTAGAATAAAAGCAGTTTTCAATTTTTTAAAAGCCATTTTAAGGACAAAATTATTAGCCCCTTTAAGCTATATTTTTTTTCGATAGTCTACAGAACAAACCATCATTATACAATAACTTGCCTAATTACCCTAACCTGCCTAGTTAACCTAATTAACCTAGTTATGCCTTTAAATGTCACTTTAAAGGCTCGTACACACCGGGATGCTTTTCGTTTGTGTTTATCGTCAGCGTTTTACGAGACGTTTTTCCAGATTCAAACGCAAGCGATTTTCACAGGCGTCGAGCAGAAGAGTGTGCAAAATCACTCCTTGACGTTAGATGGCGCTACACAACTTTAAGCTTCTGACACCCGCTTGTAACACAGAAGAAGAAGACAAAGTTAACACGCTTGTTGTTGTGTATGGTTCAAGTAGCAGCTCCAGCTCTAGCGATGAAGAAATTATTATTGTTCACCAGTGCAAAAAGCAGCTCCACGTTCATATCACCTCTGGCATCTTCTTCAATGTGCGCTCGCATTGACAGTTTTGTGCTTGAGCGCCTCCAAGTGCTGTTTACTGTAACTTCAGCAGCTCCGTGCACGTGAACAAAAGTGCCAATCTGATTGGTGGAGAAGGTTTTGATGCGTCGCGTCAAAACAAAAAACGAGCATGAGGCGTTTTTTTTTAAATGATGCTTTTGCGCCTGCCGTTTTGCGCGTTGGTGTGAACGATCACATTGGCGCCCTTTACTTAGTCACGAGGCATTAAACGTCAACGGAAAACGCGAGTAAAAAAACGTCTCGGTGTGCACGGGCCTTAAGCTGTTTAGAAGTGTCTTGAAAAATATCTAGTAAAATATTATTTACTGTCATCATGGCAAAGATAAAATAATTCAGTTATTAGAGATGAGTTATTAAAACTATTATGTTTAGAAATGTGTTGAAAAAATCTACTCTCCGTTAAACAGAAATTGGGGAAAAAAATAAATAGGGGGGCTAATAATACTGACTTCAACTGTACTAACATCTAACTTCTATTTGTGCAACATCAAGACTGGGAAAAAGAAAGAAAGAATAATGTCGATTAACAACCACTATATGAAGCACTTAAATGTATTTATTTTGAATTTGTGATACTGATAATCAAAGCAAAAAAATACATTTAAAATAAATGTATGAATCTAATGTGTGAAGTGCAAATAAAACTGTATTTCTTATGCCGAGTTCAGACTGCATGATTTTAGCCCCAATTTTGACTATCGACAGGTTTTGAGAAAATTGGCTGAAATCACAGGCAAACCAGTGCTCGTTTACGCGGGTAACAATCAATCAGTGTGAACTATCAAAGGCGCAATCTGAGAGAATTGCAGATGAGTCGCAGATGCCCATGAGATATTTGGCATGCTAAATATAACACACCTTTTACCCACAGCATATAAATGATTAACTACATGAGACAAACAAAAAAATAATGTGATTTTTTTAACTATATTTTGATTTATTATGACACTGTTATACACCTTTTCTTTTCAATGGGTTAAAGTTATTTAAAAAAAAAAGGCTGTTGAAATAAAAGAAATTCACTATTTCTCTTACTTTTATGCTATTTAGGAGCCATGTGCACCCACTGACAGGTCTCTATCTCTCTCTAAAGTTGCTTTATTGACATGACATTTATAATGTCATGCCAATAAAGCATAATATAGTACAGTATTGCCAAAGCATTTTAAATATGTATAAAGTATGTAATATATTAACATCATTAAATAAATTAAAATATACAGCAAATGAGAAATAAATAACAGAAAAAAAAGGAATAAAAATAGACATTATTGCTAAAAATTATAATAATTATTAGAATAAAAAGTGTAGATTATTTAAATAAGGCAAATTAGTTGATTAGCTAATTCTAATTGTGTACAGATATTCTGCAGCCAAGTTTATCTGAATCGTTTACTAAATGATTAATCATTTAATGTTTCTCTCGCGGCTGTGCGTGCGCAGTCTGCAGTGAAAAGGTCATGCAAAAACGCATAAAAAAAACAGCAACTTTAGAAACCGAAAGTAAAACCCAAATCCTGGACATTTTAGGAGATTCAGAAACTACGGTCGGACGCATTTTTGGCGCAAAAGGTGCATCTCTGTGGGTCTGCAGAGCATGCGAGTGTTGACAGTTCAGCAGTAGGAAACGTGCAGAGCGAGAAAAGATTTTCCACTGGTTAATCGATCGTGAATGTTTGGCTTACTTGAACGGATACAAAAAGTGTAAAAGGATAATAATAATAGTATTATTCATGCGTCACCACCAAATATACTTGGGCGGCCGTTAATATACCTGGGCGGCCCGGTAAAGTAAAAGTATATGTGTGGGAAGCACTGCATTTGAGACGAAGCTATTGCCATACTACTGAAAGCAGCAGCGGATAGTTTACCTCAGATCTTGAAAATAAAATAAACCGTTTGAAATTAAACTTTAGAACTGTGACTCAGTGCAAGCCAACACATATCAGTGATTCAGCATGGGTATTTAATAATGTTAAAGTGGTTTAATATGTATTAATTCGATTATAAACCTTACCATTACGTTGGAGTGCAGTTAGTGCACTATTCTGTGCTTCTGAATGGCTGTATTTAAATTTCTGTCGTGTTTCGTCTGGTGCAAATACCCAAATTGATTATCACTGCAAATCTCGTCACATAAAGTGTCGTTATGACACTTACCTAATGTTTACATTCGTAATGTATATATTATTCCGAGGTGCGGAAATATAACTGGCTAAACTGGAACTGGGCGGGTTTAAATAACCAAAACAATGACAGCTGTTCTGGCACGTAACACACATTTTCAAAGCAGAATAATTGACTTCAGCCTTGTTTTTCAGATAAACATGTTCACTTAGCATGTTTCTTAAATATCTCCAAACATATTATGGTATTTTCATGCTTTAGAAGAGTCAAAAACTTACATACAGCACCTTTAAAGAAACAACTTGTAGTTGACTATTGAAGGCTTTTAAACTACTTTAAAGAAAGACAAAGTTGTGTTCACTGAGTTTGCACCTTGACTTCTCTCAGATTCATGCACTCCTCCCAAGAGTAGAACTTCCTCTTCATTCTGTAAGAAAAACAATGAATGCTCTCATCTCCATGGTTTCATTACTAACAAACGGCTTAGGAAAATCAGAATCACCACCCCATTATCATTAGAACAATGCTAATATACCTTTACATGTGATTTCAATAGGTTGCATTCATGAATATACAGACTCATATTTTCAGTCTCAGAATCAAATTAACACAGATAAAAAAATAATAATAAAAAAAAAAACATTCACAGACATATTAATTTGCCATTTTTCTACTTATGTAATAACAATTTATTTTATCTTACTTTGTTTCTATACTGACCAGATCTAGTCTATCAGATTTTCCAGCTTAATAATACTTAAAATAACAGCACTTCAGCAGCTGGTATACAGGCCTGAATGAGAGCTGAGCCTGAAAATCCATGTGGAATTATGTAAGAGACAGCAGCACTGAAACTTTCACTGTCACCCAGGCCACTTTCACTGTCACCCAGGTATCAGTTTGCCTAGTGACTGCCTTTTCGTGCACAGGTACTACTACACCAAAGAAGGGCATTTATAATTCACATCACCAGCCCCCATTCAATGACCAGACCGGTGTGTTGGGTGAAACTGCACTAAGATGCATTCTCAAGAGAAAGTCTGGGTAAAGCAGGTTTGATATGACATTTATAATAACCAAAGTATCAAATATAACATATAGACACATACTGGAAGTCTATGAAAATGTTCTTTTGGTTGTTTTTGTCAGCATGATTTAATATCAAGGGTTTGGGAAATTTAGGCTTAAGAGCTATATTCTGAAACATACAAACACAAGAGTCTGATTTATAGTGGACCCTTTAGAAGAGAAAACACGAGAACGATTACAGTAAACCACACCATGGTTCTCATTACTAAACCAGCAATGAGGCTCTCTCTTATTACAATACATGGGTGGCTAAACTGCGTTTTACAAGTAAGTTTACATATTCTTTTCATAAGCTGATTTATAAGTGAAACAGCATTGTTTCATAATACAAAAACTAGTTTAAGACAGGTACAGGTGTTAATGTTATTAAAATAAGTGCCTGCATATTGAATGGATTACAGATATACTGGTCGTTTGATCAGTTGTGTTTAGGTATTGTATAATTTTTTGCCGGATTGCTAATTTTTTTTAGGAATGGCATATATTTTACATCTATTTTGAAGCGTGTATTTATTTTTTATTGATACATGTTTTAAAAACATTTTTAGGGTGACAATTTTACAGTCCAGGGGCTGCAGATGCAAAACAGCATTCTGGCTAATACGGTCAAACTGTACAAATGAACCTGAAATAAAATAAAACAGAACTTTAAACATCGATTTTAAACATCAAGAAATGTCCATCAAAATTTTGATAAAAACTCAAAAATGTGGCTTTTTCTTAAAAACTCAAAAATTCTGCATGTTGACTGAAAGCTAATTTAGTTTGTGTGAAAGTCAGAGCATAGTGGTTTTCTCTCGCTTTAAGCTCCACCACCACTCCATTATTACATTATTAAATCAAACAAATGTGAACTATTCAATGCATAATGATCACAGCACACTAAGCTGAGGAATTTATTTTTATATATAACCTATAAAAACAAAAACTATTATACACTCAAGGGCCACTTTATAAGGTACACCTGTCCAACTGATGGTTAATGCAAATTTCTAATCAGCCAAACACATGGGAGCAACTCAATGCATTTAGGCATGTAGACATGGTCAAGACGATCTGCTGCTGTTCAAACCGAGCATCAGAATGGGGAAGAAAGGTGATTTAAGTGGCATGGTTGGTGCCAGAAGGGCTTGTCTGAGTATTTCAGAAACTGCTGATCTACTGGGATTTTCACGCACAACCATTTCTAAGGTTTACAGAGAATGGTTCAAAAAAAGAGAAAATATCCAGGGAGCGGCTGTTCTGTGGGCACAAAAGCCTTGTTGATGCCAGAGGTCAGAGGAGAATGGTCAGACTGGTTCGAGCTGATAGAAAGGCAATAGTAACTCAAATAACCACTCGTTACAACCGAGGTATGCAGAAGAGCATCTCTGAATCCACAACACTTCGAACCTTGAGGCGGATGGGCTACAGCAGCAGAAGACCACACCGGGTGCCACTCCTGTCAGCTAAGAACAGGAAACTGTGGCTACAATTCACACAGGCTCACCAAAATTGCACAACAGAAGATTGGAAAAACGTTGCCTGGTCTGATGAGTCTCGATTTCTGCTGCAACATTCGGATGGTAGGGTCAGAATTTGGCATCAACAACATGAAATCAATTGTATCAACGGTTCAGGCTGGTGGTGGTGATGCAATGGTGTGTGAGATATTTTCTTGGCACACTTTGGACCCATTAGTAACACTGATGGCAACTTCCAGCAGGATAACGCACCATGTCATAAAGCAAGAATCATCTCAGACTGGTTTCTTGAACATGACAATGAGTTCACTGTACTCAAATGGCCTCCACAGTCGCCAGTTCTCAATCCAATAAAGCACCTTTGGGATGTGGTGGAACGGCAGATTCGTATCATGCGATGTGCAGCCGACAAATCTGCAGCAACTGGGTGATGCTATCCTGTCAATATGGAGCAAAATCTCTGAGGAATATTTCCAGTACCTTGTTGAATCTATGCCATGAAGGATTAAGAGTAGATGAAGGATTAGGATTTTAAAGGCAAAAGGGGGTCCAACCTGCTACTAGTAAGGTGTACCTTATAAAGTGGCGAGTGTATATACACTGCAAAAAATGCTTTCTTACTTAGATTTGTTGTCTTATTTCTTGTCCAAATATATTAAAAAAATTATTAAGGAATAGTTTGACTCATTATTTCTGAAAACAAGACAAAACTTTTTGCTTGTGTAAAAAATGATTCTTGATTTAAAGGTCCCATGAAATTAAAATACAGTGTTTTAGATGTTAGTATCAGTATTGTTATTTCTTAAGATATCTATAAGCTAGTGTGCTCCAAAACAGTGACAACATTTACGTTTGATTGATTTATGAATGAACGGTTGTACTCACGTCACCTCATACTATAGTTTCACATCAAATCATAACCAATCAAATGCACTCTAGTATCTTACATGCCCCACCCACTTTTAGCCATTTGTCATTTGCTTTTCATTTGATGCACTTGAGCTCAACCACTCTCACTGGCAGAGCGGTGATAAAACAAAACGCTATTGGTTGTTTTTAAAAATAGGGAGGACCTACACTATGTCTCACCCTCTCTTTGTGTTTTAGTTGAGATTACATTAAACATTGAATAAAATGCATATTTCAAAGCCCTTCATGGGACCTTTAAGAATTTTTAGAAACAAGACAAACATTCTAAGTAAGAAAATCATTTATTGCAGTGCACAATGCTTTAAATAAAAGTCAACACAGGCACCACGTAAAAGTCTTAACACTGCAAATGCATCTAACGTGTTTAAACAAGCTTCTGTAAAGATCAGACCTACATATGACAGACATCAAAATCAAATCTTGATTCAAAGCTTTCAGAAACTGCCTTTGATAAGCAGGATGCCATATGACCAACATGCATCGGAAACCTGGCTAACAACATTGTGGCTAAAGCCTTCAAACTGATGTCAACACAAAAAGTCCGCCACTCCAAATGTGGAAGCAAATGGTCAGATTTTGATTTAAAATGACCTTAAAAAAATAAAATAAAATAAAATAAAATAAAAATAATAATAATAATAATATATATATATATAAGGGACTAAGCCAAAAAGAAAATGAATGAATGAATATATACATTCATATATATATGCTCACCTAAAAAATAACAATGTGTGCACTGCTTTGCTAGCAAAATAAACATTCTGATTTCACATGGACTTTAAAGCATGATAAGCTAATTCATTCTTTTATTTAACCATGTTTTGGCTTACTTGAATTTGTTCTATATTATCAGACCTCATGTTGCATCATGTAAGAAGCCTAACTTTCCTTGGATGTCAGTCAATGTGTCAATGATTAGCAGGGAAGAAATACAAATTATTTTAGACACAGCCTATTTGTCTGACACACCTCTTGATGGCCACTAGTTCTCCAGACTCGTTGCTCTTCCCCATTAGAACACTGCCATAGGTTCCATCGCCCAGCTGCTTGAGTGTTGTGTAACGGTTCATTTTCACCTTTTCACCCGGAGAAACAGTACTGACAGACGGGCGTCTCTCCTCTCAGATTATCTGATCATTGCTATCCTGTCGACAAACTTTGGAGAAGTCAAGCAAGGAATGCCACTCCATCCCACTGTTGGCACTGAAAACAAAAACAGAAAATACAACATAACAGTTTACTGTACCTATTCAGCAACAGCACTGTAGTGCACACTTTAAATTATAAATTGAAGACTTTTTATTCATGTAATCAATTTAAAAAAAAAAAATACACATTTTTTGTATACAAATTGTCTTTGAATGATGTTGGTCAGTGGTATTTGGGTAATAATGGTAAGTCTAATGTATCCAAGTATGTTTTTTTTAAAGATTTTAGTTTACAGACTGCATGAAACAGAAGTTGTGAGTAGGGCTGGGCGATAACGTAAATAAATGATCCCGATATCATGTTTAATATCATTCAGTAGTGACAATATTTTTTTAACAATCCATTTAAGCATATCAGGATTTTTTTTTTATTTAACCACTATATTTTAATTTGCCAACATTATTAAAGGAAATAGTTTTAATAGTCAAAAACTAAAATATTTAAACAAAATATCTGATCTTTTTATAATAAAATAAACATAAGTTTTAAAGAGACTCTTAAACTTGATAAATTAAACGTTAAAAAGTGGAAGTAGATCAACATCTGTAAGGTGTCAATAATAATGATACAGTAAACCTCAAACTCTGTAAACAAAACAAATTATGATAATCAAATCTGAGCTTTCAAGTAAAGGAACCAGCCATCATTATTCAAATACATATTGCAACAAATTGTGAAGTTGGATGACTACATGCAAAGTTGGATGAAGTTGGATGTGAGATGCGAGTTGTGAAGTTGGATGACCCTATGCTAAAAAATCTTTCAGATGGGGAGCTAGTGGCTGGGATGCACAAGCAAAGAAACCAAAAAGCCACTTTGGTGACATCCTTAAATCTTTTTTTTATTTACAATCCCCTCACTGCTGCTATACGGTACTCGTGTGTTGTTATTCTGACCTGAAGTGGCAATGACGCAACTTGAAACTTGCACGTGAAAAGCGTGAGCGCGTGGATTTCTTCACCATTTTCAATGGCTTTGCGCTCTGCGCTCATGCTTCCCTGCCATCTTTCTGAAACTAGGCGACGATCAACCATTTTCTCAGAGGATGACAAACAGACAAACCATTGCTGCAGCTTCGATACAAGTAGGGATGCACCGATACCATTTTTTTGGAACCGATCTGATCCCAATATCAAAATTCTGAGTATCGACCTATACAAATCATATCCCGATACTGTGCCTTTTTAATAATAAATCTTCTTTAGTAAAAATAACAGACCTATAGGCCGACTGTATATGACAGACGGCACAATCTAACTAAATAAAAACATGATGTTTGCTGTAAACTAGGCCACATTATTTTAGCATTTATTATGACATTGATCTGTTGTCGTCCAGCTTATGTTTCCTTTTTAATATTAAGATATTACTTTGAAATCTGTAATAGGCTACCACTATTGACCCTAATCAAAACACAAACTGGTCTGTTAAATAAAATATTTAGGATCTGTCCAGTGTATTATTGAGCCTTTTCTAATTTAAAATTTCAGGTAGGACTACTTTGTGTGTGAAGAACAGATAACAACTCTCTACTCCAGTGTTGCGATCTGCTGATCTAACAGACACAGCGCAACATGATTTAGAAACAGTTTAGAAACATCCTTGTTGCAGGTCAAAATGAACCCATTTAATGCAAAACTAAATGCATTTCTCCACTGATTACTTATATTAACAGGAACAAGTAGTCTTGGTGAAAGTTTTTCATTTTGTCATGAACGTGACACGCAGTTTGAATTGAATAAATGGAGAATGATTGACAGGCGTAGCGGCGGGAAGTGCTGAACTGAACATGAATTTAAGTACTTGAATAATCATCTGTACTTCACATTAAACTATAGAATGGCTTCAGAACATTTGGGCTATAATAGGCCTAAAAGACAACTTTCTAGTGCTTTATAATAGGCTTCCTTCATGGCTTTTGTTGGTTTATAAATTACACAGAATATAGCGCACAAGATCGGATTTGAATCGGTACCAGCTGGCCGACACCCGATCCAGCAAAAATATGCGGTATCAAACCGATATCCGATCCAAGTATTGGGAACGCTGCATTCTTAGATACAAGTTTAAAAAAAAAGCACTGCAGTGTTTGCCTAAGGTATTTATTCTACCGTTATACTGAAATGTGCATATTTCCTAAAAAAGTGTGAAGCAGTTCTACGAAGTGTGGTTAGTTTTTTACTTTGCGTGGTTAGTAAAAGTGTGGTTAGTTTTACTTACATGAATCGCAGTGCGCACATGGCATTCTTTAAAGTTCAGATGTTTTTCAACTAGGTGCACCTGGAAAATGCACATCACGTACGCATCGATCACTATTTGAGCTGCAAGCTGCATGCCTCCAATGGAAATTACAAACTTTCACCCTAAGCTTATTGGCATTCCTTCCAAGGTGCGCTAACAAGCTATATTTTAAAAAAACTATAGTGCTTCATACCGAAACGTCATACAAAACTTTTTTTTAAATCATTTTTGACAATGGTGTATAGTCAATAAATACCGCCCAGTCAAGTTGTGACCTGCTTTGTTACTGCATTTCAGAGCGAAAAGGCCATCAAACAAGTTGTTTACAATAAGAGCAACAATATCCTATTAGCATGAGCCTATGAGGTCATAAAAAATTAAGAATTGAAATGATCTCACTCACACCACAAATTTAATGAGATCTCATAAAAAAAAAAAAACATGGTACAATGTACTAGATCTTCTTTATTTTTATACAATGATAGACCACATTTTATTTTATTATTCTCCTCTGGAGGCAAGCTGTCTAACAACTGCACATAGCAGGTAGATGCTGATATAATCCTGTGATGACACAGAGCAGTAGGTAAAATCCAGACTGTAAAAAAAAAAAAAAAAAAAAAAAAAAAAAAAATGAACGACGCAAAAATCAATCACCTGCCGAAGCTTTGATGGTCTGCTTAGAGAAGCTGTCAATCACAAATGTCAATCATGATGACACGCCCCGTTTTTATTGCATTTAATTACTGGCTAAAAACTCTTACAAAAACACTCTTACAAAAATACATATCTGAACCTATATTAGCGTGATAACAACTGTCTTAAATGACCAAAACCATGCTTCAGGAAATTTTATTGCAAGTGTAATTAATTTTTTTTTTTTTGGACTCCAGTCTCATTCATTAACATGGATGTGGAGGGGTTTATGACACGTACTGCAGCCAGCCCCGCAGGGGGCAATCAAACAGCCAGTAGAGTCATTCAAAAGGAGGCAGGCATATACTTGGTAAAAACAGCGGCATGGAATTGGAGTGAACCTCACAGGTTCACACGTTTCAATCGAACTGGATTTTAGTGTGCAATATGTAAATTCATATATTTATTTACAGAGATATATTCTTTTACACTTCTCTAGTGAGTTTTGTCTGTTTTTTTTTATTCCGATTGAGGTGTTTATAGCATTTTCATTCGGATTGGACTTTTATGATAAAACGTGTTGCAGACATTTCAATAGATACATGTACAAATATCCAATATTTCACAATATAATCATTTTTAAGCCAAGAATATATTGGTCAAGACGATCGTGCACACACTAATCAGTGGCTGCTATGTCCTCGCCACCCCCACAAAACATTCAAATTCATTGTGACATCATTAAATCCAGGAAAACAAGCTTGTAGTCTAAACAATCCTTTTGTTGCAGTTCTTGAAAAGGATGTTAAAAAAAATTAAATATCTCACTTTGGAGTGGACTTTGAGAATCCTTATATTTGAACATACATTTTTTAAATCAAGCATAAAAACTACACACAGACTACAATTTTAAAAAGTAAAAAAGCATAACAGGACCCCTTTACTGCGATGGCACATTTCTTCCAAATTCTCTGTACAATGCTGCATTTGGATGCTGTATATATGCTAATTGAAATGTGGAAAACATGTTGCTTTTTTTTATATATATATATATATATATATATATATATATATATATATATAGAATTTGCTTCAGTTACTACAAAACATAATAGCTTGTTTCGTGTTTTGTGCTTAAATATAACAGCATATTCTTGAAAGACTTCATTACACTCTGATGAAAGACCTATAAATGTTTGGCCAGGGGTCCATTCTTTAAACCTTTACTTAAACAATCTAAAATTTTTTTACAGTTTTTCTCAGTGGCTTTGGTGCATTTCTCACAACACTATTTACATTTGCACAACAGTTAATGCATTTCTCAAAACAATTAGTACAAACTACAAAACCTAGTGGATAACCTGCAAAAGCGCCTCACTTGCTCAAAATGGAGAGCTCATTCCTCAAAAGCAAGTATTGATGTCAATGAAAGTGTCATTGTCATCAAAATGAAAAGTCCTGCCACCATTGTTTATGAACAAGATAGTCAAATGGCTTTGTCATGTTTTCATTATGACAGTTTACTCTGTACATTTTTCCAATGCAAAAAAGTCAGATTTTTGTGACACTTGCTGAAAATGCTCAAGACAGCACTATATACTATTTGCACAGCCATTTGAAAACTACAGTAAAGTTAGACATCACTGCATTTAGTGAAGTATCTGAGTACAAGACACTGAATATGTGTTTCACATTTTTACTGCATTTGCTCTTTGCAATTCTAATTTATTCACAGCATTGTGCACAAGAATAAATACACCCTTATTTACAACAAACATAAACTTCCTTTGGGTAGAGCTGTGCACAACTGTAAACAATACTGCAGTACATATTGGAACTGAACCTACAACATACACAGGTCTGTAAATCATTATTCAAATTGTTCAATTTAGGAGACATTTTCAGAAAAAAAAGATTTAAAGTTTTTAAATAAAATTTGCTTGACAGATTTTGACAACTAGTTCAACATTTTTGTATGTAATGACTCAAGTAATGAAATGAGGACTATTAGTTTTATATAGAATGACCATTCAGCATCCACAAGTTTAGTTCATTTTGACTGACATGACATAAGCAAATGATAATGTTACAAACAGCAGAGAGTTGTATGAAAGCAGTTGATGCATGTCCAAAAGCATTTGCAATTTGCTGGAAGGAATGAGAAACTGCTACTATGATGTGCACAAATGACTAATTGTTTTGAGAAATGCATTAACTGTTGTGCAAATGTAAATAGTGTTGTGAGAAATGCACCAAAGCGACTGAGAAAAACTGTAATATTGATAACTGATCTCTGGCTAATTTGGTTCTTCAAACAAGTTTGCAAATCAGGAAAAATTTATCAGAGATTGCTGTGTGTGTGTGTGTGCGCTCATGTTTGTTGTAAAGGTCAGATCTATTGGCTGAGAGCAGCATAATGACATCATCTGTTTAATATTCAATTATCATTCATGTTAGCAAAACTACATAAAATTCATAGTAAATGAAGTCGTTTGTGGAATATGATACGCATTAACTTATATAAATATTTCTTTTTAAAGAATGTACACTCTCAGAAACATTACTAAAGCTGGGGCTACCTTCTCAAAGTATGTGTTTGTATTTAAAAAGTCCAATTAATTTTTAAGTTTTTTAAAAAAGTTATTAAGTTTTCATTTTTAATTAATTAATTAATTTTACTTAATATTGATATGGGGCAGCACGTTGGCGCAGTGGGTAGCACAATCGCCTGACAGCAAGAAGGTCGCTGGTTCAAGCCCCGGCTGAGTCAGTTGGCATTTCTGTGTGGAGTTTGCATGTTCTCCCCGTGTTCGCGTGGCTTTCCTCCCCTCACAAGTGAACCATGTGATATAGGTGAATTGGGTAAGCTAAATTGTCCGTAGTGTATGTGTGTGAATGAGTGTGTATGGATGTTTTCCAGTGATGGGTTGCAGCTGGATAGGCATCCGCTGTTTAAAACATGCTGGATAGGTTGGTGGTTCATTCCGCTGTGGCGACCCCAGATTAAAAGGGAGTAGGCCAAAAAGAAAATGAGTGAATGAATATTGATATGTTTCTCATTTTTATATAGCACTATTGTAAGAAAATATCAAAGGTTGGCACATGCTTTCAGTATCACCTTTGCTTGAAATGACACAATCAAACCCTATTTATAAGAAATAAGTCTAAGGTTTGAGCTGCCAGATCTGTTGTTATGACAATAACTCTGGGATAAGTTTCGAAGAACGAAACTTTCCTGGGGTGCGTTTCCCAAAACCATCGTTAGCCAACTAAGGTCGCAAGTTCCGTCGTTACAAACATAGTTCATTGATTTGCTGTTTCCCGAATCCATCGTTCCAACGAACATTCACAAACTGCGTCGCAAATTTGAGCACTTGAAACGACACCTCTGGAGCTGTAGTTAAAAGCATAGTTCCTGGCTGTGTTCTATTCCCACTTATCCCCCCTATGCCCTATTAATCTAGAACATTCTAACATTCAAAGTTGGAATTATTAAAAATAAAAAAGCATTAAGTTAATCTCTCTTAGGTGTAATTTGCTTTCAAAGCATTTTTACAGTTCAGTTTTAGCAAACTTCATGTTTACAATTGTGCTCCCTTCGCAGTGCACTTTGAAAACATTGATGTAATTTTGAACACAGCCTCATGGCGAAAGCTATAGGTATATTTAAAAGCGGAAATTATGTTACGTCTCCAAAGCTTGTGAAAATAAAAAAACATAGCATACGTTAATTATTTTATTTTATAGTGGGTTGTTTATTAAGTTTCTCTGCTGTATATGACATGGGTCTGTTGGTTAGAACTTTCTGTTGTGGTTTGCATGTCAAATTGTAATTTTTTTTAAATAAATAAACAATATCCTAAATAATAATAATCATCATCATCAATAATATTATTATTAAAGTAAATATATTTATAATAAATCGCCTCATTATTTATTTATTTATTTATGATTTATATATGATATTAGAATAGTGTTAGCTTTTGTAAGTGATTTTATGTTTTAGAATAGAATATGTAAAGTACAACTTCTCAATAATATTAGTAAAGCAAACATTGGCCCTATATGTGCCATTTACACATATTTCAATGAATATAGAAAATGAGTGCATGTTTTTACCAAAACTAATATTGGATTTTATTTTAAATGCGTGTTTGTGTAAAACAATTTATGTATAATTTGCACAAAGAAATGATGGGGTTGTTCTCTAAAGAAGTTACTCCACCCCGTTTAGAGCGGAATTATGGGCGTTTTACGTTATAACTAACGTGGTTCAAGCGATGGATCTGCGACAGAGAAACTATGGGTTTTGGGAAACACTCATCGCAACATCGTTCTTTTGCCAAACGATGCATCGCACTATGATAGTTCAGCCGCGAGTTACGTCGTTGTTTGGAAAACGCACCCCTGGATCGTGTCAAATCGTCAATAATCAAATCCAGCTAATTGAGTAATCCATGTACGAGGTACGAGCCCCAGAACGATTACATCAGGTTAAACCAGGGGTGTCCAAACTCGGTCCTGGAGGGCCGGTGTCCTGGAGATTTTAGTTCCAACCCTAATCAAACACACCTGAACCAGCCAATCAAGCTCTTATACTAGAAACCTCCTGGCAGGTGTGTTGAAGCAAGTTGGAACTAAACTCAGCAGGACAACGGCCCTCCAGGACCGAGTTTGGACAACACTGGGTTAAACCATCCTAACAAAATATAAACACCACATAGAAAAGTCACTGCTAACATCCCCAGATTGAGCATACATTTTAAGTAATGAGCCAAAATGCACGAGGCCCAAATGACTAGCGTTCAGTAGAAGAAACTGAGTAAAGGTTCACAAACCGATCAGTAATCTGGTTTAAGAGGTATTAGTGGATCGTCACGGGGCACATGGAGTTAAGATGCTTTTCAAGGTCACTCAATAAGCTGAGCAAGTGTGAATTAACATGGAGAGATATACGTTAAACCAACATATTAATCGTGCAATAACATGTAATAACGCACATGATTTTACGCGTTTCATGTATTTAACGTTAAACATAATCAGCATAATCTATCAGTCATTGTGGTATTGTATTTACATTGCAACATAAATACGCTTAAAAAGCCATAACAGTTGCTTCACTTATAATTATTAAACATTATTACTCCAAACTGTGTTTTCGTTTGATTCTTGTGATCTTGCTGCAATGTTTTGCCTATGCACATGATCGTGATCGCGTAAACTCACCCGTTGTGATGGCACTCCTCCCCGATAATCGTTGCCTGTGTGTGTAGATATGACAGATGTGTTTACGAGAGATAAAATAACAGTTTATCTCTCTGTTATAAAGGCGTGATCCATCCTCACCCAGGCAACCGACACTCGCGACGGCCAACAACACACAACCGGTCGGAAGTTTCGAGTCACGTGCATCCGCAAAGGTTCATGGGGCTTGTTGTTCAACTGTTAAATGCTGAACGCTACGTTAGGTTTCTTGCTAGGCACTTATGTTACTTATATTCATTCATTCATTCATTCATTTTCTTTTCGGGTTAGTCCCTTTATTAATCAGGGGTCGCCACAGCAGAATGAAGCGTCAACTTATCCAGCATATGTTTTATGCAGCAGATGCCCTTCAAGCTGCAACCCATCACTGGGAAACTGTTACCTATATTATTCATTCATTCATTCATTTATTCATTCATTTTCTTTTCGGCTTAGTCCCTTTATTAATCTGGAGTCGCCACAACTCAATGAAACCTTAGCTGCAACCCATCACTGAGAAACTTACTTATATTATTGTATTATTTATATTTTTATTGTATTATCATTATTATTCATTCATTTTATTTTCGGCTTAGTCCTTTTATTAATCTGGGGTTGCCACAGCGGAATGAACCGACAACTTATTCCGCATAAGTTTTACGCAGCGGATGCCCTTCGAGCTGCAACCCCTCACTGGGAAACACCCATACACACTCAATCACACACATACACTACGGCCTCATTCATTCATTCATTTATTTTCTTTTTGGCTTAGTCCCTTTATTAATATGGGGTCACCACAGCGGAATGAACCGCCAACTTATCCAGCATATGTTTTACGCAGCGGATGCCCTTCCAGCTGCAACCCATCATTGGGAAACACCCATACACGCTCAATCACACACATACACTTTGGCCTAACTCCACACAGAAATGCCAACTGACCTATCCGAGACTCGAACCAGTGACCTTCTTCCTGTGAGGCGATTGTGCTACCCACTGCGCCACCATGTTGCCCATTATTATTATTATTTTATTATTATTATTATTATTATTTTATTAATATTATTATTATTATAAATAAAGCTAAACAATTTTTTTGTGACTAAAGTGTAAATAATTCAAATTGTCTATGGGTTAAAATCATAGGAATTTTTAGTAGCCTATTATTGAGTCAAGAAATAAACTGAGTAATTAAATTACTTTTCAGACAGAGTAATTAGAAAATTCATTCATTTTCTTTTCGGTTTAGTTACTTTTTACCAATCTGGAGTCGCCACAGCGGAATGAAAATGTTTGAAGAGTTTGGCTGATTTTCTTTATATCTTCCTAATATGACTGTGGACACAATATACCTACACACAGCTTACAAAAGATGATTTTTATCATAGGTGCCCTTTAACACTATTAAAGTATTGGGCATGTGTCCAAATGTTTCTCTTTCAATCCTGAACTGCTTCCTGAGTTTGAAAATGATTCTTTAAATTATTAAGATCTACAGCATGTGTCAGTTCTAAATGGGGGAAGATACACTGCGTGGAGTGAAACCGGACACCGTGTGACGTCATGTGAAAAGGGTCTATAAGACCCTTTTCACAATGACGTCACGTCACTTCTCCTTATCGGTAACGCAGTGTATTTTTAGTTCTGGTTTACCTTTTAATAAATGAGATACTTTCTGGAAAATTTACAACTGAATATATTAACATTGCACAGTGTGATTTAACACTATTAAAGGGTCATGAAACCCCCTATTTCAGTTCAAGCAAAGAGCAGAATCACTAATAATTATTCTAAGCTCTTTGCATCTAGGCTATTCATTGTTAATAAAAATTTTGAAAGGAAACATTTTCGCCGTATCTGATAAATGTAGTTCTTTTACTCTGAAGTTTTCTAAACGGACACAATGACACACACTTTTTTTGTGTTATCCTGCCATTTTTTGTTAAATGACACAACTGTTTGCAGTAATATAGATTTTGTGCTTATGTTTTTGAATGTCGAGGGCAACCAAAATTAAATTAGGCTACCGCTGTGAAAAAAAAACCGTCGACATTGCTGTAAAGTTCCGCTTATTGTTTACTTCTGCTTTGCAAATAAGAAGCACTCTATCACAAACTAATAGATTTTAAGATGGGCGTGTTGTCTCTGACTTGAATGATTTACTTTATCTACACAGTGCTGTGTTACCAAAAGATGGCGCAATCGACTCACTAAGCTCCATGTTACTTCTCGACTTAACCTGGAAAGCAATTTACCCCAAACCAGTGTTTGTGAATTTTAAAAACAATGTTATTTAAATTAGGACCTGTCTTGCGTATGTTCTCGTCTCATTGATAAGCTGTTTCGCAGTGCATCGTGAAAGGTGTGAATTAGACTTAAGTATTTTTAATTAGTATTCTTTCACTTCAACAAAATAATGATAAAAAAATTAAGGAACCCACTAGCACTTTATTTAATTTTTGTTAAAAAATACAGTTTGTACACACACACGCGCGCGCACACACACGCATATATATATATATATATATATATATATATATATATATATATATATATATATATATATATATATATATATATATATATATATATATATATTCATTCATTCATTCATTCATTTTCTTGTCGGCTTTGTCCCTTGCGGGGTCGCCACAGCGGAATGAACCGCCAACTTATCCAGCACGATTTTACGCAGCGGATGCCCTTCCAGCCGCAACCCATCTCTGGGAACCTCCACACACACATTCACACTCATACACTATGGACAATTTAGCTTACCCAATTCACCTGTACTGCACGTCTTTGGACTGTGGGGGAAACCGGAGCACCCGGAGGAAACCCACGCGAACGCAGGGAGAACATGCAAACTCCACACAGAAACGCCAACTGACCCAGCCCAGCCGAGGATATATATATATATATATATATATATATATATATATATATATATATATATATATATATATATATATATATATATATTACACACACACACACACATACACACACACAGCTACAGAAGTCGGGAAGTTGGGCCGGAAAAGCGGCTGAATGTTTATACCAAAATTTGATGAATATGCGCAGGTGAAAGCCAGTGGGCCATGTTTCATACAGGCTTATGAAGGTCAAGCTGGATGGGCAGTAAAGTAGTTGAAAATATTATATGTCAACATGACGGTAGTTACTATTCTTTGTTTTTGCACTTTGATCGGAAGGGCTTTGGCGCTTATGCCTCACCCAAAACAAAACACACCCTAATAGTAGCAGTGACTAGTACAGTACCAATATTACAAGGATTTTATTTATAAATATTTATATAATATAAAGGCTATTTATATTTTTTATAATAGCCTATGCGCAGTGCATTACGCAGTGGTGATTTCCTGTTAGATCTGTTTTCCAAAGTTTGTTCTACTGAATTAATTATTATTATTATTATTACAATTTTTATTATAAAAACATTTTTTTACACAGCGAACTTATTTGAAAATGCTGCTATGCGGAATTTTCACTTAGCAGTAAATTGTCTCATAAAAAAAACAACAAATATCTACATAAGTTTACCACTTGTAAAATAGCCTGTGTTTTAAAACTCACCCGAGGTTAAAAAGGCGAAGAACAAATTAGAACAAATCAGAACTGTATACTGTAGTACTACTTCAAATTACTCTGGGTTATCTCTTCAGTTTCTGGCTTTTCAAAACCTGGCAACCCTGAGTCATTGATACATAGGCTTAATCTGTTTGCTTAATGCAAGAGTGGTTCGTCTGTCATGTAGAATCTCAACATGATTTGGTTTGCACTGGAATTCATTAGGCATCATAGTAAAGGGGGATATCCTGCAGATGGCTGCATGGGTTGAGTTTCATAGGGGAGTGCTTTACTCTGTCACCTCTATTTCCACATACAGTGTTAGAGCTACACACAAAGTGACCTGATGACATTTGTGGTATATAACTATCTAATAATGTATGCATATGAAATGTTTTAGTCAGTTTCTCGGCAGTACAAATCCATGACATGAACTGTGATTTAAAAAAAAAAAAAAAAAAAAAGCCAAAGACGACATGCAGTCTGCATGTGAAGTGTCGACAGGTGGGATTTTCAGATTGCACTCGGTGCTCCATGCACAGATAGTCTGAGCTTAATGCCATTTCAGTAAGGGATTATGATTTAAGAGTTTCCAGGCAAACAGAATTTCATTTGATTGATTTATTTGGTCAGAAGAGATGGGTCTTCAACATAAGAAGTCTTTTAAAAACAACACAAACTTGTTGACTGTTAAATAATAATTTAGAAACACCTCAAACAAGACAAACAATGTTTAGGTTTGGATTTAAATGTATGCATTTTCAGGTTTGGTGTTGTTCATATTTGTTGTGTAAACACAGATGTGCACAGTGTGTCATTTTACTACACAGACTATGATCCTCTTGATCTTCATGTGATGATTTCAGCTAACTAGGTTACCGCTTTAAGGTTTGGAAACATGCTATTTTTGCCCTTGGGTGATTCTAAATAGACTATTTGGTTGATTGATCTGCGCAATTTTACTATAAATGTGACATTTTCTGGACTGAAATGTTTTATATAAATATGAATATAAATTTAGAATTTGTCAGTTTATTTGAAGAAAAATATCTATCTATCTATCTATCTATCTATCTATCTATCTATCTATCTATCTATCTATCTATCTATCTATCTATCTATCTATCTATCTATCTATCTATCTATCTATCTATCTATCTATCTAGTTAGAGAAATTGCATGAAACACATGAAACATAGATGTTTAGAGAAATTCTTATACATTACAGTTTAACAAGGGGATTGATTTTCAGCCCGGGTCTTGTTTTTTTGCATTGAGGGTGCAACTGAACAGTAATTGAAAATATATGTGATTGAATGTTTAGCAGTCTGCAAATTAAAAGTGCATTGAGACTACTATTTATAATCAAGTTATTTAAACATCTATCCGTGTAGTACAATGAAACAGACTTCTATGTAATATTTTCAAATCATCACTTCATCATAAATCAAACATCACCCCTAACCTTTGACCCCTCTCCCCCCAATCCAAAAAAAAAAAAAAAAATCCACACACACACACACACCTGACTGTGTTACACCTGACAGCCAGGTGTGCCTGTTCATGTTGAGTTTTGCACTGTCCATCGATTATAAGTGTGAGTGGGTGTGATGTGTGTTTATAGTACGCATCAGATTACAAAGAGCAGAATTAGGGGCCGTTGACTGCACTCAGCCTTGTTGGGCTCATAGTTTGCACTAAATACTTTCCCCTGTATGTTTATGTTGGGCAGCTCCTGCTTGTTGTTCTTTGTTCCCCCTCATTACCCTAGAACTCCAAACACCAGTGCAGCCTGAAGGCAGGGGCACAGACTGGAGGTCACTACAAAGGGGTATTTTATCATTGAAAACCATTAAAAAATAAGGTTTAGACCAGAAACTGTGTAATGACAAACAAAGGTACATACAATCAATGACATTTTAAAATATCAGGATTCCTGAATCTAATCTGTCAATTAATGCACTGGTATACTTGACATCCTCAAAGCCCTTATACATGAAATCTGTCAGATTTTATTGCTGCAATAATTGATTGATTACCCCACAAATACAAGGATATTGTCTTTAAATGACATTTTAGGGAAAATAACAAGTATACTGTATGCTGTAAACCATTTTAGATCATGTTATGGTTATCTCTAAATTGTTTGTTAATTGTCAATATATAAAAAAGAAAAAAATCAGTATCGTGTATCTCAGTATCTCCTAATATGTCAGTTCAAAACAGACTTTCTGTGTTCAGTAATGTATAATGTAAAACACTTACAGAATAAGTTTCAGGGTTAATTATGGTTATTGAAGTTACAGTTTTTCTCAGTGGCTTTGGTGCATTTCTCACAACACTATTTACATTTGCACAACAGTTAATGCATTTCTCAAAACAATTAGTCATTTGTGCACATCATAATAGCAGTTTCTCATTCCTTCCAACAAATTGCAAATGCTTTTGGACATGCATTGATTGCTTTCACACAACTGTCTTCTGTTTGTAACATTATCATTTGCTTATGTCATGTCAGTCAAAATTAACTAAACTTGTGGATGCTGAATAGTCAGTCCATATAAAACTAATAGTCCTCATTTCATTACTTGAGTCGTTACATACAAAAATGTTGAACTAGTTGTCAAAATCTGTCAAGCTAATTTTATTAAAAAAATTTTATTCTTTTTTTTCTTGAAAATGTCTTCTAAATTGAACAATTTGATGAATGATTTACAGACCTGTGTATGTTGTAGGTTTAGTTTCAATGTGTACTGCAATATTGTTCACAGTTGTGCACTGCTCTACCCAAAGGAAGTTTATGTTTGTTGTGAATAAGGGTGTATTTATTCTTTTGCACAATGCTGTAAATAAATTTGAATTGCAAAGAGCAAATGCAGTAAACATGTGAAACACACATATTCAGTGTCTTGTACTCAGATACCTCACTAAATACAGTGATGTCTAACTTTACTGTAGTTTTCAAATGGCTGTGCAAATAGTATATAGTGCTGTCTTGAACATATTTAGAAAGTGTCACCAAAATCTGACTTTTTTGCATGGGAAAAATGTACAGAGTAAACCGTCATAATGAAAACAGGACAAAGCCATTTGACTATCTTGTTCATAAATAATGGTGTCAGGACTTTTCATCTTGATGACACTGACACTTTCATTGACATGAATACTTGCTTTTGAGGAATGAGCTATCCATTTTGAGCAAGTGACGCGCTTTTGCAGGTCATCAACTAGGTTTTGCAGTTTGCACTAATTGTTTTGAGAAATGCATTTTGCAACTGTTGTGCAAATGTAAATAGTGTTGTGAGAAATGCACCAAAGCAACTGAGAAAAACTGTAATAAAGACTGCTGATTTGGTTGCTTAAATCACTGACCGTTTAAAAGACAAATTAGACTGAGGTGGAGATGTCAACCGTCAGTGGTGTAAAGTAATGAATTACAAATACTCCAATAACTGTAATTGAGTAGTTTTTCTCAGGATTGTAATTTGCTGTATCTCAAGGCAAGGCAAGGCAAGTTTATTTATATAGCACATTTCATACACAGTGGCAATTCAAAGTGCTTTACATAAACAGGAATAAAAGAGACAAGTATAAGAAAAAATAAAAATAAAAACAGATAATAAAAAACAGATAAAAACAGACAAAAATGTGTTAAAACAGGTTGTAAAAAAAATAAAAAAGAAGAGAAAAACGTAAAAGTGCAATTTGTCGGACGTAGCACAGTGCTCAATCAGTAAAGGCACAGCTAAACAGATGTGTTTTCAGTCTGGATTTGAATGTACCTAATGTTGGAGCACATCTGATCATTTCTGGAAGCTGATTCCAGCAGCGAGGGGCGTAGTAGCTGAAAGCCGATTCACCCTGCTTTGACTGAACTCTTGGAATTTCTAGTTTATATGATCCTAAAGATCTGAGTGATCTGTTATATCTGTATATGTATAACAGATATAACAGTGATCTGTTATATCTGTATATGTAATTTGAATAATAATAATAATAATAATAATAATAATAATAATAATAATAATAATAATAATAATAATAATATTAATAATTCCTTACATTTATTTAATGCTTTTCTGGACTCTCAAATCGCTTTTACACATGGGAGGGAATCTCCTCATCCACCACCATTACTGTGCAGCATCCACCTGGATGACACGACGGCAGCCATATTGCGCCAGACCACACACCACACACCAGCTGAATGGTGGAGAGGAGACAGAGTGATGAAGCCAATTATGGCATGGGGATGGTTAAGAACCCATGATGGACAGAGCCCAGTGGGCAAATTTGTTAAACCCCTACTCTTTTTCAAAGAACATCCTGGGATTTTAATGACCACAGAGAGAACGTCTCATCCGAAAGAAGGCACTCACTTAGCAGTATAGAGTCCCCATCACTATACTGGGGCATTAGGACCCATACAGACCGCAGGTTGGGCGGCCCCTGCTGGCCTCACTAACACCACTTCCCGCAGCAAACCAACTTTCCCATTTGGCCTCCCATCCAGGTACTGACCAGGCGCAGCCTGCTTAGCTTCAGTGGGCGACCATGTGAGAGTTGCAGAGAGCTAGCTCCCAGCCAATTTTACTATTACTACTACCACTACTTTCCTTCAACCTGCAGTCACTACTTCTTTCTTGACTATGATGATTGGCTAAAGTAGTAAAAATCATTCCTGCGATTCCTGTCCAATCAAATCGCACATAGAAAGTACATCGCATCATACTGAACAACCTCAAGACATGGGCGCTTTATAAATGATTTAATGGAAGCTTTAAAAATGCCCAAAAAGATGTCCAAAATCTTTACATGCAATGACTCAGAGACAGCATGTCACTGATGACAAAATGAAGGATGTCGACTGTATGATGACTGAAATCACCAAACAGCCTTAATCACTAAATGTAACGAAAGGAGAAGGAAGGGCCGAATGAAGGAAGGAAGGACTGAGCTAATGAAGGAAGAAAGGACCAAACGAATGAAGGAAAGATTCAAGGAAGGACTAAACAAACTAAGGAAAGAACCAAACGAAGGAAGGAACGGAAGAATGAGTGAACGAATGAAGAGAGGAATGAAGGAACGACCACATGAATGAAGAAACGAACAAACAAACAAATGAATGAATGAAGGACAAAACAAACAAACAATGGAAGGAAGGAACAAACAAATATAGGAAGATCCCTAAATGCACTACAGAATGTTACGTTTACATATCCCTGCACAAACTGCATGTGAACGCATCAACTTTTCACAGTGTAATACTCACTACTCGCTCCTCTTGAGTACATTTAAAAGGGCTACTTTTTACTCATACTTTGAGTAATATTTACAACAGATACTTTTACTCTACTTGCACTACATTTTTGGGCAAGTAATGGTGCTTTTACTTGAGTATGATTTTTCAGTACTCTTTCCACCACTGTCAACCGTAAACAAAGCGTATGTGCAAAAAATGTGACACCATCTTAACAAATCATCTACTTAAAAGGCCTCTGTACCTGTTCAACAGCATCACAGTACAGTCCACTTTCATCAGTGCAGAAGACAATAATATCAAATAAAATTCTTATCAACTGCTGAAGTACAACATCACTGTGGACCCATCAAAGGAGCAGAGGTTGAAATCCGGGGCCCGTATCTCTGGCAATCAGAAATCTCTCTACCTAGAAAACATGGTAATGAGAATGAGCCTTTGGAAAAAGGAAAAGAAGACCAAGGCAGATAAAATACAATCAATGGAAACATGCATGTCGTGGTGTGTTCTTGTCTGTAAAAATCAAATAAAAACATTTGTTTTCTTTCTCAAAAGAACATGTGAGTGCTTCTTACCTGCTTAACAGTCGCATCCATGCTAAGAGGCATGGGTGGTTGCTCAGGTGTTGCATTTTTTGTGTCTGTCTTATTGTCTGCAAAGACCCTTTTCTTAAAACTAGCGCACATCTTCCCAAAAATCGAATAATTGGAGGTAGCTTTCATGTCCGTAGTACAAATAATCATAACAATAAAAAAGACTTTTACAATAAACAGCTCTTATTGGTTCTTTTCCTAATGGCCCCTATAGCTCCAGGATCCACGGGTATGACCAGATGAGTCTCCTATCTCTCTATGGTCACGACGGATCTATTACACAGGCAATTTTTTGATCACTTCTTTCTCATCTGATGAAAGCTCATCTGTGTAGAGCTAATCTGAGCATCTCACTTTACACACAAATGATTTCTTTTGTACATAGAATAAATCACCATATCAGTGTAATGTGATCACATTTCCAAACAACCACAGTTTTTTTTTTTTCTTAAAAACTCCAATAATGTAAAGACAGAAAGAGGTAAACCAAATCCTGCCCCTTCTATGCCTCAGATGTGGCTTCTAGCTAATGGCTGTTTTGGTAGTAATGCCACTTTGTGATGATAAAAAAGAAGAAAAAAAAAAGCAGAAGGAGGAAGACTGAAGGAAAAGAGGAGAAAAAGCAAATATCCTAATGGAATCCAGGGTTCAGGAGAGAGGCAGCTGGCAGATTGCTTATCAGTGGAGATGCACAATATCCTGACTATAAGATGACTATCAGAAAGGTGGTGGCTTAGCCGGCAGATTCATGCCTCTTTAAGAAGACAGTACATTTTTGGCTTTCTCTTCCTGCTAAGATAAGGATTCTCACGGAAAGGTGTCCTCTTCAGTCTTATCTCAATGGACCATCGAGCAAGCTCAGAAATGCTGTTTTTGTGAAGTTCTGCTTAATTACAGGACAAAAGTGATGGGTCAGCTTTGGATTACAAAGAAGAAGAAGAACATATACTGCTTAAATGTTCAAGGAAAAAATGAGCTGAGCTTTATGTTTGACTGTATTGGTTCTTAAAATTTAGCACTGGGGTTTTGTATGCCTTTCTTGTCTATCACTTTCAGTTCAAATAATTTGCTCTTTAATTGGAGATTATCTGAATTGGGTAATTTAATTAATAAGACACTAAATATGCAAAGCAATAGATAGCCAGGACTGAAGCTGAAAACAATTGGACTATAAAATGTATTGCATTGTTTTATCATAGACTGTAAAACCCAACAGTCAACTTTATTAATTAAATTTGTGTTTTCAAATATACCCATTCACAAACCCTATAACCCTTACACAGAATAGAACAAAACATAGCTGTCGATAACTTCGGTCTAAAATTACAAGTGTTTGGAGAAACATATCAATGTTAATAATGAATAATAACAAAAAAAAGTGAATAAATAAATAAATAAAAAATTTATAAAAAATAAATAAAATAAATAAAATAATTAAATAAATAAAATAAATAATAAAAAAATAATAATAAAAAAAAAAAAAAAAATATATATATATATATATATATATATATATATATATATATATATATATATATATATATATATATATATATATATATATATATATATATACATATAGTATATATTTGTAGGGTATCACTTAATTTGGTCAACATAATCAATAAAGGGGTGCCATATCTTATAGAACTGTTTACTCTATCCTCTTAAAGAGTATCTAATTTTTTCAAGGTAGAGACAAGACATCATCTCTCTGGTCCATTGAATAAAGGTGGGTGGAAGGGGATCTTTCCATTTAAACAGAATTGCTCTACACGCTAATAAAGAAGAGAAAGCAAGAATCTTATACTTTGAAGCAGAGAAACATGAGTCTTCTGGGGCGATTCCAAATAATGCCACAAGTGGTTCTGGCTCTAATAAATTTGTGTTTTTAACTGTGTTTAAATTTGTGTCATTAACTCCAAATTGACTGAAAGTTAATCCTGCTCATTTGGAAAGAGTTTTGAACTCAGTGTTGAAGGTAATGAGTTAATTAAATACCTCATTACGTCAACTCATGGAGCAAGATCACAGTACTCATATAGATTAGTTTTTAACTCAAATGGTTTGTTGCAATCCGGTTCCTCAAACGATTTGAGTAGCCTTAACTTAATGGATTTTGCAGTACTCAGTTGGTTTGAGTTCTCTTCATTTATCAGGTTTTACTTTGCTCAAATTGCTTCATTTACTCAAATGGATTAGGTTCACAGTACTTATTAGCATTAGTTTGTTGAATTTGCTTTGATCGGTTTGCTGCAATCAGTTTCAGCAAAAGGTTTGAGTTACCTTAACTTTTTGGGTTTTACAGTGTACATTAAATAGTAAACCTTTTGTGGCTAATTAAAGGTGGGATTTGAAATACTATTATGGTAGGTGTTATCAGTATTGCTGAGTTTTTTTTCTAAATACACATTTACTGTATCAACACTCAGAACCAAATTCTACAATGGTGACAAAAACCAACATGATCTTTTGCTTAAGCAAAATAACAAAACAAAAAAGTGACACAGAACAGAAAGAAACATTATTATAGTTACATTATTATTTACTGCTAATATGTGCAAATAAAATATATTACTCTAATATTACAGTCATACAAAAACAATAAATTGTGTAAGGCACCATTGACCTGGGCAAAGTAAAGTGAGCTGTAGGCTTGACCAGAATTTTTAAATATCTTATTGGTAGTTATCTTATACTGTACTGCCTCATTATCTAGTATTACAACTTTTATAATGGAAACAATTGTAGACATAAATTTTAAAGGTGTTGCAATGCAACTGATAATGTGTTTCATAGGTTTTGACAGTGGAAGTACATAAGTAAGCATAAAACAGTTTGATCTTTATAGATAACAAACCGTTTATCTTTAACGGTAGCAGGTCAAGGGCACATTGACAGAACACAATCCCAGGTCACCTCTATGTGCTACTAAACGTGCAACCATTGTGCCCACATTCATAACTATGGGGTTACCACCACCACATCATACATCCTGTGGAGAAACGCTTGTAAGCTTTATGCGTATGGGCTCAAAACATAGCCTTGTGATGCTACCTCTTTATTCATGAGGGCAGTTACCTGCATAATAACAAAATCATGCAATAGGCAAGATTACTGTCAATACTGCCTCTTTGTTGGTACACTTAGTACAAAGCTAAATTTAATCTCAGCTAGGAATGAAGCCAAAATGTACTCATTGTAAATTCCAAAAAACACTTTTGCTAGGTTTTCTTCTTTCCCTAATCATTTGTTGTAAAATATAAAATAAATATTTTTACACCTAGTTAAACTATTCTTAGAAAGAAGCTTTTTATTTATAGATGTGGACAAAAAGTAAAAAAAAAAACTACTGTGGTCACTGAAATTATTTAAAAGTGAAAGATTACTGAAAATAAACTAATGAAATCAGATATTGCTTTCGAATTGGGGTTCAAGAGAGGTATTAAAAGGCACATATACAGTTAAACTCAGAATTATTAGCCCCCCTGAATTATTAGCCCCCCTGTTTATTTTTTCCCCAATTTTTGTTTAACGGAGAGAAGATTATCTCAACACATTTCTAAATATAATAGTTTTAATAACTCATTTCTAATAACTGATTTATTTTATCTTTGCTATGATGACAGTAAATAATATTTTACTAGATATTTTTCAA
The DNA here is from genome assembly GCA_903798195.1 of Danio kyathit. Lineage (NCBI taxonomy): Eukaryota > Metazoa > Chordata > Actinopteri > Cypriniformes > Danionidae > Danio > Danio kyathit. The sequence goes on from LR812542.1 coordinate 11,031,587, forward strand.
GACGCTTCTATACAGCTTAAAGTGACATTTAAAGGCTTAACTAGGTTAATTAGGTTAACTAGGCAGGTTAGGGTAATTAGGCAAGTTATTGTATAACGAAGGTTTGTTCTGTAGACTATCAAAAAAAATTAGCTTAAAGGGGCTAATAATTTTGATAATAAATTCAAAGGGGGGCTAATAATTCTGACTTCAACTGTATATAAGAAAAAAAAGAAAAAAAGAAAAAAAAAATATATATAAAGGGAATAATTTTAAGGGAATTACAAAACTACATAGCCCTGTGTAAAAAAGTGTTTAAAAAGTCAGACGAAGAAGTCAGTTAAGGTGAGTGTTCATGACACCACCATAAGAAAGCGATTGGGCAAAATGGTTTCCATGGCAGAGTTCCAAAACAAAAACACTGCTAAGCAAAAAGAACATAAAAGCTCATCTCAGTTTTGCCATATAACAACTTGATGATCCCAAGACTTGCTGTGATAAATGAAACCAAGGATTCTATTGTGTACCAACATGTCCCAGAGGAGAATGTCTGGCCATCTGTAGGAACCTCAAGCTAAAGCGAACTTAGAGTCTGCAGCAGCCTAGTCAAAGTTCTGACCTGAATGCAATTGAGAAGCTGTGGCATGACCTTAAAAAGGTATTTCATGCTCATAACCCTTCAGTGTGACTGAATTACAACAATTTTGCAGAGATGAGTGGGCCAAAATTCCTCTACAGGACTGTAGCAGACTCCTTGCAAGTTATCGGTGATCTACTGATATATACAGTTAAAGTCAGAATTATTAGGCCCCCTTTAATTAAAAAAAAATATATATATTTCCCAAATTCACAGTATGTCTGATAATATTTTTTCTTCTGGAGAAAGTCTTATTTGTTCTATATTGGCTAAAATAAAAGCAGTTTTAAATTTTTTAAAAACCATTTTAAGGTCAAAATTATTAGCCCCTTTAAGCTATAAATTTTTTTCGATAGTGTACAGAACAAACCATCATTATACAATAACTTGCCTAATTGCCCTAACCTGCCTAGTTAACCTAATTAACTTAGTTAAGCCTTTAAATGTCACTTTAAGCTGTATAGAAGTGTCTTGAAAAATATCTAGTAAAATATTATTTACTGTCATCATGGCAAAGATAAAATAAATCAGTTATTAGAAATGAGTTTTTAAAACTATTATGTTTAGAAATGTGTTAAAAAAAATCTTCTTTCTGTTAAACAAAAATTGGGGGAAAAATAAACGGGGGGGTTAATAATTCAGGGGGCCTAATAATTCTGACTTCAACCGTATATATTATTTATCAGTAGATCATCTCACTTTGTCCATAAACCAGTTTAACATCGTTTTCAACCAACACTAAACACTGGAAGGGTATACGCATGAAGCGATATGCTCACAAATGTTTACTATGAATGCAGGAGTTGCTGATGCCGAACTGTTCAGGTTAGACTCACTGAAATGCCTTTAATCTTACCGACAAGACCGAAAATCATTGCCAGTTCACACTGAATATCTGTGATCTGCACGTAGACATTACTGATGCTTATGGGCCACATGCCAATATGCAGCCAAGAAAACTCCTGTTCATGCAGGTAGCTTTGATAAAGTATCAGCATTTCCACATCATCTAAACAAGAGAGCCTGTTTTGTGAATCAGTGATGTCTGGAGATTTCAAAGAATGAAACTATATACAAAGTCCAGACACATAAACTAGGCTTAAAATGTTATTGCCGCCATTTTGCCATCTTTATGAAGTTATGCTCATAATTTTGCACGGAACACCTCAACAGATGTTCTAAGCATTGTGCTCTATCCGTTCATCTAGGATTGGGTTACAAAAGGACTGGTGGGATGTTTTGACACAATTTTCAGGTCGGCTTGCTGTCTGTCTGGAACGTAGCCAAATTCTTCTGTTGTTTAAGATGCTGATGACAAACGTTATACCCAAGACAGTGCAAGTAACCAAGAATGATTAATATGCCAGCACTAAAGCATGTCCGAATTGGCATTGTGCAATCCACCAAAGAGTAAACAAGCTCTCTTTGTCAGCATAGCAAGACTTCTTTCTAGTTTACATATTTTCAGGAATTGTCACATGTCACATGGTGGATACCATCCCTTGATTTTTATCCCTGCTTTCAGTCTTAAAGTTCATCGACAGGTCTTCAAAGACCTGTTAGGAAATCCAAACATTTTCTGTGCAGTAGCTGCTGTATCATTCTAACATTCTATTTGATTTGATTTTCAAAAGCATGAAATAAATTCTAGTTAGCATTATTTTATTATTTTTCACCTGACAAGATTAAAGCAAATTATTGGTGTACGCTTTCTGTACTGTTACTCCTGCTAATGAGCAACTAACACGAAAGGAAACCCTAAAACTTTCATATACAGTTGAAGTCAGATTTATTAACCCCCTTGTTTATTTTTTCCCCAATTTCTGGTTAACGTAGAGAAGATTTTTTCAGCACATTTCTAAACATAATAGTTTTAATAACTCATTTCTAATAACTGATTTATCTTATCTTTGCCATGATGACAGTAAATAATATTTTACTAGATATTTTTCAAGACACTTCTATACAGCTTAAAGTGAAATTTAAAGGCTTAACTAGGTTAATTAGGTTAACTAGGCAGGTTAGGGTAATTAGGCAAGTCATTGTATAATGATGGTTTGTTCTGTTGACTATCAAAAAATATAGCTTAAGGGGGCTAATAACTTTGACCTTAAAATTGCTTTTAAAAAATTAAAAACTGCTTTTATTCAAGCCGAAAATAAACAATTAAGACTTTCTCCAGAAGAAAAAATATTATCAGACATACTGTGAAAATTTCCTTGCTCTGTAAATCATCATTTAGGAAATATTTAAAAAAGAAAAAAAATTCAAAGGGGGGCTAATAATCCTGACCTCAACTGTATAAACTAAATGTTGTCAATTAATATTTCTCTAAGCAAGTAACAAGGACATGTTAAAATAGAGTGTAACTAAAGCTTTTATTTATTTATTGCTTCACACAAAACAGTAATAACATAACCTGTCATGCACGGGCATGAAAGGCTGATTACAAGTTCATTCATTAATAAAAGTAGGTAATAGTAGAAACATCTAACTGTGTAGAAAATAACCATTCAAAATGTTAAGCTTAGAGCTCATATCTAAAACTATTTAACAAGTTGTTTCATTAGTGAGGCAGAGAGCTGTAAGATAACTGATGATACTAGTAATTCTTACTTTTCTACTTACTAACCTTTACTTACTTTCTAGTCCCTCATCATAATCATATCCTAACCAGATCTCATAAAACAGCAATGTTTTTTTTAATATCCTAACTAGTCATTCAGGGCGATGCAGTGGCGCAGTAGGTAGTGCTGTCGCCTCACAGCAAGAAGGTCGCTGGTTCGAGCCTCGGCTGGGTCAGTTGGCGTTTCTGTGTGGAGTTTGCATGTTCTCCCTGCGTTCGCGTGGGTTTCCTCCGGGTGCTCCGTTTTCCCCCACAATCCAAAGACATGCAGTACAGGTGAATTGGGTAAGCTAAATTGTTCGTACTGTATGAGTGTGAATGAGTGTGTATGGATGTTTCTCAGAGATGGGTTGTGGCTGGAAAGGCATCCGCTGCGTAAAACATGTGCTGGATAAGTTGGCGGTTCATTCCGCTGTGGCGACCCCAGATTAATAAAGGGACTAAGCCGCAAAGAAAATGAATGAATGAATGAACTAGTCATTCAGAGAGAACATATAAATTGCTTGAGATTTGTGCCTGGACAGAATACTGTATAATAATTTCTTTGCATCTGTTATAAAAGCAGTACTGTTTTTCAGAGCTAACATAAATACTGTTCAAAAGGTAAAACAGATTAGTCATTCTGATCTGGGTTTGAATCTGGTTTTGAAAACTTATCAGAACTCTTTATCAAAAACTCTTCAGTTTCCCATAATAGCTCTTTGATGACTTCAGCCCAAACGACACCTTAAGTAATGTGCTATACAAGGTCATGTTTGGTTCAGATGTGGAGATTAAAAGCAGAATGTGTGTGGTTCAAAGGCAAGGTCATGCAAACTTTTCTTGGGCAGAGTAAGAATGCATGCATGAAGATTTCACAGTGGTTGATTTTCAGCTATCAGCTAAAGCTATGGATGGATAGAATTAGTAGACGTCTTTTTGACAGTTATTATATTTTGATTATGTACTCTGTCAAATTCATTAAGTCATCAGGCCGATTAAAATCATACAAAAATAACCCAAGGGGGAATTGATTGTTCCTTTGTATTAATTGTGAGCTTCACGCTCTTTTTTTAAAAAATTAATCTTCAGAATAAGATCTAACACCATGTTTATTGACACTGTATTTATAACTGCATGTGACTTCTTGTTGGTGGTGTACTTCTGTGTGCTGTTGTGGTTAGTTTGATGCAGGTATGAGATATATACAGTTGAAGTTAGAATTATTAGCCCCCCTTTGATTTTTTTTTTTTTTTTTTTTTTGTCTTTTTTAAATATTTCCCAAATGATGTTTAACAGAGCAAGGAACTTTTCACAGTATGTCTGATAATATTTTTTCTTCTGGAGAAAGTCTTATTCGTTGTATTTTGACTAGAATAAAAGCAGTTTTAAAATTTTTATGAACCATTTTAAGGTCAAATTTATCAGCCCCTTTAAGCTAAATGTTTTTTCTGACTGTTTTCAGAACAAACCATCCTTACACAATAACTTGCTTACTTACCCTAACCTGCCTAGTTAACCTAATTAACCTAGTTAAGCCTTTAAATGTCACTTTAAGCTGTATAAACGTGTCTTGTAAAATATTATTTACTGACATCATGACAAAGATAAAATAAATGTTATTAGAACTGAGTTATTAAAACTATTATGTTTAGAAATGTGTTGAAAAAAATCTTCTCTCTGTTAAACAGAAATTGGGGAAAATAAATAAACAGGGGGCAAATAATTCAGGGGGCTAATAATTCTGACTTCAACTGTAGCTCTTCATGTTGCCCACTGGGAAACTATTGTGTCCCAGTGTGACTTTAATAAGAATAACTCCTTAGAATCTGTTGATTGTTTTTTCTTGATACATGCTGATGATATTGAACCCTACAATTGTAGCCTTATGATCCAATCATAGCTGCTCACATCTCAGCTTGCCTGATTTATTCGTATATTTATTTTGTTTTAGCTGAACAATTACCTTCAACTCAACCCTGCCGAGACAAAGTTTCTTGCAGTTTTGTACCAAATAAAAAGACTACATCACAACTTGAAGAATTTATTTTTTCCACATTTCTTTTTGCTTGGGATGATTTAGGATTGAAAATAAATGACAACAGTAATAATCTCTTATATTAGATATGAGTCTGCATTTTGTGAGAACAATTACAAAACTTTTTTTTTTTATTACATTTTTTTTTTAAAAATCTTTACACCTAATCGCACAAAAAAAGTAATAAATAAATTCAAATTACACACAAATACAGTGGAAAAAAGCTTTTGATGTCTTTTAAAATTCTTTCTTATCCCACATTATTCCCACAATGTAGGCCCCCAATTCTTCAAAGAAAAGGGAAATGTTTGTGTTCAACAACATGTTTACAAAAAGTACTGTCAGGCCCTATGATCATGTCTAATTTATTGTCATAAATATATCACTATTTTCGGTTTATTTTTGTTTTTTCAGTCGATGGATAAAGCAATAATTCAAAAAACACTCTTATCCACTGTGATCACAAAGATTATAAAATGAAACACAAAACACACTTTAAAAATATTTTTTTTTTTTCACTCCAGCAAATGTAATTCCTTCACAAATGCTTGGTTTTCAAGAGTTCACACTTAGCTGATGATTGATTATAAAGCGTGTTTGGCATGCTGTCCTGGGAGAGAGCCCTGAGCTCATAAGATCCTCGAGCCCAGGGCTCCCTCCCATTTGCAGGGCGAAAGGGGAGTTTGAGCTCAGGTTGACCTCAAGAACTCCCTTGCTGTATGTAGCTTATGAACAATTAGGCATTGTTATGAAGAGATAACTACTTAGGAGCACGTCTATGGTGCCGATTAGTCAGTTAACTTAAGTCTCATGTTTTTGGATAGTGGGAGGAAACTGGGGGACCCGAGGGAACCCACGTGAGCACGGAGAGAACATGTAAACTCTGCACAGAAACATCGACTGGCTTGGTAAGGAATAGAACCAGTGACGTTCTTGCTGTGAGGCAACAGTGCTAACCACTGGGCCACCCATCTAGGAAAGGAGGAGAAGTATGGGTGGAAGGAGGGATTCTTCAAAACGAAGATGACTGAGGTATGGAACTCAAGCTGCGGTCACACTGCACTTTTCTCCCCATAGACTTCCATTCATACGCATGCGAATGCATCAGACCGGAAACGCAAGGTCATGCGTCAAGTTTCGCAGTTCACTGCGTTGGAAAGTTCAAGCATGGTGAACTCTGACCTGCGAAATCGCATCACATGACTGCGTGAAACCAATTGAGGATCAAAACATGACCTCTCTGTACAGGCATTTAAAATATGGAGCAATCGCTATTTTTTTAATGTCTAATCATCTTGTTTAATCCCGCCCCTTTTCACAGCGCCGTAAGACAGATTTTCGCAAGCTCAAACTCTAGTGTGACCACAGCATTAGAATCGTCTGATTGGTGAATCATGAATTGGCTAATGCGGGACCAGCCGTGATCAATCATAAGCACGTGATCCTCTCAAAATTAGTTTATAAAAAAACTTCACTTTGGGTCCATACTGAGTGTAAGTACTGAGTCTTTGTACTGTCTTTGACCCCTGAAAGCTGCATATAAGCAAGCAGATTAGCCTGAAACCAGGACTGTGTGCAATGTGAAATTGAAAGTGACTGAATGTTTATTCATAGAACACTTAATGTTTTAATTATTGTTTTACCATATGCTTGATCGAATTTGAAACATTTTTACAGACTATGGGAGATCCACAAATTCCAATAAATGTTATAAATGCTGCTTCCAAAAAGTGCAAGGCAAGAAAGCAGTGAGACATATCAGATAAAAAATTAGCTTCACTTTCTGTCCCAGGAGGTTCCTTCTTCTGATTGAATTTTGAAGACTGCATACATGTGACCTTCGATAAAGGGAGTGTCTCAATTGCCCCATTGGGTGCCATTTTGTGTGTATATGTATGTTTTTTAACAAACGCTTTACACTTTCAATTTAATTTCTAGTGAGAGGTTTGTACCGAAGTAAGCAAATATCCCCTTAGTTATCATCAAAGCTCTATCTATTTTGTACATTATGCAGTATTTATGCTCTGAAATCAGTTTTGTCAGGTGACTTCGTGTACAAACTCTGAGGCAAGAAGTCAGCTGCCTAAGCTTTCTGATGCAGCCAAAGTGTGAGTGCTGTACACTGGAACCATAAGAATGGCGCCGTTGATTTAGGGATTACCTTGTAATAGTCATATCCCACTTAATACAAGTTGGGTTTTTTTCTTTCCTGTACGACATAACGTCTCCTCACTCAAAACTTCTTTCAGCACCTAAACAGCATTAAAACTAACATTACTTGGAAGCATCACATCTTCTCATGTGTGTACATGTCCCTAAGACATTGATTTTGAAGCTCAAAATATCTACTGGCATCCCAAAGACATTGACCTTTTTCCCCTGTAGTGTCATTTAATGCATTATGTTTGGTAGATCTGTAGATGTGTTATGTTTTTGGGTAGATTTATCTGTGGTAAATTAAATATTTCCTAAATTTTGGCATGATTTACAATGCTTTCAGCATCTGTTTTCTCTGTACTGCTTCACCCTTAGAAATGGGTGACTAAATAATATATAAAATACAATATTCATTGTAAACATCAACTATACATATGCAAGTAATGTACATCAAGCATAGTTCCTGCACCAAAGATCAAGCAAAAGTGAGTAAAGTACGGGTCGTTGCTTTACAAAAATCCGTTAGCACTTTGTTTAAGTACAGAGACAAAACATGGCTAATGTGCTTTGCTCTCTCCATGAACCAGGAAGCTACTATATATATGGCTTAAAGAACTATAAGAGTGATGAGAACAGGAGAGAGAAAAGAAAAAACTCTACAATTTAAGACACACACCTGCCTGGCTTCTCATTTTACCAAAGTGATGTCTGTAACCTGTGGACTTGGTAAGGTTCACTTCTCTTTGGGGGTAGTGTACAAGTTGTATCCGCTGAGAGAGTTGAAGTGCTGAAAAGTTTGGGATATGATTTCATAGACATACCCAAGCATCTGCATAGGCATTTCAGTAGTCATAAATAAACAGATATGAGTATGTATTGTTTAAGCAGTGCAATTGTATCAATATATGGATTTTTATTGTTGTGACAGTGACAGAATCTTACTCAGGTGTATTTTAATTTCACATTGCAAATTTTTATTTTGCTAGATTTGTACGTTTATTGGGCAACCCAGTGGCGCAGTAGGTAGTGCTGTTGCCTCACAGCAAGAACGTCGCTGGGTCGCAGGTTCGAACCTCGGCTGGGCTGGGTCAGTTGGCGTTTCTGTGTGGAGTTTGCATGTTCTCCCTGGGTTCGCGTGGGTTTCCTCCGGGTGCTCCGGTTTCCCCCACAGTCCAAAGACATGCAGTACAGGTGAATTGGGTAAGCTAAATTGTCCATAGTGTATGAGTGTGAATGTGTGTGTGGAAGTTCCCAGAGATGGGTTGCGGCTGGAAGGGCATCCGCTGCGTAAAATCGTGCTGGATAAGTTGGCGGTTCATTCCGCTGTGGCGACCCCGCAAGGGACAAAGCCGACAAGAAAATGAATGAATGAATGAATGTACGTTTATTGAATTTTCTGAGGCTGATGATAAACATTCCCTACATGTTAAGCACCGCCTTTGTTTTTGTAGAAAAATTACACACATTACCTACTTTTAGTATTGATAACCCAACATTGTATTATTAATCAGTTACGAATAATAATCAAAAAGTGAATGTCAGTTACATCTGTTTTTTTAATTTTGTACACATATACAGTATGTATTTTTTGTTCATTCATTTTTTTAAATAACCTCTGCAAGCAATCTTATGAGACAACCTCTTTTAATGTCATGATAATGTTTCTTTTAGAGTACACATATCACTAAACATAGGTCATTCATTCATTCATTTTCTTTTCGGCTTGTCCCTTTATTAATCTGGGGTCGCCGCCAACTTATCCAGCATGTGTTTTACGCAGCAGATGCCCCTCCAGCCGCAATCCATCTCTGGGAAACATTTACACACACTCATTCACACTCATACACTACAGACAATTTAGCCTACCCAATTCACCTTCACCGCATGTCTTTGGACTGTGGGGGAAACCGGAGCACCCGGAGGAACGCAGGGAAAACATGCAAACTCCACACAGAAACGCCAACTGACCCAGCCGAGGCTCGAACCTACGCCCCAGCGACCTTCTTGCTCTGAGGCGACAGCACTACCTACTGCGCCACTGGGTCACCTACATAGGTCATTTTTTGATAAATATATAATGCTTTCTATCTTTAAAATAAATCATTTGACAGAATTTTCAGTTCGTTTATTTGCTACCGCACCAAAACACTGTTATGAAGACTGAGCTTAACCCAGTGCAGGTGATTCACCTGTGCGGCATGACTGTGTAGCTACTGTAAACTCTTCGTATAAATATCAAAGGGCACAATCTCAAAAGCACTCAACTGTAGTTTGACCTGGGTCAAGCGCATCAATATACAAAAGTTACAGCATTCTACAGGTAATTATAGACCATTTTGAAGCATGTAAGCAATAACAGTGGTCCTAATGCATCTTCTGTTTTACATTTTTAATTTCCGTAGCTTCTGCGGAATTCGAAAAGGTCAACATATTGATAAATGATGTTATGATAGTTGTTTTAACGTTAAGTTATGATTGAATCGCCTCTTATTACGGTTATAAAATAGCTTGACAACTAGCAGAAAATGTTCCTGGGCCAGTGACATCACAAAATTGAAATGGTCTACACAAGTTTTTAGAATTATTATGAAAAGTCAATTGAAATCAAGTGGTCTTTTAAAATACATTTATCATGATGTTGACTCTTATAATGATTTTGTTCCAATAAAACTTCAAAAAATGTCTGTGTATCATATCCACAAGCCCATACATTTTGGGTGCATTTCCGAAAACCATCGTTAGCCAACTAAGGTCGCAACTTTCGTCGTTACTAACATAGTTCATTGATTTGGCATTTCCCAAATCCAACGTTCCAACGAACATTCGCAAACTGCATCACAAACTTGTGTGCTTACAACTACACCTCTGGAGCTGTAGTTAGAAACATAGTTCCTGGTTGTGTTCTATTCCCAGTCTACCCCCCCCCCCCCCCCCCCCCCCCCATGCCCTATTTATTTAGAACATTCTAACATTTAAACTTGGAATTATTAAAAAAAAAAGTATTAAAATCACTGTTAGGTGTAATTTGCTTTCAAAGTATTATTAAAGTTCAGTTTTAGCAATCTTCATGTTTACAATTGCGTTTCCTTCGCAGTGCTCTTTGAAAACATTGATGTCATTTTGAAAACAGCCGTGGCTCATAACAAAAGCTCCTATAGCTTTCGTCATGAGCCACGGCTGTGTTCAAAATGACCTATTATTGATAATGACCTATAACCTGTTATTTAAAAGCAAAATTTATGTTACACCTCCAAAGCTTGTAAAAACAAAATATATAGCATACGTTAATGATTTTAATTTATAGTAGGTTATTTATTAAGTATCTGCACTGAATATGACATAAGCCTGTTGGTTAGAACATTTCTGCAGTGGTTTGAACATGTCAAATTGTAAAAGTAGACCTAAAAAATAATAAATATTAAATTTTATTTCTTAATAAAAAGCCTTATTATTTATTTATTTATAGGATTTATATATGATATTAGAATATGTGTTAGCTGTGATTTTATGTTTTAGAATAGAATATGTAATGTTCTCAATAATATTTTTAAAGGAAACACAGACCCTATATGTGCCGTTTACATATATTTCAATTAATATGGAAAACGAGTGCATGTTTCGACCAAAACTAATATTGGATTTTTTTTATGTGTGTGCGTGTAAAACAATATAATTTGCACAAAGAAATTAAGAGGTTCTTCTCTAAAGAAGTTGTTACCACCCCGTTTAGAGCATAATTATGGGTGTTTGACGTTATAACTAACGTGGTTCAAACGATAGATCTGCGAAACAACAAGTTTTGGGAAACACTCGTCACTACATCGTTCTTTTCCCGAATGGTGCTTCGTTGTTTGGGAAACGCACCCCTGAACTGCAGCTCATTTCTTAATCAAATATGCTGTTGACAAAATACAAAGCATTTCTTAAACATTAAGTTGAACTGACAAATATGAATAGATTATAGAAAATACAGCAGTTACTGTCACCAGAGGACACATTTTTTTGGTTCACTGATAACCAGTTATCTTGATGTGAACAATGTTTATTTTTCAAAAAGATGTGCAGTACAGTTTTAGCTGTTAAAACCTGTTCAAAATTAGTCACTTAAGCATGATGAATGGGATGAAACTGCAGCTCTGATTCATTCCACACACGGCAGTAAATATGAGATACTATCTGATGACTGTTCTCTGCTACACACATGTAAAATGAGGCAAAACATGTCTACCTGATTTTGAGATATGGAAACAAATTCCCTCACGTCCTTAGTGAAGACTATTTTGATCTATTTGATGATTTGTTTTTAAAAAATTCTTTGGTTAAAAAATTTGTTTTCTTTTTTTAATGTTCTTCAGTGCCACCAAATTAATTGGGTGCAAACTCCTACCAGAAAAGCCTCCTCAAAGCCAGGATTGATGCTCTTGGCTACACATGTGAACACTTTAAGCACAATGGGAGAATGTTCAAACTCAGATTACCAGACAGAATCTTTTTTGAGCCATGCTGCCAAAGTTCAAAGACAATGGATTGTTTATATTTACAACTGTTAGCTCTGTAATGACAGTACTTTAAATATTGTTACATGTGAAGTGTAGATGGTAACACCAGTGTCTGTTTTTCCTATTGTTGTCTAAAATGCAACACACCCCTGGAGATGACATCAGGGATAAATGCTGATATTTTTGAAATGTTGGCGACAGGTCCATTTAGTAAACAGAGAATCTGAAACATTGGTGGGGATTAGGGATTAGTCTAGTCATTTGGAACTGAGGGTATTGTTTACATACCTTGTTACACTTCAGCCAGTATTTAGACTGACTTTGGCTACATTTGCGGGGGCCTGAGACCTGCCCTTCAAAGCTGATAAAGCAGGCAACTTATGCTATTTCTATACTACACAATTCTTGCTTTATTCTTTCCTAACCATTTAAAAGGACAGAATAAATATAATAACAATTGTGTAATGAAAGAAAATACAAAGTACATGGAAAAAAAAGTATTTTATCTTCTGCAATATCAGTTTCAATGTTTTAAAACAGACCACATAACAAAGAATAGCAATGTGACAGAAGCATCAACCACTTTAAAGGTTTAGCCTTAATGTTTGAGTTAGTCATTTGTTATTTTTAATGCCTCTTATTTATTATACAAAAGCACAAGGTAATGAGTATTGAACAGCTTATCTCCTACAGTATGTCTTATGTTTCTTTGTGTGTATTTTTATTGGAGTCTTAGTTTGTAGTTCATGAAGTGAACAACTTCATCTAACAGCAAACACAGAAGTGGGCTTTCCGGTTCCTAATTTTGTGCTTTGCCAGAGGAAATCGGATTGTATCATCATTGTTCAAATTCTGAGGGGGATTTTTTCTTGTGTTTTGATATGTATGGACTTGACTTTTGTTATATCTCTTCCTGTGGATTATGGCCCGTTTTCACTGAGTGGCGAGAGTGAGGAAAAGTCGGAAAAAACAAAGGAGCCAATGATTCTTTCAGCAACCTAAAACATGAACAAACTGTCATTTTTTACTATTATCATCACCTTTTGGACTATTATGAACTGGGAATGACGGAATTACTTTCTAACAAGAGGTTACATGTGCTGGTGAAGATTAAAGATACAGATGAGAGGTTTGCACTGAATGTGACCTATATGTTGCATGTTTTTGAAGCCAAATAAGGACTAAATGTATGCTGTGTGTAGTTTTTCTGTAACTGGTAACATATCGAAGACTGTAAGGGGCTGTCTGTGATCATACATGTTGCATTTACAGTGTATCGTTAATTGTAATTTATAATTGCAGACATTGCAGTAGGCTATTTTTATCATTGATCTGCAGTTATAATCAAATTATGTTCATAGAAAGGTTAGTAATTAACATTTATACACAAGTATTTATGTGTATAAAGCCTCTGTTTTGTGAGAAGTGCTTCTCATATGATATATGAACAACCCATACAGCTTTACTTTGACATTTCCTCAAGCAAAAATGACGTCAACTGAAAATTTTCTGTCGTACACCAAACCCATCGGTACGCTTTTGGCAGTGGAAACGCAAGCCTGATAAAGGTGACCTGTACCATACTGTACCACTCAGTGGAAACAGGCTATTAGATTTTGTTAATCACTCACAGATTTATCAAGGGTCTCCACAGCATAATGAACCGCCAATTAATAAAAAAAAAAAATTTAATTAATGGGAATAAATCATTGCTAAATTTGCTTACAACTGCTCTGGGATGCGTTTGCCAAACAGTGATGTAACTCATGGCTGAACTACCATTGTACAATGGATTGTTTGGGAAATGAATAATCTCACAAGTATTTCCCAAAACAATAATGTCGCATCTATCGTTTAAACCATGTTAGTTATAAAATAAAACATAATGACATTGTAACGGGGTGGAGCAACAACTTAGAGAAAATCTGCATTCATTTTTTTTTTTTTGCAAATTGCAAAGTGTGCAAATTATATTGTTTTACATGCACATGCATGCACAATATTTTTAAATCCTATATTAGTTATAGGAATTTAAGGATGCAAACACAATCAGAGTTGACACCTATTAACAGAATACTAAAAATCCTATTCAACAGAAGGAAACATCTCTTTGTAGCACAGAGCTGGAGACAGACCCTCTGTGCCATGGAGTTGTCACATAGTCTATCAAGACTACAGATCTCTTTTAGTGCTCTTTAGATTATCAATTCATGCACAAGAGATAATCGTATGAGGAACACAATGGCCCACTCACCATCCAAGTTAACTCCAGACCAAATGGTTAACTGTAATACAGATGACTTAGCTTCCAGACAGAAATAAATCCTCTCTGAAATCTATATGTAAAAAAGATCATCAAATGGATCATCAAAACAATGATAGTGGACAGTTAATTGTACTACATGACATTTGGATGTCACCTGAAACTGTATATGTTGAACAATAGAAATTATGGATTGGTTTTTTTTTTTTAAGTAAATTTCTGTAATTTCTGTAATTTAATGTATGTAGCATCCACTTGGATGATGCGACGGCAGCCACAGGACAACGGTGCCAGTGTGCTCACCACACTATCACCACGCTATTGGTGGAGTGAAGAGACAGTGATAGAGCCAATTCGGTGGATGGGGATAATTAGGAGGCCATGATGGGTAAGTGCCATTTGAGGGACTTTGGCCAGGACACCAGGACACCAGGGTTACACCCCTACTCTTTACGAGAAGCGCCATGGGATTTTTAATGACCACAGAGAGTCAGGACCTCGGTTTAACGTCTCATCAGAAAGACGGATTTGAAAAGATTTTTACAACCAGAGTTTTTACCTCACGAGCATGTGTGCTGTTTTTTCTTTCTGATCAGCCAGCACGGCTGGGTTTACACCAAACACAGAAGATGCAAATGAGGTAAAATTCTGCACATTCACAGCAAGCGCACTGCATATTTCGTGTCACTCGCCCACAGGACAGTAATCCGCCTCTGTTCTCATGTTTGCATTGATTTGTATGCAATTTACACGTGCAAATAATAAATTCCCCGTTTGGTGTGAACCCAGCTTAAAAGTGTCTTTATCACTGCCTGTTGGTTCGGTGTGTCCATAACATGCATCACAGTGCATTCCTGCATTTTCATGTGGATGGATATTTTTAAAAAATGAAAGCAGGGAAAAGCCTGTTTATAAAATTTCCCATGACCGTGTGGACATGGCAAGGGTCCCCAACAGGCAGGGTCCTGGCCCACAAGGGGGCCTCTGCAAGCTCTGTGGGGGGTCACGTCATATTTTTACTTTTTTTTTGCAGTGGACAATTAGGAGAACAATTCATTTTATCCCCTGGCTTACCAAAAATTGGACAAATTTGCAATTCATCCTCACTGATTTGCCTTCAGCAGGTATTTGTAATGACCCAAGCATTAGAATTACAATTACATTACCTCAGCTTCCAGGTGAGGAAGCTCCTATACTCATCCCCATTACCGCAAGGTGTACTGAATACAAATGGCCTACTGATGTTTTGCTGATTATACTGATTATACATTAGGCTATTATTTGTGCATAAACATATCTAGATATAGTAATAAACATACCGTTTGTTTGAAAACAACCTTTTTTTGTCATCCTTACTGCAAACTTATTTGGGCGATAATATCATTAAATGTGGAGGGGGGCCTTACAATATTTTCCGGGGGAAAAGGAAGTTCCCCAAGTTGTTCACCAATTATAAGAACAACAAGACAGATTGCACTGGCATCAGAAGCTCAGTAAATTCGGAGAAAAACACAGAGTAGGACAATAAATGTTGAAGATCAGGACTGGCGTGAGATCAAATGACAGAAAACAAGGCAGTGAGACTTCATTTACAGCCACATCAGGATGGGAAATAACAGCAAGACCGGCACCTCTACCAGTATAACAGTTAGTCTAAATATGTGTAGCCAGGCAGAACACACATACTTAGATTAAGGCAGTCATTTGTCTGATGCCACATTACACAGAGGCAGACAAAATCAAGTTTATTGTGCACAACTATATTACAAAAAGAAGCTGCTTTTTTTGTTTATGGAGCGAGTGTTCCAATGTGCAAACCTGACTTTGTTGAGGCTCTCTACTCTGGAAGCAGTAGACTTCTGAAGGAAGGTGACATTCACCGAACAACCCCAACATAGAGATCAATGATAATGAACCAAAGCGCCTTTGAGACCAAACTGAGTTGATACCATTACTGCTTTCTTGCAGATTCCAGCCAGAGCCCTGATGAATGTATTTTGGCCAGTTTGGATTTGTAACACACTGCAGCCCAAATGATTTATGCATATATCATGTTTTGATTCTTTTTTTTCCCTTCAAATATTTACAAACATTCTAATTACATTACAAAATATCTAATATGCCGATTCTCAAATATGTGTTAGAACGTGTCCTGTCTTTTAAACAGCTTAGTATTGATCCTATTATTTGATATATGACAAGTAAAGGCTGTTTAATCTATGCTACTGGAGAGATCAGAGCTGCTGGATTTACTTAATGTTTATTCATAATTGTTTTCTAAAATACATGAAAGTAAGTGACTGTTTAATTGGGTGAGGAATCGAGTAAATGTTGTAATAAAATAACCAGTGGATATTAGAGTCCTAATGCATCAGTTGTGTCATCTTTTTGGTTAATGAAATCTCCCACAATTTGTATTTTATCAGTATTAACTTATAGGGTCCTGAAAATTGACATAGGGTCCTGGGGGACTATACCAACGTAGGCTCATTCTGAAAACATACCCCTATATTTACATGGAGATTGCAAATTATGTAGCTTTGTATGGCTGCATCTTTAAACCTAACTCTACGAGGTGGCATGCTCCTTTTCTCGCTTACCAGCTGACCACTTACCTCTGTATGGATGGCTTTTCCACTGTTCCCAGTTTGTCCAATAGGTTGACACATACAATGGTGAACTTGAGACGCAGAGTGGATTTGACCATGACAATGGGGTTCAAGTCCAGTGAAGAACGGTTCCAGAAAGCAGGTAAGACAAAAAGCTAACATGATTAAAATCAGGGGGATTTTTTTTCTGGATTGCTTTTGAAAACACTGCGGTTCGGTTAGGGAAGGGGATGGGCGAGTCAATTGGTGCCTTTTAAAACACTACTGGTTGGGTTTAGAGAAAGGGGGAGTGTGAGGGAATCGGTCGGTTGGTTACTCAGTAAGTCAGTCAGTCGACAGTGGCCTCTGGTGTATTTTTGTGAGAAAAGCAGGCGCGAATGGCACTCGCGAGAGAAATTTGAGATCTAAAAATAACGTGCACAGCAGCTTCGGATGGATTTGCGAAAACTAAAACTGCAAAATAATGTAGCTCCTGTGTTGTATTTTGCTCTCTCCAGAAATGTATATAGGGGTATGTTTTTAGAATGAGCCTGAGTTGAACTATACACAGTGATTAAAGAGAGAGAGAGAAAAAAAGTTGTACAAAATTTGTATTTCTTGTTATCATCAAAACACTTTTAACATTTCTCTACCAATACAATAGAAAAACTGTCACAGAGAGAAAAAAATAAATACAACATCCGTAATTTAAAAGTTGAATGTCCTTCAAGAAGAGTGCATCCACACATGTCATTATTCGGCTCTATAACTCATTAGCAACCTGCCTCTTCTGTCTGAGGACTATAAAGAACATACTGTGCGCATGAAGCAGAAAGTCCTAGTCCATCCGTGCAGCGCATCGATACAGTTCTAAGTGAAGGCTGCACCTGTGGTCAATATGAAGTAACCAAAAGCCTCCATAACTCATGACTAGGCCCACACGGAATCTGCGCGCACAGAATTCTGCAGATTTTCCGCAGAATTCTGCAGATTTTTAGTCCATCGTTAATTCTGTTTATTTACTTGAGTAAATGTGTGTAAATCTGAATTTATTCAGTTTTTAAATTACACATATTTCACATATTAAGATTTTAGTTATGAGACTCCCAAAATAATTCCGCAGAAATCCGCAGATTTTTACCAGAATTCTCCGCAGAAATTGCAAAAAACGTCCGCAGATTCCGTCTGGCCCTACTCATGACTAATGCATAAAAGCACATATTAAAGTGCAAAAAGGACATCAGGAACAGGATAGCCTATTTTTTTACTGCCTGCTCTCATTCAAATTACACTGAGTTCTGACTGCTAACGTGTGTTATATGGAAAATTAATCCTATGTCGCAAAAAAAAACCTACTCAGGTCCTGCGGTTGATTGCAGACCTCTACTTTGGTTTGTAGTTACAATGGCCCCAAACATGTCGCTTTAGTCTTTGACCTTTGTGACAGTTAAACTTGATTAATGTTTCCTTTCTTGCCTCCCATTCACACACATTCCACCACCAATCAGTAGCCAATATCTCATACCATGGAATAAAGACTAACCTGTTGTTATGCAGCCGTTCATAGCAATTGAACAGTTTCTTTAGGCTGACGTTCCATTTTCAAGCATTCCTTCCATGGTTCATAGCTAAGGACAAAACAACAGAATCCATCAGTGAAACAACTTCCTCTGAAAGCGATGTGTCATATCTGATGTGCAGTCAGAGAAATGTCACATGTCCGGTTTGTGCTATTCATGTAAACCTCAAGAGTCAAGAGTCTTCCCAAGGAAAGAAACTTTTTTTTCTGGAGTTTTTCGGACCATACCACTCCTGTGGTCAAATTTATGGCTTTCTTCTGAACTTCATGATGAATTATAATTACTAAACATTTATATTGCATTACATCCAGAGGGAGCCATAATTTTGGCAAAAACTATTTTTCTTTAATCTGGATCAGAGTGGATAAGTCTGAAAGACACCCTTGCAATTTGTGCGCATCCATATATACTTTATAAAATGATGATGTCATCGCCCCATGTCACAGACACCAGACAATTTTGGCAAGTTTGTCAATGTCACAGTTGTGGAAGACGAATGAAGGGAGAACTTTCATATGCCCAAATCATCTGTCTTTGTCTTGAACACAAAACTTAAATGGTTTTTAGAGATTTCCAAGCATTCTTTTTTTTTTTAGCATATCTTTGTGGCTGAACTACAGTGCCATACACTAGTCTGGCATTGATTTGAAAGTTCATTTGTTATTTATGTGCACAGAAATGTCTTGAGACAATGCTAGGTTTAGAGAATTTTAAATTCAAATCTCCTACTGAAGCACTTATATGTATCCAATTTTTAAAAAAATCTTCCCTAGTCATTTTGAGTAAGCAGAAGATTTCATTTGGATTTTCTTTAACTATTACTGCAAAAATAATTCAATTCCTGTTTATTTCTTTAGCACTTTTACAATGCAGATTGTGTCAAAGCAGCTTAAGGTAGAAGTTCGGGTAAATTGAAACTGTGTCAGTTCAGTTTTCAGAGTTGAAATTCAGTTTAGTTCAGTTCAGTTCAGTGTGGTTTAAATTTCACTGCTAAAGTCCAAACACTGAAGAGCAAATCTATCAATGCGCAGCTCCACAAGTCCCAAACCAAGCAAGCCAGTGGCGACAGTGGCGACTTTGGCGAGGAACAAAACTTCACCAATTGACGAAAGAAACCAGGCTCAGTTGGGCACGACCATTTCAACTCTGGCCAAACTTCTAGTGCAGAGCTGCAGTCTAGGTGTCGGAGGATGGAGAACGCTGGACGTCCATTGTGGAGAAGCTGCAGGTGTGAGTAGGTCACCAGCGGGTGTTCAGGCTGGCCCACGGGATCAATGCGAAGACTCGTCTGTCACTGAGGTCTTTCAGGAATCAGTCTCAAGCTTTCCACTTCTCCATGACCAACACAGCATTTGCTCAGGATACGGCCTGGTCCAGGATTATGGATGACTCCAGTGTTATTACATCATTCCAAACAAATTATTTGCTGATATGAGCAGTATTTTAAAGTGGTCATGGTAACCCACTAGTAATACAGTAGCTCAGGTTTACCAAATCATCAGAATGAATTAAAATGTTACAAAAACCATTAGGGGGTTTTGCTTTCACTTTGAAATACTGTTCTAAGTAATGAAAGATTTTCTAATGCTAGTGGGTTACCATGATCTTCACTATTTTATATATCATGCAATAATTTGCATTATTCATATAATTTGTGAAACTGTATAGCTTTAAAAATGATTATATGAAATTACTTCAGGATTAATAATAAAAAAGACTAACAGCGGATTAATGCATTCAGTTGGATCCCATTGCTTACATTAATTAGTTATTAGAATTTGTTGTTAATAGTAGGAGTTCTATTATTTTGTTAATCATTGGTTCCTGTGTATTCATTAAAGACATGATATTAGCAGGTCTTACATTAACACTCGCCAACCCGCGGGTAGATTTCAGCTGTGGCGGATTAGACAGCCTCTCCCACTAGCCACTTTGGCTGGTTGACGATCATTTTTAAATTGTAGTTTTCTTAAAAGCTGGGTTCGACAATAGAGATGGCCCAATTTGCGTGCAAATGTCATCTTAGAAACGAGAAGCAGCATGACAAAACTAGCGTTCGCGCGAGCAAAACAAAGCAGGCGAATACCGAATGAGAGGATGATCAGTGGCGTGCACAGGTAATGTGATGCGTGTGACTGTAAAAGCATGCGCGCTCCCGTTTCCTGGCGCAAAGCAACTGTGCCTGGAAATGCAACTGCTGCGATCGGTTCTCTTTGAAATAGACTGGACAAAATGTTATGCTCGTGCACCCAGTCCTCCTGCTTCCAAAAGCTCTGGATGTTTTAAAAAAATGTCTTTTTGTAAGCAGCTGCGGTTGCCTGTTTCGGTTTAACCATTCTTTGAACAGAACAGATCATGGGCCTAACGTTAACCATGTGCACCTGATCATTCTTCCATTATCACACATTTTTCACCTGCTTTATTTTGCTTACGGTTATTTTTGTTCATTTTACAATAACATTGCATTAATACCCAGGTAGCAAAGAATTCTGGCCCAGATTTGGCATAAATCTGGAACAGCAGGCATTCATCCGGCACTGGCATACAGCATGTGGGCCAAACATGGCCCTGGTTTGGCAAAGGTGGCACTGTTTTTAAGGTGGCACACAATACTTGGGCCAGAAGTATAATGTAGTATTTGGCCCAGTTGTTAATAATTGATATGTGGGCCATGTATGTTTGGCCTATCTTGACCCACATTTAAAATACATTTTTATTATTTTCAAATAAAGAAAAAAAAATCTACCAATCAGGTCGCTTCGAGAAAAAGCAGGCCCATAACAAGCCTAAGCGCGATGATTCATGAGTTTATCAGTTTCATTACAGTCATGACTAGACATGGGACAATAACTGTTTTCAAGGTATACCGCGGTTTGGAAACCGCCAAAATTTTCTGTAATACCGTTCCTAAGGTATATGTAACATTTTTTATTTACTTTGTTTTTGTTTTTTTAGGTCAACAGTATCTCCAGCAGAAAAAATATCTAAAGATGCTGTTTTAAATTGTAAAGAAATCTGTGTTTGAAACAAATGAAGACAGCAGAAGTCAAGTCAAAGATTCATTTGAATTATTCAGCCTGACATGTTTACTGCTCCAAAATATTATGAATCTCTAAAAATAAAATATATTGTTTTCAAAGGGGAAAAAGTTTTTGTTTTTTACCCAGACAATTAAAAAGAACATATTTTAGAGCAGTGAGCACAATACCGTGATATTTTTATCCAAGGTTATCATACCGTCAGAATCTTATACCGGCCCATGCCTAGTCGTGACACACCAACATATCTGGCCCAGTTTAGGCTCAGTTATGCGTTAATAACTTGGCTGAGACTTGGCCCAGATATGGTCCATGTTTGGCCCTTGTTTGGAAGCCAGACTTGGTCCAGTCATATATCGTAATTCACTGCGGCATGTGGGACAAGCAAAAGCTGATTTTGTGGGCCAGAGCTGGGCCAGAGATATTTTGCTATGTGGGTAGGAGATTAACTCTCCATTAATGTATAGTTAACTGGTGATCTGAGAGATCTTTAACCTGGACATTTTAAAATGTATTTATTTTTAAGAAAGGTTTTGTTGAATAAAAAGTGCATGTACACAGCTATATTTAGCTTGTTTTTACATATTATTTAAAATTTGTGGCTAAGAAATATGTATTTATTTTGGTGTGGTCAGAGATAAATTAGATAAATACTTAGTGTTAAGCCCTGAAAAGTCATGTGAAATAAAAACCAATTGCAATGCAACGCTATGAAACCATAACCCATTTGCTCATGCCCATTAAGCAAGTTCACAAACAAAAAAAAGTGAAATAAATGAGGAGGCATGAATATATCACAAAGTCTAAATCAAGTAATCAAGTCTAATTTATGCATATAAAATAAATTTTCCCAACAACAAAAAAGTGAAATTAGCGATTGGCTAGTAATGTTGGAAAAAAATATTTTATTTGAGAAATGTTTTAATAAAACATTGAAACCCATCCATATACATGCTAAGTATAGGGCATGTGCTTTCTCTTTTAGAAACTTGTAAAAAGATTTTAAACTCCACACTTCACCAGGTCAAAGAGGCATGTGTGCATTTTCAAAGGGCTTTCTAGCACATATAGTACTCTAGCTGCTGACCTGATTGAAAAAAGAGAGGTTGAGACACAAAGAACAAAAAAGAGTTGATGCATGCTCTCATGAGTTTGTGAGCACCAGACTGCAGGTGGAGAGTATGAGGAGCATGAGACGTAATGGCTGATATAAAGGAACAATGGAGACAGTAAGAGGTCATTACTCAGACTGTCATAGCACACACCACCTGCGCTCTCTCCTGCTAATGCTTTAGACAGACAGATGACAGAGAGTGGGGGGTTGATGTTGTGACTGTCAGCAGGCTTCATCGTACACATATAATACAAAATCATCATGGATGATGAAGTTTTATAAAATTTGTTTATTTTATAATTGAATTAATGTGTAATTTAATTAAACTAAGATCTAATTCATTCATTAAATTGGCTTAATCTCTATTTCAGAGGTCACCACAGCGGAATGAACCGCCAATTAATCCAGCATATGTTTTACACAGCATATGTTGTACTCTGGCAACGCAGTGGCGCAGTAGGTAGTGCTGTCGCCTCGCAGCAAGAAGGTCGCTGGTCAGTTGACGTTTCTGTGTGGAGTTCGTATGTTCTCCCTGTGTTCGCGTGGGTTTCCTCCGGGTGCTCCGGTTTCCCCCACAGTCAAAAAACATGTGGTACAGGTGAATTGGGTTGGCTAAATTGTCCGTAGTGTGAATGAGTGTGTATGGATGTTTCCCAGTGATGGGTTGCAGCTGGAAGGGCATCCACTGTGTAAAACATGTGCTGGATAAGTTGCCGGTTCATTCCGCTGTGGCGGATGAATGAATGTTTTACTCTTCCAGCCACAACCCAGTACTGGGAAACACCCATACACACTTATTCACATACTCATATACAACGGCAAATTTAGTTTATTTAATTCACCTATATACCGCATGTCTTTGGACCATGGGGAAAACTGGAGCACCCGGAGGAAACCCACACAAACACAGGGAGAACATGCAAATTCCACACAGAAATGCCAACTCGAACCAGCGATCCTTCTGGCTGTGATGCAACAGTGCTAATTACTGAGCCAATGTGCTGCCTGTACTAAGGTCTAAACAGCATAAAACCGTTCAATAAAAGTATGAGTATTAAGTATTATTATTATTACTTAGCAAAGACCATGGAACACGAGGAGGATCTGCATATAATGAATATGTATGAAAAACAAGGAAGGGCATCCGCTGTGTAAAACATACGCTAGATAAGTTGGCGGTTCATTCCGCTGTGGCGACCCCAGATTAATAAAGAGACTAAGCTGAAATGAAAATGAATATATATTTCTCATTCATTCATTTTCTTTTTGGCTTAGTCCCTTTATTAATCCGGGATCACCACAGCGGAATAAACCGTCAACTTATCCAGCATGTTTTTACGCAGCGGATGCCCTTCCAGCCGCAACCCATCACTGGGAAACATCCACACACACTCATTCACACTCATACACTACGGACAATTTAGCCTACCAAACTCACCTGTACCGCATGTCTTTGGACTGTGGGGGAAACTGGAGCAACTGGAGGAAACCCACGCGAACGCAGGGAGAACATGCAAACTCCACACAGAAACACCAAATGACTCAGCCGAGGCTCGAACCAGCGACCTTCTTGCTCTGAGGTGAAAGCACTACCTACTGCGCCACTGCGTCGCCTAATATAAATTTCTACTCATGGTAAAATGAAATTAACAGAAGATGCTTCATCTATTATTGACAGGTTGTGTTAAAATCTTTCTGGGCAGTGGCACATGTTTTTTTTTTTAACCGCATGGTGTTGCCATATGGCAACATGATATTTATGTTCATTTCTCTGCCACTGTTTCTTTAAGACCAACATTGATTTTTTTTTTGTTGGAAAGAGAAGACCTAAGTGTAGCCAATGATGTGCTTTGATTAAGTCACATGACATGCAGTGTTTTTCTGTGGCGCGATTTCTGACAGACTGGCGTTTATTGTGAGTAGCTGCTGAATGCAAATGTAAACGTCAATGAAAACAAAGGATCAAATTATGTCAGATCCTCAAAAAATCTGAAACATCACCTCCAGTAAGTTATGATGACATATTCACAACTCAATTTTTTTTAATCAAATTAGTTTTTTGTAAATCGATCAAATGTATTGCAACACTGTGCAATAGTGGAACGTACAATATACCAACGGGTTAGCTAGCTAGCAAGGTCAGCTGTGAACTTTTAAGCTGTAACAATAACAACATGAATGCTAGTAATATAATGTTGATTAGTCATATGTTAATTGCGTTACGGATAAAATCTAGTTTTAAAGGCAATACTTCTTTTGAATAGATATGAATACAGGCAACAGTGTATTAGAGAGCACCACCATGTTCTATGGTAAGTGAAAGAAGAAAAGGACAGAACTGGCTCTTCCTGCAGATGAAAGTGAGGATGAGATGGGTTTTAGTGACCATGAGAATGATGCAGATTGGACATTTGATAAGAGCAGTGATGGAGACATTTCAGGTAAGTTAGCTCTGATGCAGATAAGACAGGCGTAGTAAAGTATATGGTATAATATATAAACATTGTTAGCTAGTAGCTACATTATTCTGATGCATCTGGATATACTAGACTTGTCATTTATTTGTTATAATATTTACTGGAGAAAATATTTATATTCAGTGTATGTTGTATACATGATAATACAATATTATGTTTGTTTTTAATAATATTCAACAACAAATAATGGAATAAATGAAAGCTGTTGGAATATGAGTTGTTGGAAAGTATGTATAAGGTGTCATTTATAAGTTCTGTGTTAAAGCTTATAATACTGCAACACCAATTAAATCATTTCAAAAAAAAAAAAAAAAAAAAATTAATTATATGGAAAGTTTTAAATTAGACATTTCTAAGTTAGATCCACTGTTGGACGTTGTTGCCTTATGGCAACATATCATAAAGTACCTTAAAAAAAAGAAAATTTTCCAATTTCACTTCAATTTAAGCCATTTAAAAAAAAAGAAAAACAGTCAAATATGTTTTATAGATCTGTCATACTCATAATGCGTGCAGTAGAGGGTTAATAAAAAAATAATAATTCACGGAATAAATACATTAATCGCACATTTACATTGAGTGTGCAATATTACTTTCATAGTCAGGACTAACGTCCAACTCCAGTTTGATTTTGGTTTTTAATTTTCAGACATTTAATGGAAAGCAAAGCAGATATGGGGTATGCAGGGGAGTCCAAACCCAGCATGTCTCTGATCATCTACTCGTGAAAATGCCTTTGATGTGCTATATGATTCCAAAGATTATCATGCTGCTGCCTTTGAGCCTGCTCTATCTCTCATTCACTGTTTGTAAACATGCTTGAAGTTAGCAGCAGATCATGATGGCTACAGCCTACTGCAGAAATATAGGGGTGACCGAGATAAAGAGTAGAATTAGTCAAATATGACATCATTCAATATCCTGTAAGACTGCTCCTGTGACTTTCGATAAAAATACTTTTCTCTCTATGGAGCTACTTCTATAATAAAATTGCACCTTAGCAACCATTTAAATTCCTTGATGCAACTTAATTATGATAATAAATATTTAAACATGTTTGAAATATGTTCTTCAACTTGTAACAATAGCAGATTTTTGTTTTATTAATATTAATATTATTAGCGTTAGTTTGACATTATTTTGTTTGGTCTTACAGCTTGCAGGCTTTGCTAAGGTTTTAAATAACATAAAAACACTTTGTAAATACCAACAGCACATGCACGTTATGTACTTCTATTATTTTTATTGATTTGAAAAGCGCTCATACAACAATTGTTAGCTGAATACATTTATAAATGACAATGAAAATTAACACATACATAAGAATTTCTATTCAATTCATCTTTACTCTATTTCTTTAGCGCTTTTACAATGTTAATTGTTAAAGCAGCTTAACATAGAAGTTCTAGCAAATTGAAATTGAAACCGTGTCAGTCCAGTTTTTAGAGTTAAAGTTTAGTTTTTAGTTTCAATTTAGTTCAGTTCAGCGTGGTTTAATTTTCATTGCTGAAAGTCCAAACACTGAAGAGCAAATCCATCAATGCGCAGCTCCACAAGTCCCAAACCAAGCAAGCCAGTGGCGAACAAAACTTCACCAATTGACAAAAATAAAGGGGGAAAAAAACAAGAAAGTAAAACATAAACAAATATATGAATAAAACTAGAAACAGAAATAAATAGCTGAAGTGTTTTCCTGTGAAATCTTCTCAATCCTCATGCCTTTACATTCATTTTTAGGAGTGTAGTTTGATCAAACTTGAGTGGCTTTTTCTCTCTGCAGATGATGAGGTTACATCATTTCACAGAATCTGAAATACAAATAAGTTTGAAGTTACATTGTGTCTCTTCCATTTGTTTAGGTAAAAACAAGTATGTTTATGACAGCCAAAAGTAGCCAAAATGTACAGTATGTTATTTTGTGTTACGAAGAAAAAGTCAAGTCAAGGATCATAAACCAAATATGTCTGTTACATACCCAGTCGAGAAGGTGAGAGTGTTATCCTCAACTGAACAGCTGATCACTGTTAAACTAAAAAGAAAAAAAAAATGAACATGATTGGCAGGAAACAAGTTATATGTTGAAAGTTAAATGCACAGACATTTTAGGAAATGTTTGATTTACCTATTGAGAGAGTGTTGACAGTCTGTGTAGTTGATGGTTTAGCCTCAGAAAACCAGTCATGATGTGCTTTGTAAGTTGCTGATCAGAAAAACAAAAAGGCTGGAAATAAGTAACCCTACATTCAACCACAAATAATTATTAGGCTCTTTGGTATGATACGGTTATAAATATGTTCAAATAACTTTAAAATTCATCTTTTTTATTATTTTTATCCATCTTATTATTATTTTAATGTATTTATTTATTTATTTTTGCCTAGTCCCAGGTTCTGCTTTTTTAATTTTATCATCCTTCAGAAAGTATCATCTTCATTAAGTATCAGCAATATTAGAGTATGCAATGAAAGAAACGTATTTGTGAGATTTTATTTCTCTACTGAGTGATGGTCAAGAACAATAACAATGTCTGAGTGATGCTATAGAATGATACTGTATATACAGTTAAAGTCAAAATCATAAGCCTGGTGAATATTTTATTCTTTTTTCAATTATTACTCAAGTGATGTTTAACAGAACAAGCACAATTTCACAGTATTTCCTATAATAGATCCTTCTTCTGGGGAAAGTCTTATTTGTTTTAAAAATCGAATTTTTTAATTTTAGTAAATTTTACTAACCCCCTTAAGATTTTTTTGGTAACACTTTATTTTGATGGTCCATTTGAGTATTAGTAGACTCAGCTTAATATCTGTTGATACTGACATTTGACAATCTTTCAACAGACATTTAACTGACTATAAGAAACTTTGCAAGTAAACGTCAACTTACACTAACCCTAACCCTAACCCTAACCCTAACCCCAACCTAACAACCTACTTATAATCTACTGAGAATTAGTTGCAATGTATCTTAAATTCAACTAACGGACCATCAAAATAAAGTGTGACCTTTTTTTTTTGTCAGAAAAAAACACTGTTATTCAATAAGTTGCTTAATTATCCTAACTTACCAAGTTAACATAATAACCTAGTAATAATAGGTCTGTACATTGTATTTTAAGCTGAATACTATTATCTCAAAAAATAAGTAGAAAAATATTATGCACTGTCATCATGGGAAAGACTAAAGAAATTAGCTAAAATTATTATGTCCAAAAATATGTTAAAAAGAGCAACACTTGGGAAATGTGTTATGTTTATTTGATGTTCTATTAACAAAAAACAAAACTATATATATATATATATATACACACAGTTGAAGTCAGAATTATTAGCCCCCCTTTGATTTTTTTTTTTTAATATATTTGCCAAATGATGTTTAACAGAGCAAGGAATTTTTTACAGTATGTCTGATAATATTTTTTCTTCTGGAGAAAGTCTTATTTGTTTTATTTCAGCTAGAATAAAAGCAGTTTTAAATTTTTTAAAAGCCATTTTAAGGTCAAAATTATTAGCCCCTTTAAGCTAATTTTTTTCCGATAGTCTACAGAACAAACCATCATTATGCAATAACTTGCCTAATTACCCTAACCTGCCTTGTAAACCTAATTAACATAATTAAGTCTTTTAATGTCACTTTAAGCTGTATACTAGTGTCTTAAAAATATCTAGTAAAATATGATTTACTGTCATCATGGCAAAGATAAAATAAATCAGTTATTAGAAATGAGTTATTAAAACTATTATGTTTAGAAATGTGTTGAAAAAAATCTTCTCTCAGTTAAACAGAATTTGGGGAAAAAATAATTCTGACTTTAACTGTGTATATATATATATATGCACTATTCAAAAAACAAATCTTGACTGGTATTGTGCTAGTAAGTACACCCTTTGTGTGGCCTAAAACTTCTGAAAAGAAAAATAGCTTATGTGTGCATTAGTTCAATCCTGTGTTTGTCTGTTACAAAGTGGCTGTGAAGAGAGGTGCTGTCAACAGCAGGTATTATATCCTATGCCCGTTCACAGTCTAGATGCTTTTATATTTCTGTGTTCTCTTTTTGTTGGTTTCTTGCTGTCAGATATTTTATCTGTGTGTTAATTGTATCTCTTTTTGCTGTCTGGTAGACAGTTCGAGGTCTGTCAGGGTGCCTCTCTTATTCAAAGCAGCCGATTAATTGCTTATGATTATCCTTGATCCCTTCTGACAGCTGAATATTCTTCACTTGATTCTTTCGGCTTATGAAGAGTGTGTTCTCTTTCTCTCAGATGTCTTAAAAGCTTTCAGTCATGAAGCCCATGATTACATGCTTTTACATCATCTTTTAGACTTCCTATATGGACGTGCTGAACAAACAGCAGCATTTTTGAGAACTTTTATTTTTTTTTATCAAAGCTACGATGAGATTTCTGTTTTGTCTATCCCCAAATGTGATGATGAATTATGGATTTATATGATTCCTAAAATAATCGTGATTCTAAAAGTTTTTAGTGTCCTTCTGTTGTAAAAGGCAACATGTCTGCTCTATGATAAGTATCACACTGTGCACACCCGTTTTGTGAGAGAGAGCAATTTAATAAAAAAAGCATGGGAAATATCTCACCTAAACGCTTATTTAACACATGTACTTTATTTCTTTCAAGGGCAATAACGAATCACAGATTTCAAACACATTCAATGGAAATGTACTCAAGACTGATGTCAGCGTATTTAATCATCATGGATCAAAAGTTTACACAAAAATATGAATTTTTTTAACTTTAAAACTAAAACATTTAAAGAGCTCAAATACTGAACATAAATATCACATTGGTATATACTTGCTGAGATTTTTTCCTTCTGTTGTACACCATCTTTTTTCAGTCCCTCAGTATTCCCCGCTGTCATATCTGAAAGGATGTGACATTCTTTCAGGGTAACTGTTTGAGCTGTAACTGCTGTATCGATAACCCTCAAAGTTTTCAGACCGCTCAATTTTAGCTGGAAGTGTGTCCTGGTATGACAGAGCAGATTTGATTACTCCCGAATCCTCAGGAATCTTCAGGTCCGAGTAGGAGTTAGGAGAGGGCTCTTCTAAGATTGAGTTACAGTTAGATAGACCTTTCACGTCATAAATGTTCTCTCCGTACTTGACGACAGATGGCTTCGGACATGGCTGGTAGGACACTTTTGTGGTTGTGGTTATTATGGTCTGCAACGCTGCTGGGGTTGGAGCGGCAGGCCCCGTGTACCTACATGGGTAGTCACTATTGTAGTAGTGGTGGTTGGTGTTAGTTGGCAGTTGAGAGTAATCTCCTCTGTCCCCATAGCCACCTTTACTAAGAATTTGCTTCCAACCATGATGTTTTCCTGAAGATTCAGCATAGCTCCGT
The DNA here is from genome assembly GCA_903798195.1 of Danio kyathit. Classification (NCBI taxonomy): domain Eukaryota; kingdom Metazoa; phylum Chordata; class Actinopteri; order Cypriniformes; family Danionidae; genus Danio; species Danio kyathit. The sequence continues at coordinate 11,061,931 of LR812542.1, forward strand.
TCATGACTGCCTAATGGACTTGAGCCATGAGACACTCCACTTAGGCTAGACCCTGACTTATTGGGTTCTGTCTCCGTTTGTGGGCTAGAAGGATCCTTATACAATGTTGCTCCATAAGGCCCTGAGCCAAGGTATCCTGGGACTGCAAAGTCATAACCACAAGGAGGACGAGTCACATACAGACGGTGGTTAGCAGGCTTCTGTAGAGAGCTCTGAGCATCTGCCATGGCTGCTGCATGTGTGTCATATGGGAATTTGTAGGGCTCGGGGTTCTGAAATGGAGGATAGTGTTGGGTCTGTATTGGGAAGTTGGACTCTGCAATGATGCTGAAGCGATCTGGACCATCCATGGTGAGCTGGTGGATATTTGGAAAGGCCATGTCATGATATCGTCCAGGCTGGTGACAATAGAAAATTAAATGTAAAAATTAAATTGAAGTTTTTTTGAAAAATAGCATTCATCTGAAAAACACCCAGAGAAAGCTTGCACCGTATCCTCTCAAAATTATTACATTAACAGCAAACCACATTGTTTTTTTTTTTTGTTTTTGCTTTTGAATACAAAAATGAAGAGACTAATTTTTCTGACCTAATACTATATACGTTTTATTCTTACATCCTTGGTTTTTCTAATATTGATAATTACACACGTTACTTTTTTTTCTTACAAATTACAATTACACAAATATACATGATATAGAAGTTTGTTTATTAAGGAATTATAAAGGTATTATAATGTCTTAACTAACAATAACAATGCATTAGAAATACAGGAATTATAGTTGTAACAAATTATAATAAAAATATAATAATAATCATTATTATTATTAATTATTATTATTTTTATTATTATGTGCTGATCTATATCTGCTATATTAGGTTATACTTTGTGTATTTACAATTAACTTTGAGTACTACAGAATATAGCCACAGTTTTACCTCTGGCTCCACCAGTCTTCTTTTCTGTGAAAAGGGTGGTGAAGACATCCTTCTTTTCACCGCACTCCTTCTTGCCTCTGTTTCAGACTTACTCTCTGGTCTGGGGTGGTCATGTACTCCTTTAGCCTGAAACAGACATCCAGCATATAGGGAATTGAACATCTCTCAATGGCATGCTGTTCATAATTTATAACTATTCAAATATTTAACGCTATGTAAATTTAATACACATTTATGTTTTATGGGGACATAATTCTGTTCAATTTAAGTAAACGGGTTTTAATTCACCAGAATTTATGACTAATTGGAATATATATATACACAGTTGAAGTCAAAATTATTAGACCTCGTGAATTATTACCCCCATTATATGTTTTCCCCAATTTATAACATAAAGATATTTCCAACACATTTCTAAACATAATAATTTCAATAAATATTTTCTAATAACTGATGTTTTTTTTTCTTTTCATCTTTGCCATGATGACAGTACATGATATTTTACTAGATATTTTTTCAGGATACTAATATTTACCTTAAAGTGCAATTCAAATGCATAATCAATTAGGATAATTAGGCAAGTTAGGAAAATTAGGCAAGTCATTGTATGAGGATAGTTTGTTCTGTAGACAATCGAAAAAAAAATATTGCTTAAGAGGGCTAATAATGCTGACCTTAAAATGATTTAAAAATTAAAAACTTTTCCAATTTATCTCCTCCAGTTCTCCTGCGTTTCTAGGCGTAATAAATATATTATTTTATGATATTCACTAAATCAATATAATGATGATGATGATGATGATTGTGATGATGATAATGATAATAAGCAAAAAAAATAAAATAAAAAATAACAAATGTATTCGGAGCCAGCCTCACCTGGAAAAATATAGCCTTCCCATCTACTCTCCAAAAGTTGGTAACAGGATAACCACTGTGTCCTCGGCACGGAATCAATTCAAGAGCTGAATTGCAGTTCGGACAAATCTTTTCTGCAAAGACATACAATTTTATTAATATTTTTATCATGCATTCATGCATACATGTATAGATAAACTGCTATTTTGCGGAAAATCTCATGTTCATCATAATGATTAACAAGTCATAAGTGTTCCTCGGCAAGGTCATGAGTGAGCAGATCAAATTCAAAGCAAAAAGACCTAAAGTGGGTATGTAATTTGGCGAGTATATTGAATACTCTCGATGACATTTATAAGTTCTCTTAACTGTAAATTTTGTGCTGATAATTTTAATTTTTTTTGTGTCTAGCCTTTCCTCAGTTAACAAATTACACGGAACGCACAGTGATTTTAAGTGACAGTGATCTGAAATACTGCTTTTGTTGAGTTAAACACGAACTTAAAATTGCTAAAGCCTTTTAGAAAAAAAACACATGTGGCTTTTCCCACTAAGCGTTTTAATATATATATATATTATATATATATATATATATATATATATATATATATATATATATATATATATATATATATATATATATATATATATATATGTGTCCTTTCTTATCAGATTTTCTATCGCAATTAACTCATTCAGTAATGCGTATTTGGTGGTGAGGAAATTCTGAACATACTCTGCTGTTTCTGTCGCGCTTTGTCACAGATGGCTGGTCTCAGCTGAAGTTTGGATCCGTCTGGAAGAGAGCAGCTTCGTGAGCACACCACCACACCAAGACAAGACTTTTTCAGGATCTGACAGTTATGGTTGTTCGTGTTCCTCATGGCCCATCCGCTCAGATGTCTTTGCGCATTCTTATCTTCACTACTGTAGATGTAACGCACATAACCATCTGTCCACTCCTGAAAAGCATCATACTGCTTCGTGTCCTGAAAACAACAGTATTATTATATTAACATTTAGGCCTAATATTAAACTGTAAGCATTCCCTCTTTAGCTTGGTGAATAAAATTTAACTCTGGAAAATTATTAAATCAATAAATAAAAAAGTATATAATATCCCGTTCTGCTTACAAATGCATGAAAGAAAATGCCAAATATTTACCTGTGGAAGCTTGGGGTCGTTTATATCCCACGTCAACTTCATTCCGAATGAACACACGCAGTCTGAGCTGTCAAACTGATCTGAGGATTTGGACATGATTTGAGTCAACTCCGGATGATAACAACCATTAAAAAAAAATCAGTTTCAAGGCAAAATTCAGCTCGGTATCTAGATCAATTTACTAAATGGATCGTACATCTCACGTCCTTAGAAGTTTTACTTCCAGAGTCTTTTTTCTCTCTTGTAAAATCCACGTAATGCGAGTCCGTACAGGTGCGCTTCACACAGGTAATGGTCTCAGGTAAATACTGCTGTGTCTATGTAAAGAAGAAGGCTGGGCTTAGCTACACACACGCACGCATAACCTCAAATACTTCTTTCACTTTACGTAATCCGTGTGTTTCACCTACAATAACGAACGAGTCCCTTCGCAACAAAACCAAAAGATTTGACTTTATGGGTGAAGCAGTACAGTTTTTGTTCTATATATTTTCCTTACATGTCTCAGATTTTTATCTCCGCGTTTACAGTTTAAAAGGAAAATGACAGCCTCTTTTAAAGATGAACCCGACGGTGTGGTATTTCACGCGTTGTCAGCGAAATTTATGCAAGACACTTTCACTGGGACTGAGCCGAAGCTGATGGTCACAGAACAGGACTGGTCCAGTTAGTGAGGTAATGTGATCTACTGCAGGTCATTAGTTGTTGTGTGTAAACGAAAAGCCGCAGTGCTGACAAAACACGGACTGGTCGTTAACACAACAAACACAACGCGGCTCATCAACAAGCACCTTTTCTATGTATCTATTGGCGATCATTGATGTCATTGATTGAAAATGTCAAGTAATGATTTCAGGTGATACATTCACCCGGGGGCGAACTTCAAATGAATGCAACTGCAACTGTTTTTTCCTGCTTGTAACAGAAATTTGTATTAACGTTAATATTCTTCTTCTTAATGTTCTTCATCATCATCATCATCATCATCTTATTATTATTATTATTATTATTATTATTATTATTATCATCATTAATATTAGGCTATTTTAATAGAAGTAGTATTATAGGCCTATTATTATTATTATTATTATTATTATTATTATTATTATTATATTATTAGTTAATCAAAATTAATTTTAAGATTATTGTAATTAAATTAAATAGGCTAAAGGGCCTACTCCCGTAAGTCGCCTACATATATTTAATTTTAAATATTGCAAAATATAGCTGTAGACTGTAAGATATAATCCAATTGAACGTATCTTGGATAGCAAGAGAAACTCCAGCATCCGCGACTGACGTAAAAGAAAATGAACTATGCGAGAATACACGAGGTTTGCTTTAATTAAATGGGCCGTTTCCATTGTCTGGGACAAATGTAGACTGTGTACACTCTGTTTTGTCAGTTACGCCGTTTTGTCAGTTTCAATGAAATTATTTAGTGCAAGTAAGTATTAAGGGATAAATCTAATGATGACTGAAATTATGACTTATGACAGTTAATATCTGTTAATATCAGCATTTTGTAAAGATAAAGTTAGACCATAATGTTACAAAATGCCGTATTTCTCCAGCGAGAACGTGTCTGCAATAGTTATAGTAATACTATTAATATCTAAAAATAATGTATGATAATAATAATAATTTATATAATAATTTTTATATATAATAATATTAACTGGGCACACTTTGAAACTCCTGACGCATATTGCATGTTTTTTTATATTTTAAAAAGTTCTGAAATATTAAATTAAATGTAACTTTTTTCGTATATTGATTTTAATATCTGATTTTTATTTCTACTTTGTCATTGACAACAGTGCAACCATCATGGCTAATTGTTTGCAAATAACGGTTTTGATATTAAAATAAAATGAGCCCTGTATTTAATTACAAGTCGTAGATGCCTAGACACTAACTAAATAAATAAATGCACGAATAAAGGAATGCGCTTCATTTGATTAAATTTGACCATTTGATTCTAACGTGATGTTGTGATTTTGTATCACAGTGTGCATACAAAGCATAATGATAAGAACCTCTCCGACTGAAAATTATCCAAGAGACTGTACACATCTTAAAAAAATAATTAATTGGTCCAAATTAATTTCTATGAACTGACAGAACAGACCAAATATAATGAACCAAAGAAGAGTGTTGTTGCTGAAAATAGATATTTGAAATTGTAGTTTATTTCCCATTGATCCAAAAGGAAAAATGTAAGCCTAAAAATGTAATAAATAAATAACACGGACACATGGGCATTTTATCACTTAACGTATAGCAAATTGTTTCCAACAAAGAATAATTGATAAATATGCATATCAAAGAAGAAAAAACGCGTAGATATTCAAGAAATTTTCTGCATAACATGATGCCAGATTACATTTTTTTTTTAAAAAAGATGCACATGTAGGTCGAAAACCTGTAATGAAAAAGAGAGAGGAGGGAGGTAGAGAAGGAGGGAAGAGAGAGAGAAAGATTACATCAATGACCATTATAACGACCATGCATCAAGGCATTACAAAGTAGGCTATATTTGCTTAGCTACTTTGTGTTAGCATAAGTAAATATGCATTTATTGGTGATCGTGAATGCTGGTATAGGTTTATTTTTTCTTATAGGAACAAAATCCTGTTAGATCGACTATCAACTGCGTGGCGCACTTGGTGGAAAATTCTATCGAGAGCAATAATGTTGTAATGGTGCATTTTTTAGTTCTCCTGTCAGTAACTTTAAGCAAGGTAAAACTATAGGGTAAACTATACCTATATTTAGTTCCGCTCTCCTGCGCACCCTCAACTGAATTCACTAGTACGGCTCAAGCGCGACATGAGATTTTTTACAGAATCTTCAAATTGGAAAAGAGACTAAGCGAATGACATGAAGAAATTTAGGTGTTGGTTAGTGAAGTGTCTCATAGATGTCTTTGACAAAAGTAATTAAGTTTTCTTATACTCGCAATATTCGCATTTATAAAAATCACGAGAATAGGCTATATAATATCAATATATTAGAGCATACAAATACAAAAACATCAACAAAATACCATAAGATAAATTGCATCAAAAATCTAATTTATAGACCCCCCACTTGATGATCACACACACACTTGATGCATTTTCAACCAGCATTTAAAATGCAGCTTAAACTATGCGTAGGTAAGACGCTGTCATATTAATTACATTAATTGACAAATTATTTCAATTATTACCAACTCTTACAGAAAGATAAACACAATTAAAATCAGTATCTCTAAAATTCTTTTCACAATCACCTCTAGATGAAGCAGTTTGTATTATGTTTTTTTAGTTAAGAGAGAAACAAAATCCAGAGGTGAGAGTGCAAGATGATTAACAACTTTGTACATTAAACAACAATTGTAAAACACAACATTTTATAACAAGTAAAATAATAATAATAATAAACAAACAATGATGAAATATATTAGGTTTATTGTCAAATACTTTTAAAGAATATTTACAACACCAAATCAGAAAAATGGCACAGTATGGGAAACGCAAATAAAAACAGAAAGTAGTGATTTCTAAATTTACTTTAACTTGTATTTAATTGCAGATAATACAACAAAGATAATTTAATGTGTTCCTCATGATTTCTACAGTTTTTTTTGTTTTCAAAATAAGCACATTCTCTTGGTTCTTGCAACACATTTAAAAGAAAAGTTGAAACAGTACAGCATTTATGCTTGTTTCCATTCCTTTTCACAATACCTAAAAGACGTTTAGGGACTGAAGACACTAATTGATGAAGTGTTTCAGGTGTAATTTTGTTCTTTTCTTCCTGCAAACAAGTCAAGGTGGGCAACAGTACAGGGTCTTCGTTGTTGCATTTTGCACTTCAAAACGTGCCACACATTCTCTATTGGAGACAGGTCGGAACTGCAGACAGGCCAGTCAAGTACCTGTATCCTCTACCTCCGTAGCCTGGACTTTGTAATGTGTGCAGAATGTGGTTTTTGCATTGTCCTGGTGAAATATGCATGGGTGTCCCTGGAAACGAAGGCAGCATATTGTGCTCTCATATGTACTTTTCAGCATTAATGATGCTATCACAGAAATGCTAGTTACCTTTGCCAAGGGCACTGACCCAGATGCCTCCGTGCCCAGAGAAGTCAACAGCGTTTCTGGACACTGTTAACATAGAGCTTCCTTTTGGCACAGCAGAGTTTAACTGGCATTTGTGGACGTAACTACATATTGTGGTACTTGACAAAAGTCTGCCAAAGTAGTCCTGATGTGCTGATATCGCTTATAGATGAATCAGGATTCTTATTGCAGTGATATGGATCAGAGTTCATGGATGTTAAGCTTAGGCTTGCACCCTTGTCCTTTACACACAGTAATTCCTCCAGATTTCTTGAATTCTTTAATTATGTTATGCACTGTTGAAGGTGAAATATCCAAATGTCTTCCTATCTTTCTTTGAGGAACATTGTTTTTTAAACCTTTAAATAATTTTCTCATGTATTTGTTGCTAAACTGGCGATCCTCAGTCCATCTTTGCTCCTAAAAGGCTAGACCTTTCTTGGATGCTGCTTTTGTACCAAATCATAATTACAATCACCTGTTAACATCAACTGTTTCAAATCACACCATTTAACCATTTTACCTGATTACTACCTCTAAATTGCTCCTGTCCCAGCTTTTTTTTTTTTTTTTGGAACGTGTTGCAGGTCTGAATGACAGAAAAGGATGTATATTTACAAATGGAATAAAGTTGACCAGACAAAACATAAAATATTTTTTATTCATATTGTCTGCAATGAACTACAAGGCAAAGTAAATTTGGAAATCACTACTTTCTTTTTTTATTTGGGTTTTCCATACCGTCACAACTTTTTCTGATTTGGGGTTTTAGGTCTATGGGTGGATTTTCCTTCTTGAGACAATACAGTAAGAAAAATGAAATAATATAATAGAATTAAACAAGCCTCAATAATGTGATTCCATATAAGTTGTAGAATTTTAGGTGTCACTGCACAAATATTATTTTTTTAATATGCATTTCAGAAGATAAATGAGAATCTAAAATAAATCCAAGCTATTTAAAATCAGATACATTTTGTTATTTTTGCCTTTAGCAAATAATTCTGGTTGAACTTCTTTCTTTGGAATTTTAAAATACATGCAGGCGTTTTTCAAATATTTAATGTAAAGTAGCACTGAATAAACCAAGATTTTTGACATTGCAGGGGTTAATTAAAGTTAATTTGTTTCATCATATATACAGTATCTGCATATTTGAATATGTAAAGTACAAACATATTGTTATGCATAATATGTTAGCATGTAGGCCTACAGTGTGCCTGTTGGTTCAAAATATTTATACAGCCCTGAGGTTAAATATTTTGAAAGATCTATTGATCTACTGAACCTAAGGTTGTTTTAATTGATTTTATCTAATGGTCTGATGTTAATTTTATTATTTAATCTCCATTATCTATGGACAGGGACATATGAATGTATATGTAAAATTGTAGGTAAAATATTTGAACATTTATGCACATATTTATAATTTTAATGGTTGGGGAAAATGTAGCTATTTTGAATTAAATATTTTTTTCAATTAAATATTTTGAAAGATCTATCGATCTACTGAACCCAAGGTTGTTTTAATTGATTTTATCTAATGGGTTTAATATTTTATTACATATGAATGTATATGTAAAATTATAGGTATACTGTAAATAGCAAGGGCATAGAATTAGCATGGACGAAGGGGACGTGTCCCCACCAATATCCACCAACTACTAAAATGTCCCTACCAATAATTTAATCAACTTCAAAATAAAGTAAACCTCATCAACTCTTAACTTACATGTGCACCAAGTCAAGTTCACTACTAGTTCACCATAATACTATTAACCAAGGCAGTGCAGTTAATTAAAATTCAGTTTTGATTTTGGCCTCCATGATTAAATTAGCCATTGTGCCGAAACGTTTGTGTTTTTTGTATCACCCAAAGAATGTAAAATAAAAACTGTACAAAGCAATTATTTGATGAGTGCGAATCATGACCTTTTTGAACAATAGTATTGACAAGATTAACGAAGTTTTTTGTAAAAGCCGCGAGCGTGCAGGGCAAACTTCATTACTCTATGCACGGCCTTCATGATTATGAAAAACAATCGGGATAAAACAGATAAACTGCATCACACACCTCTCTAAATTTCTCTACATTCATACCTCCTCAAAGCCCGACTGCATGCGCCCTAGGGATATATGTCCACACCAATGTCAAGAGCGAATCTACGCTCTTGATAAATAGTATTGCATTAGGTATACAAGACTATTTTGTACTACAATACTATTATAACTGCTAAATTGTAGCTGTAAATGGCATAAGATTTTTTTTGTCATAGATTTTTTTTTTGTCCACGATATATCTTTATACAGTATGGCTACTGTTTTTATTAATTTTGATATAACATGTTTTATTTTTATAAGTTCCCAAGTAATTTTATGATCTAATACTAATACTAATAAATGTATTTGTATAAACTCTATCTATACCTTTATTATCAATTTAAAAAAATGTATACAATACATTTTTACTTCCCAAATTAGAAGATTGAAAAATCCTATAAGATGGCTGAGCTCAATCGGTTTCTGGGTAGTAGGATAGAGGACCAAGGAGAGAGAAAATAAGGAAATTAAGAAGCAGCCCCTGACATGAACACAGTCCTAATTTGTGCATCCTCATTTCTTCTTCTTGTTTTCTTAACTTTCATCTTATTTCTGATTTCCTCTCGTCTAATGTGTCCAACATTTTAGGCCCAATCCCAATTCTATTTTTGTACCCCTACCCCTTCCCCTTGGCCCTTAAAAACGAGTGTGAAGGGGAAGAGCTTCAAAATTTACCCCTAAGAAATGGGACAGCACTACAGCACCTGCACACGTCATCATATGTCATCGCGATCTCCTGCTTCATAGGAGATCAGATGATCACGACTGCTGTAGTTAGTCTAGTTGTGTTATTTTTTGGTATTTATCTTCAGGAAATCATTGAAGGCATGTATTATGTTATCATAACGATCTAATGTGGCAATAAGATCGTAACTATACTGTGCATTTACACAGTGGCCATATTCATCTATGTAAACACACCAAAAACAACAAATTTTGCACTATTCTCTCTCTCATGTTATCCTGTGTTATGACAGAACATCATCATGGATCCCCTACCACCTTCACCCGCTGACTCCTTCTCTGAACTCTTTAATGCTCTCATAGCGTCCCTCATCTTATCTTCACCACCAACCACTTCATTGTTTTAATATTATATTTTTATTTTGACCTTAAAGCAACACAGAGCAATACAAAAAGCAACAACAATTATAAATGCAAAAAAAGAGGCAAAAAAAAAAAGATTTCAAAACCATTATTACATCGGTTCCTTCATTATTATACATAGGTTAACAATGTTACACATATATTTCTAGGCAAGTGGGCACAGGCAATATGGTGATCCTGCAGACAATGACAGGGTTATACCTTTAAACTGTTATCCTTGATATTTGACAGATAATTATAAAAGGGTTTCCAGGTGGCTTGAAGCCAGCAATGTTATCAGACAGATTGTGCCTAAGTCTCCCTAAATGTAAAGTGCTAGAAAATTCTGAAAGCCAGGATTTAGAAAGTGGTTTTGATGCCTTTTTCCATAGACAAAGAATATATATATATATTTAGCTATCATCATTCCATGTTGGACAGCTTTTTAATTTGATGACTGAACCCAGAAAGTGAGTAAGACTAACCAAAAACAGCGATTGCTGGATCAGGGGTGAGGTCACAAGAGTAAGCCTTAGAGTAGAATCTGAAAAATTCGCTCCAAAACTCAAAACGTTTTGGGCATGACCAAAAAAGATGTCCTAAGGAGCCTTCCTCAGATTCACAATTGTTACGTTTAGAGGAGATGGAGCGGTAGAAATTATTAAGCTTAACTCTGGAATAATGAAGCCAATGTATTACTTTATATTGGATTAATTGGTGTCTAGTCGATAGACTTTCTCCAGTCTTCATTGGTAATTTGAAATCTTTCTCCCATGAATCTTTCAAATACATCCAACATAAACAATACATAAACAAAAACTTCTATAAAATGGGAAATCAAATTAGACGCATCAGAAGAGGCAGTAAGTAATTTATATACATCATGTTCATCTGCTAATAGTTCAAAGTGGGAGATAGATGTACTCAGCTGTAGATGTTTAAAAAAATGTGATGGTAAAAGATCAAATTTATGTTTCAGCTGAGGGAATAGCAAATTTACCATCCGTGTACAAGTCTCTTACAGTGACCATTCCTTTACTGGACCAAATTGAAAATGTGGAGTCATTGAGTGATGGCTTTCCAGATCTGACACCATATTTTGGGAGAGCTGATTAGTATAAAGTTTGTGTTGACCACTTTTATGGATCGTGAAGGTGACGCAAAAAGTAGAGAGGAAAGAGAGTACTTTGTAACACTCACTTGCAGACCCTGCAGGATGAGATTTTTTTTCCAGTAGGATAAGGCTCTGCAGTTCTCAGCCCAATAATAATACTTGAAGTTTGGTAGGCCTAATCCACCCTGCGACCTAAGTTTATATAGTGTAGTTTAGCAATACGGTGCGCTTTAAAGCCCCACACAAATGGTAACACAATCGAATCCAGAGTTTTAAAAAACTTTTTGGGCAAAAGAATTGGAAGGTTTTGGAAAAGATTTGGAGAAATTTTGACAATGTTACCATCTTGATTGCATTCACACGTCCTACCATAGACAGCGGTAGGGTCTTTCAACTTTCTATATTAAGCTTTAAGCTCTCTAACATAGCAAAATAATTTAATTTGTAGATACCCTTTGTATTTTTCAGTATGATGACCCCCAAGTATTTTAGATTGTCTGCTGCAATTTTAAAAAGAAGGTTCTGTATAAAGCTTGGGTTGGTCTTGTTAGATACAAACACAAGTTCACACTTTTGCCAATTCACAGAGTAACCAGAGAACTTTCCAGAAGTAAATCTATGGATCGTTCTGGATTGAGTAGGTAGAGGATAACTTCATCAGCATAGAGAGATATTTGATTGTCTAATTGGCCTATCTTAGGTGAAAAAATAAGTGGGTTGTTTCCAATAGCGGTCAATAATAGTGGTTCTATATCTAAGGCAAAAAGCAGGAGTGAGAGTGGGCACCCTATAGTGCCTCTATGCAATATGAATTGTGAAGATTTATCAAACACCAGAAAAAAATCTAACTCTTGGTAAAGTAGGTGTAAAAGCCATTTTTCAGGTGATGTATCAAAAAACAAAAATATGACTAAAGCATACAATAAATGCATCACAAATCAGTTTATTTTAGTTCAATTTGGGTTTATTATCAGTAATGAAGTAATCAAGATAATCAGTAAACACACACACAAACACACACACACACTCATAAATGTTGCCTAATCACTGGTCAGTAGCACTACTTAAAAAATAATTTTGCTCTCCTTTCTTTCTGGCTTGCAAATTTCTCAATGACCATTTGGTTAAAGTCAGTCATCTCAGTCACCAGTCTCTTCTCTATTGACAGCATGGCCAATGCATTCAGCCTCTCTTGCGTCATGCTGTTTTAAACAGCAAACACGGAAAACAGTAAAGGCATGACTTACATCACAACCTGCCAGCCAACTCCGTTTGTCATAACAAGTGCTGGAAAAGCCCCGAGTGTACGCACGCTCGCGATCACTTGACTACTTAATTTGCAAGGAAGGTCGATCTGGTCCAAGCTCCTTGATTCTTTTTTTTCTTCATCCAGACGTCTTGTGAACGGATATCTTTGCAAAGATACAACGAAATTTTCCTTCATCTCGAGAAATTGCACTTGCTTTCACTATGATTAATAGTCGTCAGGTAACTGAGGAGCTGCTGCTGAGTAAACGGTCTAAGTGAGAATGGTCCAATCACATAAGGCCAATCATATAAAAACAAATATGATTCGTTCTAACAACAACAATGGGAGGGTTCGGGACGCAGAGCGCTGCGCCCCAAGGACAATTTAAAACCGACCAATTAGAGCTTATCGTCATATCACGTGCATTGCAAAAGTTCGTGTACCTACATAGACACTCATTAGTCCGGCGCCCCGCACACATATGAAAAAATATTGTTCATACATTTTTTTCAATAAATATTAGTATGACTACAATAAATGTTAGAATGTTATAATTAAATCAATTTATTTAGTTAATATTTGTGATAATAAATATTAACATATTAAAGCGGTCTAACTTGAAGGGGGCGGCACCCCAGCGCCCTCTATTGACCAGCCGCCACTGCCCAGGGATGAAACCGGTCTGATCAGCAATTTTTGCTATACATTTATTTAATCTCTTTGCAAGGATCTTAGTAAAATTTTTCAGATCTGAATTTAGAAGAGCTTTGGGGTGACATGATGCTGGATCTGTTTCATTCTTAAGAATTAGAGAAATATTTGTGTTATACATTGACTGTGGAAATTCCTGATTGTCAATAGAATGATTAAATAATCTCAGCATCAAAAAGGCAAGTTATAGAGAATATTTTTTCTAAAACTCAATTCCAATGCCGTCAGGTACGGCAGCCTTACCGCTAGGGAAAGATGCAATGGTTTCAAATAGTTTATCTAACGTTATCTCTGTTTTAAGGAATCTCGATTTACTTCATTTACAGAGCTGTAGGGACAATGGAAGCTCGGGATTCATACGAAACCTCATAAAATTCCTTAAAACGTTTATTGATGTCACTGGGGTTTGTCGTTAGGGTTGCATCCTCTTTCCTAATTTGATAAATAGGTCTATTAGCTTGAATACTTCTTAAGTGACGAACAAGAAGCCTATCTGGTTTGTAGTAGTAGTAGTAGTAGTAGTAGTAATGATGCTGCTGGTGGAAATGGTGAACCAAATGGAGATGTGTTCTGGACTTGAGGAGTCCATATTGATTGTTTTCTTTTTTCTATTTTATAATTCATGCCAACATGCATGTATCTCAACTTTTTTGAGTGTGAAATCAACATTTGTTTATTTTTTGAGAGTACAATTTATTTGCTCACTTAAAACATTGGAAATATTGTATTTGTTCCATTTATTAAATGAAAGTTAAAGATTATTAGCAAATCGCCTATTCTTTATTTTATTCCATTTTAAAAAATGTTGTAACTTTGTACAATTGGTCCGTTTGCTCATGATGTGCTCATCTCAAATATGCAGAGACAACAATATTGTTGAATTTTCATATTCCATGACAATTTAGCCATTTTGGGAAATTAGCATTACCAGACATTTATTGTAGAGTTGAGTCTGGGTCAGGGCAGACTATGGTTTCTTACAACACCTTCTAGCCAATCAGAATCAAGAATTTTGACAGACAATGGAATAAAAGGTCTTATAAGTTGATATTAATTGGTATTCTAGCCATTGGCCCCGATTAGGCCTGATCAAGTCCCAGAAGTGACAATGGAAACACAGAAAGTTGTAGATTATCCCACAAATGCCAAGGTCATTTGCTAGCATTAATAAGTAAAACTGTTAGTTGATACTGTTGATAGGGGTTAAAATTTGTGTGCATGACTTGCCTTTGTCTGTGCATCTCTCTACAGAGTTCAATTCATATTTATTTATATAGTGTCTTTTTAGATTGTATCAAAGCAGCTTAAATTATATGAAGTTCTATTAAATTGAAACTTCTTCAGTCCAGTTTCCACAGTTGACGTTGAGTTTAGTTCAGTTCAGTTCAGTTCAGTTCAGTGTAATGTAAATGTCACTGCTGAAAGCAAAACAGTGAACACTGAAGAGCAACTCCTTCGATGTGCAGCTCCACACTTCCCACAGCAAGCAATCCAGTGGCGAGGAACAAACTTCACCAATTGACTAAAGTGAAGAAAAAAAAACTAGAGAAAACCCAGGCTCAGCTGACTACGACCAGTTCTTCTCTGGCCAAACATCTTGCGCAGAGCTGCAGTCTAGGTGCCAGAGGCTTGAGAGCGCTGGATGTCCGTCGTGGAGAAGCTGCAGGTCTGAGTAGGTCACCAGCTGGTGTTCAGGCTAGCCAAAGGGGTTAAAGCAGAGACTCGTCTGTCACCGGGGTCATTCAGGAATCAGTCTCACACTCTCCACTCATCCATGACAACCACAGCATCTGCTAAGGATACGGGCCATGTCCAAGATTACTGTATGTAGACCTTGGAGAAATAGACTAAACATAAGGATAGATGCAGTTCAAATTATAATGTATTTTTGGGAAGTGTTTCAGGCTCTGGTTACCCGAATTAATACAACCTAACAAGTCTTTAGAAGATTTGGATTTCAAAAGTTATGCTTTTGCGCTATATATGCTAATGCAAAGAGATGTGTCTTTAGTCTAGGTTTAAACTGACAGAGTGATGATATATAACATATGTCTGGTATTGTTTTAAAATTAGCTTTGGTTATATTATTATATTTACCTGTATTTATTTGTGTTTGTTCTGTAAACCTGTCTTTATCTCATTTCTATATTTATAAATATTTATTTGACCCTCTTCCCTGATCTTGTTCTTTTATTGCCCTCTAATTTTTTTTGAATTTGTTATATATATATATATATATATATATATATATATATATATATATATATATATATATATACACACACACACACACACACACACACACACACAACACACACACACACACACACACACACACACACACACACACACACACACACACACACACACACACACACACACACAACCGGTCAAAGGTCAGTTGATTTTTAAATGTTTTAAAATAAGCTTCTCCTGCTCACCAAGGCTGCATTTATTTAATCAAAAATACTGAACAAACTGTAAAATTGTGAAAATGTTATTGCACTATAAAAATAACTGTTCAAAAGTATTTTATAATTTATTTAATAATTTATTCCAGTAATTTTAAAGATTAATTTTCAGCTTCATTACTCTAGTCTTCAGAGTCACATGATCCTTCAGAAATTACTCTAATATTAATTATTATTATTATTATTATGGGTAATAGTAATAAAAGCAATAATGACTAGAGTAATAATTTCATTTAAAACCACATTAAATAAGAAAGCAATTATTTAAAGTTGTAATAAATATTTACCAATTTACCATTTATATGCCTTTAAAGTGCTTTTTTTAATGAAGCAATTTAAATGTCAAGTACTTTACAGGTGATTTTTGTAGCTAGCAAGGGTAGATGTAAGCAACAACTTAAAAAACATAATGTCCTTATTTGTTGGATCATTATTTTTTCTGTAATTCTGAGTATGTGCTGAAAAGAATCAATATAATTTTATTCAACATCCACTCACTCACACTCATAAACTACGGACAAGTTAGCCTATCCAATTCACCTGTACCGCACGTCTTTGGACTGTGGGGGAAACCGGAGCACCCGGAGGAAACTCACGAGAACATGCAAACTCCACACAGAAACGCCAACTGCCCCAGCCGAGGCTCGAACCAGAGACCTTCTTGCTGTGAGGCGACAGCACTACCTACTGTAATGCCTACTATAAAAATAATAATAATAATAATAATAAATAATAATAATAATAATAATAATAAAAACCTTTAATTTTGCCTAAAATTAACACCAGTGACAAAAAGGGTACATGCGTTCTTTAAATGATTTTTTTTTAATCATTAAACTGTTATTTGCGTGTTTTCACAAAATCAAAAGGTAATTAATTAATGCAGTCCAGGTTTAAATGTTTAAAAAGTAATTGCTTTTTAGACACCTTGCAATTCCAAAAGTGAACGTTTCTATAGAATGACAAAAAATAATTTAGTTTTTTAAAAAGAGGCACGAAAAACAGAACCTTGCAGGATAGCAGGAAATGCTTAGAAATTAGTTATATCATAGTCGCAAAGACCTTGTCAGGCCTAAGAAATCCAATAGGCTAGTTTTTAAATTCATGTTTTTATCAATGGAAAAGCTATAACAGATTAGGTTAAAGGTGATTGAGAGACTGTGTTCATGTTTTTTTTATTTTTATTTTTTTAAATTTTTTTTTTATTGTGTTTTAGCAATACAAACATATTAACCATAAGTTCAGTACAATAAAGACAAGTGAAATTAATAGTAGTAATAAAAAATAATAAAATAAGATAATAAAAAAAACAAGTACAGAGACAAATGACTGTGTTCATGCTTGTAGCCAAATATCTGACCGATGTGACATCATCATGACAACTCCTGAACTTCCCAGATTTGAACGCACCGTAATTAAACACCACGCGTGTTTAACTGGTTTACGAGTTAGAGGAACTGGCCTGTCTTTGCATCATGAATGTGAGTTTTTCCTCTAGTGATTCATTTTTAAACTAATTTTATAGTAACTGATAAGTTATAGGCAGTCCCCGCTATAGATGTACAAACCAATAAAAACGGTAAATTGTTTAAGCCAGGTTATTAGTCTAATTTAAAGGGAAGTACACCCAATCAACCCTATTATGTTTGACTTTGTTGTTTTTAGTGTTGCAGAAATTAATCATAGAGGTAAAGTTGGTTTTATATTCGCACATTCGTTCATTTAGAACTCTCTACATTGTTTACCGTGTTACTTTGAATATTCGATAGCATGCAAGTATGATTAAGTATGTTGCAAAACAACATTAGCACTATCTACTTGACTGTGAACAATGCTGTACTTTAATAGTCATTAACTGCTTATATGATTTCCCTATTTAGAATTTGCAAATAATACTTTTCTGAAATTATAATATTAAGGAGAATGTCTGAATATCCGCATATAAAACCAACTTTACCTCTATAAATTAATCCAGTGCTTTCCCTCTTTATATTATGTAGTTTGGGCGCAGACTGCGTGATGCCTTTGTTCAAAACAATGTGAACATGGCTATTGTAATTCTTACTGAAGAAAAATCATCGGTTACATTGGTTGATCGATTGGACGATGTTGTCATCAAGGCAAGCTAAGCATTTGTCTTTTTAGTGCAGCAATGTAACGTAGTGTAATGTAACGTAAAGTGTGTTTTTTTTAGGAGCTGCATAAACACGAACATAAGAATGTCGCCTTGATATTACGAGCAATTGAAAATCTGATCAGTAAAGATGAAGACTGCATCCAGAAACTTGTCCATAACGGTTTGGTTGCGAAGATAAGCATATTTAATTCTGATTAACATTAAACATAATAATAATTAATTATTATTATGATTTCTTAAAATTTTAAATAATTTCTCATTTGCACGATTTTTACATGTTGAATTGGTTTGAGACGGCGTCAGAGTACCTTAAAGCACAGCCAAAACCATCAAAGGACGCTTTGAAACTCATCGAAGTTTTTTACGAGATTTCCATGGTAATATTTTTTTTTATCACTGAGGAATTGTTTTAAAGCATCCAAGTTATAGACTAATTTATATTTCACACACAGAGTCTATGTCAGATCACCATTGCAGGTAAGTATTTAGCACTTTTGTTGCAGACTATATGTTCTTGATGAAATGATGATGGTCGTGATGAAATAATCATAATTATGTATGATTCGTAGACTGCAATAAGATCCTGGATGTATTTCTGCTGCGGTTCGGCGCTGTTGTTTTAGATTATGAGGTACCTTTCTGTCTTCGTCTAGAGGTAAGTGTGTTGGTGAAAAATGTATTGGGGGTTAAATAACTGCTAAACCTTAAGTTTAAGTGACATTACAGTTTGTGTCATTTATTTGTATTTAGGCCATCAGAACAATGAACTCCATTTTAGATAGCAGCCCCAAGGACATAAGGAAGAAACTTTGCCACTCACATGACCATATCGGTCTTTTGTAAGTCCTTTCAGCATTGCCTTTATATTAAAAAGTAGTTGAAAATAACGTGAACGTGTAAGATATCAACTGCATTTTTTGTGGCAAAAGGGTGCGCCCTAGTGGTTTGCAGAAGGAACAAAAACACTAGTAGAGTTTCCTTTAATATTTACAGTAATTCATAATAATGATTTTAAAAACATATTTCTTACAGAGAAAACTTGGCAAAAGTGCTGACAGACATTGGTGGTAAGTCAGCTATTTTGTAAATTATAACTTATGCCAAATTAATGTTCACATTATAATTTCTCACTGTCACCAGATTATGAAATGCAGGTGGCCATTTCTGAAGCACTCTGTAGAATGACACCAAGGAAACTGAGAGGAGACTTTGCTGGGAAATGGTTTAATTTTAGAAGCTTTGCTTCTGCTTTTACTTCAATTCGTGACAAAGATTTTGAAACTGTATGTTTAGGTTTTAATTTTTAATTTCTGAAGGTGTATATGTATGTTTGTTGCCTGTATTAAGAGCTTTTTTTCTGTGTTTAAGGACTGTAGGACATTTCTGAATGAACTGAATAGTTATTTTGGGGGTTCATCAAGGTATATTTGAGTTATTATTGCTGGTGTTGTTGTGCGTGTTTGTTTGTTTTTTGTTTTGTTTTTTATTCTGGCTTTATCCAGTTATCCATACCTCTATATATGTAGCTTTAGACTTATTTGTATTATCGTGTGCTTTTCCTAGAGTGTTTTCATTTCCTTGCATTCAGGCTTTTCTTGATTCAACGGAGGTAAGCTTAAATCCGATTTTTCTTATTTTCTTTTTTGTTTTACCCTTTTCTTTTATAAGTTACTTATAGTGTGTGTTTTCTTGCATTACATGATGCTTGAATGCTCTTTAAAAGCTCTTAAAGCCTGAAGACGAGTTTCTACAGGAGTTTTGGGTGGACTTCAACCTGGGAACATCAACCATTACTTTCTTTGTAAATGACCCTCAGGTGTGTCCGAAATGTTTTTAATGCAAGTGAAGATTGGAACATCAACCATTATATGCAGTGCATCTAAAGTGAGTTTATATTTGTGATAGAACACACTGTGGGAACTGATCCACCTACCTAAAGACATTGTCAGAACATATGATGTTCAAGGTGGGATATCACTTTTCTCTAACCACAAGTTTTCTTACTCAAATTTTTTGTCATAAAATGTTTGTTCCTTATTAGCGTTAAATCTGAAATCAAACCTGAAGTGGACTAATGAAAATTAGAGTTGCTTTAAAATTCCACAAATGTTCAGTCCTCAGCTCATTTTTCATTTCTCAATTACTATGCTTACAGAATGCAATGATCGGAAGATATTGACTGTTCACATGACTACACAACTCTGTCATGGAGGGATCACAGGCAAAATGGTCAAAATGATTTTTAGCTCTGTGCACAACATTGAAACAGCCCTTCTGAGAGTGTTTGAGGAGAAACCACATTCTGCCACAGTCTCAAAGGTGACTTGCATATTTAAAAAAAATAATATTGGTATTTTACCAGGCAAAGTATATAATGGTCAGTTACAAATAAGCATACTGTACATCCATGTTTTGTGTATATTCTTAGGACTCTCTGCAATCCGGAGATGGCTTGACCATGACAGAAGGCACACACCTTATTATAACAGATATGCAGTGTTAAAAGGTCCCTTTTGTTCCAAGATGATATATCTGAAATGTAATTCTGATTTTATAATGTACAGGACCCCAGCATGAGCTACCAGTGATCCCTTGTATATTTACTAGGTATGTTTTCCAAACTGATATGCATCACAGTATTTCTATTTGGTTTCTCTAACATCATATATTATTATTTCCTAGTTCCCCTACTGGAGAATCCAAAAGCATCCATCGGGTAACTAGATTTAATTAAGACAGCAAACTAAGAAAATCACATACAGTACAATATGTAGAAGGTTGTATGGGTGCCCAGTTTGACCAGCTAAGACATTTTTCAGCTTTCTCTTCTTTTGAGTGGACCAAGATCAAAGTAAGCTTATTTATTGCTGGATCCACAGGCTATATAATCAAGATCAGTATTATTTTTATGCTTATTCTTTTTTTTTTTTTTTTGGTGAGTGAAGAGTGAAAGGAAACAGATGCCAAGACATCTTTCATTTTAAGGATCATTCAGATTCTGAGGTGTGTGTTTGTTCTGTTTTTATGTGCTGATAGAGTTCATAGTGTTTAATGCTTTCATCCCAAAATATATGAATTTGGTATTATTTGCAAAATAATGTTCTGTCCAAATCTGTTTCTCAAGTGTTTTTAAGTGAAAACACTTTGAGAGCTGCTATTGGATGCTAACTGACCGTTATGAAAATGTAAGTGGTCGTAAACAATTTTTTGGGCTGAATTTAAACAAATTAAGTTGAACATTACTAAATTTAATTTGTTTGTTTAAATTCAACACAAATAAATTGTTTGCAACAATTTTGCAGACAGCATTTGGTAAAAAAAAAAAAAAAAAGTATGTAGTTTTTAGGCATGTATATGGCTGCCCCAGGTATTCTTTATGTATATGTTTATATCTTAGTGACACTTTTGATACAAGCTGATCAGGAGAGTAATATGACAGGAAGCCAAAGACTTTAACTTTCATTTGCGAGTTACCAGGTCAGTGCAGACACATATATCAGATCCACTATCCTCCTACACTGTTTTTGTCTTTAATTTTTTTGTTTCTGGGTCAATGTGTTTAGTCAGACAGTGTCTCAATGTCCATAAAATGCCACTCAAATGAATTATGAGAAACTAAAGTTACTTTAGAAGTTTCAAGACATATATTATACTCTGATAGATCGTTTGATTTTAGACTTGTAATCTTTAGTTACATTCCCATTTGATTTTACTTCTAGAACTTTTTCTCATCTTGAAATGTTGTGTGGTCTTGTGAAATTGTGGTCTTTCTGTTTAGGTTGCACGTGCCAAAACGATGTTATTCTGTCAGACGTCATCCTCATCATCTAATGGGTAAAAAAAAAAGGAAGTAATACTAATACTGAAGCATATGAAATAATTGTTTGTTTGTTCTGTATGTAAAAACGTAGTACTGTGCAATTTTACAATAGCCTAAAATGTGCCTTTTTCCTCTTCAGGTCTACAAAATCCCTTCCTGACACTTTGGGTAGAACTCCTGTGAAGGTTAGCCAGAAATAAAAATCTATTATTAGTAGTATTATTATTATTTTTATTGGTGTGTCCAAGAATGCTCTAGTTTACATAATATCGCTTGCTAATAAAATGGCTATGTATTCTGAATATTGGTGACTCTCTGATGAATTGCTTATGCTCCTCTTTTATAAGTATGTCACTAAAATGTTGTAAAATTTGCATGATCGCAGAAGAAAATGAGAATGACGCATTCAGATAAAGGATTTCATCGTAAAGGGACTCCACAAGCTGACTACCATAGAAGAAAACCCAGAGCTAAGGGCAAACTCAGAGGTATCATTTTCTTGTCCTGCAAGAATACCAGAGTTGGGGATTAATGTAATACATGCAAATTAATTTCACAGTTCATATTTTGTAGTTTATATCTCAATTACATTTCAAATGGGTGGTAATCAAATGGGTTACATCCAGAGAGTTAGGCTACTTTAGAATTGAAATCTTATTTATTTAATTTAGGCAGTAATATAATTGAGGGGTCTTTGTTTAATTTAGTACTTTTTTTTCAGCAGTTAATGCTTTGAATTTTTTAATGAATCATGTAATGTGATTATCTAATGTTTACATTCTTTAAATTACTGGTATCTGCGTCATTATTTAACACTCAAAACGTGTCAAAATCTTGCGCTTGAAATTGCTGTAGTTGCCCATTGCTGCTGTTTCGGAAGTGAGCTCTCATGCTATTTTTTCATTTAGTAAATCTGACCCAAAAAAAAAAAATATATATATATATATTTATTTGTGTGTGTGTATAAGTATGCATGTATGTGTGTATATATATATATATATATATATGTATATATATATTTATTTGTGTGTGTATATGTGTGTGTATATATGTGTGTGTGTGTGTGTGTGTGTGTGTGTATATATATATATATATATATATATATATATATATATATATATATATATATATATATATATATATATATATATATATATATATATATATATATATATATATATATATATATATATATATATACATACACACACACACACACACACACACACACACACACACACACACACACACACACACACATATATATACACACACATATACACACACACAAATAAATAAATATATATATATATATATATATATATATATATATATATATATATATACATACACACACATATATATATATATATATATATATATATATATATATAAATATATATATATATATATATATATATATATATATACATATATATATATATATATATATATATATATATATATATATATATATATATATATATATATATATATATATATATATATACATGCACACACACACACATATATATATATATATATATATATATATATATATATATATATATATATATATATATATATATATATATATACATACACACACACATACATATATGTGTATATATATATATATATATATATATATATATATATATATATATATATACTGTATATGTAGAGTCTATGTAACTTTTACTTCTTAAAAAAAACATTTTTTATTTTTTTTTAAGAAGTAAACTGCAACCCTGAGGACTACATTGTTGTGTAAATCTTTCAAATGTTTCACAACCTAATTAAAAATGTATTCTTGCCCAGTTCTTCCTTTATCCTCACCAAGCAGTAATGAAGAGGATTTCTCCCAGGTATATAGTTACTTTCTATATTTTAAATTTGCATTTAAAATAAATTTTCTTTCTTTCACTCTATTTTTTTCTTTTTTTTTGGGTGGTGGGGAAGCTATCAACACCCAAAGGAGTTCAAGAAATGAAAAACATTGCAAGTGAAGATGATGACTGGTTTGAACACAAAGTAGAGAAATCATTTATCATGCAATCATCTTCACTCAAAGACACTACTGCTGATTCAGGTCAGTATAATACAACCCAAAGACGATAATTGAAAAAGATAGCTGATGATGATCCAAAGCTTTTTTCTAGGTTTTCAAAACAAGACTGTTTCTGAAAGCAGTTTACAAGCAGACGAACTTGATCTTATTGAAGAGGTACGGCTTGATTTTAGTATGTTGTGCTTATGCATGTTCACATTTGCTAGTACCAGGTTTGACCCCCTTTAGCTTTGAGATTCAAGAGAAAACATTACACAGAATTTGGTCCGTTTTGACATGTTTGTTGGATGCAAATTCACAATTCAACTCCATTCCACCACATATTTAAAGCGGTGTATTGAATTTGTCTGGCTTTAGATTATATGAGCATTGGCTATCACAAGTAATCTAATAAGTTCAGTAATCTAAACAAGTTCAGTTGTACGAAAAGGTACGATTTTAAAAAGGAGGTGTGGCACCCAACCTTACCCCTAAACCCAACTGTCATTGGGGGATGAGCAAATTGTACTAACTTGTATGAATTAGATCGTACAAATTAATACGAATTAGCCACTAAATCAAAAAGTTACGAATTGCCGCGAGATTGTGTTGAAATTTTTGGGTACTTTATAATACAATCCGATTTGGATTCCAAAACTATTCTTGACCTAATTTTTTCCCATTTCTTTTGTTATACATTTAAATCTTTACAACTTTATATTTTAACCAGAATTACAGTTTATATGCTTGTTTAATGATTTGAGTATTGCCATCTTAAAAATTGTTTATATAAAAATTGTTTAGGATGAACAAGCTCTAAAAATAACATTAAAACAGTAGATTACAAAAATCAGTCATGAAGAACAAAGTCATATACCTCAATTAGAACATGTGTATATTTAGGGATCGAAGTGTACATTTTAGTTTGTTTGAAAAAAAACCCCAAAAAAATAAATAAAGTTTAAAATAATTTTTAGATTTGTGCAGATTCAGAGTAATAACAAATAATATATTTTAATCTAAATGATTGTGAAAAGGTTGGGGGGTGTTTAAATAATGATAATAAAAATTAACTCAAAAGCATTGAACAAATTCACACACAAAAAAAGAATGAATATATAAAAGTTTCATCTTTTCATCAAAATGTATGATTACTCTGAATATTAACATTTTTGGAAAACTAAATTAACTGGATATATTTTATGCAATATTTTAAAGTGGACTTCTTTAGTCTTGGAAGAATGTATTTATGAGGCAACAACCAGTTTCTCCAGTGTGTATTATTAAGAAAAAAGGTTTATTTATTTCACTAATTCGATTCAAGATGTGACAACACTTGCATGATGTATACATTCATTCCACACAGATTTTGATGACAACTAATGAAAACCCTAAAATCGATATCTTAGAAAAGTAGAATATTATGAAAAGGTTGAGTATTGAAGACACCTGGTACCACACACTAATCAGAGTTAGAGTCATGCCGCAGTCACACTAGAGTTTGAGCTTGCGAAATTCTGTCATACGGCGCTGCGAAAAGGGGCAGGATTAAACAATATGATTAGACATTTAAAAAAGCGAGCAATTGGTCCATATTGTAAATTTCTGTTCAGAGAGGTCATGTTTTGATCCTCGATTGGTCTCATGCAGTCAAGTGATGCAATTTCGCAGGTCAGAGTTCACTAAGCTTGAACTTTGCAACGGAGCGATCTGCGAAACTTGACGCACGACCTTACGTTTCTGGTTGGATGAATGCACTCTCTAATCTAGTCATGTAGTTTGAACGGCACTGCAATCTGCCGATGTGTTGTCATGTTGTGTGAACTAGGCTTAATGAGCTGTTAATTCAAATCAGATTTGTCAGATGAGAGAGGCATTCAAAATATACAATGATGGGGAAACTCCAAGACATGCTTGAAAACCCATTGCTCAAATCACCTACTGTAGCAGATTGAATGAATATTTATTAATTGGGATGAATAAAGTGTCCTCATACAAATTATAATAATGAATTGTATACTGATCATTTTCTGAGAGCCCTGACTTGTACTATGTGTACCGTCTCTACCATTTATTTATTTAAGATATGCTTAGTATGATAACTTTGCTATAGCTATAAGCACGATTGCAAGGACATGTGCAGCTCTGACTTGAATGTGAAGTGGACTGGTTGCATAAACCTTTTGGACTAGTCTTTAAAAAGTTGGACAACATTTTTAAAGTGATATGCAAATGGTTGACCACTCTAATTTGAATCCAAAAAGCAGAACTTATTACCCTTGGCTAACTGCTAGTTGGTTTTAACATGCTGACTGTTTATGCAGCTGGACACTGTTGTCATCTGGAAATTGTTAATTACAAGGTGACATGACTTGCTATTGAGGTACTGCATTTTGATTGGCCGATTGTGTGTTTGCATGTATGAGCAGTTGATCATGTGTACCTAAACAAATTTCTACAGAGTGTGTGTGTGAGTAATAATTCATATTGTTTTAGGAGCATATTTTAGATAAAGGTTTACCTTCTCAAAGAAGTGAAGCAATTGAATCCTCGGGTGAGTACGAAACCCATAAATCTGTAACTATTAATAATTTTAGTGCCAGTAATTGTTGGAACAATATGCCACCAGAACTGCATGTGCACTTAAATGGAGAGACAGAGGTGCCTAAACAACCGACATTGCCACCTAGAAGACCTTTCCTGTCTAGCCCACTAGAGGATGCTGCAGGTAAATTTTACACTGAGCTTTGCAACACTTTGGACTATGGAGCCTAGTCAAACTATTTAAAAATTGTATTAGGATTAGTTCACTCCAAATGTTTAAATTCTGTTTAAATACCCTGTTGTTATTCCAATCCACAGAGACCCTTGTTCATTTTATAAACACAAGTAAAATGTTTTAGACTACTTAAAATCTGAGAGCTTCCTACTGAGTCCTGAGTAGGCATGCTACTATAACCATTTTCAAGGTATACCGTGGTTTGGAAAAGTCAAGGTTTTAAAACTGCCAACATTTTCTGCTATACTGTTCTTACGGTATATGTAGGATATGTTTTTTTTTTTTTTTACATTTTGTTTTAAGTTTTTTTAGGACAACAGAATTTCCAGCAGAAACAAATATTCAAAGATGCCATTTTAAATTGTAAAGAAATCAGTGTTTTTGAAACTAATGAAGACAGCAGAAGTCAATGATTCATTTGAATTATTTAGCCTGACATGTTTACTGTTCCAAAATATTTTAATTTGTGTTCAAAGGGGAAAAAAGTTTTAGTTTTTTACCCAGACATTTAAAAAGAATATATTTTAGAGCAGTAATGACAAACCTGTAAAACCGTGAATCTGTGATATTTTTATCCGGTTTTCATACGGTCAGAATCTTGTACCGGTCCATAGCCCTGTGACATCCAAAGTCCAGAAAAGGAACCAAAAACATTGTCAAACATTCCATGTGACTTTAGTGGTTCAACTGTATTCATGCTCTAAAAAACTTAAATAGCAAAAAAAAAAAAAAAAAAAAAAAAAACCCTTCACTTATGTCACATGTAATTTTTTGAGAATTAAGTTGGTTTGCTTTTCTGAACTTTTAATGTCTCTGGTTGTTGCTGTATATGGATGATGAGAG
The DNA here is from genome assembly GCA_903798195.1 of Danio kyathit. Lineage (NCBI taxonomy): Eukaryota > Metazoa > Chordata > Actinopteri > Cypriniformes > Danionidae > Danio > Danio kyathit. The sequence goes on from LR812542.1 coordinate 11,089,359, forward strand.
GGCTCTTTAAGTTCATATAAAATAGTATAATATGTGTTCTGAAGATAAATTAAGGTCTCAAAGGATTGGAACAACATGAGGGTGAGTAATTAATAATGAACCTCACATTGTTAGGTGAACTACTCCTTTTTTAAGTCTTCCTGAGGAAAGCTGATGTATGGTGCTGATAAGCAGAATCTATGAGTAAATTCTACAAGATATTATTGTTCAAATTTACCAGACACTTTTATCCAAAGCAACTTGAGTTGCATTTGAGGTATACATTTTTTATCAGTTCATGTATTTCCTGGGACTCAAACTCTTGGCAATGGCAAGTTCAAGGCCTTGCTCTTTAGCTTGAAAGGATTCAAAACAGCTTTTGTGTTCTGCTGCTTTCTGCCAAGCAGGGAGGATGACCTGAATACCAAATTCTCTCTCTCTCTCTCTCTCTCTCTCTCTCTCTCTCTCTCTCTCTCTCTCTCTCTCTCTCTCTCTCTCTCTCTCTCTCTCTCTATCAAATCTAAACACATTTGTTAAGAGTTTGGGTGTAAGTTATTAACTGTGTGCGTTTCTTTTTTTTCTGTGTGTGTATAGAACGAGTAACTGAAGTTCTGATGGAAGGTGAGGAGTCAGAGGAAGAGTTGGGTGCTGGTGTTAGAAATGCATTTAACTCCTTTAAGATTCAGTTGAGAGCACACTTTTCGGTGAGTACAAAATCTAACTCCTGCCTTTCAACTTCCAAAAACTTTACTGGCCCTAATATTAACCAAGGAAACGCATCTTTACTATAAAATGCAAATTGTGATTAATTCATATTTGAAATTTTCATTTGAATCATAAAAGGACATATTTACTGGGCATGTGCAAATAGCTGTTTTCATTAATGAAAAGTGAATGGAGCAGAAAGTCAGAAGTTTTAAAAAGACAAAAAACCCGTAAGATTAGCCTTGTGTTTCAAGTACTCTGAAGACGACAGCTTCCATTCACTGAGCTGACAATTCTCTAAATCTCATTTGCTCTTCTGTATATGTTTTGTTAACTCACCCCTGTCTTGATTAGTGAGCATGGAATCTTTTTCTTTGTGATCCAGAGCAGGTATAAGAAAATTGAAGCCAGAACACTGCAGTCTTTCACAGACTGTCAGAGAAATGTGACCTCCCTCCTGGGGACTGTACACAATCAAAGGTACAAACACAAGACACGGCATTCACAATTAACAGCTTTTGTGGTTTTCCCTTAACTTGAAAATGTATAAATGTTTTGTAAATGAATGTATCTATTGTACATGTAATGTCTAAAAACATGATTACCGATTAATGCATGTAGGTTGTTGCATCTGGAGCAGTTCCAAAACACAGTGGTGCACCAATTGGAATGTTTGGAGCAGGACTGTCTGTCGCTCAAAACCATTGAAAAGGAGACTGTGGTCTGTCTCAGCTTTTCAATACAACTGACACTTTTTCTGTATTAAGAAGGCTGTCTTTAAATTTGAACTGAAATGTTTATACAATCACTTAATAGAACTCTACGATGATCTCAGTCAAACACTCTTAATGTTTCAGAATTTCTGGCAGTCGGAGTCTGACACAGTTCGGACATTCTGTGATAGACAGCAGAACAGGTAGAAAAGTCTAAGATTGCTGTAGACTATTTTAATGCGGTGATGTCATTGATCTGTGATCATTTCCTGCTTGTTGTCAAGCTATTTCATAACTCAATTTAATAATATCTTGACATTAAAAATAGCTGTCATAACATTTATTTATTCTTGGATTCTTGGAATCAATTCAAATTAAAAATGTAATACCGGAAATACGTTAAGACCTTTGTTATGTTTCCTTCCATCAAAATGGCCTATAATAGGTTTGCGTGACAGCATCTAGAAGGGTAATCTTTATAATCCTTGAAAATGTTGATGTTCTTGTTGTTACTTGCAGGAACAATCCAAATTTTGTCATTTTTTTACAGAGGGCAGTTTAGATGCTTGACCTACCTGCACTTACTTTTAGAATTGTAAATAAATGTACCCATTTATCCTACACAGTGGTTTCCATCTACAGTCCTCTGCTCACTTGTTTCAGAACATTAGCTCTTAAGCAGAGAGCTTCATGAACATTGTGTCAAATAAGAGAGTCCGAAAAAGTACAGAGCAATGAGTGCCTGGGACTGGATTTGGGAGCCACTAATCTAATGTAATTGTATTATCTCTCTATTTTAAAGAACTTCTGATTTATTTATTTTTTCATGTCAGATTGCATTCTCTCTTACTCCCGGATACAAGTGCTCAACCATCATCATTTAGTGTATCAGCAAAGAGAGAGGCAAAAAGCACTGTGGTAAGTGATCTATTCAGTACAGCTTTTCTTTGCCTAAGATTAAAAACTAGACATTTTTCTTTCTCCAAAGTAAGATTATTTAAACCTTGTGCCTCAATTAAAAAATTGTTACACTGTGGTCAACAGAGGACAAAAATGTCCATGTCAAAACACATTACAAAAGTAACATTTTTACAATTTTGGTTATTAGACTTCTTCACCATTATCAGACCTTATTTACGTAACTACTTATCAGACAATAACTACAAAACAATAGACTTTTAAATCACTCTAATTAAGCCTACTTCAGATTAGTATTGTCGCCATACTGAATTTTGGTACTGGATTTAAATTGTCAAATTTCCACTATCACTTAAGCACTGACGATTTTAAAAAAGCACCTAAATTCCATTCATACATTTTATCATTGAGGATTTCTTAAAAATAGTGTAAGAGCATAGTGTAAGAATCTCGTGTTTTGTCTTGTACAGTATTTAACATTTTTTATTAAACATACCAAATGGAATCATAGCAAAAACCAAGGGTTAAATGATGGTGTATGTATTTCTCATTTGTGCAGTTAATAAATAATAATTAGAAGGTGTGTAAGTCAAATTTGAACTGTCATCTTTTCCAGCCCCCCTCCTCTCAAGAACAATCACCCATGATGGTTCCCTTGTCAGAGACCACCACCACAGGAATCTAATAGGTCTACGCACTAAGAAACCAATTCTTTCGTATGGCACTTTTTTCTTTTGCCTACCATATGTGTGCTCTTCCTAATTAAAACAATTGAATATTGTCTTTTTTCTTTTGTTATTGTGGTAAATACTGTGCCTGTATTTGACAATTGACATTTAGCAGATATTTATGGACCAAAACTACTGCTCGTCTGTGTCTAGACTAGAGGGTTTCAAAAAATAATTCCTGAAGCTGATAGAACTTTCCAAGTCAAGCAATAGAGATGAAAAAAAAAATGAAACTCTGACAGCACGTTGTCTGAATGAAATCCACAGAGATGATCCTTTCAGCAATATTGAGAAGTTGATCTTTCCTAATTTCTAAAATATTCCCTCTTTATGTCGCTAATTAATTCAAGTCCACTAAAAGGGCTAGTTGTCTGCAAAAGACTAATTCATGAAAGGACTAGATAATGCAGAGCATTTCAGTTTAACCCTGCAGCTGGAATTGCTGAGGAGCATGCTGTGTGGATAGAGAACTGGACCAAAATGTACTTTAGTGATCAAACCAAAAATCATTTATTTAGTCTGATGGGAAACATTGTTTTAGGATTATTTTCTGCAGCAGCATATTGGAGGAAAATATTTGTCTGAAGCTCATTTGTCTGTTTTCATTGCCTAATAAGCCAGCATGTTTTGTTGTTGTTGTTGTATTTGTTGTTTTGTACAGGACAGTGCCCTCTGTCTCAAAGCAAACTGTGTAAAGCAATTATTTAAAGAAGAAAACATTAAAATAAGGAAATGAACTAATTGAAAATCTCTTTAAAATCTTTGATGACAAAGTGATTAAAGAAACCCTCTACAGCCACTAAAGACTGGAAGAAGTGCAGTGCAGTGTGAGAGACTATGACCTTTGGCCATAAGACATTCAAAGCAAGTGAGTGCACACTTTCTACTAATTTTCTGGTCTGAAATGTACTGAGCCCCTGAAGGAACGTGGTCAAAGGAAAAGATGAGATGGATAAAATAATTTAAAAATTCTATCATAAAGTTTTGCATTCGCAAAGATGTTTGCATTCCCTCGCAAAACTCTTGCCTTCCATTGTAAGGATGTTTGTGTTCCCTTGCAATACATTTGCATACCTTCGCAAAGAGGTTTGTGTTCCCTGCATTGCTTACACCAGGGGTGCTCAACCCTATTCCTGGCGATCGACCTTCCTGCAGTTTTCAGTTGCAGCCCTTATCAAACACACCTGCCTGTAATTATCAAGTGCTCCTCACGTTCTAAATAATTGGTTCAGGTGTGTTTGATCAGGGTTGGAGCTGAAATCAGCTGGAAGGTCGATCGCCAGGAACAAGTTTGAGCACCCCTGGCTTAAGCCGCGGTCACACTAGAGTTTGAGCTTGCGAAATTCTGTCGCACGGCGCTGCGAAAAGGGGCGGGATTAAACGAGATGATTAGACATTATAAAAAGCGAGAGATTGCTCCATGTTTTGAATTTCTGTTCAGAGAGGTCGTGTTTTGATCCTGGATTGGTCTCACGCCGTCAAGTGTTGCGATTTCGCAGGTCAGAGTTCACCAAGTTTAAACTTTGCACCGCAGCAACCTGCGAAATCTGACGCATGACCCTGCGTTTCTGGTCTGACGCATTCGCGTGCGTATGAATGGAAGTCTATGGAGGGAAAAGTCCAGTGCGACCGCGGCTTTACACTATCTGAATGTAAAACGTGATGCATACCAATTCCTTCACCAATTTAAAGGTTTTTGCTCATAATTCCATGGTGTTTGTCATTGCTATGACCACTATCAGCTGTTCTTACACAGGCATGGCACAGTCAATTTTCAAAAATAATTTAGCTTTTGTTGCTGTTTCAATTAATAATGAATGTGTTTCATTGTTTCTACTTGGGGTTATAGTTAATCAGAATCAGAAAGAGCTTTATTGCTAGGTATGTTCACTCATACGAGGAATTTGTTTTCGTGACAGAGCTTCTACAGTGCAACAGAATTACAGAGACAGTACAAAAAACTGATAATAAATATATTTTAAAAATAGTGAATGCAAATATACAAATTCACAAGTATGTACAGGTATATTGCTATATACAACGTTATATGTGCAGCGGTTATGTGCAAATTGGCATGTAAAGTATGTTGTTAAATAAGTGTACATGCGTATTAAAAGTGTATAGCAAATAGTAATGTTTGTTTCACAATTACTATCATAAAGTGTTCATGAGATGGATTGTCTGAGGGAAGAAACTATTTCTGTGTCGGGCTGTTCTGGTGCACAGTGCTCTGTAGCATCGACCAGAAGGTAAAAGTTCAAAGAGGCAGTGTGCTGGGCTTGAGCGGTCCAGAGTGATTTTGGCAGCCCTTCTGCTCGCTCTGGATAAGTTCTTGGAGAGTAGGGAGGGTTGTACCAGCGATTTGCTCAGCAGTCCCAACTATTCAAAGTAGTCTTCCGATGTCGGATTTGGTAGCCGAGCTAAATTAGACAGTTATTGAAGTGCAGAGGTCTGATGTGTAGAAGCGTTTCAGCAGCTCCTTTGGTAGGTTGAACAAAGGAGAATAGAGTAATAGTATTTAGTAAACTGCATTGTTTAATGATTCTCTGCTGAATCAGCACAGATTAGAATCACGCAAAGGAGAGGTATGGAAAAAAAATGAATCACTAAACTTATTTTATGGGAGTTGTTGGGATAACTAGGCAAACATAAATGCTTATTATAAGAGTATGAAACTGTTTTTTGACCTTGTGTAATGAATGTGACCTATCAGACACAGTCATTTTCATATAATCCTTTATTCTCTCTCTATGTACAATCAAGTGTTTGCAACAAGTCTCTAGATCAGGGGTGTCCAGACTCGGTCCTGGAGAGTTTAGCTCCAACCCCAATTAAACACACCTGAACCAGCTAATCAAGCTCTTACTAGATATACAAGAAAGTTACAGTCAGGTGTCTTGAAGCAAGTTGGAGCTAAACACAGCAGGACACCGGCCCTCCAGGACTGAGTATGGAAACCCCTGATCTAGATTGTGTATTAATCTTCCATGCTTTAAAACTCCTGGAATTAATGGTTAACACTACTACGGTTAAATAATAATAATAATAATAATAATTCCTTACATTTATATAGCGCTTTTCTAGACACTCAAAGCGCTTTACATATTGGGGGGAATCTCCTCATCCACCACCAGTGTGCAGCATCCACCTGGATGATGCGACGGCAGCCATTTTGCGCCAGACCGCACACCACACACCAGCTGATTGGTGGAGAGGAGACAGAGTGATGAAGCCAATTATGATATGGGGAGGGTTCGAAGGCCATGATGGACAGAGGCCAGTGGGCAGATTTGGCCAGGATGCCGGGGTTAAACCCCTACGGTTAAACAAGATCATAGATGATTCATGTTTGATGTCCCTGCAGAGCTAATTTGGTGCACCGAACGATCATTTACATTTTATGTTAATACTTGTGCATTAACATCATTCATCCAGGATGCATATGCAAATCACCAAGCTTAGGGAGAAAGGATCGTAAAACTTCCCTTGGGAAGGTCTCATTGGTCATTGCAAGGCTTTGCCCTTCACTATCTCAACGAAGTACTTGTTCATGCTCTGGTTACATCAAGGATTGATTATTGCAATTCTCTCCTATCTAGTATTCCTCTTAACCAACTTCACAGATTACAGTTAATTCAGAGCTCAGCAGCTACATTAGGGTAGTCACCCCACTCGCATGCTTCTGAACACATATCCCCAATCCTCTTTCACTTGCTTCCTGTTCTTTATCATGTACAATATAAAATTGTTCTTACAAAGGTCTTCACAACCTGGCACTACCTCTCTGATCTTTTTCACTGGTACACTCCTCTGTGCTCACTAAGATCTTCTGCGGCTGAACTGTTCCACATTTTAAGAAGTCATTTGGTGGCAGGGCTTTTAGCTGCATAGCACCGAAGTTATAGAATTCCCTGCCATTAGATATTCTTCAGGTGGACTCTTTCCTATTTTAAATCCCTGGTAAAAGCTTTTCTGTTCAAGATTGCTTCTAAGGATTTTCTGGTTTAATATTATGTTCATTATTCTTCTGTCTTGTATTTTATGAGGTGCCTGTGACATATTGTTAGGTGTCCTTGAGTGCTTTGAAAGGCGCCTATAAATAAAAGATATTATTATTATCTCAGCTCCTAAAGGTGTTACAACACCATCCTTATAAAAGCTGGTTGACCAAGGCAGTCCACATGTTATTCCACAGAGAGTTATTCCGCTTCTAGCAACCAGACATTACAGGAGATGATGTAGACCTAAGTCTTTCCCAACTGCACTCTAAAGGCTGATTTATACCTCTGCGTCAAGCGCATACGCGTGAATGCATAACCCCTCGCCGTGGCCTTCGGCGACAATGATGCGCACTTCTCAAAAAATGTAACGCATATGCGTAGCGCAAGCTCTGTGATTGGTCGGCTTGGTAGCGCTGACGAGTGTGGGCGGAGGTGAGAGCCGCGCGCCCGATGCAGCGAGTGTTCACAAGTGTGGAGTCCCGTGAAGGAGCTCCGGAAGGAGACTGTTGTTTTGTGTTTACCTTATGATTAAAGTTGTTGCAGGTCCGCCGGTTCCCGCCTCAAAATGAGCGAATTTGAGCCACTTGTACATTTAAGGAAGTGTTCAGAAAAAATAAAACACCAGCAAAGAAACTCGACACAGAGAAACATAAACACCTACTGCCAGCTAGCGTTTCGGAAGTGTATTGCAGAAAAACAGAAACAGCAATGCACAGCTAACCGCGAGGCTTACGCCGTGGGTAACGCCGATCACTTGACGCAAAAGTATAAACCAGGCTTCAGCTGTGCCAGGTTCCGGCCTTGACTTTCCATGCACATTTTTTGTAACTATTGGCTATTTTTGCAAAACTCTACACACCAATAAGAAAACCCTTCACCAAATCTGCATGCTTTAAGTTCTCTTTCAAAAGCTAATAAACCTTGCTTAACTCTTCAAACCGGTACTTTTGTATCAAACATTTAACACAAGCCATCACATTAATAAGCACACAATGTTCTTTTTTAGTTACTGTAAGTTATTTTATATGTATTTTTTGTTGTTTGTTGGTTTATTTGTATGTTTGTTTTTTTGTGTAATTTTATGGCTTTATATTTAATTCACTGTATGACATGTCTCAGTCAGTGTGTGCAAGATTATGTTTGGATTGAGTTTGCCCTAAATTGTTATGTTTTTGAAAGGCAAAAAAAATAAAATAAAATAAAGCATCTGGCTTTTGCCTTCTCTGAGCACAAGCTAGGCTATGTCAGTTTGAGGTCATACCTTTCTCATAGTTCTGTAAACATACAGGGATGCAAACTTCAAGTACTGGTGTTATTTACACACATCAAAACAAACACAAGTGTTTTTCCAAATCAAAACACAAAATAGTAATTTCACTGAGAAAAAAAAGAAAATCAGACTACATCGTGTCGTCTCTCTGGGTCCAGCCACAAAATTTCATCTACATCCCATGCAATGTCCACTAGTCCACGGCACCGGGGAAAGTATCTGATTGCAAAGTGAACTAATTATCTAAATCAGTTTTCACATGTGACATTGTGCCAGACAGTAGGCAAAATAGTGTAAATAATAGCCCTACATGTGTGTAGCTTTGCTAGGAGTGTGTTGATCATTTGGAAATTCAGTGTAAAGCAGTGAGTTGTGTTTACAGGTCTGCAAAAAGAGTGCTGTGTAGTGGATTGTACCTACAATTTTGCAAAGTGTGTGTTACAAAATTGCAAACTTAGTGCAGTGTTTGTGCTTTTAATTTTGCGAACTCAGTGAGTGGTTTTGCTATAAGAATTAACCGTTTTATTAATTGTGCTATAAAAATCTCGGTTGGGGTTTAAGCATTCAGAAAAAACTGTAACATCCTCAGATTCAAACTGGGTTTCTTTCTCATCAACGGACTTCAGCAAGGATTAACTGGAGGCTCAACAAACTACTGTAGGCAGAAAAAAAATTCCTCAATAGGATTGAGAAATGGTGAATATGAGATGAGCTCTGATTTCTAAATTGCGATTATGTGTGACGGGTGTTTACCCATGTGATGAGTTAGTATGCAAAGTAGGACAACTGACTTTACAATTGTGAATGACCGTGTGTTCCTTGTGAAAACAAAAGATTTCCTGCATGAAAACTGTCCCAAATGCTGAGAATTGTGTGTAGTGTTTTGAAAAAAGTGTGTTTTAAACCTGCAATTTGAGTGTAAAGCAGGAATTGTGCTTGCAGTTTAGCCGAATTGGCTCAGGGGGTTGGTGTATCAGTTACATGTTGTAGTCATTGGGTCTGAAGTACAAGTAATTGTGTGTAAACAACTGGGAAAAACTGTAAGCACACCAGTGATCTTTATATCTGTCCGTCTATATAAATTGAGAGACACTTTACAACTGTCCATAAACATGAAAACATGTCCAGTCTTGACCAACTGTTGCAGTAAGTAATTACAACCAAAAATAAAAACTGTATCTGTTATTCAAACTATATTATAGTATTAGATGGGGTCTTTAACAGAGTCCAAAAAGTACTTTTCACAGCATTTTAGGTGTCTTATTATGTGTATTATTAACAATACATTTAATTATGCATACAGGATTGTAGCACTGCTTAAGCCTTAAGCAGTGCTACAATCCTGTAGCAGGGATGGGCAAACTTAATCCTGGAGGGCCGGTGTCCCTGCAGACTTTTGCTCAAATACTAATTAAACACACCTGAACACACTAATCAGTGTCTTCAAAATCACTAGAAAGCTACAGACAGGTGTGTTTCTCACATCCACCGCTCGTTCTACACCTGCACTGTGGAGAGCATCCTCACTGGCTGCATCACCACCTGGTACGGAAACAGCACCAGCAGCAATCGCAAAGGTCTACATAGGATTGTGCGTACTGCTGGACGTGTAATAGGAGGTGAGCTTCCCTCCCTCCAGGACATCTATACCAGGAGGTGCATGAGGAAAGACAAGAGAATCATCAGCGACTGCAGCCACTCAAGCCATAGACTTTTCTCTCTGCTACCCTCAGGCAGACGGTTCCGCAGTATCCGGTCACGCACCAGCCGACTGAAGGAAAGTTTCTTCCGTCAGACTATCAGGCTGATGAACACTTAACACACCCCACACGAACTCTTCCCTACCCCACACTGCACACCATCAAGATGTAGCATGCACTGCACTTTAACAAATCCATACTTAAAACAATACTGCCTACGTATCGCTGTCAACATTGCCAATTTTACATTGTCTTGTTTTTTTTGTGAGTATGTTGTTGTATACTGCACTGTCTGTATTTTGCACTGTCTGTATCCTGCACTGTCGTTGTATTTACACTATCTCTATTTTGCACTGTCTGGAGCCAGCACCTAAGCTTTTCACTCATTATAGCACACTGCTGATGATGTGACAATAAAAGTGATTTGATTTGATTTGATTTGATTAGGGTTGGAGCAAAACTATGCAGGACACCGGCCCTCCAGGATCAAGTTTGCCCATCCCTGGCTTAAGGCATGCTTTGTTGCATAATAAATTACAATTTTTCTTGAATGCTAAAACACTAATTCTGAACCCTTGCTCCATTTTCTTACACCATTAAACACAACACCTCATCTTCAAGCACTATTACACAAAAGCTCTGACCTCTTGCAAAATGAAACGTTTGCCTCAAAACAGTTTTGCCTGTGTTCAAAATGAAGCACTGCTCTCAAATAATGAACAAAGAGATGAAAATGATGAACACTATCAAGCAGTCACTAAACAATACAACACAAAACTGAAAATACATTGTTCAAAACATATAGTTCTTAGGGAGAAGTACATTTTTAATGTTCAGGGTCATACAATTTGTTTATTGTACAGCATACAGCCTACAATGTACTGTACTACAGTATACAATACTAAAAGGGACAAAAATCAAAGGTGGAAAACGTGATCAGTTTCCTTCTTGTCTTTGGGCTGAGTCAGGCCCAGAACATTTCATCGACGTCACACGCAACGCAATATTGTCTCTTCTGAAGCAACGAGGGAAGAAGCCTCTTGTGTGCCATATACAGCCCTGACATGATTTCTCTCCTAGGATTGTCTGTCATACACTTTCCATAAAACTACTCAATCGGATTCAGGAAAGGTGAGTATGGAGTGAGGTACACATTCATAAACTGACCATTGCACTCATCCTCTCACATTGTTTCTTCGGTAACACATTATAATAACAGTACATGAATAATGATGTATTATATGTAAACTAAACATTACTTTATTATGAATTAATGATGAGTTAATGTATAATCATGAACTAACTTGAACTACAACACGAGTCACATGAGTTCATGTGGGAATTACGGCTACCTTAATTACTTGTTAGTACATGATTGTTTGTTAATTAATGTATTAATTACCACATTAGTTTATGCTTAATTTAACCATCGTGAACTCATGATATGTTAATATATAATTATGTTGTGACTTTACTTGAAGGGGCACATCATCATTAACTCATCCTTAACTACTCATGAACTCCTTATGCACGTCCAACTAGTCAGTTTACACTGAATAACAATAGAAAAGTGTTCTGTCAACATCAGCATGAACAGGAGTTCATGAGTAGTTAAGAATGAGTTAATGATGATGTGCCCCTCCAAGTAAAGTCATGACATAATCATACATTAACAGCTCATGAGTTCATGTTGGTTACATTTAGCTTAAACTTAAATGTTAATTAACACGTTAATTAACAACATGTACTAACAAGTAATTAAGGTAGCCATTATTCACACATGAACTCATGTGAATCATGTTGTAGTTCAAGTTAGTTCATGATTAGTGCATACCTTAACTCATCATTAATTCGTAATAAAGTAATGTTTAGTTTGCACATTAATACATCATTATTCATGTACTGTTATTGTAAAGTGTTACCGTTTCTTCTTACCATGCTTAGACCCTCTCCTTCCCACCTTCAATAACTGGTTTGCTTATATTGGTTGTGTTGAAACATTTTAAAAAAATGTGACATCAATTTTGAGTGGTTTTGTTTAATCAATGGCATCTTTTCTCAATTTGTATTTGATTGTTGCTGCTTGTGTTTAGCAGCATGGATGCCGTGTGCATTAGAGTGCGGAATGTGTTTTGAGAATGTGTTTAGAGTGTTGCTGAAAAGTCTAAAACGGATCTGCACATTGCGTTTTACCATGTGAAATGGTTTAAGGACAACAAACTACACAATTAGCTAAATGAGGTCAGGCAACTGAGAACTTAGTTCAGCCAATGGGTTTTACCTCCGGTTTCACAAACAAGGTTTAAGGCTAGTCATGGATTAAATTGCATGTTTGAGCTGTCTCAACTGAAAATAACTTGCAGTGAGATGTCTTAAAATATGTCAGTGTCTTTTTTTGTCTACAGGTGCACACTAGTAATGTATTTTTCTAAGGCTGTTTTTAAAAATGTGGCTTGAATAGCCTAATTTAACTAAGGTCTAGTCCTGGCTTAAGCTAAGCCCTGTTTGTGAAACTGGGCCTTAGTGTTTTAGCAACTGAGAAAAACTGTCATTTACTTTAGTCAGTTTTAAGTCACTTGTACTGTAAGACACATTGGATAAATCCATTTGCTAAATGAGCAAATGTGATTTAAATATGTATATTTATGTTCTCCATAACAGATGCATTTATTTTTAATACTTTTTTTCCCACTGAAAATTATTGTACATCATTTACATTGCCCAGAAACTTGGGAGGATCATAATGTAAAACAAAGATATGAAAATTGTTTAAAAAAAGTTATTTAAAAAAATTAAATTGTTTATATTTATAATTATGGCTATTGTTACACTAGTATTTTGCCTAACTGGATTGAGAAGATCCAATCTATTGGTCATGTAGTGGCATCACTGTAGCTTCTGTTTGGAGTTGGCTCCGTTTAGAGTGGATGAAAGTCCATTGGAATGACTGTGTTTAGGATATCCAACCTTAGCCATTCTGCCACCCTCCGTTTTCCTCTTTTTGTATGTCTGTAGAGTAAAATAATTTAATTGTTAAAAATTTGGCAACACTGGAAGCATGACAGAACACATACAGTACAGCCCCATACAGCAATAGCCCTAATGACATATAAAGGCCCAATTCTAAAGAAGTGGAACACTCTTCAAAATGGCGTTATCTGAAATACTTATTTTCTTTTATTTATGTATTTATTTATTTATTTTATGCCACAGCCATATCACCCTGCAGCCCAAGACTGATCACTCACTGAAACTAAGCAGTGCTGAGTCTGGTCAGTACCTGGATGGGAGACCACATGGGAACACTAGGTTGCTGTTGGAAGTGGTGTTGGTGAGGCCAGCAGTGGGCACTCAACCTGTGGTCTGTGTGAGCCCTAATGCCCCAATAAAAAGTGAATATACTTTCGCCTGGTGCCACATCGCGCACCTCACGAAACGGACAAGGCTTTTATACTTGCTGCATTCGCCGTTGTGATATTCTTTAAAATGACAGGGGGCGGTCAAAAGAAATCCACTGTAAAGTCAGACAGATAAACAGAGAAGTAGAAAGTTTCCGGAACTACGTTATATCATTAATATCATTCAATATTTTAAACTAATTATTTTTAGTATTTTTATAAATTATTTTAATGATTATAAGGATTTTTTTTTTAACCATTCAACATGTTTTTTAATCAAAAATGCATCACTTGCTTTTGTTCATATCTCAGACAGTTTTACCTATAAAAGTTTATTAAAATATTAATGACAACAGAACATGAGTTGCTCTATAAATATATTTTTAATACAGCAAGAATAAAAGCAAAAAAAAAAAGATGTTTTTTTTTTTAGATTTAGCCCGCTCCACAATTCACACATTACTGTCTGGCTAGTTTCTGTCCTATACTTATGCTAAAAGGGCAATAATCGTCCAGCATTCCTGAGCAATAAAGCCTAGAAAAACAGGGCATCAGTATACTGTAAACCGATAGGTTTAAATATTCCTTTCCAGTTATCAATGATTTGATTCCTTAATTATAGTTTTGTAACTATTAAATTGTTTTAGATTCAAAATTGTAATATATACATCAGTGTAAAACTTATGACTGGTTGAAAAACATATTTCTGTAATTGCGTACCTGGGTCTCCACTTTTGCCATGGCATCTTTTGGCTTTAACAAACTTATCCCTCAGGTTTTTCCAAACTTTTAAACAAAGACTTTCCTCCTTTCCCACGGCTGTTGCAATTTCTAGCCAAGAATTATCAATCATCTGGATATCTCTATGATCGCGGGTCATAAAGATGTCTGTACAGCATACCTGTCAACCCTCCCATTTTTCCCGGGATTCTCCCGTATTTTACAGTTCTATCCCGCTGTCATCCCGTAAAGGTATTTTCCCGTATTTCTCCCGTATTTTTTATCTTTCTGAGAAGAGCTGATCCTCCCTATATGCAACCCATACCGCCGAACCACCAGGGGCCGCCCTTGCTCTTAAATGTGAATCGGTTCTGTGCTTTCATTTTATTTAGGCATGGAAACCCTGATGGAAACACTTTGAAATAAACATAAAAACGGCGCGATTCATTTCCTTTTCATTACAGGCGCCATTGCCCCTATGCAATCCTCAAAACAGTCAGTTCATATAAAGATGCATGACTGTCAGCTGATGCGCTCCATAGTGATAATAGACGCTGTTTCCCAAGCGGATTCTGTACGTACGCGATTTGATGCTGAGCTCAAGTGGACACTGGGATTTGGGTGCGTGTTTGAACAGACATATACACATCATCATCATAATAATAGTGATAATAATAATAAAGGCGGTTCATTCCGCTGTGGTGACCCCAGATTAATAAAGGGACTAAGCCGAAAATAAAATAAATGAATGAATGAATAATAATAATAATAACAACATCTAGACATGTTGATCTTGTTGGGTTTTCTTTTAAACACAACACATTTTGTCTTAAATGAGCATAAACAGTTAGGAAAACAATCAAATGCTTTCAATATAGATATGTGCAGTTTTAAAGTGACGCTCTGTTATTTAAAAACAAAAAATCTAAATGAGAGATTCATTCGCTGCTCTTTAATCATAATATTTCAAGAGTTCACACTTAGCTCATGATTTATCACATAGCTTGTTTGGCATGCTGTCCCGGGAGAGAGCCCTGAGCTCAAGGGATCCTCGGGCCCAGGGCTCCCCCCTTTCACATGGCGAGGGGAAATCGAGCTCAGGTCGATCTCAAACTCCCCGGCTGCTGAAGCCAAGGTGAACTTCTTGACAGTAAGACATTAGAAAAAGATTTAGGCTTATTATAGAGTATATTTGGCCAGTGGGAGGAAACCGGGGAACCCGGGGGAAACCCACGCGGACACAGGGAGAATATGCAAACTCCGCACAGAAATACCAGATGACCCAGCAAGGACCTGACGCCATTGGTATTCTTGCTGTGAGGCAACAGTGCTAGTGACTGGGCCACCGTGCCGCCCATTCTGGATAAAGGTGGAAGAAGGGGAGGAGGGGGGTTTCTTCCAGATGAAGATAGTTGTAGAGAGCAAATGAGGATATATATATAGTGACTTGGGGTGCTTTGATTGGAAGATCATGATTAGCTAATGTGGGCCAGCTGGGTCAATCATGAGCACGTGCTCCTCTCGAAATTAGTTTAAAATTAAACTTCACTTAAATTATACAGTGAAGAAAAGATGAGATTTGGTAACTTGATTCTATTTCTTTATAATAGCTAATAGTTTTAATGAGCTGAACTGTTTGCTAATTTATTTGCAGATTTTTCTAATGTATAGGCTATTTATTATTAAATCCTTTGTAAATAATAATAAAAACATATTACTGGTCATTTCAGAAGTTTATTTACAATGAAACAGCTCCAGATGAATATATTTCTTTTTTGGATATTTTATTTATTTATTTATTTATTTTTTTTTGGGGGGGGGGGGGGGGGGGGGGGGGGGGGGGTGATAAGTGTCCCTTATTTTCACATCCCAATGTTGACAGGTATGCTGTACAGGCGTACCTGTTTCAGACAAAATCTCTTAAAAGTGTTTCATATTCAACTCAATTGAAACGCGGCACGGCGTAAGCTGTTCGCTCAAGTTTATCCGCCAGCCGAAATTATGTCGTGCACACCCAAAGCGAACCTCCGCAAACACACCGATGATGTCACATTCGCCGTGCGCACTGAATCGAACTAGCGAACGCGTCGAGTATAAACCAGGCTTTAAGCGCGTCAATCACGCAAAACGTTCAACTCGCGCTGTTCATTCACGCAAATCACGTCATTCGCGCCGCCTCATTCGTGTGTATCGCGCCGCAGGATGTCTATTCGCGCCTTTGCATTGACTTAACATGTAAATCACTCGCGATTGATGCTTCTTCCGCGTCTGGTGTGAACGCAGCAATACACATACATACATACAGGTCACTAGCTCATACTTTCATCAAACATTAATAACAATAACAATAGCCACCATATTTTCTTTTCATATGCCACTTGCATGGCAACTGGGCTGTCCTGTGGATTTTAACTATTATATAGTATATTTTAAGTATTATATATTATATAACACTTATCAAACATGTATATCTAAAATTTCCAAGTATTCCTAAATCTCACCTGAATGTAGAAGTTGACAAACAGGACCACAAGTGTGCACATGTAGAAGGTTTGAAATTTCAGACATCCCAGTGGGAAACCACAAGGAACAACCCATGCGCTTACTGTGTGTGTTATAGTCAGCACAAACTGAACCTGAGACAAAAAGAAGAAAGTTATTGAAACACATGGAATAAAAAGAAGTGAACATATTAAAATTGCAGGCAGGCATGTCTGGATGGATGAAAATATAAAAGAAAATGGAAATGTAAGAGCACAGTGTAATAGTTTTACTGACCAGCTGAGCCTGGGTGAGGTAACGTTTCCACCACAGATATTTGTGCATAGATGGGATGGTTGCCAGACCATAGTAAGAATACATGAGGACATGAATGAAGCTGTTTAGAGTTGGCCCAAAGAA
This sequence comes from Danio kyathit, assembly GCA_903798195.1. Lineage (NCBI taxonomy): Eukaryota > Metazoa > Chordata > Actinopteri > Cypriniformes > Danionidae > Danio > Danio kyathit. Next base: position 11,106,392 of record LR812542.1, read on the forward strand.
ACCTGGACAAAGATGTTGCAATATTTAGCTTGAACTGAACCATCATTGCATTTTACGTTGAAATGTAAAAAATATGAATAATTTCATTGTTAAAACTAATGAAACATTACTTGATACAATAACAAATTTTGTCCTCCTGGCTCACTTACTCTGTCCACATGGTATCCAGTTGAGGACACACCACCAGATGTTAAACATAGAGGCATGATGATACACATGCAGGAAACTAATTTGGCTGTTTTTCTTCCTCAGCACAATGAAGATAGTGTCCAGGAATTCAATCAGCTTCGAGAAATAGTACCACCATAGCACTTTTGCTACCTATACATGTAAAACAAAAGAAATGCCAAAAAAATTAGGTGCACTGATTTATATTTCTGGTTTTCCCCCTAACTGATGAAGTGTTAAGCCTTTTTTTTTATAAAACGCTCTCTTTGAACATATTTCCCATGACTATTTTACAGTATGTGAGGAAGGGTTCATTTCCACAAAATGTTTCTTAACTTACTAACGCTGTACTGGAGTAGACTTTACAGAATGAATCCCCTCATGGTCTGAGAGTTGGGATGCTCTCATTGTCTATTCAAAAATGAATAAAACTCTTGTAAATTTCTATGAGAAATGAACACACCAAAGAACAAAGATAATCCAATTAAATAATAATGTTTTTCTTTTTTTGGCCAGGCAATGTTTATCACAATTACTCATTTACAAATGTCAGATGACAACGTGATTGACACTACAATATTGCTAATGCACTCCTGTGATTAACTTTATCATGTGTGCAGAATTATTAGCTGTTGTACTTTTAAACAGTCATTGTTCAATCCAAAATTTAGTAAACCTCAAACATTGATATTTAAGGAACAAGTATCCAGAAATATGAACCATTTTATTTTGCTTGTTAACTACAAATAAATAAACCACAGCTTCCCAGACACTGTGCAGAGAGGTGTATGTTTTTCTTTCACTGTAAATCTCCTGTTTAGATTCATATAAACCGTGCACAAACTAATTGTATACATTAATATGAATTAAATCAAAAAGTTACAAATTGCAGTGAAACAGTGATACAAATAGAAAAATAATAGTCTTCTTTAAGGATGCTGATTTTCTTCATGTACCTACAGTATGTGTGAAGAAAGTATATTCTAAAACACACGTTTCAAACTCAGTTCCTGGAGGACCACAGGTCTGCACAGTTTAGTTTTACACCCTAATTAAACACACCTGGTCAGGCTAATTAAGCCCTTCAGGCTTGTTTGAAACCTACAGGTAAAGCTGCGGTCACACTAGAGTTTGAGCTTGTGAAATTCTGTTGTATGGCGCTGTGAAAAGGGGCGGGATTAAACAAGATGATTAGACATTTAAAAAAGCTAGCAATTGGTCCATATTTAAAATTTCTGTCCAGAGAGGTCATGTTTTGATCCTCGATTGGTCTCACGCAGTCAAGTGATGCGATTTCGCAAGTCAAAGTTCACCAAGCTTGAACTTTCCAACGCAGCATAGTGCGAAACTTGCCGCACGACCTTGCGTTTCCGGTCTGACGCATTCGCGTGCAAATGAATGGAAGTCTATGGGGAGAAATGTCCAGTGTGACCGCAGCTTAAGTGTGTTGGAGCAGGGTTGGAACTAAACTGTGCAGGGCAGCGGCCCTCCAGGAGCTGAGTTTGACACCCCTGTTCTAAAACAACTGGCAGTAGGTTTGGGGCTTAATTTTGAATCCATCTTCTGGCAGAAGGGACTTTTTTCCCCAAAAGTCTGTCTATACCAGAGTAATTGTTGGTTCATCCTGCTGTGGCGACCCCTGATAAATCAGGGACTACTTATGAGGGGTGAACATTGCGGGTAAAAACTACTATTTAAATATAACGCTTCACTTAAAAAAAAAGTGAAACATTAGTTTCAACTAATGAATAAAACCATACATCTCATTCATTTTCCTTCAGCTTAGTTCCTTATTTATCAGGGGTCGCCACAGCAGAATGAACCGCCAACTATTCGGGCATATGTTTTATGCAGCAGATGCCCTTGCAGCCACAACCCATTACTGGAAAACACCCATACACTCCCACATTCACACACACTCATACGCTACAGCCAATTTAGTTTACCCAATTCACTTATTCCGCATGTCTTTGGACTGTGGGGGAAACTGGAGCACCCGGAAAACACCCACATGAACACAGGGAGAACATGCAAACTCCACACAGAAACGCTAACTGGCCCAGCCAGTACTCAAATCAGCGAGCTTCTTGCTGTGAGGCGGCAGTGCTAACCACTGAGCCACCGTGCCGCTCACAATGCATTTTGCTAAACTAATTTTTTAACCTCTGTAAATCATAGTTGATTTTTGACCTCCTTTTAAAATGGTGGATTACTCAGTAAATATACAGTCATGACTTTTCATATATTGTTATATATCTTTTTTGGCCATTTTGACTCCTATGTCTAATTCAATATGTCGACTAGCTCGTTTATTTGCAAATGAGCTAGCCGACATAATGGACTATGATCAGGGAATTATCTGCAGTTGTTCGGCGCTCAGCAATCTTCAAGTGAACTGCTGAACAACACATCAAAGAGGCTGGCTGAGTTATCACTGACACCTTACAGATGAAACTCCAATATCAAGCATGCTAAATATTCCAGACCAGTCGGGTGACTCGACCCCACGTGGCTGTTAATAACAGACCAAGGCATGTAAAAGGCTTTAATTTGGAGCAAAACAGATGCCTAGGAGTGGGAGTGACTTTATAGCATCAGATATGTGTCACTTTTCTCACAGCTGAATGATCAGGTTTGGTTTCGAAATCTCTAACGCAGTATAACCCTGCTGAATAAAACAGCTTTAACCAGCCTAAGCTGGTTGGCTGGTTTTAGCTGGTCGACCAGCTTGGTTTTAGAGGGGTTTTGGCCATTTCCAGGCTGGTTTCCAGCCATTTCCAGCCTAGTCTTAGCTGGTCAGGCTGGAAAATGACCAGCTTAAACCAGCTAAAACCAGCTTGACCAGCCTGGTTTAAGCTGGACATAGCTGGTTTTGGCTGGTCAAGCTTGTTTTAGCTGGTCAACTCCCAGCCTGACCAGCTAAGACCAGGCTGGAAATGGCTGGAAACCAGCCTAGAAATGGCCAAAACCCCTCAAAAACCAGGCTGATCGACCAGCTAAAACCAGCCAACCAGCATAGGCTGGTTTAAGCTGGATTTTTCAGCAGGGAAGTCCTCATACCTATATCAGTACCTACAGCATCAGTATTTTCATGAGCAAGAAAAGTGGTCTGAGCAGCATGATGACATAATGGGATGTACTGTATTTCTTACCCTGATATCTGCTTCACCAGCTTCGTCCAGTGCCTGACACTGAAGACGGTAACCTGCAGACCACACTGCTGATATCAGCTACCAAACACATGAAACACAGCATTAGGTAATAGCTTAACTGGACATTGGCAGATGAGCACATGCACTGCTATTGTAAGATCCAAACATACTGTATGCTCACTTACCTCAACCAGCATGTAGAAAGACAATATAGTAACAGAGAAGTTGTACAGCAGTAAAACATTTTTCAGTGAGTATGCTGGTCTGTTTCTCATGTATTTTGTTCCCAGGTAGACTGTTAGGAGGTAGGTGATGGTGAGCAAAAACGTTGGTGTGTAGGAATCCAGCAGCAGCCATCCTCTCACGCGAGTATCTGACATCAAACAAACATGTCACTCACTCAGCATGTCTGGGTAAGATCATTTTCAGGCAACCTTCTTAAATACAATACTTCTAAACTTTTTGGTACATCTGCCTTTACATATACAGGAAATTTAATGATATCCCAATCTTAATCAGTAGATTGCAATCAGCTCAAACTCTTGGGAAGGCTTTCTTAAACTGTTCTATTGGGTTGAAGTCAGGACTCTCATCCATGTCTTTATGGAACTTGCTTTGTGCACAGCCATGTTGGAACAAGTGGCCATACCCAGACTGTTCCACTAAAGTTGGGAGCATACAGTTACTCAAAATGTCTTGGAAATATTAAGAGCTCCTTTCACTTGAAGTAAGAAAGAAAACAATCTATGCACCAAATGCATGATTATATTTTATCATTGCTTTGCAATCAAAATAATGTTGTTATGATGGAAATCAATAGGGCAAAAACAACCACTAACACAATGAAAGGGTAGTAAATTTGAACAATACGCAAGGGTTAATACCCTTTAAAGTGACATGCAACGTCATTATACAGTATTATACCTTTTCTTATAAGCACAAGGGTATTTGGTGGTGTAAACCAGGTCAGCTACATGACTATATAAAACAACAACTATATTATCATGCAGCACAAATGCTTCATATGTTAATTAAATACAATTAAATACAAGAACCATTGTCTAATGTCTTCTAGGGGCTGCACGGTGGCGCAGTGGGTAGCACGTTCGCCTCACAGCAAGAAGGTCGCTGGTTCAAGCCTCGGCTGGGTCAGTTGGCATTTCTGTGTGGAGCTGCATGTTCTTCCCGTGCTTGCGTGGGTTTCCTCCGGGTGCTCCGGTTTCCCCCACAAGTCCAAAGACACGTGCTATAGGTGAATTGAATAAGCTAAATTGGCCATGAATGAGTGTGTATGAGTGTGTATTGATGTTTCCTAGTGTTGGGTTGTGGAAAATAATGAAAAAATAATGCTGGATAAATTGGCGGTTTAGGGCAGCAAGGTGGCGCAGTGGGTAGCACAATCGCCTCACAGCAATGTTGCTGGTTCAAGCCTCATCTGGGTCAGTTGGCATTTTTTGTGTGGAGTTTGCATGTTCTCCCTGAGTTCTCGTAAGTTTCCTTTGGGTGCTCCGGTTTCCCCCACAGTCCAAAAACATGTAGTACAGGTAAACTGAATAAGCTAAATTGGCCGTAGTGTATGTGAATGTGTGCAAGAGTGTGTGGGTGCTTCCCAGTTTTGGGTTGTTGCTGGAAGGGCATCCGCTGCATAAAACATGTGCTGGATAATTTGGAGGTTCATTCTGCTGTGGCGACCTCTAATTAATAAAGGGTCTAAGCCGAAAAAAGAAAATGAATGAATGAGTTGGTGGTTCATTCCGCTGTGACAACCCCTGATTAATAAAGGGACTAAGCCAAAAAGAAAATGAATGAATGAATGAATGAGTGAGTGAATGTTTCTATTATGTAAAATAATGTTCATGCAAGTGTTCATTTAGTAAGTGACCCCCAACCCCCAACTCTCTCACAACTGTGTTAATCAAACAAACACCACCTCCCAACCCTCCACTGAAAATGGAGAGTTTTGAAAAAGCTGAAGACGCTGTTTTCTTTAAAAAACACTGGTGCTCTTTGTCAGGCCATGTCCACACGTGTATTTTTATAAACTTTTTATGAAAAATCTGTTGTGGGTACACCGAACCAACAGGCTGAGATAATGACACTTTTATTCTGAGTTCCCACCAAACAGGGAATTAAGTATACTTCACGGTTAAACTGCGTTCAAGTCTATGCAAATGTAACAACAGAGGTAGATTACATCCAGTGCTTGAGAAATTTGAAATACGCGATACATTTGCTGCGAATGGGCAGAATTTGCCTCAGTCATGGAGACAGTCCTTGCTGCAGCCTGCAGCTTGATGATGTACTGGACCAGGTCTACTATGTAATGGATGATCCCCTACACCTCCCCCTACCCTAAACCCAACTGTCACAGTAGCATGGGTGTTACCTCATGCGGAGTTCAGACTGCATGATTTTAACCCCGATTTGGACTCGCCGACAGGTTTTAAGAAATCGCCGACAAATGCCAGAAATCACAGGCAAATCGGTGCTCGTTCATGTGAGTGACAATCACACAGTATGTAAACTATCAAACTATCAAGGAAGCGAAATGAGAGAATCGCCTTTTCTGTGTTATTTGCCTGTCTTGACAAACCAGATGAGATCCTGTCACTCCAGTGAAAGTGAATGTCCTAAGTCTTCCCAAATCCCGCTCACCCTTCTAAGACGGCCGTCCCAGAGCCCTCTTGCGCTCCAGAGAGACCTGTTCCAGAGCGGGCCTCTGCTCCAGAGAGAGCCATAGCAAAACCTGCTTTAGAAAGAGCAGCCCCAGGGTCTGCTCCTGCTCCAGGGAGAGTAGCCCCTGAGTGTTTTCGATAGATGGCACCAGTCCTCAAGTGCTGTGAAATTAAGGCTTCAGCCCCAGAGCATAGTGCAGTGCCAACTTCACCCCCTGATCATTTTCCAGAGATTGATCCAGTCCCTGAACATTTTGTGCTGAAGACTTCAGCTTCTTTGCACAGTGCAACCCCGTCTTCAGCCTCTGAAAGTATTCAAAAGAGGGCTCCAATCCCCAAGCACTGTGTGAAGACTTCAGCTATTGACCTCTGACAAGTATCAGCTCCAAACCCTGTACCTTGTCGAGTGTCTGCGTCTGTCCTTAATCCAGTTCCGGCTATCCCTGTACACTGTCCTGTGTCTGTTCCTGTCCCCAAGCCAGTTGTTTCTTCTGAACACAGCCCAGTGCCCACTTCTGTCCCTGAAATACTCTGTTGCCCCTGAACTCATCCTATGTCTGTTCTTGTCTCTGAGCCAGTTATTGCTTCCCCTGAATGCAGTCCAGTAACCTCTCCTGTTCTTAAACCCGTTTGTTGTCCATGGGCAATGTTTTACCAAGTAAAAGTTGCACATGGGTCCCATCTTTGTTAACTCATTCATTAAAAAAGTAAAGAAAATATGAAAGAAAAAGTTCTCGTACTACACTTTGAGCTTTGTTTCCTTGCGTCTGTGTTCCTGCATCTGCAATCTGTGACAATTACCAGCCAAACTAAAAGAAACAAAACTTTCTCCAGAAGAAAAATACAATAAGAAATACTGTGCAAAAGTCTCCAACTGTACAGTATATAGGACACATCTTTGCACCCAAACCTGAACCATTATGACATACTGCTTTGAGGTACAAAGTACTCTAGTTATCTGAATGCTGTTAATACAGATAATCCAAATGGTATTGTGAAACAACAGGGATTCTCAAAAACTGATTATACGCAATTTCATAAGATATGAATATAAGCAACTTTACTGCTTAAGAACAAAAAGTTCTTTGAGTGTATTGATTAAGACTGCTACCTTGACCAAGCTTGGGGGGACCTATCAGGTTTTCCTACTATGTTCCCCTTAATGGGTTAAATAACTAATTATATATAAATTTTGCATTTCATTCACTGTAAATAATGGAGTACAATATGCATCCTCCATATTTCTTTTTCACTGTTGGGTCACAAGTCTGTGTCAACATCTTAAGAAGCACCATGAATTGATGACAGATTTCGCACAGAAAGACCTCCTGACTCAAATTACCACTGTGCCACTCAATTTATTTTAGTATTTAGGCTTCTTGCAAACATACAATGTTGTATATTACGTATTAATACCATTTAGAGATTAGATGATAACTGTTTTCATAAATACCAGTAATTCAGTTAAGAATTGTGTATATTACCATTAAATAACTGGCATGATGCTATGAGTGAACAAGCTATAGTGAAAAGTTTGCTTCAGTGACACAGCTATGTCTTAGCTGTACAGTAAGTTGCTGCTTTTCAAACTTGTTATATATATATATATACAGAAATTGGGGAAAAAAAATAAACAGGGGGGCAATAATTCAGGGGGGGCTAATAATTCTGACTCCAACTGTATATATATATATCATCATTCTTTTATTTTATTTTCAGCTTTATTAAAAAATTTCAGTCCCTTTATTAATCCGGGGTCGACACAGCAGAATGAACCGCCAACTTATCCAGCACGATTTTACGCAGCGGATGCCCTTCCAGCCGCAACCCATCTCTGGGAACTTCCACACACACATTCACACTCATACACTATGGACAATTTTTAGCTTACCCAATTCACCTGTACTGCATGTCTTTGGACTGTGGGGGAAACCGGAGCACCCGGAGGAAACCCACGCGAACCCAGGGAGAACATGCAAACTCCACACAGAAACGCCAACTGACCCAGCCCAGCCGAGGTTCGAACCTGCGACCCAGCGACGTTCTTGCTGTGAGGCAACAGCACTACCTACTGCGCCACTGGGTTGCCCCCCCTCCCCCCTGTTTATTTTTCCCCAATTTATGTTTTATTGGAGAGAAGATTTTTTTCAACACGTTTCTAAACATAATAGTTTTAATAACTCATCTCTAATAACTGATTTATTTTATTATTGCCATGATGACAGTAAATAATATTTGACTAGATATTTTTCAAGACACTTTCATACAGCTTAAAGGAACATTTAAAGGCTTAACTAGGTTAATTAGGTTAACTAGGCAGGTTAGGTTCATTTGGAAAGTTATTGTATAATGATGGTTTGTTCTGTAGACTATCGAAAAAAGTTAACTAAAAGGGGCTAATAATTTTGACCTTAAAATGTTTTTAAAAAAAATTTAAATCTGCTTTTATTATAGTTGAAATAAAACAAATAACACTTTCTCCAGAAGAAAAAATGTTATCAGACATATTGTGAAACTTTCCTTGCTCTGTTAAACATAATATGTATATATATATATAATAAAAATATTATTAAAAATTTTAAAACAATTAAGATTAAAAATAATAAAAAATTTACATATATTTTAGAACATTGAAAGTACTGTAATTAAATTAGGTGTCTAATAATAAAATAATAATATAATTATTATGCAAAGTAATTGATCATGCAAAATGATCATTCAACACATGCATAATCATCCAAAGTTTTTGAGATTTAGCCACATCCCTTAAAGAAACACTCCACCTTCAAAAGACTTGAGCTTTATATAGGTATATGATAAAAAAATTTTTTTTAATTTTTTTTAACAAAATGCTAATGGTCAAATCTGATTCTATTCATTATGCTAAGCTAAGCACTGAACAATAAAGCTGCTAAAACATTTGTGCTACTGTAAAAAAAATTATGTCATCATTTTAAAGAATGCTTACAGCTTATTTTATTTTATTTTAATTTTAATTTTATGAACTGTCACTAGACAAGGTTGTGCTGTGGGTAGCACAATCGCCTCACAGCAAGAAGGTCGCTGGTTCGAGCCCCGGCTGGGTCAGTTGGCATTTCTGTGTGGAGTTTGCATGTTCTCCCCATGCTCACATGGGTTTCCTCCGGGTGCTCCGGTGTCCACCACAGTCCAAAGACATGCGGTACAGTTGAATTTAATAAACTAAATCGACCATAGTGTATGTGTGTGAATGTATGGGTGTTTCCCAGTGCTGGGTTGCGGCTGTAAGGGCAACATATGCTGGTAAAATATATGCTGGATTTAGTTGGCAGTTCATTCCGCTGTGGCGACCTCAGATTAATAAAGGGACTAAGCCGAAAAGAAAATAAATGAATGAACTGTCACTCATAGCAGTTGCTGTGGTTATTTTTAATGTATGAGGGAAGCACATTTATTTTGAAATGTGATCAAAATTGATTGGATCTATGTGCGCATCTAAACAATCCACACCCTCTAACCAATCAGAAAGAATATTTTTTAATACTGTACATGTAAAATAATGTTCATATCTTGTACTAATTGTTTTTGCAAGGTATTTGTTGACTTCTTTATATGTTTATTGTGTACTAAACAATGGTAGTGTAGCACAGTAATCTAGTAAACAATTTTGTTGTGACTTGACAATTTTAGCATTAATAACTGCTAATATTGATATAGTTGTTTCTGGATCACTGATGCAAATAGACATTTGTCAGCAAAAGCATGCTGTAAAGTGGACTGATACATGCTGAAAGTGGGCTAAATCACTGAGAATAAGGTATATGCACAAGGACAGTTAATTTTTAGTAAGCCAGCTCAATCGCTTTCAGTGAACTGTTATGCCATTAAATAAAGTCGCTGCATTTAAGATCTGGTTGCTTTAAAAATCAATAATCTTGGTAACACTTTATTTTGATGGTCCATTTGAGTCTTAGTAGACTGTCTGCTTAATATCTGTTGATACTGCTCCTTCAACAGACATTTAACTGATTATAAGAAACTTTGCAAGTACACGTCAACTTACCCTAACCCCAACCTAACAGTCTATTTATAATCTAACGAGAATTAGTTGGCATGTAGATGCAATGTAACTTCACTTTGTGTTGGGGTTGACAAAAGTGAAGAGTGGGTTCTTTTCCCCTGATTTGTGTGTTTGCATATGTATTAACTGGTTCTCATCATAAATATTGGTACAGATGGAACGGCATTAAGAAAGAAAGAAAGAAAGAAAGAAAGAAAGAAAGAAAGAAAGAAAGAAACAGCAAAGTGCAAACATAGCATACACATCTATACAGTAATGATGTATAATTTCTAATATATTTTTCCAAAAGTGTGAAACAGATTTACTGTTGTAGATTATAGTGCAGGATCGGTGTGGGCCTAGTGAGGGCTTTTTGGGGGATAGGTGAGGGCTGCCCCTGCATGCAGGTCCACCACTAAGGGCTAGGAACAGCAGAAGCTTGTTTCCAGGTATATAACACAAACAAGTTTACTTGACCAAAAGAGTTATAAAAATGTTCTCTCATTTTTTTGCAGCAGAAATTAAGGTGCTACAGTTAAAATGTTGCATCACAGGAACATTTAGTTTGGTTTTTAATAGTTTGTTAAACATGACAATCACAGCAATTAAATAAGATGATTTATTAACTATTGTAAATGTGGTGTACTTGCTGTAGCAAATTGGCAATTTACTGGTTTGTATGTAAATGGGTGGGGCGTCACAGTGGCGCAGTGGGTAGCACGATCGCCTCATAGCAAGAAGGTCGCTGGTTTGAGCCCCGGCTGGGTCAGTTGGCATTTCTGTGTGGAGTTTGCATGTTCTCCCTGTGTTTGTGTGGGTTTCCTCCGGGTGCTCCTGTTTCCCCCACAGTCAAAGACATGCGGTATAGGTGAATTTAATAAACTAAATTGGCTATACAGTAGTGTTGCAACTGGAAGGGCATCCGCTGCGTAAAACATATGCTCGATAAGTTGGCGGTTCATTCTGCTGTGGCGACCCCTGATTAATAAAGGGACTCAGCCAAAAAGAAAATGAATGAATGAATGAGTAAATGTAAATGGGTTGAGTTATCAGCACATTGTTGTGCATATTACTTGGTCTTAGTGTGCTGATATTTTACTCCATTACACACTGTAGTTGAAATTTTCCTTTACCATGTGTTTTACACTGCATTAAGCAAATCATGGACTTTGAATCCTATTTTAGTTTGCTAATAGTTTTTTATCATTAGATTTACACAATTGCTTGTCACAAATCTCTGTTATCAATGAGTGTTCTTAATCGTGTACTGTTTGTGCTTAATTAAGACCCTTTGGTCATGTACTGTCTTACCACTGCAGCCCTGGTCATAAATAGAAAGTAAGAGTTCACCAGCTCTGAGGCCACCGCCAGTTAATTAAACCACTGAAGATGAATCAGTAATCTTGATTGAGCAAAAACAGAATTTCTAGAAACAGGTATCTGGATCAATAATAGATTATGGTAAAAGCTCAAAGATTTTAAGAGGCCATGGAGCACAAACATTTACAGTTGAAACCAGAAGTTTACATACGCTGTATAAAAAGGCACATAACCATTTAAAAAAAAGTCATATGTTAATGTGACTAAACTTTTTTTCTATATGGTAATTTAGGATTTTCAAATTTGTTTCTGTTATGCTTAACAGCAGAATAATAAGAGAGATATTTTTTGAGAAATTGTTATAACTTTTCTTGAAAGTCAAGTTTACATACAATAGGATTATGATGCCTCTGAAAAAGCTCAGATGATGGTGTCAAGGTTTTGGAAGTTTCTGATTGGCTAATTGACAACATTTGAGTTAATTGGAGGCACAACTGTAGAATATTATTTAAGGAAATTCTCAAACACACTGCTTCCTTGTGTGACAACATGGGAAAATCAACAAGCCAGAATCAACAAAAAAAGCCAGATTACAATTTGCTAAATTACACTGGGAAAAATAATAATTTTTGGAGACATGTCCTGTGGCCTGATGGAACTAAGATTGAACTGTTTGGCCATAATGACCAGTGTTACATTTGGAGGATAAAGGGGAAAGCTTACAAGTCTAGGAACACCATCCCAACTGTGAAGTATGGGGGTGGCAGCATCATGTTGTGTTTTGCTGCAGGAGGGACTGGTCCACATCACAGCATAGATGGCATCATGAAGAAAGAACATTACGTAGAAATACTGAAGCAACATCTTAAGACATCAGCCAGGAAATTAAAACTTGGCCACAAATGGGTCTTCCAAATAGACCATGACCCTAAGCATACTGCCAAATTTGTTAAAATGTGCTTTAAGGACAACAGAGTGAATGTTTTGGAGTGGCCATCACAAAGCCCTGACATCAATCCTATAGAAAATTTGTGGCCAGAGTTGAAAAAGCTCGTGCGAGCAAGACAGCCTACAAATCTAATTCAGTTACACCAATTCTGTCAGGAGGAATGGGCCAAAATTCCTTCAAAGTCTTGTGAGAAGCTTGTGGAAGGATACCCAAAACATTTGACCAAAGTTATGCAGTTTAAAAGCAAAGCTAAAAAAAAAAAAATACCAAGGAAATGTATGTAAACTTTTGACTGTCTAGAAATTAATAAAAAATTCTCAAAAAAAATAAAAAAACTCTTATTATTCTGGCATTTAGCAAATGTAAATCATTTAGGTAATCCTAACGGACCTAAAATAGTAAATGTTTAGTATGATTCACCATCAGACATTTAAAAAAAATGATTACAGTATGTTCCTTTTTTTAGAGTGTATGTAAACTTCTGGTTTCAACTGTATTAGTCAGATCTTATGGCTGTTTCAGCTGTTATAATATCTTTAGAAGGGTTCAATCTAAGTCAAAGAAACTTTAAAGATATTTACATTTACACATTCAGCAATGTCTTTTATCTAAAAAAAAAAACAGTGGTCAGTTTGCTTGGGTATGATTTGCTTTTCTGCACTATTCAAACATAGTAAAAAGTTTACAAACCTTGATGAGGACAGCAACATGCAAGTAAAAATGTTTTGCATCTGCTTTTTAGCAACTTCAAGACTTTCAAAGTGATACTCATTGTTTGTAAACTTTTTGTCAATTAAATTAAAAAGCTGAATATTTATTATTAAAATGCAATAATTTAATTCCATTCCACATCCTACCCAGTTAGGTCCTCCATACAATATACAATTTGATGGCTATGAGCACAAATATACAGCAGATGATGCATCTATGAATGTTATGCTATGTATTGTGTGCAAAAATTCTTAAATATACACATTATATTCACTCTGTCAGAGTAAGTGCTTCTGTCCCTTGTGATGACTCTTGCAAACTCTTCACTCTTTACCATATTTACTATCTTCATTCATTAAAACCTGTCTAGTGAGACACTTGTTTGCTTTATCTATTAACTGCAGACTAGTTCAAAGTTTAGCAATGGCTTGTTAGGACTGATTGGCTGATTAGCTATCTCATATCTTGGATATTGTCACACCACTTGGCTAAGTGCCCCATTTACATGAATGCATTCTAGATTTAAAATGCATAACTTTTGCTTTGGTTATGCCCTCCGTCCACACTACCTTGGAGATTTCGACCCCCTAACACTGGGGTTTATGCAAACACTGCAGAGGCCATTTTTTTAGCAAATGCTAGTGCTCTGTGCCAGTGTGGACAAGCAAAACAGACATCTGCAAATGCTCCCTGATTGGGTATTATGGGTCATTGCATATTATTCTCTAAGTCCCTATAACTGAATATACAACAGAACAAAATCAGTGCGCTCACTCTGTCACTCATTTTTTAATGCTGCCTGACCTTCTCAGAAACCCTTAGCAGTGATCGATCTCCTGTTACTCTCTTTGGCAGCACTGTCACTAGGTTCAAAGTTGAGGGAAGGAGGAGGCTGGAACGGCGAATGATTAGCATTAATCTTTTAATGGCAATAAGCAATACACAAAATGAAAGTTAAGTCCTACCTTTAATCATCACTCCTCTTTTTTCCCATACACCAGAGCTACTCCATTGCTAGAATACAATGTGACCAAATAACAGGCAACGCAGCACTACAGCAATGCAAATCAATTTTTTTTTTAATTATTGCAAATCGCCTTTGATTTTTTATTTTTTTTATATCCCAAATTATGTTTAACAGAGCAAGGAAATTTTAGCTGGAATAAAAGCAGTTTTTAATTTTTTAAACACCATTTTAAAGTCAAAATTATTAGCCCCTTTAAGCTATATATTTTTTTTGATAGTGTACAGATCAAACCATCGTTATACAATAACTTGCCTAATTACCCTAACCTGACTAGTTAACCTAATTAACCTAGTTAAGCCTTTAAATGTCACTTTAAGCTGTATAGAAGTGTCTTGAAAAATCTCTAGTAAAATATTATTTACTGTCATCATGACAAAGATAAAATAAATCAGTTATTAGAAATTATTCAACAACAGCCTGTTTACGTTCATTAGATATAATGTAAATTAAGTTCAGTCAGTGAAAGTCAGGGAATTTAATGCTTGAATCCTGCGCATCTCTTTCTCCATTCGCCAAGCTGGAGAGGAACAGACTGCGCAAAAGGAGCGCAGAGTGGGTGATATCGAATACAGCTCTCATCTGATTGGCTGAAAGGTTACGAGTTGCCTGCCTCTGCCAGGACAGTCTCAAAAATACACACACACACACATATCCAGGGGGAGTCGTACGTGAAAGAGGATTTGCACATTCTCATTCAGGATGAACTCGCAAGATTTAAACATTCAAAACTTTTTGTACACTCTTATACATTTGCAAATGGTGTTTTGCATTTGTGAAACGTATTTTATGAATATGTATTTTTATTTTGGGCACATGAATTGTTGGTAACGCTTTATTTTGATGGTCCATTTGAGTATTAGTAGACTCTCAGCTTAATATCTGTTGATACTGACATTTAACAATCCTTCAACAGACATTTAACTGACTATAAGAAACTTTGCAAGTACACGTCAACTTACACTAACCCTAACCCTAACCCTAACCCCAACCTAACAACCTACTTATAATCTACTGAGAATTAGTTGCAATGTATCTTAAATTCAACTAACGGACCATCAAAATAAAGTGTGACCGAATAGTTTTTGTGAATATATATAAATATTTTACGCACATGAATTTGGCTTTATGCACGTGAATTAGGCTACGCATGTGTACATCGTGTCTTTTGCGTGAATAACTTTAGATACTAATCTCGCTCCATAGAAGGAGGAGTAAGAGTAGGTGTGAGTAAAAATTCAAGTAACCACATTATTTCAAAAGACTGCCAGAGATTAATGAAACAGCAGCAGATTTTAATTTTAGTTTTGGATTGAGTGTGCTGACTGTTCTTGAGACATACAGCTGAAGTCAGAATTATTAACCCCTTTTTGAATTGTTTTACTTTTTTTAAATATTTACCAAATGATGTTTAACAGATGTTTTCACAGTATGTCTGATAATATTTTTTCTTCTGGAGAAAGTCTTATTTGTTTTATTTCGGCTAGAATAAAAGCAGTTTTTAAGTTATTAAACGCCATTTTAAGGACAAAATTATTAGTCCGTTTAAGCTATATTTTTTTCGATAGTCTACAGAACAAACCATCATTTTACAATAACTTGCCTCATTACCCTAACCTGTCTAGTAAGCCTATTTAACCTAGTTAAGCCTTTAAATGTCACTTTAAGCTGTATAGAAGAGTCTTGAAAAATATCTAGTAAAATATTATTTACTGTCATCATGACAAAGATAAAAAGAAAATCTGATATTAGAGATAAGTTATTAAAACTAATATGTTTAGAAATATGTTTTTTTTTAAATCTTCTTTCTGTTAAACAGAAATTGAGAGCGAAAAAATAAACAACTTCAACTGTACATAACCACCAGTTTCTCTGACATAAGTTGTACACAGTGAATGCACTTTCAGCCGTAACCCAGCAGTGAGAGTACACTTAAAAAAATGATTTTTGCAAAAAATGTATATGGACTGAATTTAACACAACATAAATTTAGTAATGCTCAACTTCATTTGTTCGTTTAAATTCAGCCCATATAAATTGTTTGCAGCCACTTACCTTAAAAAATTGTAAATCCAATGAATCATTTTTCAGTGTACACCCACAAACTCTTCTATTCATACAGTACAAAGAATTTTTGCAGCAACTATATTTAGCCAAATATACCGACTGTCTTTGAACTGTGGGGGAAACCGTAGCACCCAGAGGAAACCCACACAGACACAGGGAGGACATACAAACTCTACACAGAAAGATCTCCTAGTCTAGCTGGGATTTGCACCAGCAACCTACCTACTCAGAGACTGTGCTGTCCACATATTTTGAAAATAAATAATTACTTACTGCTAAAAGCAGATTGTGTACTGTTTCACTGAATAAAAGTAAACAGGGGATAACAGCACTATACTAAAACTACATAGTACTATTTACAACGGCACAACTTATAATATCAAGAAGGAAAAGAGTTAAAAGCGCAAACCTCTTTCTCCAAATAGGCTGTCCAATACAGAATTCAACAGCTTATCAATTTTTTCAAATGAGTTCTGAAACAAAAGAAAAGAAAGGCAAATATTAGAATTTCTATTAAAGATTCACTCACTGCTGATTTACAGCACACACAGCAACACATAAACAGTCAGATTGCAATCTTCAAGAAAAATCGTCCTATATAAATGCAGACAGATACATAAAATTTATAGACTATTTCACCTGTTTAGATAATTGTTTGACGTGATTGTTTGACACATGCAGACCAATTGTTTTTGTTTTGACCCCATTCTTTAAATTATGAATAAAAACCTATAATAATTTATCCTATCATGAACAAATGTGATTTTGAATGTACAGTTGAATCAGAATTATTGAACCCCCTTTGAATTTTTTTTCTTTTTTAAATATTTCCCAAATGATGTTTAACAGAACAAGGAAATTTTCACAGTATGTCTGATAATATTTTTTCTTCTGGAGAAAGTCTTATTTGTTTTATTTCGGCTAGAATAAAAGCAGTTTTTAATTTTTTAAAACCCATTTTAAAGTCAAAATTATTAGCCCCTTTAAGCTATATATTTTTTCAATAGTGTACAGAACAAACCATCGTTATACAATAACTTGCCTAATTACCCTAACCTGCCTAGTTAACCTAATTAACCTAGTTAAGCCTTTAAATGTCACTTTAAGCTGTATAGAAGTGTCTTGAAAAATATCTAGTCAAATATTATTTACTGTCATCATGGCAAAGATAAAATAAATCAGTTATTAGAGATGTGTTATTAAAACTATTATGTTTAGAAATGTGTTGAAAAAAATGTCTCTCCGTTAAACAGAAATTGGGGAAAAAAATAAACAGGGGGGCTAATAAATCAGGGGGTTGAATAATTCTGATTGCAACTGTATTCTCTGAAATAGCTTGTATTTCTCTTTAATCAGCAAAAAGCCAAAAATGCCGAAATAGCTGAAATAAAATGCAAACTCTCCACACTACAGTGGCAACATTGTGCTCTCTTATTTTAGAGGTCATTATTTCTCTATTCATTATTTCATTATTCTGCCCTACACCGTCTAATCTTTGAAAGATTAAAGCAGTACTTGTAACAAACTTATTTGATCATGATGGAAAAAGATGACATGACATACAGCTTAGCTTATAAAAAGGGGAGATGTGCAAAGAACAGCCTTTTGTTTTGCAAAATGAAAAGTGTAGTTTCTTGAGTGTAGTTTTGCCATTGTAACCCAATTAAATATTACTGAAGAGTAAATTTATGGCATATTTAAAATATATAGGTATCATCCTAAAGTATGTTGCAAAATTCAATCAAGATAGAAAAGCAATGGGTGGCAAACTTAGGACATCCTATTATTCAAATGCCTGTAGGTCAACTTTTAGCAGTAAGTTAATATAATTAATAATTTTCTGTATAAGTACAGTTGAAGTCAGAATTATTAGCCCCCCTGTTTATTTTTTTCCCCAGTTTCTGTTTAACGGAGAAAGGAACACATTTCTAAACATAATAGTTTTAATAACTCATTTCTAATAACTGATTTAATTTATCTTTGCCATGATGACAGTAAATAATATTTTACTAGATATTTTCAAGTCACTTCTATACAGCTTAAAGTGACATTTAAAGGCTTTACTAGGTTAATTAGGTTAACTAGGCAGGTTAGAGTAACTAGGCAAGTTATTGTACAACGATGGTTTGTTCTGTAGACTATAGGGGGAAAAATAGCTTAAAGGGGCTAATAATTTTGTCCCTAAAATGGTTTTTAAAAAATTGAAAACTGCTTTTATTCTAGCCGAAATAAAACAAATAAGACTTTCTCCAGAAGAAAAAATATTATCAGACATACTGTGAAAATGTTCTTGCTCTGTTAAACATCATTTGTGAAATATTTAAAAAAGAAAAAAAAAATCAAAGGGGGGCTAATAATTCTGACTTTAACTGTAATTACTTTATTAATGATTTCTGTATAATTAATCATTTTATCTATGACCTTATCAGTCTCTCAGATAATCCTGGAGGAGTTCTAGAGTTTTTTGCATATCTCTCTTCACAGCATTTCAGTCAGCATGACCTGCTGTAAATTGTCTGGTGTACTTGGGATCATTATCATAATCATTGCTAAAACCTCTGCTGATTACCAGTTAAAGCATTGGATTAAATATTTTTGTTAATGCTATACTGCACATTGTGGTTCATCTGAGTTTTTTTTCTTCTTCTAAATTGTAAGACCTACCAAAGATCAGATCATTTTTTATCTCTTGATATGGAAAAAAGAAATTTCATAGCGTGTCCTTTTTCACATCACTGTTCACACAAGCTTAATGTTTAAGTGCTGTTAAGGGAAAAAAAGGTCCCACTTTATATTAAGTGGCCTTTCTCAAACCAATGTGTACTTACACTGAAATTAATCATTTGTTGAAATGTACTTAATGTATTAATGAAATGTATTTATACGATTAATAAAATTATATAATTTACTGCTTAGCAGTTTTGAAAATAATCAGAACACAAATACAGTTTATTAGGACATGAATCTGAATGATAAGGACAGCAAAAGGCAGGGGTAAAGGCTTGAAATCTGAATACACCCAATATAGCCCTGAAAAGATACAGGTCAAGTAGGGTAGACAGAGTACAGTTGAAACCTTTTTTGCTTTTTTTTTCATCACTACACAAAATGTTTAAGTTAAGTTATTTTACATATATTTATTTTGCTTGTATACTAAAATACCATGAATTGATAATATCCATAATAGCTTATATTTTCCATAATTAGTTTAAAAACAGGTGTATTTTTGCCCCATTCAGATTCTGTTCAGATTCCATTAGACAAAATAGAAATAAAATAGTTAACACTGGAAACAATATAGCAAACATTACAAAATATAAAAGAACAGTAAAAAAATTTGTATTATTAAATAAATAAAAATTGTTGTATTAAATTTTGTATACTTGTAGTTTGTGTAAAAATAAACAGACATAGAAAATGTGCAAGGCAGGGGGTCCTGAGGACCGAAGTTGAGAACCACTGCATTAAGCTTAGAGGTGTTTATACTGTACAGACCTATATTTTATCTCCATACCTATATATTCTACCCTACCCGTTATGAATATAAAACATGTTCAATATTAATATACAGTTGAAATATCACAAACATGTATTTTTAAAACATACTTTGCATAGAATGTGTGTAAATGTGACTTGTATATGACATTGTAAAAAATGCTATAATAATAAAGATGACTAGACTTGATCAGTAATATAATTATAATTAATTAGAGCCGGTCAAGTACTAGACTTTCAATCAAAAATTATGGTAGGACTACATTTTATAGGGTAGGCTTCAAAGTTGTTTTAGGAATTTTCATCTTCATTTTAGGCATTCGCGTTTTCTTGGATAATACACTCATATTACGGGATAATATATTCTTACATATGAGTTGGTTAAGCCTTTACACCTTGCGTGTGGAACAGTTGCTAATATTTGAATGAACTGAAGTAAATTATCCCACTTATACAGTGCTTTTTTATACTGTGATGTGCTTATCTGAAAATAATTACACACTTTAGAAGCCTCACCAGCATAAAAAAAAAATCATTATCTTCATTAAGATAAGTAAACATGCATGTGTGTGTGTGTAATAAAACTACATTTGAATGTGATTCTTATTTTCATTCAGCAGACATTACTTTATCCACAGCTACTCACACACATTGTACTGCCTTGGGAACATTTAGGGGTTCAACGCACTCCGCTGTAGTATTGAGAGTTGAAGAAATGCTGGTTATTCACTACCCCCCCTGTGTGTGTGTTAAAAGTTAATGTGATTCTTAAAAAAGTAACCGAATTATAAAAGCATTTTAGTTCATCTATGTGTTTATTTGTGTGTATTTTGATATATTTTTTCTGCATTTAGTTTATTTTAGTTATGCATTTTTAACAATATACTTTGTATGTGCGTCTGTGTGTGTGTGAGTGAGTGAGTGAGTGAAAAAGCATCTGTATTCTGCACTGAAATTAGGGCAAGTTCACCACATGAGTTGTTGATAATGTGACAATAAAATGTGGTTATAAAACGTGGTTGTACCTGACAACGCATTTTTTTAGCGTTGTCAACAATATTACTTTGAAAAAAAAAAGTTTAGTCAGAAATGGACTATTAATCATTTTTAAAAGGCAAACGCATAAAGGCATACTTGCGTACTCAGAAAAGTGAAGCTGAGAGTTTTTAGATTCCGATGTGATTGTACCAAACCAGAAAGTTATATTTATCAGCATCTCTCATCAATGAGAAATCTCACGCAAAACACGTATTACCGGTTAACACGGCGGTCCTTACCATATTTACTAGTTCCGTTAAACAGCAGTACGGGACAGCTGAAAACTGTGGACCGCTCCAGGAAGCCCGCTCCTCTGCTGTGAAATGAATGAATTAGAGAACGAACGAATCCGCGTCCGAACCCAAAAGCCCTAGAGAGTGACGCGAGGTGGCGCGGTTATGCCAAAAGAGTAACGGAAGTGAGGATGACCAATAGGGACTCACTTCTTGGCTGTTACGATAGCATGGACTATCAGATGACAGGTTCACAGTCTGAACCAAGTCAACCCTGCGAGGGCCCACAGCGAGAACTCAGAAACCCGCAAAAAGTTTTCATCTCGTTAGTTAACAACCTAATGTTATCAAAAGTCATGGGAAAAAATAAGGGGTATGTTCAAGTGTTTTTAAAAAAATCACTAGCTCACTCATAAGTTTTGTTTTATTGATTTTTTATTCATGAATAAAAATATGCAAACTCAATCAGGAGATCAATATAAAAGAAGGAAAATACAGGTTACATTAACTGCATTTTTACAGAGAGAAAAACAATATTAAAACAAAGGGGTAAGTAAATTACTATTGTAGCTTATGGAAGTGAAATAAAATTAGTTAATTAAAAGCATTAAAGGAAGGCTATTTAAATCAGTCAACAGATAATAGTTCTTTATAAAGTACCAAAGATCTGACGCATTTTTTGTTGTTACACCTATGCAAAGATTTGAACAGTGAGTCGACCTCAATCAGAAAAAGTTGAAAAGTAGAGATTGAAAGGAAGTTTGATTCATTATCCTGCAATTTTTAGACACAAGTACTTTTGGAATAACCAATTTGAGAATATCAATTGGAACTTGAGCTGGACTTATAACAACAAATATTGTGTCACTAATAAAGTCAGTGAAATTTACTTTAAAATTATACATAAAATATATCCAACCAACCAGTTTCTCAAGAGGTATAAAATTGATCTTTCTGAATCGTGTGTTTTTTGCGGAATGGATGTTGAGACCGTTATGCATTTGTTTTTTGATTGTATGCATGTTAAATATTTCTGGTTTGATGTTGAATGTCTGTTTAACATACTGAGTGGTCATAGAATTATTATTAAGAAAAGAGATGTCATACATAGATAGAAAAGATATTGATAAGAATCTCCTGTTTATGTTAAATCTTTTGATATTATTAGGCAAGTTTCGTATACACAAATGTAAATGGTCAGAGAGAAAGCCTAACATCTTCCATTTCAAGGCTGGTTAAAAAAATTATTTTGAAACTCTTAAGGACTTTCAAGTCGCAAAGCTACCAGAACTGTGAATATACTCCAAAAGCTAAACTCCTCTTCTCTATGGTAAATGTTATACCGCTCTTGTTTTTTATTTGTTTTGTTTTTCTCTTTACCTTCCTTTTTCTTTTTGCTACTTTGTTTACAGATGTTATGCTAAAACGTGAATATCTTATTGCAAGATTTGTTATGCATTTGGATGAAAATGTTCAGCAAATACAAGAATAATAAAAAAATAAATAAAAAAAAGTAGAGATTGAAAGCCGTGCATTTTTGTTATGTACACTCTCAGAAATAAAGGTACACGTGAGCAGTCACTGGGGTGGTATCTTTTGAAAAGGTACAAATTTGTACCTAAAAGGTCCATATTAATACCTCACAGGTGCATATTAGTACCTAAAAAAGAACAAAAGTGTTCCACTTCAAATTTTTAGGTACTAATACATACTTTTGAGGTACCAATATGGACCCTTCAAGTACAAATGTGTACCTTTTGAAAAGGCACCACCCCAGTGACAGCTTCCGTACCTTTATTTCTCAGTGTGTATCAAAAAATTACAAAATTAGTTTTAAAAAAAGTTCACACACAAAAAGCAAATGTATTAAAGTTTCATCTTCTTTACCTTAAAATGTACAATTACTTGGAATATTATAATTTTTGGAAATAAATGAATAATTTTTCATTTAATTTCAATTTCCTTCAGTTTATTCATCAGGGGTTTGCCTCAGCGAAATGAACCACCAACATGTCCAGCATATGTTTTACACAGCGGATGCTCTTACAGCTGCAGCCCAGTAGTGGGAAACACCCATTCACTATGGACAATTATGTTTAAACAATTCACCTATATACCACATGTTTTTGGACTGTGGGGGAAACCAGAGCACCTGGAGGAAACCCATGTGAACCACAGGGAGAACATGCAAACAAACTCAACACAGAAATGCCAAATGACCCAACTGGGACTTGAACCAGCAACCTTCTTGCTATGAGGCGACAGTGCTAACCACTGAGCCACCGTGTCACCAATAAATGAATTAAATAGATATATTTATGCAATATTTTAAAGTGGACTTCTTTAGTCTTATTAGATAGAAAGTATTTATTAGGCAACAGCTTTTCTCAATACTATTTATTTTCTGAAAAATTAGATGAACATGTTTATTATTACATGTGTATGCCACCCAGAAATTAGCTGATTCCTTTATATTTTGGAGGTTGTATATGACTTTTGACCAGATGCATTAAACCTGTGTGGATAGCTCTGAGAACTGTACTGTAGGGAAAGCTCTGAGAACAGTATTATATCCTTTGAAGGGAATAGGAAAGTTATGAACAGTCATAAAGTGTTCACAAGACATGTAAGTTACAAAACTAATCAAACAAAGAAAATAAATACATAAATTATGCCTCCATTACACCAGTTAGCATAAGAAAGAGATACATTTTTAACAGTTATATCCATATTATTCCACAAGATAGTTTTGTGTGGTGAGAAGTTGTGAAGGTAACACAACTTGCATGCAAGAAGAGCCTGCTGATGAAAACTGGACAATTTAACTGTATATTAAACATATAATTAGGAATGAAAAAACATAGAATTTGGGTTTAATAACATATTAGCCAATTTATTCTAAAGACAAGCAATGCTAAAAAAAAGTTTATGGTTTCAAGTCCCCCCTCACTTCTACAATGAGATATCACTGCTTTTTTTTATTTGTGGAGCCTGTTTTTACATATAACGTTAAAGAAGAGTTTATCAATACCTTTAATAGTGCAGTCATTTGTGTACGGGGAAGGTGAAGGATAGACAAAGTTAGAAAGAATTTCCGCTTTGAGTGAAGAACCCAACCATATAGAGCAGGGGTGTCCAAAGTCGGTCCTGGAGGGCCGGTGTCCTGCTGACTTTAGCTCCAACTTGCTTCAACACACCTGCCTGGAGGTTTTTAGTATACCTAGTTAGAGCTTGATTAGTTGGTTCAGGTGTGTTTGATTAGGGTTGGAGCTAAACTCTCCAGGACACTGGCCCTCCAGGACAGAGTGTGGACACCTCTGATATAGAGAGATTTGTCTTTGTAACCAAAGATTAAAAATATATTATAAATATGAGTTGTATTCATTCAACTAAATTAAGATGCTGCCTGGCTTGTGATATGTAAATGCCTAGAGTCTTTAACTAGAATACCTTTAATTATTGTGTCATCACATTTATGCAAAGACATTATTTCACATATGAATATTTTAGTTTTAGCCCAGATGCACATGAAAATAGTTTAATTATCTAAATGGCTTTGGAAAGTTGATTTTTATCTCTTAAAAAAAGAGGGGTGTCATTCACTAATTGAGAGATTTTAATTTCCCTGTTAAATGGAAATGCCTTTCAAATTTTGGTTGTGCATAATACTTAACTTTAAAAATTCAGTAACCCAAATTAATAAAAATGGGGAGATCAGGCATCCCTGTCCAGAGATGTATAGTAACGAAGTAGAACTACTTCACTACTGTACTTAAGTACTAAAAGGTTGTATCTGTACTCTACTGGAGTATTGTTTTTTTCTCCTACTTCTACTTTTACTTCAGTACATATTTTCGATGAGCTTAATACTTTTACTCCAGTAGATTTTTTATGTGTTGCATAGTTACTCGTTACAATTCTAAAAATGTTACGAATCAATCATTCATTGATCAGACGATCAAAGAAGACAGTGCTGCCTGCCTGCATTGAGAGCACTTTGTTTTAGACATGGAAAACCCAGAAATTCCACTTTTAACTCCTTTACTTTCAACTGTTCGTGGCGATGAGGAAAAAGACCACCGTGACCCTATTTAGAGCCAATGTTTGCATTTGTCGGAGTGAAAGACAGTTCATATAGAATGAAGTGCATACTCTACCGTCGAATTTGAAGAAACATGTCAAGTTAAAGATAATATAATAAACAAAACAGCAGTTTGAGCTATCCATAAGAGCTAGATAAGTTAACTACCGTTAGCTACCTACGGTTCATATCATGCTGCAATGTTCAAATAACGTTAACTGTCTATCATAAAGGCTGTCACGCTGAATGGTGTTTTTGACCCATCATTTGACCCATCATATATATATATATATATTATATATATATATATATATATATATATATATATATATATATATATATATATATATATATATATTATAAATCATAAAACCATGGTTCTTTTTGTTCTGCTTAATCCTGTGCCCCAAAAAAGCTATTTAAAATAAACAAAACAATATGTCTTTTGACTGCTGTTTTTAAAAATAACTACATAAAGCAATATTTTTACTTTCAGTACTTGAGTAGTTTATTTTTAAATAAACTACTTGTAATACTTAAGTACAAAAAATTGTTGAATACTTTAGTACTTCCACTTAAGTATTGTGCTTAAAGAGCACTTCAACTTCTACTCAAGTCACTTTTTTGATAGAGCACTTGTACTTTTACTCAAGTCTGTGTCTCTAGTACTTTATACATCTCTGTCCCTGTCTGACACCATACCTTACACAAAATCTTTGTTATGTGAACATAATAATTATGATGGAACTGGTGATCCCTGTATAAAAAACATTCAGTTGCATTAACAAAAGAGGAACAAGGACCAAACTTTTTGAGAGATTGCAGAAGAAATGCATGCTCAATGGTGTCGAAGGCTTTATAAAAGTCCAAGAAAATTAAAATAGCTTTAGATTTTACAAAGTCAGCATAATCCACCAAATCTAAAATTAGTGTAATGCTACTAATGTGCCTGCTCTTTAGGAAACCTGACTGACTGATCATAACTGTTAATCTATTTGCAAAAACCAAGGCTAATATCCTATAATCCACTGTAATAAGTTTAATAGGACTCCAGTTATCTATTAAAAGAGCATCTTTCCCAGATTTTGGGATTAGAGAAATAATGCCGATTCATTGATGAAGTCATTTCTCATTGAGTTACTCTCTGAGTAATGCATTCTTGTATTGTGGCAATCTGAAAAACTCCATCACTGTTCAAGAGACAAACATGTCCAATTATATTTAAAGATGATTTTATTCTCTTGCAAGAGGGTCAGACAGTCATACAGAAACACAGGTTGATGCAGAGTGTGACAAGAAAGGGAGGGCTTTGTCCCACTTATATCATTTGTTCAAGGTTACATTACGGACCTGCTGTACTTTTCCACACAAGACAAAGAAATTGACAAAAATACATTATATATTTTATGCTAGAGGGAAAACACTGACACAGATGTACGTTGAACACACTTTTCCCCGCAGGGTGATTTATTTACAGAGTTATGAGTGGTACAGAGAAGGTGCAGTGGGTGTCTTCTGGCCACGAAGAGTGCAGGTGCTCTGGGGAGAAAATGAAGACGTGCAGGGTGTGAAGATGCAGGCGCTGCTGGATTCTGCTGTGAGAGAGGAAAACAGATATTAGCTGGGGAGACATTGGAGAGAAATGTAGCTCACAGTCTGTTGCATTTGGTCTGCTTATATCTGGTCCTCTTGATGTCTCTCAGCTGCGACTGATCTCTGCTGATTAGGTGGCAGCTGGTGCTGATCTGGGACCATGTCGACGTTGCATTGGTAAGCTCGCCACATCAGGGGCAGCTTAAATCTGGTGCGTGTAGCACTGGGGATAAGGTGAGCGCTGTCTTCAGTGACTGGAAGGCCTTTTCCGCCATCGGGCTCCATGGGCTGTCAACGGGCTGGCTATGGACGAGAAGTTGGGAATAAAACATTGATAATAGTCTGCTAACCCCAGTATGCACGTACCTGGGTTTTTGTTGATGGTCGTGGAGTCTTTTAAAGGGCCCTTACCTTGCTTTGTTGAGGTTGGATGAGGCCCCGTCCTATGTGGTAACCCAGGTACATGGCTTCTGCTAGTCCTAGGTGACACTTGCCGGGGTTAGCTGTGAGCCCAGCCCATCATAACTTCAAGAGCACCCTTCGCAAAGGGGTCAGATGCTCCTCCCAAGACCCCGAGTGGATGACCAGACAGTCCAGGTAGGCTGCTGCATATGGCTGGTGGGGCTGCAGTAAGATGTCCATTATTCTTTGGAATGTAGCTGGGGCCCCATGGAACCCAAAGGGAAGAACCCGGTAATGCCAGTGTCCCTCTGCCAATATCCCTTGGTGAGATCTAAAGTGGAGATGAATTGGGCTCCACCCTGTCTGTCCAGCAGCTCACTCACATGAGGCAAGGGGTACCTGTCTAACTTGGATAACTCGTTGAGTTTCCTGAAGTCATTGCAGAAGTGGAGGGTGCCATCGGGTTTTGGTACCATCAAGACGGGACTGGACCACGACCTACGTGAGGGTTCAATGACTCCCAACTTCAACGTTTTCTGTTTTTCCTCATTGATAGCCAGCCGGCGAGCTTCTGGTACTCGATAGGGCCTTTGCCGGATGATGGTGCCAGGTGGAGTGGTTATGTCATGTTGGATGATCGACGTTCGGCCCAGTTTCTCACATAACACATCATTGAACTGACCAACCAGATCCTGGAGCTCCACCTTCTGTGTGGCCGGGAGCTCCTCGTCAATATGGACCACCGGCACATCATCCTCTGGAAAGACCACCAGTTGGCCAGGTGGAGCTATCCAGCGCTTCATCAGAGTAATATGGTACAGTTGTTCCTCACGTCTACATCCCGGCTGACGTACTTGGTAATTTACCGTCCCTACCTTCTCGACCACGGTGTACGAGCCCTTCCAGGAAGCCAGAAACTTTGATGTGGTGGTCGGTATAAGGATCATTACCCGGTCCCCAGGTTGAAATTCTCTTGATTAAGCGGGCCGGTCATATAACCGTTGCTGGGCATGCTGGGTGTTGCGAAAATGGTCTCTGACAATGGGCATCACTTTCTCTATGCATTCCCTCATGTCCTGTACGTGTTCAATGATGGAGCGATGGGGTGCTGGCTCCTGTTTTCAAGCTTATTGGGCCACATCTAGCAGGTCAGCCGAAGAGCAGCTCAAATGGAGTGAACCCTGTGGATGCCTGGGGTACCTTTCTGATGCCAAACAACACGTATGGGATCATGATGTCCCAGTCGCATCTATACTTTGCCATATCTCGGAGGAGCATCTGCTTCAGCGTTTGATCAAATCTCTCAATGAGGTCGTCGGTTTGAGGGTGGTATACGGATGTTCTCAGTTGTTTTACCTTTAGAAGCTGGCAGAGGTCAGCCATCAGCCAGGACATAAAAGGGATGCCCTGGTCAGTCAGTATTTCCGTAGGGAT
This sequence comes from Danio kyathit, assembly GCA_903798195.1. Classification (NCBI taxonomy): domain Eukaryota; kingdom Metazoa; phylum Chordata; class Actinopteri; order Cypriniformes; family Danionidae; genus Danio; species Danio kyathit. The sequence continues at coordinate 11,134,773 of LR812542.1, forward strand.
ACCCACTCGGCTACATAACAGAAACAGTTCTTTAGCAATAGCCGAGGAAGTGGCTTTTTTAGGGGTATTGTCTCTGGGTAACGGGTTGCAAAATCCAGGAATACAAGGATGTGTTCATGCCCCCGGGCATCGATATCATCCAGGTCACTGAGTTTTGTTAGATGATGGTGAGCATTTACCAACTAACTCTCTCCAGCCTCTCCTGTTGAGCGGCGAGTTGCTCAGAAATCACCTGTTATCTTGTGGAAAGCTCCGCCAGGTGGCGTAGGACTTCCTTCATGGCCATGCAGGCAGAGAGAGAGAGAGCGGATGCCTCGCCTGTACAAAACAAAGCACGTATGTTAGTAGCGTTTCTCAAAGGGGGTGTGTTTTTTTGTTTGTTTGTTTTTTTCTGTATTTTACCACGCTAATCTGCCCACATTCTCCACCAGTTGTGGCGAGATAGAGGGAAAACACAGACACAACTCAAAAAAGAAGCTAAGCAATTTTGTGCAATGACTGCAGAAATCCTAAAAACCGATAGGCACCAATTCACAGTAATGTAGCTTAATTTTATTTTAATTATCTACAGATAAGACAAGTGTATGCTCATTGAGTTTTACCTGCTGTAAAAATATCTCGTGAATGTAAAACTACTTGTTAAGTTTTGTTTAACCATTTTTGTCATTATAGACTTGACTACAAATGTTGATTAATTCTTTCTTTCTTTCTTTCTTTCTTTCTTTCTTTCTTTCTTTCTTTCTTTCAGCGTGACCTTTTGTGTCCTTTTTGTGGATGATACAACCACCAGTTTGAGAAATTTTTTATAAGGAAATAAAGTGAATGCTAAATACTTTACCATGGAACATATGGTCAAACTAATATTAATTCATCAAAAAAGACTGTAATATAAAAATGTAGGTGTATATGTCTATAGCTGTTTACAAATGCAAAACGATAGAATTGCAATCGCTGTAATCTTAGATGTACACTAGATGGCAGCAATTTACACACGAGTGATAGAAAGGTGAATGAAGGGAATTGTGAAAAAATGATGCAGAGATGTCTCAACCTGTTTATGGAGAGCTACATTCCTTCACATTTAACTTCAGACATAATTAAACACAGCTGAATCAAACTAAGAAGGAAAATGTGATGGAGCTTGCTGTGCAAAACTGCAGGACAGTGGCCCTCCAGAAACAGGTTTGGGCACCCCTGTGCTCAGCAATGTTTACTTAATCCTTGTGCAACCTTTTGAACATTTTCTCTTTTTCATTGTATTTTGTAAATAGTTTTGGCTGTGTTCATTCAAGCAGCATAAATATTGGCAAAAGGGTGTATAATTAATTGAAAAATTATTATTACACCCTTTTACTTTCAAATTTACTTGACACCAGGTACAAAAAATATTTCCTCTCAGAAATTTTAAGTCAGAATTGTCCAAATTGAAGCCCATTAAAAATGAATGCCATTGCAATATGTCACAATACGAGCAAAATAATACTTTTTTTCTGTAAGCAGGGTTCTATTTTGGCACTTTTTTTTATTTTTAACTTTGGCCTATGAAGCAAATAAGCACTTTTTTCATGTTTTCCATGTTTTGCAGTCTACATTAAATAAAATAATGTAATTATAAATATGTTAAACATTTTATCAGTTTTTGCTTTGTTTGGAATTCATACCCACAACTCACACTCTCAAAACAATGTGTTAAATAATGACACAATTATTTGTGTGTGTTATGGTTATTTATTGTGTTATGACTTGTGTGAAAAAGAGTAAGAGTAAAAAAAGAGTAGAGAGTAAAGAAGTGAAAAAAACAACAGCACAGTGTCACACAAAATGTGTTCAATATTATCCAATTAGACTGCTGTTTACTTCACTCAGAAATGGTAAATTGGTGCTTCTTTTTCATAGGACTTGGATGCTTGACACTTCTTAGGTATTTGAAGGTTTTGTGGGTGCAGGTTCCCTACCACTTAATGTAAATAATTGAAAAAGGATATTCAAGATGCAAGCACCAATTGTAAAACTACCTATTTTTTCAAGGAGTTAGATAGGAGCAGATCTTCCAACGAAAGAGGCAGAATAATCCTCTAAGATCTGTCGAGACCCTATGTTCTCTACGTAGAAAGGGGAGATGTGGGCTTATTGCTGTGTAACTATAGGCTTGCTCTGGCTATACGATGCCACTAGAGGGTGTAACAACGACATGAGAGGGCCAGCTGGTTGTTGTATGCATGTTATGTTGTTTGGTTTTCAATAAAAGCATGTAAACTTTATTTGCAAGACACGACAGTGGCCATTTACATTAGTGCAGTGCAAATGTTCAGTCAAATCTGTTCTGTTATTTTTTATTTATTTTTTATTATTGAACATGAATGTTTATTATATTAACAACTTTATATTTCTGCTGTGCAGGCAACACTGTATAAAATATGGACAGTATATGTGTTTATATTATTTTTTTTACAAGAATAAAGGGTAACACTTTATAATAACTACACACTATCAATCATTTACTAAGTATTAGCATCTAGTGAAATCTTTATCTGTTAATCATTAACTCTACATTAATAAACGTTAGTAAGCAGTTTATAACAGCAGCTACAAATCATCTATTCTTGACTTACAACCACATTTATAATGTGCTTAATAATTGTACTTTCATACTTTGGTAACACTTTATAATACCAGTACATGAATAATGATGTATTAATATGTAAACTAAACATTACTTTATTATGAATTAATGATGAGTTAATGTATAATCATGAACTAACTTGAACTACAACATGAGTCACATGAGTTCATGTGTGAATTACGGCTACCTTAATTACTTGTTAGTACATGATTGTTTGTTAATTAATGTATTAATTACCACATTAGTTTATGCTTAATTTAACCATCATGAACTCATGATATGTTAATATATAATTATGTTGTGACTTTACTTGAAGGGGCACATCATCATTAACCCATTCTTAACTACTCATGAACTCCTTATGCACGTCCAACTAGTCAGTTTACACTGAATAACAATAGAAAAGTGTTCTGTCAACATCAGCATGAACAGGAGTTCATGAGTAGTTAAGGATGAGTTCATGATGATGTGCCCCTCCAAGTAAAGTCATGACATAATCATACATTAACAGCTCATGAGTTCATGTTGGTTACATTTAGCTTAAACTTAAATGTTAACTAACACATTAATTAACAACATGTACTAACAAGTAATTAAGGTAGCCGTTATTCACACATGAACTCATGTGAATCATGTTGTAGTTCAAGTTAGTTCATGATTAGTGCATACCTTAACTCATCATTAATTCATAATAAAGTAATGTTTATTTGCACATTAATACATCATTATTCATGTACTGTTATTGTAAAGTGTTACCGAAATGTTCACCTAAAATGAGCATTTTTAATCAGCCTCCTATGTTTATGTTCAGTTATTTCACTTGAAAGGCAATGAAAAAAACTTATTTGTCACTTTAAAAGTAAAATTACTGAGCCTACACACGGATGTCAGAGAAAAATTCAAATTTTAGAAGAAAATATCAAATGACTTTTAGAGGTTTTTAAATATATATATATATATATATATATATATATATATATATATATATATATATATATATATATATATATATATATATATATATATATATATATATATACATGAAGAGTTCAGATGCAAAAGTTTGCTAAACGCCACTTCTGCCAAAAATGAGGTAATGACACTGAGTGAATGTTTTAGGCACGTAGTACATGTTCAACAAATATTTTTGCTTCAAATCATCTAAATCCCAGCGTCAGCGCATTCAGAAATAAGTTTGTTGGCAAAAGTCACGACTGAATGGCAAATGAAAACGTTTTTTACCTCAAAACTCTGTGCATTATAAGAAAAAGAAAAACTGTACAGTCGGGAGTGTAGCATGCATTCATAACGTTTTTTTGCACAGCGACGCTACTTTGAATGAGTCCAATTTACTATACATTAAACAGCATTAAATTAACATCACGAAAGGCAGTAAATGCATGCTTTAGGGTGTGGAATGCTTCAACAGCTTCTTCTGTCCAAATCTATGACTTGGGTTCACCACCATGATAAGATAAGATAAGATAACAGGAAATACTACTATAGTTATGAATAAATTTACGGTAGAAGTTTGTAAACCCAAATGCTGGAGTTTCTTGATGGTGTTTGGTTGTGGCCAAGAAGTGATGACTTTCACCTTCCCCTTGTCTATGTTGACACCATATTCGTTGATAACTTAACCCAGGAATCGGATGCATTATAAATCCCTTATAAATGACAATAAAAGGCTCAGTATGAACAATAATCATTGCAATCTTATCTAAAAAGTTAAATTACTGTAAAGTTTAAACATTGCTGAATAACAGGAGTGTGAAAATACGACATAAAATTGGATAAAACAACAACAATATAACAATATAATAAGATGCAATGTTTAAACTGTACAGTAATTTTATTTTAGATAAGGTTGCAAAGAATATATTTTTTTAAAATACAGTTTTATTTGTGTATCTTAAAACGAATAGAAATGAATAATGTCGTTTGTGTTCTTTTTTCCTGTTTAGAATTTAACTGAGCCTTTAATTGTCATTTATAAGGGATTTATAAAGCATAACTAGTCCTCACTTTAGATTAGGTCACAAAACTGGATGAAATTGAGTTAATAAAGCATTTATTAACATACAAATTAACTATTAAAAAATGCCTGAATAATAAGATTTATAATTGCTAATTTTAACAGTTTAATAATCTTTTACTAACTCATTCTGAATTATTTAAAAAAAAAAAAACAACTATGCTTAAATATCTGGTTTGTTAATAATGCAATGCTTAATTTAGTAATGAAAAATAAATCATTAACAAAGTATGAAAGTACAAGTATTAAGCACATTATAAATGTGGTTGTAAGCCAAGAATAGGGCATTTGTAGCTGCTGTTATAAACTGCTTACTAACGTCTGTTAATGTAGAGTTAATGATTAACAGATAATGAATTCACTATATGCTAATCATTAATAAATGGTTCATAGTGTGTAGTTATTATAAAGTGTTACCCAATCATGTACTAACAAGTAATTAAGGTAGCCGTAATTCACACATGAACTCATGTGACTCATGTTGTAGTTCAAGCTAGTTCATGATTATACATTAACTCATCATTAATTCATAATAAAGTAATGTTTAGTTTACATATTAATTCATCATTATTCATGTACTGGAATTATAAAGTGTTACCCATGATTGTTTGTTAATTAATGTATTAATTACCACATTAGTTTATGCTTAATTTAACCATCATGAACTCATGATATGTTAATATATAATTATGTTGTGACTTTACTTGTAGGGGCACATCATCATTAACCCATTCTTAACTACTCATGAACTCCTTATGCACGTCCAACTAGTCAGTTTACACTGAATAACAATAGAAAAGTGTTCTGTCAACATCAGCATGAACAGGAGTTCATGAGTAGTTAAGGATGAGTTCATGATGATGTGCCCCTCCAAGTAAAGTCATGACATAAGCATACATTAACAGCTTATGAGTTCATGTTGGTTACATTTAGCTTAAACTTAAATGTTAACTAATACATTAATTAACAACATGTACTAACAAGTAATTAAGGTAGCCGTTATTCACACATGACACTGTGAATCATGTTGTAGTTCAAGTTAGTTCATGATTAGTGCATACCTTAACTCATCATTAATTCATAATAAAGTAATGTTTAGTTTGCACATTAATACATCATTATTCATGTACTGTTATTGTAAAGTGTTACGGAAATGTTCACCTAAAATGAGCATTTTTAATCAGCCTCCTATGTTTATGTTCAGGTATTTCACTTGAAAGGCAATGAAAAGAACTTATTTGTCACTATACAAGTAAAATTACTGAGCCTACACACGGATGTCAGAGAAAAATTCAAATTTTAGAAGAAAATATCAAATGACTTTTAGAGGTTTTTGCATCTAAACTCTTCATGTATGTATATATATATATATATATATATATATATATATATATATATATATATATATATATATATATATATATATATATATATATATATATATATATATATATATATATTTATATATATACATGAAGAGTTCAGATGCAAAAGTTGCTAAACGCCACTTTTGCCAAAAATGAGGTAATGACACTGAGTGAATGTTTTAGGCACGTAGTACATGTTCAACAAATATTTTTGCTTCAAATCATCTAAATCCCAGCATCAGCGCATTCAGAAATAAGTTTGTTGGCAAAAGTCACGACTGAATGGCAAATGAAAACGTTTCTTACCTCAAAACTCTGTGCATTATAAGAAAAAGAAAACTGTACAGTCGGGAGTGTAGCATGCATTCATAACGTTTTTTTGCACAGCGACGCTACTTTGAATGAGTCCAATTTACTATACATTAAACAGCATTAAATTAACATCACGAAAGGCAGTAAATGCATGCTTTAGGGTGTGGAATGCTTCAACAGCTTCTTCTGTCCAAATCTATGACTTAAGTTCACCACCATGATAAGATAAGATAAGATAACAGGAAATACTACTATAGTTATGAATAAATTTACGGTAGAAGTTTGTAAACCCACATGCTGGAGTTTCTTGATGGTGTTTGGTTGTGGCCAAGAAGTGATGACTTTCACCTTCCCCTTGTCTATGTTGACACCATATTCGTTGATAACGAAACCCAGGAATCAGATGCATTATAAATCCCTTATAAATGACAATTAAAGGCTCAGTATGAACAATAATCATTGCAATCTTATCTAAAAAGTTAAATTACTGTAAAGTTTAAACATTGCTGAATAACAGGAGTGTGAAAATACGACATAAAATTGGATAAAACAACAACAATATAACAATATAATAAGATGCAATGTTTAAACTGTACAGTAATTTTATTTTAGATAAGGTTGCAAAGAATATATTTTTTTAAATACAGTTTTATTTGTGTATCTTAAAACGAATAGAAATGAATAATGTCGTTTGTGTTCTTTTTTCCTGTTTAGAATTTAACTGAGCCTTTAATTGTCATTTATAAGGGATTTATAAAGCATAAATAGTCCTCACTTTAGATTAGGTCACAAAACTGGATGAAATTGAGTTAATAAAGCATTTATTAACATACAAATTAACTAGAGATGGGTTGCGGCTGGAAGGGCATCCGCTGCGTAAAATCGTGCTGGATAAGTTGGCGGTTCATTCCGCTGTGGCGACCCCGCAAGGGACAAAGCCGACAAGAAAATGAATGAATGAATAATTGCTAATTTTAATAGTTTAATAATCTTTTACTAACTCATTCTGAATTATTTAAAAAAAAACACCAACTATGCTTAAATATCTGGTTTGTTAATAATGCAATGCTTAATTTAGTAATGAAAAATAAATCATTAACAAAGTATGAAAGTACAAGTATTAAGCACATTATAAATGTGGTTGTAAGTCAAGAATAGGGCATTTGTAGCTGCTGTTATAAACTGCTTACTAACGTCTGTTAATGTAGAGTTAATGATTAACAGATAATGAATTCACTATATGCTAATCATTAATAAATGGTTCATAGTGTGTAGTTATTATAAAGTGTTACCATGTTGGTAACACTTTATAATACCAGTACATGAATAATGATGTATTAATATGTAAACTAAACATTACTTTATTATGAATTAATGATGAGTTAATGTATAATCATGAACTAACTTGAACTACAACATGAGTCACATGAGTTCATGTGTGAATTACGGCTACCTTAATTACTTGTTAGTACATGATTGTTTGTTAATTAATGTATTAATTACCACATTAGTTTACGCTTAATTTAACCATCGTGAACTCATGATATGTTAATATATAATTATGTTGTGACTTTACTTGAAGGGGCACATCATCATTAACCCATTCTTAACTACTCATGAACTCCTTATGCACGTCCAACTAGTCAGTTTACACTGAATAACAATAGAAAAGTGTTCTGTCAACATCAGCATAAACAGGAGTTCATGAGTAGTTAAGGATGAGTTAATGATGGTGTGCCCCTCCAAGTAAAGTCATGACATAATCATACATTAACAGCTCATGAGTTCATGTTGGTTACATTTAGCTTAAACTTAAATGTTAACTAATACATTAATTAACAACATGTACTAACAAGTAATTAAGGTATGTGAATCATGTTGTAGTTCAAGTTAGTTCATGATTAGTGCATACCTTAACTCATCATTAATTCATAATAAAGTAATGTTTATTTGCACATTAATACATCATTATTCATATACTGTTATTGTAAAGTGTTACCGAAATGTTCACCAAAAATGAGCATTTTTAATCAGCCTCCTATGTTTATGTTCAGTTATTTCACTTGAAAGGCAATGAAAAGAACTTATTTGTCACTATACAAGTAAAATTACTGAGCCTACACACGGATGTCAGAGAAAACATAAAATTTTAGAAGAAAATATCAAATGACTTTTAGAGGTTTTTGCATCTAAACTCTTCATATATATATATATATATATATATATATATATATATATATATATATATATATATATATATATATATATATATATATATATATATATATATATATATATATATATTTATATATATACATGAAGAGTTCAGATGCAAAAGTTGCTAAACGCCACTTCTGCCAAAAATGAGGTAATGAAACTGAGTGAATGTTTTAGGCACGTAGTACATGTTCAACAAATATTTTTGCTTCAAATCATCTAAATCCCAGCGTCAGCGCATTCAGAAATAAGTTTGTTGGCAAAAGTCACGACTGAATGGCAAATGAAAACGTTTCTTACCTCAAAACTCTGTGCATTATAAGAAAAAGAAAACTGTACAGTCGGGAGTGTAGCATGCATTCATAACGTTTTTTTGCACAGCGACGCTACTTTGAATGAGTCCAATTTACTATACATTAAACAGCATTAAATTAACATCACGAAAGGCAGTAAATGCATGCTTTAGGGTGTGGAATGCTTCAACAGCTTCTTCTGTCCAAATCTATGACTTGGGTTCACCACCATGATAAGATAAGATAAGATAACAGGAAATACTACTATAGTTATGAATAAATTTACGGTAGAAGTTTGTAAACCCAAATGCTGGAGTTTCTTGATGGTGTTTGGTTGTGGCCAAGAAGTGATGACTTTCACCTTCCCCTTGTCTATGTTGACACCATATTCGTTGATAACGAAGCCCAGGAATTGGACAGTGGTTTGATGAAAAGAACACTTCTCAGCTTTCAGGAACAAGTTGTTTTTGCGAAGCCTTGATAGGACCTCCGCAAGGTGGTGGTGATGTTCGGTCAAGTTTTGGGAAAAGAAAAGGATATCATATATCCAATATAAACCAAGACAGTCTTGAACAGAAATTTATGAAGTACCTCATTCATTAAATCTTGGAACATAGAGTGTGTGTTAGCTAATCCATAGGGCATCACCTGATACTCGTAGTGGCCGCTGGGGGTGGGTAAACGCTGTCTTCCACTCGTCACCTTCCCATATTCTGATGGGATTGTATGCTCTGCGATGGTCTAATTTGGTGAAAATACAGGCTTCATGAAGGTGTTCTAGGGTGCTGGGACGAAGGTGGGTAGTGGGAAAGTGGGTATCTAATCTTGATGCTATCTTGTTGAGAGCATAATAATCGATACAGGGACAGAGCTCCCTATCCTTCCTGGCCACAAATAAGAAGCTGGAAGTGGCAGGGGGCATAGAAGTGTGGATGTAATCTTGGGATAGGGCCTCTTCTACATACTCCTTCATGGCCGTACGTTTGGAAATGGAATGGAGGTAAATGCATCCATGGGGCACTGTCTCACCCTCAAGTAGGTTAATGGCTAAGTCCCATGGCTGATGAGGGGGAAACTTGATGTCTCTCTTGGGGCAGAATAAATCCTGGAACTCAATGTAACACCAAGGAATTGTTTCAGAAAACTGATCTGCAGGACTTTCTATAGAGAGTGGTACACAAAGACATGGAATTAGTCAACATTTTTCTTTACTGGGACCTCAGGAAAACATTCGAAAAAAACAATTCTTTCCCCACTTCAATATTTCCCCTGTGCCCCAAGAAAGCACTGGATTGTGTTTTACCAGCCATGGATGCCCTAGGATGATGTCGGCGGTGGACATAACCCAAACGGCATCTGCATGAAATCCTCTAGTTGATTGACGTGACAGCGGTTTAGGGGTTTTCCTATGATCGACTGAACATTATAGCTTTTCTCAGAGGGATGGGTCTTGCAGTGGAGCTGACTGCAGAGGGCTCTGCAGATGAAATTGTGGAAGAGAAAGGTTGGGTGCAGTAAGCGTCACAACAGTAGTGAGTGGATGTCAAGACACCAGACAGAGAGGATCCAATAGTGAGTAATATTTATTAGAGAACAGAAAATATGTATCAAAGGATATAAAATGGCTGGAAGCCAGAGACAACGAGAAAAGCAAAGTCCAAAACAAAGAGTGCCAATTGGCCAAACGAAGTCGTCATTTGATGAACAGACAGCAGAGAATCCTGAGAGACAAACAGACAGGGACAAGAACAAACAACGGACTGATAACCAGAAGTAACTACAGACATATGGTTGAGGATTATTGGTTTATGGCTAGGTTCTGGAAGGGTCGTGGGAACAGGCTGACGGAGGAGTGCAGAATAGGAGGTCATCATTATAGGCAGCTAATTGCATTCTCAGGCACGGTTTAAGACCTTGACAATAGGATAAGGCACATTCATCCCACTGACTGGCTGCTGCAAATTTTACAGAGATGTCATGGTACCTTTTTCAGATGATATAACTGTTCACCGGCAGATGCTTCTTCAGTGGATAGATCAAATGTTCTATAAACAACTTTATCGACTGCCACCGCACCCTTTTGGGTCCATAATGTTTCCATCCAGCACGGTCCTTTGTTTGTAAATAGAGAAATCATGAAAGCAATTTTGGAAGCATCAGTAGGCTATAATAATGATTGCATCTCAAACACAAGTGAACACTGTAGCAAGAAAACCCTTGCACTCCTCCGTCAGGTTTGAGTAGGGCACTGACCGTGCCATTGGACTGGCATTGACATTCGGTGGAGAAATCGTGCGGAAGGTGTAAGTTCTCAGTGATGGTGGTGGTGTTTGCAACACCTGCTTGAGAGAGTCCACAAGTGTTTGAAATGGGTTGGTGCCACTCATCCTGTTCGTATTGGTCCGGTCTTCTGTCACGGAAGGAGACAGGAACCAGATATGTAAGTATTCACATTATTTATCATGGATGGCAGCGTAAACAGAACTGAATGAAGATGCTTTGCAGGATGGTAAGGGATGACTTGATTGAGCAGAGAGACAGGAGGAGATGCACACAAGCCAGGCACACAGGTGCAAGGTTTTGGGGATCAATGACAACTAGAGGAGGGACCAGGACAAGCCACGCTGGGTTGCAGAGGGTATGAGAGAGGTAAGTTAAGTGGGAGATTAGATAAAGACACTGACCATGAGGAAAGTGCAGTCCTTCAACATTGCAACGAGGCTGGACGAGTGAGGGTTGGTGAGGGTATTTATGGTGCTAGCGTGATGAAGGGGAATGACATGCAGGTGCGGGGCTGATTAGTATTCAGGTGACAGTGATCGGGGTGATTGCAGTGACTGAGAGTGGGGAGAACCTGGTCTGGCTGTGACAATAATTACACACTATAAATTATTTATTAGGTAATAACGAATAGTTAATTATTATTATTTAAGCATTAACTTTACAATAATGGACATTAGTAAGCAATTTATAAATACAGCTATACACATGCGGCATTCTTGACTTATAAGCACATGTACATGTGCCTAATGACTTAATGACTGTGTTATTGGTAACATTAATTTAGGTCACAATTTATGGTATTAACAAACCATTAACTAACAGTACTAACTTAATAAACTACTAATTAGCTGTTTTTTCATAGTTAGTAAGATAGACGTTGGGTTCAGATTTTGGGTAGGATTAGGGATACTGAATAAGCTCATACTTTATAGCCATCAATGAACAGTTATTCATTCATTTTCTTTTCGGCTTAGTCCCTTTATTAATCCGGGGTCGCCATTGCGGAATGAACCACCAACTTATCCAGCATAAATTCTACGCAGTGGATGCCCTTCCAGCTGCAACCCATCTCTGGGAAACATCCATACACTCTCATTCACACACATACACTACAGACAATTTAGCCTATTCAATTCACCTGTACCGCATGTCTTTGGACTGTGGGGGAAACCGGAGCACCCGGAGGAAACCCACGCAAACGCAAGGAGAACATGCAAACTCAACGCAGAAACGCCAACTGACCCAGCCGAGGCTCGAACCAACAACCTTCTTGCTGTGAGGCGACAGCACTACCTACTGCGCCACTGCGTCACCCTCTAATAAACAGATAAGGTCTTCTTAATAAAGCAGGTAATAAGCCAATAGTTAATAGCATGAATTGTGACCTAAACTAATGTGTTACCCAGTTATTTAAGAATAGCTGGAGTTTTTTTTATATCATTTTTATAAAATATTCAAATTAACATTTATGCATCTTATTATTCAGGCATTAAGTAATAGTTACCTTGTATGTTAATAAATGCTTTATTAACACAACTTTATGCAGTTTTGTAACCTAATCTAAAGTGAGGACTATTTATGCTATTTATAAGAGCCATATTAATTTATGGCTCAGTTAAATTCTAAACAGAAATAAACGAAAATAAAAAACTTTGTTCATTTCAAAGAATTAATTAATTTGAAATTATAACATACACGTGGCGACCCCGGATTAATAAAGGGACTAAGCCGAAAAGAAAATGAATGAATGAATATAACATACACAAATCAAACTGTATCAAATGAATATAAATCTTTGCAATTTTATCTAAAAAAAACATTACTGTACAGTTTAAACATCGCTGAATAACATTTAAATGTTGTATCATAATATATTGTTAAATTATTATATTGTTGTTGTTTTATCCAATTTTATCTTATATTTGACACTCCTGTTATTCAGCAATGTTTAAACTTTTCAGTAACTTTATGTTTTACATAGGATTCAAAGATTTATTGTTCATTTGATACTAAGCCTTTAATTGTCATTTTCTGTATGAGGAATTTGCAAAGCATAAATAGTCCTCAATTTAGATTATATTACAAAACTGGATGAAGTTAAGTTAATAAAGCATTTTAACTACTAAGATATGCCTAAATAATTTAATATAATTCCTACATGATGTTTAACAGAGCAAGGAAATTTTCACAGTATGTCTGATAATATGTTTTTTTTTATTTCGGCTAGAATACTATTATGTTTAAAAATGTGTTGAAAACATCTCTCCATTAAACAAAAATTGGGGGGAAAAATAAACAGGGGGGCTAAAAATTCATCAATAATGATGTTTAACAGAGCAAGGAAATTTTCACAGCATGTCTGATAATATTTTTTCTTCTGGAGAAAGTTTTATTTGTTTTATTTTGGCTAGAATAAAAGCAGTTTTTCATTTTTTAAACACCATTTTAAGGACAAAATTATTTGCCCCTTTAAGCTATATATTTTTTTCTGATAGTCTACAGAACAAACCATCGTTATACAATAAGTTGCCTAATTACCATAACCTGCCTAGTTAACCTAATTAACCTAGTTAAGCCTTTAAATGTCACTTTAAGACTTAAGTGTCTTGAAAAATATCTAGTAAAATATTATTGACTGTCATCATGGCAAAGATCAAATAAATCAGTTATTAGAAATGAGTTATTAAAACTATTATAATTAGAAATGTGTTAAAAAAATTCTGCTCTCCGTTAAACAGAAATTGGAAAAAAAAATAAAAAAAAAGGGGGGGGGGGGGGGCTAATAATTCAGGAGGGCAAATAATTCTGACTTAAACTGTATATAATGTTAATTTGAATAGTTTATTAATCATTTACTATTTACTCATATAACTGCTTAAATAACTGTTTTGTAAATAATGCAATACTTAATTTAGTAATAAAAAAGTAATCATTAACAAAGTATGTTATAGTATTACAGCATACGGAATACAGCATTTGTGTGTATTGTATTGTAATATAAACTATTATTGAACTATTATAAATAAAGAGATATACAGAAGCTGGACAGCCTTGTCTAGTTCCTCTTTCTAATGAAAATATCTGTGTTCCATGTCCTAGTTTCACTGAGCTATTTTCCCCAGAAAACAATGTATTCGTCGCATTACAAAATTAGGTCTCACAACCGAATTTCTATAAACAAAACAAACAAACAAAAAAAGATGAAAGGATGCTCAATAATATCAAAAGCTTTGAAAAAGTCCGAAAACAAAATCATCTTCAATAAGGTTAGAATTATCAATAAGGTCAAAAACAATGTTATTAAAAATATGACAATTTTATATAAAATCTGATTTTATTCAGTAATGGTGTTCAAAACCAACTTAAAATGCTTAGAAAAAATAAGGGAAAACAATTTATAATCATTATTGAGTAGACTGATAGGTCTCCAAAGACCTGCCTTATACAGTAAATAACATGACAACTCACAAAAGTGGGAGGAGCTATTTCTACACAGGAATGCTTTCAGACTACACACCAAATTAGTCCAGAATTCCTCAATACATCTAGTAAAAACAACAACTATAGGCTAATAAATAAAGACACATTTCTAATAATAATTTTGCCATGCTTAATGTACGCCTTAGTCACATTTTGTGGCCTTCATACCCTTTAAAATGATATTTTGCATCTTATTTTCATGTCATTTACATTTTAAAATATTCCCTTTGTTCAAGCCAATGTTCACTTCTGTGTATCATAGTGTGATAAGAATCATCTTCCAAAATGTTATACTATATACTATATATTACTTGAATGTACAATTTGGTTTTACTTTCTTACTAACCTTCTTTTCATTGTGAAGTTAGTTTCTGTTTAATCAATATGCAACTATCTCTATTTTTAGCATTACACTGTTATGCTGTAGAGAATGTTATGCAAAGTATTAACTTAGTTTGCATGACTGCCACTTTTTTTTTTACCATGTACTCTGGATGCTATTAATGGAACTTTAGCTTGTTATCACTACAGTCTTCTGTTTTGTTTTGATCTCATGGAGAAACTGAGGTCAGTTTTCAGAAAGGTGACAGTATTTTAGTATATTAAGTGTGCTACTTTTTACAATAGTGCTTTTTTAGAAAGGTTTTGCTTTTCTTTCATTTTTGAATTTTATGTTTTGATAGTGACAGCCAGTGGCGTTGCGAGCGGGGGCTTTGGGGGCTTAAGCTCCTGATGTATTGTCAAAAGCCCCTGATCTTTTGGAATATGTTGCACTTAAATAAAAATAGTTTGTATAACATTTATTTTGTTATCTAAGTACTTAAAATTACCACATACATCACGCGCATTCCACCTAATGCAGCGTTTGTGTCGGGTAATTAAATAGTCAGCTGTTCAGCAGTTCCTGTTTCTACCAGCAGGTAGGAGTGGCACTGTTGTCACTTGGTGTTAAAAAATCCCGCCACTTTACGGTCATCATTCATTCATTATTTTGAGGAGCTGAAGCTGATGAGGTAGTAATACAACTGTTTCGCGAAACTGAATAGTTCCATCTACTGATGGAGCTTAATATTTGTTTTCACAGTATAAATTGCATGTAGTTTCGGTGAAAAAAAAAACTGTAATCAATAAAATGTGCGTCATATTAATGTAAATACATGCGAATTAGTCAGAAAACTTAAATTGTACTAGCTTTCTAGATATGATATAGATATCTAGACATATTTATCTAGATATGATATACAGTAGCCAGTCACATCTGTTTCTGTAATAGTTAAATCACAGTGATGCATCGAGCATATTATTTTATAGCTATATTCTACTGCATCATGCTATGTCAGTTAACATCGAATTATAAATCATGATTCATAAATTTATGAAAATACCTAATATGGCTGGAAGAATGTAAATGTAAACCATTTGTTGTTGCAGTCGTGTAAATGATCAGTTAAGCCTTTTTATGTTTATTCAGATCTTATTTTCATTCAACTACAGCAATAGCTGGATGCCTTCATCCATATTAGGGATTTCTTGGAATGTTCAACTACTTTTGTGAGGCATATATGGAATTTCCGCTCAAGTATGAATGAAACAGGCATTACATGCATTTAAAGTGCTACAATGCCCACATCAACCTATTTTGAGGAAAACTGAAAAAAAATCTCCTGTTAAAGAAATTTGAAGTAAACATATTTCTAGCATATAGATCTTTATTTTTATTTTTTTGTACTATTTTTGATACAATTGTTATTATATCTAAAATAGTAGCCTATTGAATATCAATATAAAGGGACTAAGCCGAAAAGAAAATGAATGAATGAATGAATGAATGAATATCAATATTTTTGCAAGGTATTGAATTTAGAAATTCCAGTATCTTGACTTCTTTGGGGCTAAGCGGTAAAGTCTAGATTGGATACGCAGCCGTCCGAAAGTGCGATATGCACATTAATATAGCTGCATTTTTTATGACACTGTATAACAATAATTAATATTTTTACAGTACTATGACGGTTGGGTTTAGGGTTGGGGTGGGGTAGGCGTTATAAAATACAATTTATTGCGTAATTTATTAGATATCATAAATAATACTCGGTACAACTACTGTTTTTACGCTTCTGTGACGGTTAGGTTTAGGGTAGGGGTGGGGGTAGACATTAATAAAATACAATTAATCTGAAATTTCATAAATAACATAAATAATTCTCGTTAACTTCCGGCCGCAAACATATCTGATCTAGCAACAACCGGGCTAAGCCCCTTATCCCTTTCGACCCTAGCAACGCCCCTGGTGACAGCTACCAGTACCAGTATGTTAACAACCTGGCAGTATCATATAGTCTGACAACAAGAACTACTGTATTATCAGACTCAGCAGGTATGAAGGATCACATGAATTATTGACTTTTTAGCAAAATAACGGGAAAACAATTTAGTTTTTTCTAATACAGAAATCAAAACATCAGTCAAATAAAAAAAAATCCCACTAGGCACAGTTAACCAATTTGTGTACAGTTTTACAAACAATGAAAACAACTTTAGTCTTTGAAAACCTCTGTAATGTAAAAAGATACAACCCACTCATAAAAGCAGCTTGTAATGATGAATGATTGCATAAGCTTTTAATGGACTATATAATGGGTGTTTGAGAAACTGACCTGGGATCAGCAGGTTGAGTGACGATTGTCACTTCCTGTAAGTACAGAGAGAGGCAGTGCTGAGTCAAAGACACAAACAGACACATTACAGCGAAATAGGGAGAGTAAGAGAGGGGTAGATCTGAGCTTCTGCCTCTTCATGTCTGATTTTCAGAACCTGATCATGAATATATCGAGAGGATTCAACTGAATTTGTCGCTCGGCTCGGTGAAGGGGTCAAAGCGAAACCCCGTGGCGTACGGATATTTTTGGAAAGCTGACATTTCAAATCATCGTTACAGGACAAAAATTGGATACTATTATTATTTACTGTTTGTTTGAGGAGAGACGGGGATTTGAACATGGGATGTTTAGGCAACAGCAAGACAGAGGATCAACGCATCGACGAGAAGGCGCAAAGAGAGGCGAATAAGAAGATCGAGAAACAGTTACAGAAAGAGAGACAGGCGTACAAAGCAACGCATCGTCTACTCTTATTAGGTAATATGGAAAACTATAACTGATGCAGAAATATCAGATTTATATTTGTCAAATCATCAAAGACGGTTGAAAAATAAACCTATTTATCAGCTTATGATGTTAATGTTTTGTTATATGATTTTAAGGCGCTGGGGAATCCGGGAAGAGTACCATAGTCAAACAGATGCGGATCCTGCACGTCAACGGTTTTAACGCAGAGTGAGTGTCTGTTTATTAAGCGTTATTTGCTGACACTGGGCCTGTGTTTATTTCGACGGACGCGGTGCTCATGTATATTGACAATATTAGATGTTGACACTTCAAATGTACGCCTCTGCGTCCTGTCCGTTTCTATGGCTGTCGCTAAACCTCGAGTTGACTACTTAGGCAGCATTTGTAGGTATAGGCGTGTGCAGTATTTTCAGGCCTCGTTTGTGGTCATTGAAGACGCGTACATAATTTTCGAGTGCCAACTCTAAGCGCCCACATCACTTTAGCAACAGCATAGTATAGCATTTATGTCTTTGCTGCATTTTTGCAGAATCTTTATGCACTGCCACAACAATTTGGGCAGATGCAGCAGGTTTGGCCTGTATTATCTTTGATAAAAACTGGACTGATTATATTTTTGGATGGCTAGAAAGGAGGTCACACTAGGTGCAACTCTTATAATCGCAATTTTGCCTTTAGGTTACTTTAACATATGACATGTTAAAGGAACAATCCTATTTTAGGAATAATGATACTTATAAATTTGAGATTTTTACTCCAACAATAATTTCCTTTCTTCTTTTCTTTTCATCTGCCCAGAGAAAAAAAGCAAAAAATTTTAGATATTCGGAAAAATGTGAAGGATGCAATTGTGGTAAGCAAGTTTTACATCTAAATATCGCATGCACTTTAATTCTTTTATTCATTATCTCCAACAGTTGAGTCTGGTTAGTGTCCTGCTTTAATGCCTATGTTATCATTTTCCAGACAATAATATCTGCAATGAGCACCTTAACGCCTCCTGTGTCAATCGCTAACCCATCCAATCAACCTAGAGCAGAGTACATCAAAAGTATAGCTCCGCTCTCAGACTTTGACTACACAGAGGTAAGACACCTAATCTTAATCTGTTATGGTATTAGACATAAAACGTCATTGAAATTGATGTCACGTCATTGGACAGAAACCTGGGATTATTATGTTCAAAGGTTGATTAGAAACTAAGTAGTTCTGCATACGTGTTTTATTACAGTTGAAGTGGTTTACCTATTAAATGCAGTCAGACATGTACGGCATGTACTGTAGCTTCACTCAGAGAACCTCTGCCATTAATTCAGATACTTCCTTTGTCAATGTCTGCTCATGGGAGTTCATGTAGATATCGTTACATGGTGACGAAGCTCATTTGGGTAATTAATTTTGTAGTATTTGGTAGGGATGCTTCGATCGATCGGCCAGAGATCGGTATCGGCCGATAATCACATTTTATGACTCGATCGGTACTCGCCAATCTAGCCGATCTCATGAACCGATCACAGGTGTCTGTTCACGAGTTTATATGCAGAGGAACCAGACATGCTAGTTGGAGAGCAAAATATTGGAATGGTCTTGCATGTGTTTAGACCTTTTTACATATATAAGAACTGAGAGTTCTGTGTTTTTGACAATATTGCAAGTTCACTAAAACCTGGCTGAAATACAATTAAAAACGTAGAAAAAAAATGTTTTAATTGAATATTTCATAATATACCTTTTTGTAATATACTTACTGCAATAAATAAATATATATTTATAGATGTGCATTTTAACATCTTATGCATCAAATATGTACTTTTTCTTGATTGAGACATGTCGAATTCATCTTCCATCATTTGCAATGTTTTCAAATTGCTTTGTTAGTTGTTTTTCTTACCATTTTTTGTATCTGTTTTATCTATTATTTTCTGTAAAGTTGCTTCTGACCATGACATGTCCACACTAAATGGTTATAAGAGACATGTTTGAGGGATTATATGCAACATTCTTCATTTATTCTCTGAGGTGTAAGGCAAGATCTCCACTTAATTATCATACTTAGGGGGGGAAATGTGCTCCATGTATTATAAAGCTTGAAGCATCAGAATCGGTACTCAGTATTGGCCGATCACCATCACAAAGAATCTGTACTTGGTATCGGCTGCAAAAATCCTGATCGGAGCATCCCTAGTATTTGGTTGGATTACAGTAACTAAAGCTGGACTTACACTCTGCAACTTTTAACATTTTTTTTTTAGAATTGTGGCTTGTCAGACTGTGATCCCCATGTCACACTGTAAGGTCTCTGTTGTTGTAATGTCAGATGCATGATAGTCAAGACACATCAAAAATGAACACATGCAAGAAGACTTATCCAGAGTTTGACTTCATCAATGGTACAAGCATTTTATAAAAAGTGTGTTAGTTTTGGTCATAACATGCCATAATAATAAAACCAGATAATTCATTTGACGTTTGACATCTTTCACTAGTTGCATCCTCAACTTTGACAGTCATAAGAGAAGTCATATCACATTGCAGGAAATTGTTTCAAAGCTTTTGACACTGCCAGAATCGTATTGGAGATAACATTTGTTTGCAGAGACATTAGCTGTCAGTGAACATGTCAAACCAACTGTCAAAGACCACAGGTTTTAGCCTAGAATAACTTGTAGGATTTAAAAACTTTGTCTCAGATAAACATATCATGGCCAAAATTGTAGTGTGATCCAGGCTTCAGGCAGATTAACTAAAGTTGCTTTGTTAGATTAAATAAGATTATAAATAGTTATTTTAAATTGTGTGAATTACAATTATTTCATTTTATGCCATTGAACATTTTAACAATTGTCACAACACCCATTCCTATTAATTCGTATCAATAAATTAGAAAGAAAACAAGGTAAAACTTTACAATAAGGGCATATTAGTTAATGTTGGTTAATGCATTAGTTAACATGGATTAACATCTGTTAAGCATTATTTACCAGGGCGTCATGGTGGCACAGTGGGTAGCACGATCGCCTCACAGCAAGAAAGTTGCTGGTTTGATCCCCGGCTGGGTCAGTTGGCATTTCTGTGTGGCGTTTGCATGTACTTCCCGTGTTCATGTGGGTTTCCTTCAGGTGCTCCGGTTTCCCCCACAGTCCAAAGACATGCGGTACAGGTGAATTGAATAAGCTAAATTGGCCGGAGTGTATGTGTGTGAAAGGGTGTGTTTGGGTGTTTCCCAGTGTTGGGTTGCAGCTGGAAGGGCATCCGCTGCGTAAAACATATGCTGGATAAGTTGGCGGTTCATTCCGCTGTGGTGACCCCTGATTAATAAAGGGACTATGACGAAAAAAAAAAATGAATGAATGAATGAATAAGCATTACTTAATGTTTGTTAATGTTAACTACACATATATTAATGTGTTATTTAATACATTAGTTAACATGGACTAATGGTGAACAATGAATATTAATCAGCATTATATAATATTGGTTAATGTTAACTTACTCTTATTCTAATGCACCTCTTTACATTAACTGCCTAATTAAATATGTGTACTTACACAAAATTAATGTATTTCTTCATGGATTAGATAACATAATTTGGATAATCAGAACTATGGATAACACATTTATTCAGCAACACTAAGTCTGATGTGTAAACTAGACGTATATTATACTGTTAATTTTTAACATATTAGTTTAATGTGTTATTAAGCATGAACAAATATTAGTAACACATTAGGTGATGTTGAAAGAGTAAACTACAATTAGGTTCATAAATCCATTAACACATGCTTTGTTAATGGTAAATCATGTTAATAAAGAGTTTAAAAACATGAATAACGAAACGGTTTTAGAGTGTTAAACAACTTAAACTTGCATGTTATTCATGCTTGTTAACCATTTATTAACATGATTTATCATTGCCAAAGCATTTGCTCAGAGAATTATGAACCTTACTGTAGTGTACACTACTTTAGTATTATTTAATGTTACGGTAACGCTTTATAATAACTACACACTATAAATCATTTATTAAGCATTAGCATCTAGTGAATTCATTGTTTGTTAAGCATTAACTCTACATTAATAAATGTTAGTAAGCAGGTTATAACTGCAGCTACAAATGCTGCACTATTGACTTGTAACAACATTTATAATGTGCTTAATAATTGTACTTTCAAACTTTGTTAATCATGTTTATTTTTCAATAGTAAATTAAGTATTGCATTATTTACAAATGATTTGTATTTAAGAGTAGTTGTTTTTTTTTTTTAAGATAATTCAGAATGAGTTAGTGAATGATTAATAAAGTGATGAAATCAACATCTATACATCTTATTATCCAGGTATGTAGTAATGGTTACTCTATAAGTTAATAAATGCTTTATTAACACAACTTCATGCAGTTTTGTGACCTAATCTAAAGTGAGGACTAATTATGCTTTATAAATCTCTTATAAATCACAATTAAAAGCTCAGTATCAAATGAACATAATCTTTGCAATCTTATCTAAAAACTAGAATTACTGTAAAGTTTAACTGTAAAGAGTATCAAAATAAGACATAAAATTGGATAAAACAACAACAATATAATAAATTAAGGTTGCAAAGATTTATTTTTCATTTGATAGAGTTTCATTTGTGTATTTTCAAATGAATAGAAATTAATAAAGTCGTTTATTTTCTTTTTTCCTGTTTAGAATATAACTGAGCCTTTAATTGTCATTTATAAGGGATTTATAAAGTATAAATAGTCCTCACTTTAGATTAGGTCACAAAACTGGATGAAGTTGAGTTAATAAAGCATTTATTAACATACAAATTAACTATTAGATGCCTGAATAATAAGAGTTATAAATGTTGATTTGAATAGTTTATTAATCATTTACTGACTCATTCTGAATGATCTTAAAAAACAACCAACTACTCTCAAATAACTGATTTGTAAATAATGCAATACTTAATTTAGTAATGAAAAATAAATCATTAACAAAGTTTGAAAGTACAATTATTAACCACATTATAAATGTGCTTATAAGTCAGCAATACAGCATTTGTAGCTTCAGATATAACCTGCTTACTAACGTTTATTAATGTAGAGTTAATGCTTAACAGATAATGAATTCACTATATACTAATGCTTAATAAATGGTTCGTAGTGTGTAGTTATTATAAAGTGTTCTTTATATATAAAATCCTATATAAAATGTAAGGAATTATTATTATTAACTATTACACTTTTATTGTAAAGTGTTATGAAAATGGTAACTTGAAGGGTCTTAAACTGCCTATTTTTGTACTGTTTTCTGCGGTCTGCTTATAATAATATCAAGATTTTTACATCACACAACACATCACTTGAATAGTTATGGCAGACTGTAGACTTGAAAATAAAATGCCTACTAGTATCATGATTGGCTAGCGTTTTGCATATGTAAAAATGTCTACATTTCAAAAAGACAGTTGTCTACCTTATGAAGCAAGCTTTTGGATCGAAGTTTGACACTTTACATTTGTCAAAGATGCATGCACTTCTTTGATTTAGGTTAAAAAGGCATAAATACTCAGTACTAGGAGTGTAACTGTACTTATTCATATTCATACAACATTGTTTTGGTACAGGACTTTCAATATGGTGTACATGACATGTATTGAAAATCAACACAGTTTTGACAGATACTTCATAGCAGAATTGTTTCACCCAAGTTGGAAATGGCTTGTTTTTCTTAATTGCTGAAAGCTCTGTTCCTATTGGCCATCCCTTATGTGAATGTATACAATTTAAAGGAGAATTCATTTCTGCTTAGACTTTTATATTATGTTCATTTCTTTTGAGAATTGTTTTGTTTGAGAACATCCAGTGTTGAATTGTTTACGTTTTCATAATTGTCTTATGTTAGTCAATTATTCAATTCAATTCATTTTTATTTGTATAGCGCTTATACAATGTAGATTGTGTCAAATCAGCTTCACATGGAAGGTTATAGTGAATTGAACAGTGTCAGTTCAGTTTTCAGAGATTAAGTTCAGCTCAGTTTAGCTCAGTTCAGTGTGGGTCAATTAATCTACTATAAAATTAAGTGAATAAAATACAAAGTCTTATTCATGTGGTCTGGAATTCCAAAAATAAAGTTCATCCACTCTTTCCTTATGCTGGGATCAGAATGAAGGAAATGCAAATACTGCTTTTATACAACTTGGTACTGCACAGTGGCTTGTTGTCTCATGAGACCGTTTTGCTTAGACCTGTGTTTGCATCCCGTGCCATTTACTCCATGTGAAACATTGGGTGGGGCTAAACAGGCACTAATGTGGAAATAGAGTTTGATCTTTTACTGAGGTGCTGTTTAGTATCACTGTTAATACAGAATAATGTGACATATTTCTCAACATTTCATTTTGGCAGATGGTTTTATATAAGCTATAAAGAAAGGTTCTATTTCTAAAATGTTTGTAAGACAATGCAACTTTTACATAAAGCCAGCAGGGGTGCTAAACCTGAACTTATGTGTTTCCTTTAGGGCTGGACGATATGGCAAAAATTTATATCACGATATATTTCTTAATTTCGGTCAATACGATATAATTCCGATATCGATATGGACAATATTAAAAAGACAGGAAAAATCTGCCAAGAACACACACAATGGATGTCTGTACCTACAAATGTCTGCAAACTGAAATTGCAAAGTCTATAATACCTTCAAGCTATTATAACTTTATTTTTTTTTAAATAAAAACAGTACAAACGAATTTAATCAATGTTCATTTTTATTTTATTTGATTTATTTAGCCTTTACAAACAGGAAATGTTAAAATAAACTATCAAATAAAAACAACTCACAGACTCTGTTTATTTATACATGCAGCGAGTTTGTGTATCTGAGTGTTAATTTGGGCGTTTATGCGAGGATCGAGTATGTGCAAAAATCGAGTTTCATGCATAAAGTTTCATACATGTTTTGAACATTCAATAGTGTATATGCGAGTAATTTATAGGTGTATATGCACGTGTTCATAAGCGAAGTTTGATTTAAATCTTACGCGGCGCCTCATAGCGATCTGTGTTTGCTTCATTGTCTTCTCGTCTGACACACCTGGTTTCGGTGTCGGGGAAGTGGATGGTGGTGATTGTGAGGCGACAGGTTGGCTTTTATGATGCTCTCATTAAGCTTTATTTGGTGGAACTGTTTCAAATGGTGAAACAGATTTGATGTGTTCCCGTTGCTAGTCGGCAACACTCTCCGGCACAATTTGCAGAGCACTGAAACTGTAAGTTTATCGGAACTTGAAAAGCCGAACTAATTCCACACCACTGCATTAGTCTTTCCTCTCTTATCAACTATTTCGTCTGCATTCTTACTTGTGGAGGCTTGTTCATTCGCATCTGTATTCAGGGCACTCATTGTGTAGCTAAAACTTTCTGCGACGGAGCTTAACCAACTGCTGTGCTGAGCGCTAGCACCTGGCAGCATGTCTGTGATGTACGTCATCACGCAGGTGACATCACGCTCTTTCTGATGACTGAGCACAGAAAGTCATTTAGTGACAAGTGATACAATGTATAAGTATAAAGGATCTTTTGTATATAATAAAATATATATTCAAATTTATATATTCGGAAATATCGGAAATGGGTTTAAAAATCAAGTCACCGTCATTGAAAAAACATCTATCGCGATATATATTGATATCGAATTATTGTCCAGCCCTAGTTTCCTTATGCCCCAGTATAGAGTAGGGGTGGGAATAAAAATCGATGCATCATGACTGTTTCTCTTGAAACAATGATTCAGAATCAATTTTCAAATGTTCAGAATCTATTCTGCATTCAAATTAGGTGGCACTAGCTCTAAACAGAAACAAGTGCTGATAGGTGCACATAGGTATACTGCAGAATTTGCTTAATTTGGACATTATTAGATAATTACAGGCTCAGTGCTTCTGATGAGGTGTGCGGCCGCACTGCACCACTCGTTCTTTGTGCCAGCAGTTTTATAGTCACTAAAGGAGGGTGGACAGGATAGTACATTACAGCACGCTCCAATATGAGTGGAATCTCAAAGTTTGTGTTCTGCAAACATGGGTCATGATTAAAAGTGAACTAGGGCTAACTGTACAATGTTACAAACCAAAGAAGCATTACTATGTTTTAAAGCTTGCTTTATTCTTTAAGCTGAATACAGGTATCTCACAAAATAACTAGTAAAATATTACTTACTGTCATTGTCGCAAAGACAAAAGAAATTAGTTATTAGAACTATTACATATAAAATCTTCATTCATTCATTTTCCTTCGGCTTAGTCGCTGATTTATCAGAGGTCGCCACAGCGGAATGAACCGCCAACTATTCCAGCATATTTTTTACACAGCGGATGCCCTTCCAGCTGCAACCCAGTACTGGGAAAATATAAAATCTTCTCTCTTTATTAAAATACTTAGGGAAGTATGTGAAATAATTATAATTTCATAAGAGAACTAATTTTTCCTTAACATTTTCTTAATGTTATAAACCAAAAAATATGATGCTGTCTATTTTGGAAAATGAATAGGATGACCATGTAATTGGCTTTTTATTTTTATTTTTTACATTTGTACATGAGCTTGCTCATTCTGAGTAATTCTTTTGTAAAATAAAATAATTTTAAGATCATTTTTGTTGCTACAAATTGTTTTTAAATTTTGGTTTCACCTAATTTAAAAATGTATACTGGGAAATTTACATTGCTAAAATAACTTTACTGAATTGTTCATTCCCTGTTGTCCAAAATTAAAATGAATAATAAGATATACAAAATAAGGATACACTAAACACTGCCATATATATTTATTTATTTTTTATTCAACAGGCAGTATTGTGAAAATAACAAATACATTGAACATTTCTACAAAGTATATCTTATAAAGTCATGCATTTTAATTTTCATAATATATACAAAGCTGAAGTGTAATTAATACATTCTCAAATATGTGCAAAAATTTAAAAAACACCATAATATGTAAGTAATTTTGTGAGGTTACCATTGTTTAGTGTAGTCAACTGATTATTACCATTTCACAAAAGGTAATCTATGAAATCACATTTTTAATGGTTAAACCAATTCATTAAATTCATACAATATTTACATTCTAAAAACGTCAAAAACACCATCAAATCTAAACAGTGGATTACTTGATTCTAGTGTTGCACAATACCAACATTTTGACTTTGATACGACACCTAAATTGCAAATGGTTGGTGGTTTAAAGATTATTAAAACTTAAAAAAAAAGAGTAAAATAAAAAAAAAAAACATGCATTTGTCTACCAAACAATTTTGTTTTCTATTTTAATATCTAGTTGTTAGCTGCTCTTTCAACAAATAACAATATAAGAATGATAATTATAATGATGATAATAACAGGGAGGGAAACCCCTGTGTTTGAATTATATTTTCCTCAAAAACTGTTTAATAAAGATTTAATAAAGACTGAAACTCTCAAGTAACCATTTATGGAAAAATACCGGATATATATTGTATACCGTCATTCCTCCCTAAAAATACCAAGATATGAGTTTTTCCCCCATATCGCCCAGCCCTACCACAGAGTGACGTTAATGTCCAACATTATGCCATTCATTTTTATGTTGAAATTACTGAGACTTGCACTTGGTTAAACCTATACATGATTTAAAAAAATACAGAGTTCAGTACTCCTTAGGCATGGGATGATAACCGTTTTCAAGGTATACCGCGGTTTGGAAAAGTCAAGGTTTTAAAACCGCCAAAATTTTCTGTAATACCATTCCTAAGGTATGTGTAAGATTTTTTTATTTACATTTTTTTTTGTTTGTTTTTTAGGACAAAAGTATCTCCAGCAGAAAAAAATATCCAAAGATGCTGTTTTAAATTGTAAAGAAATCTGTGTTTTTGAAACAAATGAAGACAGCAGAAGTCAAGGATTCATTTGAATTTTATAGCCTGACGTGTTTACTGCTCCCAAAATATCATAAATCTTTTTAAAAAAAATAGAATATATTGTTTTCAAAGGGGAAAAAAGTTTTTGATTTTTACCCAGACGTTTAAAAAGAATATATTTTAGATAAGTGAGCACAATACCGTGATATTTTAATCCAAGGTTATCTTACCGTCAGAATCTTATACCGGCCAATGCCTAACACTCATCGTAACTTTCTTAAAGGAAGATCCATCTGAATCTCATATTTTATTAAAATCTGCTCCTTCCAAACCACTGGATCTCAGTCTCACTCGCACGCATGCGGGCACACATTTTCTGTACGGTTTGTTTGCCAAACACAAATATTTCACTTCTGTTTAATAAATTGGCTAAACACAATTTAATATGTTTGGTGTGAATATATGTAATTTTAGCTTCAGACCATGAGCTAAAATTATTTCAGTGGATTGTTTGTTAGTGGCTAATTATTAGGAAGTAATTTGTTGAGTCAAAATGTAATTTTCTACAATTTTAGGCAATTTTTCAAAAAGTAATAAAAAGTAGAAACTCTAATTCTGGTTTAAAACATAAAGTTGTAAATGTTTAAGTGGACAGCAGAAGAAATAGCAAAATATAAAAAGTTTTTTTTTAAATCGTTAGAAGAAAGATTCTCACCTCTAGGATAGAGTCAGGGACACTCTACAGTAGCACCAGAACCATTTTTTGAGTAGTTATCTGAAGTCTGAAGTTGTGTCCCTCTGTGCCCTATGGCACTTCTTGTAAAGTGTCTCAGCATAATTCCCTCCATCTGACTGATCCGACTATGGCCTCCTATTTATCCCCATCCATTGAAATAACTCTATAACAGTCTTTCCTTTTCATCTATAGCTGGTGTATGGCTTCAGAGTGCACTGATGTTATTCATTTATTCAGGTTAAACATATTTTGCGTTCTCATATTCATTTCTCTAATTAATTTGTTAGTTTCTCATGCTTTCTCAACAATAACTATTGTTGTATTCAAGTATTGTTGATCAGGCTAAAAGGAGTAACATTAGATCATGTATTTTATAAATGAATTGTTTATAAAGAACTCGCATTAATTTTGAATGGAAAAGGATGGTTGGTTAAAAACAAAATAATACTAAATCTGATAGTTTCAAGGTTTTCTCTGATTTTCAAGTGCTGCATTATATTATGCTGCCTGGTGCAACCATAGGGAGTTTCTTAACTACTACACCAGAATGAAAGTACAGTTTCTGGTAATATTGGCCTAGAAAGTAGTCATTTTTCATTTTCTGTTGATTTTATTACACAGACTAACTACAGAAGACTCAAGATTTAAATAGGAAAATTTTCAAAAACCTTTTTTTTTTTTTTTTTTTTAATGAAATGCTTATTGTCCAATTTGTTTCAATCCATTATGTAAGCTAAGCTAAAAGTGACCACGCCAGAACAAGAAATCGGCGGAATGGGTTCAAAAATGGTTCAAGTCAGCTGTTTGACACTAGGAGACTTGTAAAATGAAACTTTTTCAAAAAACGTGCAATGTTTCTTTTGATATAACATTTCCTTAGAGAAGTGCTATTTTATTAGCAGTTTTTACTAATTATTTTAGTGTAATCTCTTATTGCTGTGTTCACACCAGACGCAGAAGGTGGCCTGTGCGTTTGACGCGCTTAACACGCGAATCGCTCGAGTTCAAAAATCTGAACTTCTGCGGACATTCACACCTACAGTCCTTACCCCAGGTGGAGGAGTTTAAGTATCTCGGGGTTTTGTTTCACGAGTGAGGGAAGGATGGAATGTGAGATTGACAGGCGGATTGGTGCAGCGGCAACAGTAATGCGGTCCATGTACCAGTCTGTTGTGGTAAAGAAGGAGCTGAGCCCAAAGGCAAAGCTTTCGATTTACCGGTCAATTTACGTTCCTACTCTCACCTATGGTCATGAGCTTTGGGTCATGACCGAAAGGACAAGATCTCGGATACAAGCGGCCGAAATGAGTTTCCTTCGAAGGGTGGCAGGGCGCACTCTTATGGATAGGGTGAGGAGCTCTGACACTCAGGAGGAGCTCGGAGTAGAGCCGCTGCTCCTCCACATTGAGAGAAGTCAGCTGAGGTGGCTCGGGCATCTGTTTCGGATGCCTCCTGGACGCCTACCTAGGGAGGTGTTCCAGGCATGTCCCACCGGGAAGAGGCCTCGGGGAAGACCCAGGACACGCTGGAGGGACTATGTCTCCTGGCTGGCCTGGGAATGCCTCGGGATCCCCCCGGAGGAGCTGGAGGAAGTGTCTGGGGAGAGGGAAGTCTGGGGTTCTCTCCTAAGACTGCTACCCCCGCGACCCGGCCCTGGAAAAGCGGCAGAAAATGAATGAATGAATGAATTTTAGTGTGATCATTACATAAATAACAGGTTATAGATGGTAACATTTATTCTTTTAAACACTACGAGTGACTGAAAACCTTGCTGTATCTTGTATATATTTGCTGTTGTAGTTTTCTTCACTTATCTCTGTGCCTGTCATTTATTTTTATTTTAAGCTTTCTGCTCTGAGGCACTAGATTCACCCAGTCTAGCCAATAGAATAATAGCACCTACTGGCGAGGTGGGTATATAAACCATAAGGCCCTATCTGATTTCGTAAATTTGCATAAACTATGCATGTAACACAAATGCTTTGCGCATAAAATTAAATTTATCACACCTCTCTGCAATATGGATATTGCATAGTGGTGTAACGGATCACAAATCTGCAGTTCGGATCACACTATGGTTTTTTAGTCACAGATCGTACCATTTTTCGGATCAACAAAAAAGTGAGGAGACAAATATCATTTGCTTTTCATTTACATAAAAATATTACTGTAAAAAACTTTGATTTTAACAAACAGAACTTAGAACCTGAAATGTTAATAAAAATAAAAATCAAGAAAGAACCATGCTGAAAAAAGAGAAGTATTCAATATGAAATATGATCTTTGCTACTGTTGCTGATAATGCTAAATATAGAAATCTTGTACAACAGATCATATTTATCTTCAATTAATGATTCAACAATTCACACATAAAACTTCATGTTTTATTATACTGTAGGTGTATTACTTTTGAAAACCTATTCAGTGACAATTTTAATGGTTGTTTGTTGCCATCTGTTGGTTACACAATGTAGTTGCTTTTACCAGCGTCAAAAATTTACCAGCGTCATGTTGCATTAAATGGTAATGGTATCTTTATCATAAACATCAGTGTTTATATCTGAACTATAAACTATTCTCCCAGCACTTATGTGTCATTACATTGTTTGTAACTCACTGATGCAGATCTCTTGATGCATCTCTCTCGATGCAGCGCTGTGAAGGATTAATAAACATATGCAAATCATTATCATTTATCGTTTATGTTGCGCGGGTTTGAACCATAGACTGTAAAAGATATGGAC
Organism: Danio kyathit; assembly: GCA_903798195.1. Taxonomy (NCBI): domain Eukaryota; kingdom Metazoa; phylum Chordata; class Actinopteri; order Cypriniformes; family Danionidae; genus Danio; species Danio kyathit. Next base: position 11,165,881 of record LR812542.1, read on the forward strand.
GTAGTATCCGTGACGTCACCCATAGGTTTCTGAACACTGCAAAAGAAGCTCCAAGTAGGCACGGCCAACCGTGGCCATTTTGTTAGCGCGTCATCGCACCAAACGCGGGATACCAAATAAGGGCAAAGAGGCGGAGAGTGAGCAGAGCTACAGACGCATGCTGGATTCTCAGCATTTTGCTTATAGACCTGGCTTAGACCGACTTTTTACTTTGGGAGAAACGCTCAATACTTCATTACCTGTGACTCGTTTGTGTTCTGACCACATGTGCTTGGTTGTACACTATATCAATAAAGTGTTTAGACTTTATTTAGACACATTTTAACTAATTTGGCAGTATGCTTGGGGTCATGGTCCGTTTGGAAGACCCATTTGTGGCCAAGTTTTAATTTCCTGGCTGATGTCTTGAGATGTTGCTTCAGTATTTCTACATAATGTTCTTTCTTCATGATGCCATCAATGCTGTGAAGTGGACCAGTCCTTCTTGCAGCAAAACAGCCCCACAACATGATGCTGCCGCCCCCATACTTCACAGTTGGGATGGTGTTCCTAAGCTTGTAAGCTTTCCCCTTTGTCCTCCAAATGTAACACTGTTCATTATGGCCAAACAGTTCAATCTTAGTTCCATCAGACCACAGGACATGTCTCCAAAAATGTGTCTTTTTTCCTAGTGTAATTTAGCAAATTGTAATCTGGCTTTTTTGTTGATTCTGGCTTGTTGATTTTCCCATGTTGTCACACAAGGAAGCAATGTGTTTGAGGATTTCCTTAAATACTATTCTACAGTTGTGCCTCCAATTAACTTAAATGTTGTCAATTAGCTAATCAGAAACTTCCAAAACCTTGACACCATCATCTGAGCTTTTCAGAGGCATCATTATCTTATTGTAGGTAAACTTGACTTTCAAGATAGTTATAACAATTTCTCAAAAAAATATTTCTCTCATTATTCTGCTATTAAGCATAACAGAAACAAATTTGATAATCCTAAATTACTTAAAAGAGAAAAAATTTAGTCACATTAAGAGGGCTTGGAATTGCGACTGTTTTGGTCGCATATGCGGCCGAAATTTTATCTATGCACCTTCAAAATATATTTGGGAGCATTTGTGCGAGTGCATAAAATTGCTGTTATGTGACCAGTTTTCACAGCAAAATGTTCACCACATGCACGAATTTAGGAGGCATTCACACACCAAACGCACCACTCAGGAATGGTTTAAAACAGTTGACATGTCAACTTGCTGCAGTAAACAAAGCCCGCAATGTTTGCCCCGCCTTCAAGCTCTTTTTATTGGCCCACTGTGCTAGAACAGAATGCGAATGGATTGGTTAATATCAGCTGTCAATCACTTGGTTCCGATGACAGGGAGCAACAGCCGCAAAAATGTAAGGGTCTGGATACAATAGAATGAAAACAACACTGACAGATTTAGTTTTTGAAACCCCCTAAAGTTACAAGTAATGGCAGACCTGATTAGTGATCATGTAATGAATGTCAATCCAGCATTTACATTTTTCGAAGACTGGATAAAAGACTTCTAGTGTTTAAAGTCCGCTATGAAAATGACTGAAGCCATTTACCGTAAAGCCGGTGGAACGGAGTTTTCAGGTAACAGTGTTTGCCACTGAATCTACACATTTTAAGCACGGGATGTTCTAACGTTATTTAACCCTTCATTTAATCGTCACGATGCTGTCAGTCGTGCGCCTGACACCGCGTTCGCCATTGCTAAAGAGCATGCATTCACTGAGATGAAACTAATATTGCAGCTCATGAAAAATCATGTCACACCAATTCTGATTGGATATTTTCCAAAAAATATCCCTCGCTCACATTTTCGTCAGTATTTTTTTTTTATTTTTGGTGGTCGAAATTTGTTCATCATGAAATTTATGATGTTTTTCATTAACAAAATGAAGACCGCTATAAGTTTGGCACAATGACATAAATAAAATACTTTTGAATAAAAGTAAAACTACTAAACTGCAGTTGAGGTAAAAAAATAAATAAAAATAAAACACCCAAAATTACATGACATTCTGGTGGAAACATTGGATAGCATGCTGATGTAAGAATGTTAATCGATCTATGTACTATAACATGTAAAACCTGAACATGAAAGAAACATTCCAAAAGCAACTCCTAAAAACTCTGCCCTATTCAGGTAAATAATTTGATTACTGATGTCCATGTAAACATAATGTTTGACAAGATAACACGTCAATTAACAGACAACACTTCCCCACCATTTGACAACACTTTTCACGTGCTTTTAGAAGCAATATCATTGCCACCTCAGATAAGAATAACAGCGAGGAAATAGTGAGGAAATTGTAAATAAAAAGGATGTATCAGGTCACCAAAGTGGCTTTTTGGTTTCTTTTCTTGTGTATCCCAGCCACTAGCACCCCATTCATTCATTCATTCATTCATTCATTCATTCATTCATTCATTCATTTTCTTTTCGGCTTAGTCCCTTTATTAATCCGGGATCGCCACAGTGGAATGAACCGGCAACTTATCCAGCACGTTTTTACGCAGCGGATGCCCTTCCAGCCGCAACCCATCTCTGGGAAACATCCACACACTCATTCACACTCATACACTACGGACAATTTAGCCTACCCAATTCACCTGTACCGCATGTCTTTGGACTGTGGGGGAAACCGGAGCACCTGGAGGAAACCCACGCGAACGCAGGGAGAACATGCAAACTCCACACAGAAACGCCAGCTGACCCAGCCGAGGCTCGAACCAGCGACCTTCTTGTTGGACGACAGCACTACCTACTGCGCCACTGCATCGCCCCTAGCACCCCATCTATAATAATTTTTAGCATAGGGGGTAATGTAGCCACATGTACTCTGGCAGCATTAAAACAATTTTTTTTTGCTGTATCGCCCAGCCCTAGGAAAATGCATAATTTTGCCCAGTGGAAAATGATTGGTTCACTGGAAAATAAAAAGTCTGTTTGAGGGGGAGAAGTTACAGTATTTAAGATTATGAGAGCAAAATAACATTTTCACAAGATACTGAAGTGCACATGTAATATTTATAACAAACACTTACTATATTCATATAAAAATAAAATGAATACATTTTGATTTCATGCTTATTAATAATGGTTTGAAGTACAGAAGTGGATCTTGAGGGAGAATATGGATGAGAATTATGAATGACTATAATTCAGAATGAGGACATCTACTGTATAACATGACATGAATTGGGGCTGCCCCTAATTGTCAGGTAATCAATAGTCAACCAGAACAGACTTGGTTGACTAAGTTTTCATTGGTCGGTTAGTCACAGGCAAAAAATACAGAGCAACTGTATGTGTTCTGCAGATACATGAGCTTAACACCGGCACCGTAGCCAGAAGCTGATCTCTTAGTGTGTTTTAAGAGATTTGACATTTGGAAAAGCTGAATGTTTTTTTGCGGTCATGTTTCTACAGCATAAAAAGCACTTTGGTGGATGCAGGTAGCTCTGGCAAATCCACCTGCTAATAGTGTCGGGAAGGAAATCGAAAGATTGGGATCATTCTAGAGGCCTGCGTGGGACTAATTATTTAGTCTCGCTTCCACCAGGTTTTACTTTACACCCGACTGCTCCCACTGTACAGTATATTTAGACTTGGTTCATCCGCTGCCCGCTTAGAATAATTTTTTTGCCCGACTGTTCCCACTATATTTATATCTGGTTTCCAAAATCTCATGTTTAAATTGGGTACTACCAAAAGAGAGAGATAAAAGATAAAACTGTAGGTTGCGCAAGGATTGTAGGCTTAATATCAGTTTTGTTTACCCCTTTGTGATGAGACATGTGTGCCGCCTTAAACCTGAGGTTCCAGTGTTGTGACTGCTAAAAGGTAAAACTTTGAAGTATTGAGCTATGACGCATGAATTAGGCCCCGTTTACACTAATGCGTTTTCGTTTTGAAACGGCGTTTTAGATCAAAAACGATCCACGTCCATACTAGCGTTTCATCTAGCGTTTCTAAACATATCTCCGTCCACACTACTCCACCAAAAACGTATATCACATGACCATTTGCGCACTCTGGGCATGCGCGTTCAAGTATAAACAGGAAGCATGTGTCTCGCTCGGCATTTGGTTATTGTTAGTCAACAAATGCTGGTTGAACGATGAACGCGAGCGATTAGCGAGTGCTCGAACAATAGCTTGCCTCTTGCGAATATATGCAGCTGCTGTAGTAAAAAAGGCAGAGTTTAACTGCAAAATGGCGCCGAAAATGGACAATAGTGCAAACAACGCTCCCATTTCTGTGTCTATGTTGTTGTTTACAGTGAAGGCTGGTCTGCCGTCTTCCGGTAGCGTTATAGTCATGTGATAGGGGCTTGACGAATAAGGGAAGGATACGCAATGACCCAAAAGCCCCAATCAGGTAGCAAATCTCAGCAGCCACGCCTCCGTTTTCAGATGTCTCCGTTTTCCCCCATCCAAACTGAGACGGAGCAGCAGCGTTTTAGAATGAAAACGACCTCTCCAGCGTTTTCAAAACGCTCCGTTTTTGGGGCTCGAAAACTCTGGCGTAGTGTGGACGGATGGCGTAACCGTAGCAAAACTTATGCGTTTTAAAACGAAAACGCATTAGTGTAAACGGGGCCTTAGACTCCCATATATCAGACTTGCCTGATGTGGGTTTACTTATAGTAAACTGACCATTTTCTAATACAAGCTGAAGGACAGCGCATCTTTACTTTGCTCTCCCATGTTGGTAAAGCCCACTCTGAGGACCGTTATGCAGATAATGAAAAAAAAAAAGCGCATGTGCAGAAAGCACTGGTCATGCGTTCAGTTGTGAGCACTGGCTGTACTGGTGCTCAATAAGAATGAGAAAATCACACATATGCTGTTTCGAAATAACGTCGGGACTCAGGAACGCCATATTGTTAGACCACCCGCTCCTGTTTAAATTACAACAGGGTTACCAACCGCTACTGCGCTTTGTTTGGAAATTTATGTAGAAATTAATGCAGATCTCTAGGTCATTCCATCACTCCGTCGCTTCCACATCTAGTCCATCGGAGCATATTTCATTTTAAGGCTGGGTTCATTGGGAATAAGACACGGAAACACAGCTCACTTCTTCCCAACAATATACAGTTGAAGAAAAATTATTAGCCCTCTGTAAAATTTATTATGTTTCAAATAACTCCCAAGTTTCCTAGTGATGGGTTGCAGCTGGAAGGGCATCCGCTGTGTAAAACATATGCTGGATAAGTTGGCGGTTCAATCCACTGTGGTGACCCTTAAGCCGAAAAGAAAAATAATGAATGAATGAATAACTCCCAAGTGCTCTTTAATGGAGAAACGATTTTTTTAACGCATCCTTTTTAAACATAATTGTTTAATCACGAAGCTTGGAGTGTGTGTAATACAAATAGAAACAAATCTATTATTAGAAATAAAAATGCCTGGAGGTCAAAATTATTAGCCCTCTGATGTTAATAGTTGATAGTGTATCCCTTTTGTTTGATAACATCCATCAGTTGTTTATTGTAGCTCTCAAGTATCAAGCATGTCTCCTGACATACTGGGTGGAATCCATGCTGACAACTCTGACAAGGTTTCCAGTACCTGTGCTTGCCACATATCCCCACAGCATGTTGGACCCTCCACCGTATTTCACAGTAGGGAGCAGAAAAAGAAAAGGCTTTTTCTGCATTATCCTTCCACTGAGCTGTTCTTTGTGTGGCACCACTTATGACCAGGCTCATACCACAACACCTACAGTGAAGCATGGTGGTGGCAGCATCATGCTGTGGGGATGTTTTTCAGCAGCAGGAACTGGAAGACTAGTCAGGATAGAGGGAAAGATGAAAGCAGCAATGTACAGACATCCTGAATGAAAACCTGCTTCAGAGTGCTCTTGACCTCAGACTGGGGTATCTTCCAGCAGGACAATGACCCAAAGCACACTGCCAAAATATCAATGGAGTGGCTTCACAACAACTCGATGAATATCCTTGAGTGGCCCAGCCAGAGCCCAGACCTATATCCTGTTGAACATATCTGTAGAGAAAATGAAAATGGCTGTACCCCGTCGCTTCCCATCCAACCTGATCGAGTTTGAGTGGTACTGCAAAGAGAAATAGGCAAAAATTCCCAAAGACAGGTGTGCCAAGCTTGTGGCATCATATTCAAAAGAATTGAGGCTGTAATTGCTGCCAAAGGTGCGTCAACAAAGTATTGAGCAAAGGCTGGGAATACTTATGTACATGTGATTTTTCAGGTTTTTTCACATTGTCATTATGGGGTATTGCGTGTAGAATTTTGAGTTTCAAGAAGGTAATGATTCGCACTCATCAAGTAATTGCTTCGTGTTGTTTTTATTTTTACATTCTACGGGTGACTCAAAAAACACAAACGTTTCGGCTCAATGCCTTCCTCAGTGTGTAACACGATCCCCTTACTCCACCCTTTTATCCCACAGTCAATCATATTGCGTCATTAGACGACCACTCCAAAACAATCTCATTCTCATTTCAACATTCCATGACCAACCACACAACGACTATTTACCTTAATATTCAAAAGAATTATTCCTCAAAGAAACAATACATTAATCATCATCATATGTCAAGTAGGGATGCTCCGATCAGGATTTTTGCAGCCGATACCAAGTACCGATTCTTTGTGATGGTGATCGGCCAATACTGAGTACCGATTCTGATGCTTCAAGCTTTATAATACATGGAGCACATTTCCCCCCTGAGTATGATAATTAAGTGGAGATCTTGCCTTACACCTCAGAGAATAAATGAAGAATGTTGCATATAATCCCTCAAACATGTCTCTTATAACCATTTAGTGTGGACATGTCATGGTCAGAAGCAACTTTACAGAAAATAATAGATAAAACAGATACAAAAAAATGGGAAGAAAAACAACTAACAAAGCAATTTGGAAACATTGCAAATGATGGAAGAAGAATTCGACATGTCTCAATCAAGAAAAAGTACATATTTGATGCATAAGATGTTAAAATGCACATCTATAAAAATATATTTATTTATTGCAGTAAGTATATTACAAAAAGGTATATTATGAAATATTCAATTAAAACATTTTTTTTACGTTTTTAATTGTATTTCAGCCAGGTTTTAGTGAACTTGCAATATTGTTAAAAACACAGAACTCTCAGTTCTTATATATGTAAAAAGGTCTAAACACATGCAAGACCATTCCAATATTTTGCTCTCCAACTAGCATGTCTTGTTCCTCTGCATATAAACTCGTAAACAGACACCTGTGATCGGTTTATGAGATCGGCCAGATTGGCGAGTACCGATCGAGTCATAAAATGTGATTATCGGCCGATACCGATCTCTGGCCGATCGATCGGAGCATCCCTAATGTCAAGTATACATTAATACATTGTAAATACGACAGTCCATAACATTAAAAAATACATTTGACAATCATTCAGTGATTAAAAACAATCTTACCTTCACCTCAACACACTTAACTAGTCACACAAAATATATATATACTTTCATCTTCAAAGGACATCATTTCACAGGCAAACAGCATTTTTAAATCAATACAATGAAATTTCGACAGTTTAAAACATTAAAAAAATACATATTGTATCAATTATTTAGATGGCTGTTTGATGATTATCAATAGTCCCTTTTTTTTCATTTCAATAATTATAATTAATCATATAAGAAATACCCTTACCTTCAAAGACATTATTTTATAAAATGGCATATCCATTATGATTATTCCCTTATTCATGTCTACGTCAATACCGTGAAATTTCAACAATTCAAACATATTAAAAATCCATTTTCATCTCATTATTTATGTGACTACAACTTCAAAATCCATGATTCCCAATATTATGGCTAAACAACAGACTGTTAAAGAAACACAGAAAGATCCAACTCCTCATTCATTCCTCTTGGTGCAAGTGATTTTAATTTATAAATCCAGAACGCTTCTCTTTTTAACATTTTTTTATTTAGATTACCTCCTCTATGTGATTCAAATACTTCTTCAATTCCTATACATTCTAGTTGTTTAACATCATGTCCAAAATCTATAAAGTGTCTTGCTACTGCCGAAGTTATGTCTTGTCATCGTATGCTTGATTTATGTGTAGAATTTTGAGGAAATAAATTAATTTAATCCATTTTGGAATAAGGCTGTAACATAAAAAAATGTGGAAAAAGTGAAGCGCTATGAATACTTTCCGGATGCACTGAATGTGGCGGGCTAAAAAGTAAAGAGTAGTTTTTATTTGGAAAATGCTTTAGATCCACACGCGTGGGAGTTTTTTTTTTATATGTGCATTATACATTGACTACCAAAGTTACCTGTGCCTGAATGTCCTTTTGTTACAGGCTAAATGTAGTTTTATTTTGAAAATGCTTTAGATCTGCATGCGTGGGAGTTTTTTAAATTTTTTTTCTGGGGAATGGAATGATGTCTCAAAGTCTCAAAGTAGAACATTTCCGCAATGAGAAGAAAAAAAATCCTAATAAATACAATAGCGTTTCAGCCCTATATGCTCGAACCCCTAATAAGAAGCAGAACAACAATAAAATCAGAATAAATTCAATAGGGTTTTGGCACCTTGGGCTTGAACTTACATTCAAGGAAGAACAGATGCTTGCAGTTTTTAATAATGAAAGAAGACTATTTATTCAAAAAGACATGATCTTCATCTCTTGCTACTGAGAAAATATGGATGATTTCTAAATAGACACTTCTTTCAGAGCCAAAATAGTTTGTATTGGTAACCACTGCTACAGGGATGATAGCATGAGTGTGCAAAGCCACGTGTGTGTGTTTGCTGCTGTTACCTAATTAAAATCTTTTTCTATTGAGTTGCAGAGAGTGCTTGGGTTGTCATGAGTTTTATAGGGCTGATTCGATCAGAGTTCAAAGTGGCAGCCAGCTGACAGGGAGCACACACACACATACACAGAGAGCTCTTTTTAATATTATTTGACTCTCTTTCTTGGCTTTATTGTGCAAGATGATGTTGATTATGTCATTGCTACCGATGTTAAGTAGCAGTGAGGTAATAAGTGCTGTAATAATTGTGTGTTATTGAAAAGGAAACCATTTGACGTTTTAAGTTATTGTAAATCTAGTTTAAAATACAGGTTAGTTTTTATTAATTTATTTTTACTCATTTATTTTTTAATGGGTTAATATGATTGGTTTTATGTGTGTGTCTGAGTACCCGTGCTTTTGTAACCATCCCGTATCTTGACGAATTAGGCTCTTTATGTAATGACATATTGATTTTGTTAGTAAACACATTGTTAAAGCAACAGGAAGATAAGAGCAGATGGGAGTTGTCATTGCTCTCATGTGTCCATCAGAGGAGAACATGCTCAGTGAGTGCAGGATAAAGTTTAGCAGAAGAACTTATGCAAATGCTGTACAGAGACATGGAAACTGATAGTGCTCCTGTTGTGGTAGCTCTAAAGACTGAAAAAAAATATCGACATAGTATCTGTGATGTGACCCATAGGTTTCTGAAGAGCACAAATGAAGCTACAAGTGGGCGGGGCCAACCTTCGCCATTTTGTTCATGCCTCATTGCGAAGCCTGCGGGTAACTGAAAATGGACAAAGAGGCGGGGTGTGAGCGGAGCATGGGGATGCCTGCTAACATTTTGCTTAGATGGGGATTTTTTTGAGAGAAACACTTCATTACCTCTTAGGGTTGGGCTGATAGATGATGCCATCGTCCATCGCTGATGGCTGATAAACTTCACGATGCTGAGCCGGCATCGCGATCCATCGCCCCGGCCCACATTTATATTGATATATAACTTATTATTTGCATGTCATCTTAATAGCAATAACGGTCTTTTCATGAGCTGTGTTACATTTTACATATAGCTGCCGCTTGCACGGCTGACAGCATCGTGAGGATTAAATGAAGGATTATACAGCACCTCTCGTGCTTAAAATGTGTAGATTCAGTGGCAAACGCTGTTACCTGCAAACCCCGTCCCACAGACTTTACAGTGAATGGTTTTAGTTATTTTCATAGCGGACTTGAAGCCACTGGAAGTCATTTATTCACTCTTGGAAAAGTGTAAATGGTGGATTAACATTCAGCACATGATCACTAATAAGATGTGCCATTATTAGTAACTTTGGGTGCACGAAGCAAATTTCTGTTGTTGGTGTCCAGGGGAAATCCTCTAGCCGACACCGACAACAGTTCATCAAACTGGGCTTGGCTCAGTCAGAAGCACCGCTGAAAGCCTCCGTCATCCAGGTTAAGTTTCTGGAGGAGTTTATGAGCTCACAGAGCTGGGTGCACCTCTGAAAGTATCAAGTGGACTCAGACACTGCTCCAAACGTATCGACGCTGTTTTACAGCCTTTATAAAAGCACATGAACACAGTTATTTTATCAATAAAATCCATGTTAGCCATTTAGCAACGAAGCTACAGTCACCGGGCAGACAGAAGCCCGGCCCATGACGCGAATCTGCGTCTGTTCTGAAGTGAATTTGACGCGCGAATGAAGCGGAGTCTGACGTGCGAATGAAGCGAGTAAACTCAAATGTTCACTCGTCTATTTACGCGCGATTTAGCTGCGCGTTCCGTGTCTGGTTTGAACACAGCATAAGGCACTAGAAAGTTGTCGATTCGTTTAATGTGAAGATGAGTATTAAAGTGGTTAAGTTCTCCATTAATTCACTGTTTAATCTGCATGCCACGTTTGGTTATGACAACATAACTTATGACTCTCCAAAATTATTTGTTCCTATTTTTTTTAAATATTAGTGGAGAAATGTGTTTAGTGTTGCATTAAATGGCTTTATTTTGACCTGCAACAAAGAGTTCATTGCTGTTTCTAAATTGTTACATTTTGCGCTGTGTCTGTTCGTTCACATTCACAACACGGAGTAGAGAGCATAAGAATCTGCTCTTCACACACAAATGCCTCATTTTCACTGAGTGGTACAGTACGGTACGCTTTGGTACGGGTCACCTTTATGAGGCTTGTGTCTCCACTGCCAAATGGTACCACAACAATTGAAAGTTGCAATCAACGTCATTCTCGCTTAAAGTTCACATATCATATGAGAAGATCTTCTCAATACAAACAAATGCTTTTTATATAGATAAATACTTATGTATAAAGGTTATTACTAACCTTTCTATGAACAGGATTTGATTATAGCTGCAGATCAATGATAATGCGAAATAGCCTACTGTAACACAGTGACGCGGCTGGGATGAGAATCAGCACCTCCAAGTCCGAGGCCGTGGTGCTCCACCGGAAAAAGGTGCTTTGCCATCTCCAGGTTGGAGGAAAGTCCTTACCCCAGGTGATGGAGTTCAAGTATCTTGGGGTTTTGTTCATGAGTGAGGGAAGGATGGAGCTTGACTTGACAGGCGGATCGGTGCAGCAGTATAGCTGGTACAGCAGGTTGATATACCAGTCCATTGTGGCAAAAGAAGGAGCTGAGCCAAAGAAGGAAAAGCTCTCGATTTACCGGTCAATCTGCATTCCTATTCTCACCTATGGTCATGAGCTTTCGGTCATGACCGAAAGGACAAGATCTCGGATACAAGCGGCCGAAATGAGTTTCCTTCGCAGACTGGCAGGGCGCACCCTTATAGACAGGGTGAGGAGCTCTGTCACCCGAGAGGAGCTCGGAGTAGAGCCGCTGCTTCTCCACATCGAGAGAAGTCAGCTGAGGTGGCTCGGGCATCTGTTACAGGACGCCTACCTAGATAGGTGTTCCAGGCATGTCCCACTGGGAAGAGGCCTCAGGGAAGACCCAGGACAAGCTGGAGGGACTATGTCTCTCGGCCTGGGAATGCCTCGGGATCCCCCAGGAGGAGCTGGAGGAAGCGTCTGGGGAGAGGGAAGGCTGGAGTTCTCTCCTAAGACAGCTGCCCCCTCGACCCGGCCCCGGATAAGCGGATGAAAATGACATGACATGACAAATAAATAAATAAATAAAACATTCATGAACACATACAGAGAGCCCTACAGTCTCGGAAATGTTCCCAATTGCAAAAACAAAACATACATTTAGGCCGTATTTATTTATTATTTATAAACGATGCGTAACATGCAGTCAGTACAAACCTCTCATTTTAATTCTTCACCAGCATATGTAACGTTAACATCTTGTTAAAAAAGTAATTCCGTCATTCCGAGTTTATAATAGTCCAAAAGGTGGTGATAATAATTAAACATGGCAGTTTGTTCATGTTTTAGGTTGCTGAGAGAACCAATTGCTCTCCTTTGGGGCTTCTCCTTTGTTTTTTTTTTGCACTTCAATCTAACGTTTTTTTCGTTTCTGAAAGCATGTGAGAAGTACTTTAATCACGTGCATTTATATTATCATGAGCTCTAGTTCTTTATTTCAAATATAGATGCGCGGCGAGCACACGCAAAAAAAGCTCTCTAGAGAAAATGAAACCTCTTGCACTTTTAGACGGCCTCGTAAATAACAACAAGACAGACGGCAGATTCTGTTGTTTTTGGCTTTGTGGCTGTTCAAGATGTGTGGCTGACCATGACATGGCTTGTTATTGGTTTAAATCGTAAATGAATTTTTTTGTCAAAAGTTTTTGAATTTTTTTAAATAGGCCTTATCGCCCTAAGTGAAACAGGTATTTTACTCAAACTGAAAAATTATGCCATTATTATTCTGTTTGTGTTTTTTACATTTTAAATGAAAACACTTTACAAGAGGAAATGCTAAAAAAAAAATGAGAAATAATGTTTAAATGTTATAGAGCTTATAAATTATTATGATGCACATTACAATGGATATTATCAGAGAAGCATGTGTTCTATTTAATACTCAGCTGCTTTTTCTTTTTCTGTTTTTTCACGCCAAGTGGGTTTGAAAAAAGCACAATATATGTAAATAAAATGTATTATTATTTTATGCTTTTCAGCATTTGAGTGGAATCAGAAAAGTCTGTTTGTTACACTGCATGCCTGCCTTTGAATGTGTAAGTCCCGTGGTGTGTCTGTTGCGTTCAGTAGTGACAGTTGCGCTGGGCATCTGGGAGGCTCTGGTGAGCTCAGGTTGTCATTAGCACACTCTCTGGAGGGCTGTGTGCACCTCACTTAACTCCCTCCTAATTACTTTTTTGGCTTCCTCTCTGACTAATGAAGGTGCAAGTAGAAAATGTTTGTGTTAAATGAAAGGCCACTAATAGTCGTTAAAGTTTGTTTTCATGTTTTCCATTTATTCACTCTCCCTGAGCGGACTGGCTCATCATGCTGACATTTCCAAAGGGATCTGATCTTTTCCAACTGTGAAGAAGTGATTGTAACCAAAAAAGAATGCTGTTTTAACAAATAGAACACTACTTCTTCAGGCCCTTGTGCTTTTCTGTGAATAGCGCTAACATATAAATTGATAATTGTGTCTGTCCCTTTCAGAATTTTTGGCATTGCACATGGAGTACAATTCCCCCCAATTGGAGGCCTTTTGTTTTTTAATTAACAATTAGTATTTGTTTATGTTGCTGCAGTATCATTCTGATGTATCAAGCGAAACCATTGACACCCTGAAATAAACTTTGAATCTCTCTGGATAATCCCAAATTATTATTTATTTTTTTGATGAGAAATTCCTCTCTGCAATTTAGATGTGTCTAATAGTATCTAATAAGTTTCCGATGCACCCAATATTTCCTTTATTTAATATAAAATTTTTAACAGGTTTAGTGTGCACTCTAGTAGTACAGTACGGTACAGTATGGGACACCTTTATCAGGCTTGCGCTTCCACTGCCAAAGGTACCAATGGGGCATGTTGTACGCCATTCTCGCTCGAGAAAAAGTCAAAGTAAAGCTCTACCGGTCGTCCACATATCATATGAGAAGCACTTCTCACAAAACAGATGCATTATACACGTAAATACTTGTGTATAAATGTTCATTACTAATCTTACTATGAACATAGTAATTGATTAGAACTGCTGATCAATGATCTGTATCAATGCGAAATAGCCTACTTTAACGTCTGCGATTATATAAAATAAATAAATAAATGCAACATATTCAATTCAATTCATCTTTATTTGTATAGCGCTTATACAATGTAGATTGTGTCAAAGCATCTTCACATGGAAGATTATAGTGAATTGAAACAGTGTCAGTTCAGTTTTCAGAGATTAAGTTCACTTCAGTTTAGCTCAGTTCAGTGTGGGTTAATAATCACTACTGAGAGTCCAAACACTGAATAGCAAATCCATCGATGCGCAGCTCTACAGATCCCGAATCATGCAAGCCAGTGGCGACAGCGCCGAGGAAAAAACTTCACCAATTGGCGAAAGCGAAGATTTTAAAAAACCTCAAGAGAAACCAGGCTCAGTTGGGCACGACCATTTCCCCTATGGCCAAACGTCTTGTGCAGAGCTGCAGTCTAGGCGCAGGAAGCTGGACTCGAAGCGGGAAGTGAAGACTCGTCTGTCCTTGGAGCATCACAGGAGTCAGTCTCATGCTCTCACTCCATGATGACCACCACAGCAACATATATGAACACATACAGACCCTTACAGTCACCGATATGTTACCAATTACAAAAAAACTACACACAGCATACATTTAGTCCTTATTTGGGTTCAAAAACAACACGCAACATATAGCCCACAGTGAACTCTCATCTGTATCTTTAAGTACATTCCGTCATTCCGAGTTTATAATAGTCCAAAAGGTGATGATGATAATAGTTGAACATGGCAGTTTATTCATGTTTTAGGTTGCTGAAAGTCATTTGCTCCTTTGTTTTTTGTTTTTTTTGGCTTCTCTCTTGTTTTTTCGTATGTCACTCTCGCGTTTGTCTGTTTCTGAAAGGATTGGATGTCAGAAGCACTTCAGTAATCACACACATGTTATTATCATCCACTCTAAAAGTTTGTTTTTGGCGGACACCCCTCCGCCATCCACCGCACCAAACAATTGACTGACACGGATCACTCTGCCTACTCATGCCAGAGTCCCGCGGAAAAAGTGATTGACAGGTGGTAATTTATATGTAACTTATCTTTATTTATTTATGATTTGGTTATGGGTAAAACAAAGACCAGGTATTTGAAACGGTAGGCTACAAATAATTAATTTGTTATAAATTAATTAATTATTCATAAATAATTTATTCACCTCCGCCTATGAAGACGATGTCATCGTCCATCGCGATGTTTCACATTAGACATCGTACGATGCTAAATTGGTCAACATCGTCCAACCCTACTAGGTAATAGGCCTGTGCGATTAATCGTCCAGAAAACGGGAGCGCCCATGCTTTTTAACAGTCGCGCGCATCACATCACCTGTGCGCGAATGATCATCCTCTCATTTGGTATTTACCTGCTTTTTCTTTGGCTCACGCGAACACAGTTATTTTTGTCAGTTGTGGTGTTACTCGATTCTAAGATCACATTTGCACGAACATTGGGCCATGCTTATTGTCGAACCCTGCTTTTAAGAAAACTAAAATTTTTAAATGATTTCCAACCAGCCAAAGTGGCTAGTGGAGGTGTCTGTCTAACCCGCCAGAGCTGAAATCTACCCGCATTTGGCGGGTTGGCGGGTGTTAATGTAAAGCCCTGAATATATTTATTAGTGATGGGCCATTATCGGTGATAACTCTTATTGGGCGATTAAAAAAAATATCGCCATTAATCTATTCTCAAAGCTGAGTTGGGAGCTGGGTCTATTCTACGCAAGCTATGATGACTTTCACCTTAATATTTTAGCGCGGATGTATACCTGGCCGAATTTTACTGTTGGTGGCGAGAACAAGTCTTCGAACCTGTGTGTATTCCTACTGTAAAAATACCACATGAAATGTGACGTGCTAACATGGATGCAGTTCACTAGAGTGAATCTGATAATTGTTAGCTCCACATCTAACTATCAGGCACCTATAGAGTTTAGGCATTCGAGTAAAACATATACAAATAAAAGGGACCGGGTGCTTTTTAAAATGAATGACGGTGAATGAAAGTCAAAGCAGTGAGTCACCTGACAAAAAAGTGAATCTTTTGAATCAAATCAGCAGGATGCCCTTCTGGATCTTTCACTTACTTCGAAGACATACTGACTACGTTTACATGGACATCTATAATCTAGTTATTTGCCTTAATAGACAATAATATAATTAAGGTGTTTACGTGAAGTGCTTTCATGTAAGAGTTTCCTGTAATTTTGGGTGACTTTAACTTTAGTTCGGCAGTTTCACCTTCACACATTTCATTCATGCCCCCGTGACAAAAGTGCATGTGTGTGCTTTACTGACAGTCGCGTGTGTGGATCTTGTGGGAAAATATGGCAAAAAGTCCTACATGACAAAGACTTATTTTCAGTCATTATTTGGGTAGCACACATATTCTGAATGCCTTCGGCAGAGTTCAAATGAGCCATTTTAATCTAGATTAATCTAGATTAATTCCAAGATTACAGTGAGATTAATCTAGCTAAAAAAAAAAAAATCTATGCCCACCTCTATAATATTTATACATTTTAATATAAGAATTGCTGTGCTGGGCTGCACGGTGGCGCATTGGGTAGCACATTCGCCTCACAGCAAGAAGGTCGCTGGTTCGAGCCTCGGCTGGGTCAGTTGGCGTTTCTGTGTGGAGTTTGCATGTTCTCCCCGTGTTTGCGTGGGTTTCCCCCACAAGTACAAAGACATGTGGTACAGGTGAATTGGGTAGGCTAAATTGTCTGTAGTGTATGTGTGTGAATGAGTGTGTATGGATGTTTCCCAGTGATGGGTTGCAGCTGGAAGGGCATCCGCTGTGCAAAACATATGCTGGATAAGTTGGTGGTTCATTCCGCTGTGGCGACTTCAGATTAATAAAGGGACTAAGCCGAAAAGAAAATGAATGAATGAATGAATTAATTACTGTGCTGTGAAGAAAATATAAAACTGTGCATGAAAAGTATCGTCAATGCACCGAGATATCGAATTGGACTAAATCGATGGCATGATGATCGTAACCGAACCGTAAGACCAGTGTAGGTTCACACCTCTAACAAGTACTGCCAGTGACACTCAATCTAGTAGCAAGCAACAGCAAAGTACAATTTCAGAGATGTTTGCTAATATAAGTTAATATCTTTTCAGTTCCTTTTTTTAACTAACACTCACTGCATTTTAGCAGTAAGAAGCTACAATACAGATTGAGCTGAAGCTTGACTACAAAATTAATAAACGCAATATCTGTCAAAAAAATCGCAATTAGATATTTACCCTCAATTGCACAGCCCTACCAGGTACCCTTTGGACAGAAACGGCCATAAAAGTGTACCGAACCATTAGGGGTGTCAAAATTAATTGTTTCTTCAGTGCACCGCAATGCAGACGTGGACAATTCGGTATCGGTTCAGTAATAATCATAACCGGTTATTATGTACTGACGTCATTTATCTCATATGCACTATGTTGAGGTAGCTTACTATGGCGAGGGAGGCGAGCGCGAGTATTTAAAACGCTCCAACTACTTAAAAACGCAGAAACTCTGCACAATTTCACTGCGTGTGTGTTTGCTAGACAGTCTTTCACTTACCCTAACAGCAGAAGCCCCTATTTCACTGCAATTGAGAGAATGAAAGTAAACTCTATTTCTCTCTCTCTCTCTCACTGTGGCCCATTGCTGGGCGTGACTTTTCCTCTCCTCTCGGCTGTTACAGCTATACTTCTGGATACAGACACGGGTGCGAGTCTTCTCCACCGCGTCTATTATGGATCAGCTGTGATCGCCGCTGCAGTTTATGAGTGTCACTCATCTGTGAAGAGCGCCAGCGCCAATTGCAGCCCTTTCTGTTGACCGCGCTACCAAGACAAGGCTCAGAGAGCGAGCGCGATATTTATATTTGTTTATTTGCTATAAATGCTTGTGCTTTTTAAAGGTACAGTTTATATATCTTACTGTTTGTATTAAATGACAAAATTGTATTACAAATAGTATATAAATATTAGAGGTGTGAACCTACACTGGTCTCACGGTTCGGTTACGATTATCATTCCATCGATTCGGTTTAATTCGATATCTCGGTGCATCAGGGTGCATTGACGATTCTTTCCATATACACAGTTTTATATTTTCTTTACAGCACAGCAATTCTTGTATTAAAATGTATAAATATATTTATATACTATTTGTAAAACAATTTTGTCCTTTAATACAAACAGTCAGATATATAAACTGTACCTTTAAAAAACACGAACATTTATAGACCGTTTTGAGGGATGTAAAAAAAAAAACAATGGTCCTAACGTATTTCCTGTTTTACATTTTTAATTTCCATTGCTTCTGAGAATCCAAAAAGGTCCACATATTGATAAATAGTGTTGATGGCTGATTTAAAATCCAGTTATGATTGAATTGCCTCTTGTTACAGTTAGCAAATAGTTTAACGTCAAGCAGGAAATGTTCATGGGCCAATGACATGACCACATTGAAATGATCTATATAGCAAATAAACAAATATAAATATCCCGCTCGCTTTCTGAGTCCTGTCTACCAAGTTATTTCTTACACCCCTTTGATTGGTCACGCGCTCAACAGAAAGGGCTGCGATTGGTTCTTACACGCTGGCGCTCTTCACAGATACACTCATGGGCCACTGTGAGAGAGAGAGAGAAATGGAGTTTACTTTCATTCTCTTAATTGCCGTGAAATAGGGGCTTTTGCTGTAAGTGTCAGTGAAACACAGTTCAGCAAACACACACGCAGTGTAATTGTGCACAGTTTCAGAGTTTTTACGTAGTTAGAGCGTTGTAAATACTCGCGCTCGCGGCTCGCCTCCCTCGCCATAGTAAGCTACGACGACTTAGCGCATGTGAGATAAATGACGTCAGTACATAATAACCGGTTATGATTATTACTGAACCGATACCGAATTGTCCGCGTCTGCATCGCGGTGCACCGAAGAAACAATTAATTTTGACACCCCTAATAAATATAAATATATTTATACATTTTAATACAAGAATTGTTGCGCTGTGAAAAAAAATACAAAACTCTGTATGGAAAGCATCGTCAATGCACCGAGATGTCGAATTGAACTGAATCGATGGCATGATAATCGAAACCGAACCGTGAGACCAGTATAGGTTCACACCTCTACGAACCATACCGTACCACTCAGTGGAAACGAGCCATAAGAAAAAAAGACCTGTTTATTCTTGTTTTGTTTTAATGATAACCCATGCACAAAATGCCAACTAGGCAGCTACGATGCCTTTTAAAGGGTTAAGAAAGCCCATTGCTTGAAGACTTCATTGATGAAAAAATTCTAGACATTTCCAAAATGCAGCCAAAAGGAAGAATGTTTTTGCTTATTATATTATTAGAAATCCAACATAATACACCAGACAAAAGTTGACCCATTGATTTGACTCTTTTGCACTTTAAAGTAAATGTTTTCACTCTTTTTTTTAGGTGTTAATAGCATGTCAACCATGTATTGAGTGTTTAACTTTGTTCATGAACTCCGATGTGTTTGTTTTGCATCTCTGTATCCATTTGTTTTGCTGTATTGTGATGATTATATGATGGATGCTCACCAGGGGCCTAATTATTGTATAGCTGTCTGCATTCCCTGAGGAAAAGGTGCAAAAAAACAAGCATGTTTCCCAGAAACCCCCTGCTTTTATTTGTACTCACGCCAGATGTACTGCAGAGATATTTTCTTTCACTGTTTTATTTGAATTTTTTATGTCTTTTAAGGGTCATATCAGTTAAAGACTGTATACGCATATCTAATTTATTATTATTATTCTTAATATTATTGTTATTATTAGTCCTATCCATTGATTTTACTACAGCATTTTAATTTAGTAAAGTGATCATACAGACCAGATTTCATGCACGTTGCACATAATTAACTGTATTCATGCTTTGGACGTATTGAAAAAGAAAATACATTGAATATTCCTCTTATTTACTCAATAACGTCAGTCAGAGGATGAATTAGATGTTTCCTAACACATCTTTACCTCTGCAATATTTAATTTTGGTTAGCTTAACAGTATTCTGTGGTAAAATGGTTTTATATGTTAATGTATGTTATTTGCTTGTTGGTCAAAAGAGTTTTATATTTGAAATTATATTTTACTATTAATATTTTGTCATTGTGTATAAATAATAATAATAATTATAAATATATATATATATATATATATATATATATATATATATATATATATATATATATATATATATATATATATATATATATATATATATATATAATAATGATTATACTTGTAATCTTTTTTTTTTAACATTTTTGATGTTTTCCCTCTTTAATTTAGAATTTATGTAGCAATACAACAATGCTAAATATATATTGTGTGTTTGTTTGTGTATTTTTATAGGAGTTCTTTGAACATGCAAAGCATCTATGGGATGATGAGGGTGTGAAGGCCTGTTTTGAGCGCTCGAATGAATATCAGCTCATAGACTGTGCACAATAGTGAGTATCTGTTTATGTCTCTCTGCTATACTCCTACTGTAATTCTTTCATAGTGTTATTCGTATATGTACTATTGCACTACCCACTTATGCATCACATTAATGCAGTGCAGTGTAGTGTGCACACACTGCAACATCCCGCAGATGATCCTTGCACTGGAAGGATCATCAAAAAAAAGGAGATGCGTGCTATCAAAATAGACTCTTTTCTCAGTCTGACAAATAGACATACACTATTTTTATTTTTTTTATGCTTACAGCACCTTGTGCTATACAGTTAATATGGCTCTATTTGAGTAGCCTAATTAAAAAAAGGGGGGTTGTTTTTTGTGAACGCAGTGTTCGAAAAATGTACAATTAAAAATATATATTATTAAAGATATACAGTTGAAGTCAGAATTATTAGCCCCCCTTTGAATTTTTTTTCTTTTTTAACTATTTCCCAAATGATGTTTAAGAGAGCAAGGAAATTTTCACAGTATGTCTGATAATATTTTTTCTTTCTGAAAAGTGTTTTATTTCGGCTAGAATAACAGCAGTTTAAATTTTTTTAAGAACCATTTTAAGGTCAAAATTATTAGCCCCTTTAAGCAATTTTTTTCTCGATAGTCTACAGAACAAACCATCGTTATACAATAACTTGCCTAATTACCCTAACCTGCCTAATTAACCTAGTTAAGCCTTTAAGCTCTGTCTTGAAAAATATCTAGTAAAATATTATTTACTGTCATTACTGTTATTAGAAATTAGTTATTAAAACTATTGTTTAGAAATGTGTTGAAAAAAATCTTCTCTCTGTTAAGCAGAAATTGGGGAAAAAATAAACAAGGGGGCTAAAAATTCAGGGGGGCTAATAATTCGGACTTTAATTCTGACTTCAACGTGCGTGTGTTGTCACTACTAAAATTTTGACTTTATTATGATACCTTAATTAAATGTCACAAGACTCATATTAAATCGATACTACACCATAATATTTTTTACACTCAGTAAAATCATTTTAAAAAAGTAAAACAAATACAGAAATTAAAAAAAACATTTTTTTCAGCACTTCAGCCAAGCTGTTTTAACATAAATAAAATAGTTGCAGCTTTGTTTAAAAAAAAAGGCATTACACTATAGATAGAAGTGCAGATAACTTTTTTGATCTGAATCTCAAAGAACCTGGAGATTTTGTCATGTGGTGTGACTGTCCAAATTATGTGTGACCCGACTAATATGACAATGTATCTCAGCATATCACATTTGTTGTTACATGATTTACATACAGTCTCAGAAAACATGTATCTGCACAAAAGCAAAATGTTAAATCTTATTGTAAAGATTTATAGGGAAGTCATCATAAGAGTATCAATTTTCATTTTATATCAAATATAAAATAACATTTGTCTCACAACATATGACAATTTTAGGCTCAGATGTAACAAATTAGTGAAAAAAATCAAATTTTCAATAGAAAATCTAAAAGATCTAAATGAAGAGTTCAGATGCAAAACCCTCTAAATCCATCAAACCTTTTAGATAATAAAAAGGTTTTTAGCTAGTAAAAAAAATAAATTTTTTCATAAATGTCACTTTAGACAATTATTTGGTTTTTAACAAGGTCGAATTTTTTTTAAACTTTTTTTTTTGCGTCAAAACCAGCTAAATCCACGTGTGCTTTTTTTATTTTTTTATTTTTGCAAAAACCTCTAAATCCACCTATTGGGACATGACAGTTTAATTAGCTGAAAAATAACTAAAGATGCTATTAGAATTAATTTTTACCAAACATTAAACACCTAAAATTAAAAATACATAAATCTGTCAAGTAAGTGGCGGTTCATTCTGCTGTGGTAACCCCTGATAAACCATGGACAAAGCAGAAGGAAAATGAATGAATGAAATCTGTCAAGTAAGTACATTAATCAATAACATTCAAATTAACATTAATAAAATCTTAACAATCTGTTGTCATTTCTGATATTTGGGATTTAGATTTCAAAGGTAAACATTGTAAACTAAGCTTGTTAGATTTACATAATGTAGTGGAAATACATTGTGAAACAT
Organism: Danio kyathit; assembly: GCA_903798195.1. Classification (NCBI taxonomy): domain Eukaryota; kingdom Metazoa; phylum Chordata; class Actinopteri; order Cypriniformes; family Danionidae; genus Danio; species Danio kyathit. Next base: position 11,188,400 of record LR812542.1, read on the forward strand.
CAGTATCTGTGCATTGTCCATTAATCAGGGTTTCCGTGGGTTTAAATATTTTTATTTTTTTATTTTTCCAATGTCCATGTAACCCTACATCTAATGCTCATTTAAATTCTATGTTGTTGTTGCTGCTTTGTTTTCATGGTGTTGTAGTTCTTTTTTTCCTGTACAGACATCTTTATAATCCGTCTATGCGTGATCATATGGATAACTAGATGAACAATAATTCTTGGCTAGAAATTGCAACAGCAGTGGGAAAGGAAGAACGTTTTTGTAAAAGTTTAGAAAAACTTGAGGGATAAGTTTGTTAAAGCCAAAAAGAGAGGCCATGGCAAAAGTGGAGACCCAGGTGGTTTTAATAAACAATTACAGAATATATTTTTCCACCATTCACAGGTTTTACACTGATGTATTTGTTACACTTTTGAATTTAAAACAATTTAATAGTTGCAAACTAAAATTAAGTAACAAATTATTTCTTCGATAACTGGAAAAGAATGTTTGAACCTATCGGTTTGCAATATACTGATGGCCTGTTTTTAGGCTTTATTGGTGATAATGGTCAGGAATGTTGGACTATTATTGCCTTTTTAGCTTCTAAGTAGAGTACAGAAACTAGCCAGACAGTAATGTGTGAATTGTTGAGTGGGCAAAATAAAAAATAAAAAACGTCAGTATTTTTAGTAAGTGTACTTCTTTTTTGTTTTTATTCTTGCCATAATAAAAAAAATATGTTTGTAGAGCAACCCATGTTCTGTTGTCATTAATATTTAACTTTAATAGGTAGAACTGTCCAAAATATGAACAAAAGCAAGTGATGCATCAAAGGTTGCTTTAAAAAATCTTGAATGGTTATAAAAATCTTTATAATCATTATAATAAATTCTAAAAAGTAATTAGTTAAAAATCTTGAATGATATTAATGATGTGACTAGTTCCGGAAACTTCCTACTTCTCTGTTTATCCGTCTGACTTTACGGTGGGGTTCTTTTGACCGGCCCCTGTCGTTTTAAAGAATATCACAACGGTGAACGCGTCAAGTATAAAAGCCTTGTCCGTTTCGTGAGATGCGGCGCCAGGCGAAAGTATAAATCCAGCTTGAGGAGCATGACGTCAATATGCATTCATCTAGAGCAGGGAGTGCTCAACCCTGTTCCTGGAGATCTACCTTCCTACAGAGTTCAGCTCCAACCCTGATCAAACACACCTGAACCAATTAATTAGGTCCTGAACAGCACTTGATAATTACAGACAGGTGTGTTTGATCAGGGTTGCAACTGAAAACTGCAGGAAGGTAGCTCTCCAGGAACAGGGTTGAGCAGCCCTGATCTAGAGTTTCTGAAAAGTCTCCGTCCACACTATACTGCTGAAAATATTCATCATGTGACCATAAACACACTCTGGCGTGTTAAAAGTTGCTTCAGCTTATTCAGACCTCTGATCTCTAATCAGTCAGCGGGAGCTCTGTGCACACCTACCCGGCTGGGTTTATCTTATCATCTTGTGTATATCTAAAGACCCTTTGGTCTTTTGGATCTATTACTTGTTCTCAGGTAACGTGTGTTGTCTGAGCGCAAAGATAAGATAACATATAAAAGTTATGTAACCATCAAAATTGATATTCAGCAAAAGATTACAATTCAATTTCACACACAAACACACACACATTTAAATTACTGAAAGTGAATGTTTTAAAATACTTGCCACAAAGTGTTCAAATTTGCAAGCTGATATAGATGGTCAATTGGCATTTCTGTGTGGAGTTTGCATGTTTTCTCCATGTTGGTGTGGGTTTCCTCCGGGTGCTCCGGTTTCCCACACAGTCCAAAGACATGCGGTACAGGTGAATTGGGTAAGCTAAACTGTTCGTAGTGTATGTGTGTTAATGAGTGTGTATGGATGTTTCCCAGTGATGGGTTGCGGCCGGAAGGGCATGCACTGTGTAAAACATGGGCTGAATAAGTTGGCGGTTCATTCCGCTGTGGCGACCCCAGATTAATAAAGGGACTAAGGCCCAATCCCAATTCTCCCCCTTACCCAATTCTCTTTAGCTTGAAGGCGTAGGGATAAGAGGAAGGAGTGGATACCCCTTCGAAAGGAAATTTTTCAGGAGCATACTGGAAATCAAAGGGTAAGAAAATTTCCCTGAATACACCAGCCACAACGCCAGTATATTTGCACCCGGTAAATTTCGCTATCTATAATCCATAATAATAACTGTATAGCAGCCCCACAACATTCTGACACTCGATGACACTCGAATACTCTGTCAGAAAAGTCAAGTGGCTGGGAATGACCTTTTTACAGTTTCTGCTATAATGTTAATGCTGTTTTTGGTGTGTTTATATAGATGAATATGGCCGCGGTGAAAATGCGCAGTATAGCTACGATCTTATTGCCACATTATATCATTATGATAACATAATACATGCCTTCAGTGATTTCCTGAAGATAAATATCAAAAAATAACACAACTGGAATAACTACAGCAGTCGCGATCGTCTGATCTCATATAAAGCATGAGATCGCGATGACATCTGATGACGTGTGCAGGTGTTGTAGTGGTGTCCTAAGCCCTTCCCCTTCACACTCGGTTTTTAGGGCCAAGGAGAAGGGCAAGGGGGAAGGGGTAGGGTACAAAAATAATTAAAAAGCCTTATTTTAACTTGATAAGAAGAACTTTATGGGAAATATTGAACATTCGGCTTAGAGGGAACCACGTATGCTTTTGCAACTGGTTACTTTCTAAATTTGATGACTGAATTAGTTTCCTGATAAAGTTACCTCTATTGCAGTTTTGTTAGTGCATTAATATTGTGTCGATAAAACAGAAGGCTCAATTTCAATCTAAGTCAGCCTCACTCCGGGGCTCCAATTAGGTAGTGGTAATTGAATTAATCACACGTTGTTTCGAGACGATATGCATTAAGTTTCCAGTTCTCCGAGATATAATGAACTATAACTTCGTTATATGTAGGGGGTCATATTTATGCTTGACCACATGTCTGTGCTTGAAATAGTTCATGAACAACTATCACAAAGCAAAAAAAAAATATATATATATATAGATAATTCAGGTAACAGCAAAAAAATGTGATCTTCTAGCCTGATCCCACGAGGAAACGTAAGTATTTTACGTTTTGTCAGTTTAGTGGCTAATTCGTACAAATTCGTACAAGTTCAGTCGTACAAAAATGTACGATTTTAAAAAAGAGGCCGCCCAGCCCGCCCCTAAACCCAACCGTCATTGGATGATGAGCAAATTGTACTAAATTGTATGAATTAGATTGTACGAATTCATACGAATTAGCCAGTAAATCAAAAAGTTACGAATTGCTGTGAAATTTCGTTGGATCTCCTGGTTATTTTAATAATTTCAGCTTCTTATTTTGTCTTGTGAACTGTATATGAACATATTTTATGGTAAAGTGGGCTCCTCGAAACTAAATTACAAATAACTTCCAGTTTGTATTATCTGTGAAATTCTGATATTTTTTCACTTTTTCACATTTTCACCAATTCTGCATGGAGTTCACAAACTTTGACAAATATATATATATATATATATATATATATATATATATATATATATATATATATATATATATATATATATATATATATATATATATATATATATATATATATATATATATATATATGTGTGTGGGTGTGTGTGTGTGTGTGTGTGTGTGTGTGTGTATGTGTGTATATTAGTGGTGGGCTGTTAACTTGCTGCGTTAACGCGAGACTCTTATCATGCGATTAAAAAAAATATCGCCAAGTTGGGTTGGGAGCTGGGTCTATTCTACGCAAGCTATGATGACTTTTACCTTGATATTTTAGCGCGGATGTATACCTGACTGGTATACTTGTCCATATTGTTACATTTATAAGTATTTAATTTCTAATCTTGAACTCATCTGGCACTCCAATACTTAAATACTATATATTTATTTATTTGTTTTTGTTTTTTATCAAAAGCCCCTTCTGGAGAATCAGATCTTAATCATTTTAAGTTTTAGTTTTTCTTGTTTGTCAGTTTGAGAAAAAGTATTACCAATTGTATCATCAAGTACCAGTCCAGTTTTTGGGCATTGTGGGTCCTTTTACCACAGAACCACCAGACATCAGTCCTTGATTCTGTAAGGTAAGAGAAAGCAGTGACGTTCCGTCCTGCAATACTCTTGTCACTGTGCGCGACGTTGACAACGTTTTCACATCCATGGAAGACCCCCACTCTCATGTCCTCTGGAATCTTCTGGAATAAAACCTTGAATAATTCTTTTTTGTTTGGCATAATTATAGTATAGCAAGCCTGTTCACTGGTGAAAATAATAATGATAAATCCTTGTGGTCTGGTTTGAATTTTCTTTTGGTGGTGAACAATTTAAACTTAGTCAAATTTAAGTAATCTGTAAATTTAATAAGAATTTCATTGCAGTTTAAGTTGATCTAACAGAAATGTAGGCTTAATAGTATAGTGTTTACTGTATATCTTATCCATTTCTCTAAGTGTTTATCAGTGTAGTTTCAGTGTAGTTCTTTTAAATTATTATTATTATTATTATTATTAAATATGTTGACCTATGTCAATCTTATATATATTTGTCTCTAGCTATTTTTCAAGTAATCTGTCAAGGCAGAGTATTACAACAAATAAATTAGTTTTCCCTTCAGGAGCTACAGGTATAAACTTAAAAGTTTCTTATTGTACAGCCACTATATTCATTAATATAAAGAAAAATAGGTAATTCCTGACCGTAACTGGGCTGCAGTAGCCATCAGCTGACACCAGATTGACGATCTTTCTAAATGATATTGAGTGACGCAAATCCAAGTTGCTTTCCAGCAATCTTAACTGCAGTTGGAGTTGTTAGTAGGGCTTGAAAGGTTGTTCCCACCATGGCCGATCCCACCAACACCTTCTTCGTGATAATCTTGATGAACACCCATTCCTCGAGTTTCAACTTCTTGTCAGATTCAGGAGCTATGTTCTGCTCAATCTCGTGAGTTTTTGCATATTGTTCTTTCAAAGTTGTCTTCTTTCATCAGTCAGACATTAGCCAAAGACACTAGTAGACTGGTTATTTGGAGGAGGATTATCGTGACCTAAGAGACAATTTTCAAACAGATAATTTTCTATCCCTTTCTTTAAATAACATACTGGATTATTATCGGACTTTCAACTATTCTTTAGCTTTTCAACCTTATATTCATCTCTTTTTGCTTACTCTTTTCACTATCACTGTCATGCATCAAACTTAATCAGATACGTTTCCATCAAACTCATATAATTCCTTCCACTCAGCCAATTTTTGAACATTCGTCTTGTTTAGACTTCTCATACACACAGCGTCTCCATTTTCTAACACTGAGCTATTACAGCAACAGTTACAAGTTCTCATCTTAAGCTTACTCGGTCAACTTGCAGAAGTCTTACTGACCTTTCCCTGTCCTGTGCTCCTCAGCGAGCTTATTTAATCAGGATTAGTTGCCCTTCTATTCTCCTCAGCGAGCCTATTTAAACAGAACCAGTATAAAGTGCTCCTCAGCGATCTTATTTAATCAGGATCAGGTGCTGTTCGGTGCTCCTCAGCGAGCTTATTTAATCAGAACAAGCATAGAGTACCAGTAGCGACCTGGGTTTTTAACTCTTTTATCATGCTCCCAAGTGTCTCTTAACTAATCTTAATACAGGATAATGGAACTGTTCTATATTTCCAAAATTTCCCTCTGACAAAAAGCCATATTCTACCTTCAAATTCTCAGCTCGTTTAGATCAACAAATCTACCAGTATCACTTGGTAATGAGTTCAACAGAAAGTACTTCAAGACATAACTCTTGCCTAAAAATACTCATATTGAACACTCAAAAGTATAGTATAATATAGGGTTGGGCGATGTTGACCAATTTAGCATCGTACGATGTCTAATGTGAAACATTGCGATGGACGATGGCATAGTCTTCATAGGGGAGGTGAATTGATTATTTATGAATAATTAATTAATTAATATCGAATTAATTATTTGTAGCCTACCGTTTCAACTACCCATAACCAAATCATAAATAAATAAAGATAAGTTACACACAAATTACCACCTGTCAATCACTTTTTCCGCGGGACTCTGGCATGAGTAGGCAGAGTGATCCGTGTCAGTCATTTGTTTGGTGCGGTGGATGGCGGAGGGGTGTCGCGGACGAAAGTGAGCGGCGCGGGGGTCTCGCAGACGAAAGTGAGCGGTGCTGGGGTCTCGCGGACGAAAGTGAAGAGGGTTGGGGAGTCGCGGAAGAAAGTGAAAATGAACAGCGGACAGGGGAGGAGGGCGGTTGATGAGGGAGATCGGTAAAATGAGGTGCCGGATCAGATTTCAGCGGTACCGGATCCGGCGTGTTCCGGCACAAATTAAGCCCTGGATAGAGACAAAATTAATTAAATATCATGTTTAGGCCTGTCACGATACCTATTTTTGGTTGTACGATATATTGCACCAAAATATATTGCGATAAACGATATTATTGTCATTTTAAGACCATTTTATGCCACTCATTATATAATGCCAGAATGACAATATAATATCACAATGCAAGTACGCTTTCAAAAAACACACAATATTTTATTCTTAAGAATATTTAATTTAATTATAGTCAGTTTAACAATTTAATAATTAGGCATTGAAATCAGAATGTGAAAACGCATATCCTAAATGAATAATAATTAGTGCTAACAAAAAAGCGCAAGGTCAAAAGTAATATATCTGCTACCAGATCTATTTTCAGTTGTCAGACATCCACATGAAAATATACAATCGTAGTTTATAGTAAACACTATAGTGTTTTTAACCATACTGACAACTCCAGTAGAGGTAGAGATGTTGCACAATCAGTTAAAATGTTGCTAGAATTGTTTTTATGTATGGGCGATATATATTGCGTCAATAAATATAATTAAATTGATGTCCATGTGTTGTGCGATAAGTCGATATATTGATTATTGTGACAGGCCTAATCACGTTTAACAACTATAGTGAGACGCCATCCAGCGATACCTCCTTGATAAACTGTCCGACGTGCACTGTTCTCTGGAGCTTAGACGAGCGCATGACAGTGTGTGTGTGTGTCTGTTGCTGTGTGTGTGTGTGTGGGTGTGGTCACGTGATGTGCATTTTCAGTAGGCGGAGGGCTGTTCAGAAATGCTAGATGAAACACCAGTGTGGAAGTGGGTCATTTTCGTTCTAAAATGGCATTTAAAAGTAAGCTGTATTAGTGTAAACGGGGCCTGTGTGTGTATTTTTCACGAGCGGGTTTGCGACAGGGGTGGAGCGGAGGATCGGCGATGCCAGCTCAGCATTGTGATGTCTATCGGTCTATCTGTTCTGTAGACTATCAGGAAAAGATGTAGCTTAAAGGGGCTAATAATTTTGACCTTAAAATGGTTTTAAAAAAAATTAAAAAACTGCTTTTATTCTTGACGAAATAAAACAAATAAAACTTTTCCAGAAGAATGACGTTTAATAGAGCAAAGAAATTTTCACAGTATGTCTGATAATATGTTTTCTTCTGGAGAAAGTCTTATTTGTTTTATTTCTGCTAGAATAAAAGCAGTTTTTAATTTTTTAAAAACCATTTCAAGGACAAAATTATTAGCCCTTTTAAACATTTTTTTTTCAATAGTCTACAGAACAAACCATCGTTGTACAATAGCTTGCCTAATTACCTTAACTTGCCTAGTTACCCTAATTAACCTAGTTAAACCTAGTTAAATGTCACTTTAAGCTGTATAGAAGTGTCTTGAAAAATATCTAGTAAATTATTATTGACTGTCATCATGGCAAAGATAAAATAAATCAGTTATTAGAAATGAGTTGTTAAAACTATTATGTTTAGAAATGTGTTGAAAAAAATCTTCTCTCCATTAAACAGAAATTGGGGAAAAAAATAAACGGGGTGGCTAATATTTCAGGGGGGCATAAATTCTGACTTCAACTGTATATCGATACACCAATGCCACAGTTCAGTTCATGGTATTGGGACCACTATTCGATTCAGTTTAGTTTGCTAAGGGGGCAGGGCTTGCAATGTTAAGGGACACTAGATTCACTTTTGACTTAATAATAGCAATTATTAGTATTTCATATTATTATTATTTTTATTAATAATAATTATTAGTAATTATTAATAAATAAACAAAAACTTTATACACTGGCTTTACATGTTCTTGTTTAATGCAGTCAGCTTATCTGGTTAAACTAAAATGAAATATCACCAAAGGAGAATGGTCAGAAAGAAAAAGAAAAAAACTTTATGCTACTGTACAGTACATTGGACTGTTTAGGTTTCATGGTTTTCTTCAAATACACCAGTGGTTGTCAAATACACTAACTGCCTGTCTGTCTGTCTATCTATCTTTCTGTTTGTCTGTCCTGTATAAATCTTTTGTATACATCAGTGACGAGTTTTGCATTTTTAGTTTCTTATTAACCCTTATGTACTGTTATGGATGTTTCCATCCACTCTGGGGTGTTTTTGAGTCTTAATTTGGATTAGGGTTGGGCGATGTCGACCAATTTGTCATCGTACGATGTCTAATGTGAAACATTGCGATGGACGATGGCATCGTCGTCATAGGCGGCGGTGAATTAATTATTTATGAAAAATTCATAACCAATTAATTATTTGTAGCCTACCGTTTCAACTACCTGACCTGCATTGTTTTTGTTTTACCCATAACCAAATCATAAATAAATAAAGATAAGTTACACACAAATTACCCCCTGTCAATCACTTTTTCTGCGGGGCATGAATAGGTAGAGTGATCTGTGTTGTTATTATGGTGTCGACAAACTTGCACAAAATGTGCACAACCAACCAAAAGAACCTGAGGTTTTCGCTAAAATAACCAAGTACAAGTGTGAAAGATTGAAGCAGTGTACTGACGCTGTGACACGTTACCTCATAGAGTCAAAAGACGGAATAGTCGTTAGATAGAGACAATTTTAATTAAATATCACGTTTAACAACTATAGTGAGACGCGATCCAGCGGTACATCCTTAATAAACTGTCCAACGTTCACTGCTCTCTGGGGTCAATCACCCGTTGACTGCCTGGAGCTCAGACATCCGCATATGCTGCAGCGCGGGCCTGTGTGTGTGACTGTGTGTGTGACTATGTGCGTTTGGTCACGTGATGTTCCTTTTCAGCATATAGAGGGAGATCTTTTCGGTAATGCTAGGTAAAACGCCAGTGTGGACGTGGATCGTTTTCGTTCTAAAATGCCATTTTAAAACTAAGATGTATAAGTGTAAATGGGGCCTTAGTGGTGATTTTTTTCGCGCTCGGCTCAGCATCATTATGTCTATTAACAATCGGCGATGAGCGATGGCATCGTCTATTGACCCAACCCTAATTTGGATACAACTCGGTGGTTCAGCAAATGTAATGATTTTTGGTGACAAATCTTATTTTGACACGTATCTTCCCAATGGGGCAAAAGCACCGACAATCAAGAATGCCCGATTGTATGGGGTCATGTTTTAAAATAATAATAAAAAAGGAGTGACAATGGAAGTCAATGGGGCAAAAGCAGCCACCAACATAATGAAAGGGTAGTAAATTTGAGCATTATGGGTTTGCAATGGTTTGTATCAGGGGAGTGTTGCATTTTTTTTAAAGTTTGGTTTGAATTTTACATTTATATATTTATAACTTTGTCTCCAACTGTATTCTGTATCGTATTAATGTGTCAGCTTTTATTATCAATGGCTACCATGCATTCTTGGTATTGCACTTGACATACAAAATAAAAGAAATACTTAAACAGCAAAATACAGAAAAGGTAAGAAAAAAACTGGACAAGTGTATGCATATTACAATACTACAAGTGTTTTTTTTTTTTTGTGTGTGTGTGTTTTTAACTTTGTTTCTGAAGATGTTCCTCATGTATTTTGCCATATTCTCCCCCTTTAGTGTCTCTTTTCTCTCTTAGGGCAGATCTGTTTCTGTGTTTTAATTGATTGAGTCTATATTTAGCTCCACATTCAGGACATTGGAACATGGAGAGTGCAAAGTCAAATGTGCAAAATACAAGCAGAGCGATGTATGAACTCACAGAATGAGTGCCCAGGGGCAATATCTGTCCCTTATAGATTTACCTCTCAGATTGAAATTACACAGTAACAATACCTCTCACAAAAACAACTCACAACTGTGATCACCTAAAAGGTCTGTGGCTTAAGGGATCTGATAGTTGTAAGTTAATATTTCATTAGTCTGCTAACAATGATTTCCATCATTTGTTCATCAAAATAAGGGGACCACTTTATTTGAAACCAAGGTTTTTCATTGGAAATCTTTGAATGAATGTGTGTTAGTAACCACCTGAGTGGCAGAGTTTTGTAGTCATTTGCTGTAGGAAGTTGAACATGCAAATGGTTCAGGATGATAACAGATAAAATGACAGCACATACTGATATATTTGCTGCAGTTTGTGAGTCGAAATATTTGCTTCGCTAAAATGTTACAAAGCTAGGGGCTTTGTGTCGGATATTGGATATTTTTGTGTTTTTAGGCTGTAGGGTGATCCACAATAGAAGTTATTTTTACATTACGTTCCTAAGTTTTTCTATTTTGGATGAACAAGCCAAATTCTGGTTTAGCTATTTATTTTAAAAACGTTGTTTTTTAATGTTGCACCTTGTCAGTGTGTACAAACAATGTGACTGGAAAGACAGTACATTGCATTTGTTTTCTACTACAGTACTTAAAGGTGCTGTATGTAAGTTTTTGACTCTTCTAAAGCATAAAAATACAATAATATGTGTGCAGATATTTAAGAAACATCCCAAGTGAACATACTTGTTTAACTGACAAACAATGCTGAAGTCAGATATTCTGCTTTGAAAATGTTTTTTTCCGTGCCGGAACGCTGTCTTTGTTTAGGTAATTTTCACATGCACATGCCAGTTTAGCCAATTATAATTCAGCACCCCGGGTTGCCTTGTTGGAAAACAGCATATTTCATTCATTCATTCATTCATTCATTCAGAAAGACTCTGAAAGCATGCGTTTATGAGCGAAATGCTACAGTGTAGTGGAAAGTATCAGATGTCAAAATGAGACAGATTCAGTTCCACTTGACGTTAATTAGCAAATGACATAAATATTAGGAACGTGAGCAGGTTACATCGCGTGTCCTAACAACACGCTGTGACGAGATTGTTATGAGTGATGAGCCATTTGGCTGTTTGCACCACAAAACACGGCAGAAATTTAAATACAGCCTTTCAGAAGCACAGAATATGCACTCACTCACAAAACTGTAAGGTTTAGAATCTATTTAATACATGTTAACCCTCTTTAACATCATTAAATGTACATGCTGAATCACTCATATGTGTTTAGTTCTAAAGTTCAATTTCAAACGGTTTATTGTATTTTCCAGATCTGAGGTGAACTTTCTGCTTTCAGTATATGGTAATACACATCATGTAAAATGCATTCAAACTCGCATTGTTAGCATTTAGCACTGAGTAAAGCACACAAGGCTTACCTGAGGTGATCTGTCATAGGTTTCTGTTGTTCAGCTGTGAGAATAGAAGCCGCTTCTAATAAATCAATTCGAGGTGTTGGTTAGAACCAAAACTCCTTTTAATATGGAGAATATTCCCTCAATCGCGTGTCGTTGCTTTTATTTAGAACACAGTTTAAAATCACTCAAACTGGCAACCCGGCGTACCTTTATTATGATTCAGGACTGCAATACCTAGTTCAACCACTGGGTGTCAAACTTACATACTGCACCTTTAACTAGATAATATATATTTTGAATTGGCTTGACTGTGATTTTGGTGATGGACTACTTATAATGCAGCCAAAAAATAATAATAATAATAACAGGATTTTTTTGAGAAAGGTATTTTGCCCTGCCTACTAAGAATGTAATGTTCCTTAACCAGGTTACTTTCAAGTTACTATTAAAGAGAATGTTCAGTGATATGGTCTTACTTTGTCCTATGAAGATTTTTTTGCTGTTGTTTTTTGGCCACATCGCCCAGACCTAGAGCCATATGTGAAGACACTCTACCACTGTTATAGTTGACTTCACTATTCTAGGTACTAATCGAAGCACTGAGTTTTGAGATCTTAAAGAGTGATGGATGGATTGTAGAATAATTAAACAATTAGACCCTTGTAGGTAAATATCAGTATTTGTTGTCAATATGGAAAATAACAGATAGCCAGTGTAAGGAAGATAAACTGAAGTGATATGATATTATATTATTGACTTGGTAAGAACACTGGAAACTGTAGTTTGCACTAACTAAAGCTTGTTTACTGAAGATTCAGTACCAATACAACCAGGAAGCGGTATACTGGGTCCAGTCTAGAGGTCATGAAAGCATGAGTTACCTTAGCTGCATCAGAAAGAGATAACATTTCTTAGTTTAGAAATATTTTTTAGCTGATCCAAGGCCGTTTATCTGAAATTTAACACATACCTTAAATTCGAAAAGATTTCAAAGTTATGGGCCCCATTTTAAAGATCTAGGCACAAAGTTCAAAGCGCACGGTGCAAAATCATTAAGGGCGTGTCTGAATCCACTTTTGCTAATTTAAGGACTGAAAATTCCGCTTTGCGCCGCAGCGCATTGGTCTAACAGGGTTGAGCTTCCTCAGAGTCTCATCTCTCATTCCCTTTAAGAGTCAGTTGCGTCGGGCCATAGCGCATTTGCTATTTATATGGCGGACTTTGTAAGTGGAAAAAGTGAACGCTTCACTAGTGAGAAAACAGTTAAACAGATCATCTACAGCGCAAGAGAAAGAGCCTCCTCATTCTTTACTTTCACTTTCACTCTCATGAATAAGGAAAGCGGTTGTACGCACAGACATCCATTAGCCTACATAATTAATTTTGTTTGTTATGCCCAAATATTTGTTTCAAAATTATTTCTAAATTCAGTTCTAATTTCCAGCAAACTAAAAAATAATACAAACAAACAATAATAACGAAGTGTGGTCAAAAAATTGAGTTATTTCCAAATACACATGCTATGCCCCATATGGTCTAAAAGCTGACAGGTGAGCAAATCTAAGCTTGTTTTTAATAAAACAAATATAAATATGCATATAATAAATAATACTGCTAATAATAATAACATTATACAAAAACAATTTGTCATGAATAAACTGAAAAAGCCCCCCGAGATGAAGAAGGCATGAAGGTATTAGTTTTTATATTTATGTAGGCTAGAAAGTAATAATTTTTGTAATATTTGAATCTTTTAATTCTTTGTTATTTGTAAAGATATTTGCGTATTGTAAATGTGTTTCGAGACTGGTAAAAGTGTTTTGCGTCTTGTTAATTTTTTTCTAAAATGTAAATTTGTTTTGTCCTTGGTAAAATCGTTTTTCCTATGTAATTGTGTCTTATGATAGGTAAAAATGTTTTCCAAATGTAAATTTGTCTCGAGCTTCGTAAAAGTGTTTCACACTTTGTAATGTTGTTTTGCACTACCCGGCCACCGTACTACACCCAACCACTAGTTTAATTTTTAAATAAAACGTAGAACAAACCTTTAATTCAGCAGTTAAGTTTGTCTATGATTTTTACCTAAATTTAAAATGAGTTATTTTTTTGTCTGAAGATTTATTGCCCTCTGCTTTAAAATGTGTTTTATTCTGCTTGTTTTTTATTATTCATTACTGTTTTATGAACATGAATTTGTAAGAGCTATCTGGAGGATGTTATTAACTCTGAAAGACAAAAACTGCATCATATCAAAAGTGTGAAAAAGTTTATTTTATCAACACCTAATACATTATGAAGTGTTTTTTAGAAACTACAGAAGTAAAAGGTTATTTTGTGGTGGGATACTCTACCTAACAGATTCTAGAGCTCACCGTTAAAATTTGCTGTTGCAAAATATACAGTTGAAGTCAGAATTATTAGCCCCCCTTTGAATTTTTTTCTTTTTTAAATATTTCCCAAATGATGTTTAACAGAGCAAGGAAATTTTCACAGTATGTCTGATAATATTTTTTCTTCTTGAGAAAGTCTTATTTGTTTGTTTAGTTTTTTCGGCTAAAATACAAGCAGTTTTTAATTAAAAAAAAAACAATTTCAGGTGAAAATTATTAGCCCCTTTAGGCTACATTTTTTCGATAGTCTACAGAACAAACCATCATTATAAAATAACTTGCCTAATTATCCTAACCTGCCTAGTTAACCTAATTAACCTAGTTAAGTCTTTAAATGTCACTTTAAGCTGTATGGAAGTGTCTTGAAAAATAAAATATTATTTACTGTCATCATGGCAAAGATAAAATAAATCAGTTATTAGAGATGAGTAATTAAATCTTATGTTTAGAAATGCGTTGACAAAATCTGTTCTCTGTTAAACAGAAATTGGGGAACAAAAATAAATGGTGCTAAAATTCAGGGGAGCTAATAATTCTGACTTCAACTGTATGTCAGTTTGGAAGCTGTGCTGAAGTGCTCTGTGCTGGAGCTCCACCTGGAGGCCAAAACTGACACAACACAATAAAAGAAACTAGGAAGAGTAAATAAAAAATCATTTAAATTCACATTTGAATTGGTTAACAGTGTAGAATATATTATTATTGCATCTTACACCTACCCACTCATCTAAACACACTTACGTCTGTTTAAAGTCATTAAATCCAGAGCTGCACATGCATTATATTGATGAAAGCATGTGAAATGACATATATAACTTTATGAGTTACACCTCCCTCTTATCTGTTTTTCAGCTTTCTGGAAAGAATCGAGTCTGTTCGACAGAATGACTACACTCCTACAGACCAGGTGAGGGCATTATCACACTACTGTTAAATCAGGGGTGTCCAAACTCAGTCCTGAAGGGCTAGTGTCCTGCGGAGTTTAGCTTCCTTGCCTCAACACAACTGTAAGGGTGTTTCTAGAATGCCTAGTAAGAGCTTGATTAGTTATCCCAGGTGTGTTTGATTGGGGTTGGAACTAAACTTTGCAGGACACTGGCCCTCCAGGACCGACTTTGTGCACCCCTGTGTTAAATTCTTATTAGCATTTAATTTCAATCACCTGAGATTGTGTGCCTTTCTTTCAGGATTTACTGAGATGTCGTGTATTAACTTCAGGGATTTTTGAAACTCGATTTCAAGTGGACAAAGTAAATTTTCAGTAAGTCATTGATATTATATTATACGTTATACATGCCTGTAGCCAGGGGGGGGGGGGGGGGGGGGGGGGGGGTTCGGGTGGTTCGAACGAACCACCTCCATGGCCAAAAGTTCCAGAATTTGTCCTTTTAATTATTTTATGTCATTTAATATTATATAATATATTTATTATATAATTAATATAGTATATTTATATTTAATATATATTGTAATAAAGTGTAATTTTAAATAACTATGGCCAGTAATTTGAATCCCATGGAGCCTCAAAGCCACAATAATGTGACACGAGTCACGTGACATAACCCACTGAGTGGTAACATTTGAATCTTTGATGCGACATCCATACTGAGTAACGATATGGGTCGAAAAGATCAAGAGAGATAGAGAAGGCAGGCAGCGGCGTAACATTAACATATGTTCAAAAAGACTGCCAAACAGGGTAAGGCTAAAGTTACATACTTCCTAACAGATGAAAATCTGTCCCCATCCATGAGGTTCTAGGCTGAATGGCCGCATTCGTCGGGACGTCCTGTATATTTATTGACTTGTCCAGTACATGACCTCCCTTTCCCTATTTTTGCCATTACTTTTTTTTAAAATAACTGTCCGACGAAGGCTTTTATGGCAAGCGGAGTCCTCAGCCGTCAGATGTCACTTCACAGCAAAAGGCGCTAATCCCGTCACGTCTGTGTTTTTGAGGCTGTTTGTTCACTTCATTCGTTTTATTCCGATCGCCCAAACCACTTCAGAAGGTGATCCATTCCAGGTGTAATCATTTTTTAGACAAAATTAATATAAATAAAATAAATTATGAGCTGGAGAAAATCTGACCTGCGCCTGAAACACCTGTAGGTGCTCTTTTACAGCCAAAATTCTATTAAAAACATGTTTACTATAAGCATAAAACATGTGTTCTAACTTTTCAGGCCTGTAGCCAGGGGGGTTCGGGTGGTTCGGAAGACCCACCCCTCACTGACAAAGGTCCAGAATTTGTCCCATACATGAGCTCATTTGTCCTATTTTGACTGCTATGCCATCATAAATAATGAAAATAACTCATCAAAAAAGGCTTTAAGACCAACCGGAATCCACTGTCGGCTTTTGCTTCGGTGGGACTTTAGCTAATCAGTTTTGGCCAATGCTAACAAATATTTTATAATCTGATGTAAGAGATGTCTTCTTTCACTACTGTATTGTTTCTAAACAGAGAAAACATTTTACATGTAACTTTTATTCTAAATCCTGGACTTTATTCCTGAAATAAAAATGAGCAATAAAAAGGTGTGAAGCACCAGAAGCGGACCATATTAAATTCATTTGAATATATTTTGGCTATTGTTGATATCCAGGAATTTTCAAATGTACTTATTTTTTGTTACCAAAGAGGCTAGAAAAATTCTGAAGAATTCATTATTATTGTTTTATTATTAGTATTATTGTTATTATTATGTTTTAATTATTATTTTTTATTGAAATTGCCAAATTGTGACTGAGGACAGTTGATTGTGCTGGCCAGTTTGTTTTTCATCTAATAAATGACAGTAGGCTACAGTTTTTTTACTTTAAAACTTTAACAGATTCTTTATTTTCCTAAGGATATATGATGTAATAAATTTGTATTTTAAAAATTAGTCTTGTTTTGATTTTTCTTTATTGCTAATTTTTAGGAAATATTTTTAGTACATCAAAAAGTGTGGTTATGATGACATCTGACTAGCTAATCCAGCAAAAAAAAAAAGTACTGCTTAAAATGTCACTAAAATGCAGTATTTAAATCTCATAGTTAAATAGAAACTGAGGCGTATAACTGCAAAAACGTCCATTTTTTGAGAAAAAAGAACCACCCCTTTCACCAGGCTGGCTACGAGCCTATTATACAACCTCAAATCAGAAAAAGTTGGCACAGTATGGAAAATGCAAATAAAAATGAAAGTACTGATTTCCCAATTTATTTTGACTTGTAATTTATTGCCGACAACATGAACACAAAATATTTCATGTTTTGTCTGCTCAACTTCATTTCATTTGTAAATATACATCCTTTCCTGTCATTCAGACCCGCAACACATTCCAAATAAAGGGACAGGAGCAATTTAGGGCTAGTAATCAGGTAAATTGGTTAAATAACGATATGGTTTGAAACAGGTGATGTCAACAGGTGATTGTAATTATGAGTTGGTACAAAAGCAGCATCCAAGAAAGGTCTAGTCCTTTAGGAGCAAAGATGGGCTGAGGATCACCAGTTTGCCAACAAATACACAAGAAAATTATTGAAATGTTTTAAAACAATGTTCCTCAAAGACAGATAGGGTTACATTTGGATATTTTCCTTTTAACAGTGCATAAATAAAAATCACTAGGAAATAACGGCATTATGAAGAGAAAAAAATGAAACTTTTGACAACACTAATTCAGTGTTCAATTTTTCTTATTCACCTCAAATCTTCAATTATGTCTTAATTATTATTTATGCTTAAATTAATTATTTATTTATTACTTTCTTTCTGTCTTTCAGTATGTTTGATGTGGGCGGTCAGAGAGACGAGAGGAGAAAATGGATTCAGTGCTTTAATGGTGAGCTTGTAGGTTCTTCAGAAGTGTGTATGTGTTTATGCGATTTACATGAACACATTTGTATAACAATGTCTAGGTATTACAATTTTGAGGTTGTTTATGAGAACATGCATTGTGCGCTTGTAATTTAAAACAATTTAAAATCATAATTAACTGGGTTATTTCACTTTCAAAATTTAGAGGTAATTTTGTTTTTGTTTAACACAAGGGAGATTTTTCTACACATTTCTAAACAATAGTTTTAATAACTTATTTCTAATAACTGATTTATTTTATCTTTGTCATGATGACAGTAAATAATATTTGACTAGATATTTTTTAAGACACTTCTATACAGCTTAAAGTGACATTTAAAGGCTTAACTTGGTTAATTAGGTTAACTAGGCAGGTTAGGGTAAATAGGCAAGTTAATGTATAGTGCTGATTTTTCTGTCAACAATCGGAAAACTAATATAGCTTAAAGGGGCTAATAATTTTGATCTTAAAATGGCTTAAAATAATGCTTTTATTCTAGCCGAAATAAAACAATTAAGACTTTCTCCAGAAGACAAAATATTATCAGACTGTGAAAATTCCCTTCCTCTGTTAAACATCATTTAGGAAATATTTTAAAAAGAAATTTTTTTAAAGAAAGCTAATAATTCTGACTGTATGTATGTACTGTATGTATTTGTGTATTTATTTTCTGTCTAATCACAGATGTGACTGCCATCATCTTCGTAGCAGCCAGTAGCAGTTATAACATGGTCATAAGGGAAGACAACAGCACCAACCGGCTGCGCGAGTCTCTTGATCTCTTCCGCAGCATCTGGACTAACAGGTTTTACAGTTCTTTTTTTCTTTTTTGGGGGTTCCCATTTCAAATGCAGACATTAAGCCAAAATACTCATCTTTGTTTGTAATGCTTACAAGTTGTTATTAGAGGTTAAAGGGATAGCTTTTTAGGGTAAAGGCAGTCATTTGTTTTTCTTTTGAACAGAAAGATGATTTAAAAAGGATTTTAATAATGTTGGTAACCATTAATCATATACAAGATCAATTGGTTATGTTACTATCAGTAGCTCTTTTGAGGGTTAGTGGATAAAGCCCAAAAAAATTAAATAGCACACCTCTGTGTGTTCAGAGAACAATGCAGTGTTATGTGTTTTGTATTTAAACTTGTAAAGGATTTAGCAAGCAGTGTATTAGTACAATTGCACAAACCAATGGCACTGTAGCCTGCCAGAAAGGGCACATCATGCCATCCATCACATTATACTCCTTCAGTGAAAAGTCATACCTTGAAGCAGATCTTTGACACAAAGCATTTTCACTTCCTGCCCTTGAAAAGCCACAGCAACAGACTTCCTGCTGCAGCCATCCAGCCCTATTAAAACATTTTCTCAAAAGCAAATTTCCTGAGTAAACTGTCCAGTGAGTTGTCACAAATGTCACACCACAAGTGTTCATTGTGCAGTATCACACTCCTCCTTGACTATGACGGACATAACATGTGTCTCCTGTCTTGGCCAGTCCCATACAAACATGTATGGGACTGGCCTCCCTGTTGAGGAAAAAACAGATGAGCAGTGTACCTTTAATGATGGTTAGTGATGCCATTCTGGCACAATGACTTCACAGCCCCTGATGTCTACCCTTTGGTTTTCTCACTAAAGAAAAGCAGCTTGCTATTATCTATAGCAGTGCATCTCAAACTTATTTCATCAAGTACCACCTCAGAAAAAAATGCCTGTCCAAGTACCACCATAATGACTAGTATTACAATACAGTAGCATAGAAGACCTAAGCAGCTAAGCTCTGCACATTTAAGAAATGAGGCAAATTAATTCCTATTATTAAGAATATTTATTATTGTCAGCCACTTTAAACATTATAAATAGTTTGAACATTAACACTGTACTGTGCTTATAGGTAAAAAATAAAATAAAATAAAAAATAAAAAGTCAACGTTTAAAAATGTGCTTTTAAAAGTTAAAAATGTTAGGCTACTGTTTTTAAAACTGCTGTACTTAAATGTAAAGTATTAACATATAGTAACCTATTCATCAAAACCTGAAAATGTAGCTTGGACCTAAATATAAGCCATATGTCATCATATTCATATATAAACCATTTTTGATTCATTTTGAAATATGTGTTGCATGTACACACTAGAGCTGCACGATTCTGGCTAAAATGAGAATCGCGATCTTTCTGCTTAAAATAAAGATCACGATTTTCTCATGATTCTGTAGATGTAAAATACCGGTTAATATGAGTCGGCTATTATTATTGTTAATTCAGAATACAACTATTCATAATTCTGATGTTGAATTGATATGTTTGAGACATATGCTTGCAATCTGTCATTGACAACATTGTTAGACCATTTTTTTCTACTGGTAAAATGAGACATTTTCAGATTCCCCTCTTGCATTATATTCAACATTATATAGGCTAGAGTAGTTATATTGACACTGTTAAACATTTATTCTCATGCACAGCACTCTGTGTTCGCTGTGAAAGAAAACATATTAAATGCTTGTCGTAATCATAACTCTAAAATGCGATATGATTATTTAAATGATGTGCCCGCGCTTTCGGTTTCATTTTTACTGCTAAGTGCTGTTCTTACTTCCCGCGCGGCTCCCAAACGATCACTCTGTGCCACAATTGAATGTTATTTACAACTTTATTACTTGTTATTCACAGCCTATGCCAACGCTATCTCACGGCAATGAAAAAATTCGTAACTTTTTGATTTAGTGGCTAATTCATATGAATTCGTACGATCTAGTTCGGACAAATTAGTACGATTTGCTCATCACCCAATGACGGTTGGGGTTAGGGGTGGGGTTAGGTGCCACGCTTCCTTTTTAAAATTGTACATTTTCGTACGACTGAACTCATACAAATTCGTACGAATTAGCCATTAAACTGACAAAACGTCAAATACTTACGTTTCCTCGTGAGATCAGGCTGCCTATGCAGGTTCTGTTCACTAAAGTAGACTTCATTCACAGGCGCGCGCCCGCCCTCTCTGTGGTAACAGCTCACGGTCAGCTCACGTCACTTGGGATTTCGCGGCCACGAATATCATTACATGAAGACAGAAATGACATTTTTGGTTGAATTATACCTTATAAATACAGTATGTGACTCTTTCAACACCGTTTGGAGGTGTCCACGTTGCTGAACATTGTATGTAAAACAACGTGTAGACTTGTGCGGCCGTCTTTGCTTCTCTCCTGAACTTGAAAATATGATTGGCAGAATTGTGTAAATGCTGGATTAAGATCGTCTAGGTCGAATCGAGATCGCGATCTTTTTACGATTAATTGTGCAGCTCTAGTACACATGACATGTTTGTACATATTTGATATCTAAACATTTACTTGTATTTTAAATATATGATTTGGAATAACATATTTCAATTAGAAAAAGATCTTCTTAATGCGTGTCCTTTACAGCCCATGTGTCAGAAAAGTGAGTGATTACACAAATAAATACACTGCTTGATTAATTCATACGTGATTTATCCTTTCATACATTAAAATTTCCGTGATTTGAGCCTGCATACCACTACCACAGTTTCAGGACAACTGATCTATAGCAAGTGTCACTGTCGATAGTAAAGTATTTTATGTAATGATGCCATGTAATTGTCACTGATTAGAGTGCTATTATGAAATACTGTATGTTGCGTACTTTATTTTGTGTAAGAAGACACATCATTTGGCAGAAGGACTTAATTCAAACACTCGACTGAAGCCAGGAAGTTAGTTTTGAGTAAAGACGTCATTATTTGTGGTATTTGCACGTGCTCTCTGGTTTAACATTAACAACATTTACTACAAAAGGCTGTTGTTCACCAAGGCCCAATCCCAATTCTATTTTTGTACCCCTTTCCCTTCCCCTTCCCCTTCCCCTTCCCCTTGGCCCTTACAACCGAGGGTTAAAGGGAAGGGCTTCAAAATTTACCCCTAAGAATTGGGACAGCACTTCAACACCTGCACACGTCATCATATGTCATCGCGATCTCTTGCTTCATATGAGATCAGACGATCGCGACTGCTGTAGTAATTCCAGTTGTGTTATTTTTTGGTATTTATCTTCAGGAAATCACTGAAGGCATGTATCATGTTATCATAATGATATAATGTGGCAATAAGATCGTAGCTATACTGCGCATTTACACCGTGGCCATATGCATCGATGTAAACACACCAAAAACAACATTAACATTATAGCAGACACTGTAAAACGCTCATTCTCAGCCACTAGACTTTTCTGACAGAGTATTCGATTGTCATCAAGTGTCAGAATGTTTATGGGACTGCTGTACAGGAGTTATTATTAGGGGTTACAGATCGCGAAATTTAGCGGTTTTTATTTTAGCGTTTTTTTATAAAAGCATGATGGTAAAACACGAACGCAGTTATGAATATATTAAAACATGTGTTTGTTTGTTGTAAAAATTCATAAAATGACAAAAAAATACTAATTTGTGGCTCTCCTTACTTCCGGGTGCAGCGAAACTGTCGCTGTAGCTGGTGCATTCTGGAAAATTTTCTTACCCCTTGGTAACGAGTGTGCTCCTGAAAAATCTTCGTTCGAAGGGGTGTATACCCCTTCCCCTTAGCCCTACGCCTTCAAGCTAAAGAGAATTGGGACACCACTACCCCTTCACATGAACGCGCAAAACGAGGGGTAGGGGTAAGGGGAAGGGCTAAGGGGTAGAATTGGGATTGGGCCCAAGAAGCTACGCAAACAGCTTTCAGTATTGCAGAATGATTATTTGTGATTTGACTAATGTATGATGAACAATTGCACAACTTTGTTTTTATATAACTTTATATGACAAAGAACTATGGTTTTGTGTAGTAAACGCTGCTCCAGTTCAGTTTGTTTTAAATGAATGCTTCTGTTCTACTCTAACATATCTAACATAAACTCTATTAAATTGTTAAAAACTTCACATAAAACAAACATTGCTGTTATTATTATTGTTAACAGCAACATTATTTAGTTTTATTATTAACATCATGAAATGTATATGTTTATTTTGTCATTTCTCAAAATAACTATGGCCATGTTTACTGCACTCACAAGGCAGAGACATTTGGAAATTGAAGTTTTATGTAACTTACAACTAGATGGCAAAAACTGACAGCATGCAAGTCCGGTAAACTGAGAGATGGGGCACTCAGAGGTGAGAGGATCTGCTCTGTTCCCGCTGGAGGACCAGGAACCATCTTTGCCCTTTCGCATCATCACACTGCTGGGCCATGGGCCTACGGCACCCAAATCCTCCATAAAAGAGCAGTTTCCATTTCCTCTGGGTGTGCACTCTCAGGTGCTGCAGGTCAAGGATGCACTGATGGGCATGGCGCACTGGTACACAGCGAGTGGTTCTCACTCCGCTGTGTCACAGATTTTTCAACCCGTGGACGGACCTTGCCTTGCCTTCCTGCCCCTGGGACAAGTGTCCAGGCATGCTGTTGTAATGACGGATGCCTCCTCCACGGGTTGGGGCACTGTATACAACGAGCATGTGACTGTGGGTCCATGGACAGGACCCCAGCTGCATTGGCATATCCATTGTTTAGAGCTGTTGGCAGTGTTTTGCACCCTCTGCTGCCTTCGACTGGTGTTGGCTGCAAAACACGTGTTGGTCAGAATGGACAGCACGGCATGGGGAGCGTACATCAACCGCCAGAGCGGTGTCTATTGTTTCAGTTCTCTCGCCATCTGCTCCTCTGAAGTCACTCACGGCTCAAGTCTCTGCGTGCCATTCATATCAACCGTGCAACCGATGCACTCTCATGGCCACTCACCTTCCTGGAAGAAAGGCAACTCCACCCTGGTGCGGTCCAGCTGATACAGGAACATTTCAGCGAGACCCAGGTCAACCTGTTTACCTCAGCCGAGACCACCCATTGCCAGTGGTTTTATTCCCTGGCCGAGGGCTTCTTTGGCATGGATGCACTGGGCATAGCTGGCCCTGGGGCATGCCCAAATATGCGTTCCCCCAGTGAGCCTACTTGCACAGACACTATATAAGGTCAGGGAGGACAAGGAGCAGGTCTTAATTATTGCACCTCATTGGCCCAAGCGGATCTGGTTCACAGGATTCACACTCCTCACAATGGCCCCTTCCTGACAGATTCACCTGAGGAAGGACCTTCTTTCTCAGGGATGGGGCACAATCTGGCACCCGCATCCTGCATTCTGGAACCTCCACAAGTGGCCCATAGATGCAACATGGACTTAGGTGACCTGCTGGCTTTGTTGGTTGACACTATAACCCAGAGGCTAGAGCCTTCTATACAAGGCAGGCCTATGCTCTGAGGTGGAGTCTATATGTCTATTATGAGGTGGAGAGTGTTGTACTTCTCAAAGTGAAGTCCCTCAAACTTGCCTGATCGGTGTCGTGTTTTCCTTCCTTCAGGTTAAGCTGGAGGGCAGGCTGTAACCCTCCACTGAAGATTTACGTTGCAGCCCTTTCACTGTGTAAATCAATTTTTTGGACAGTTTGGGCTGGAAACATTTAAGTGTATCTGGCAACACTTACCACCATTTTCTCATTGTAATATTGTGGTGTGTGTTTGTCCTCAGAGACCTGCTTTTTTTGTGAAATGTGTATTTGCAGACTTCAAAAACCTGTTTTTAGTATTAAATAAAGCATGGTCCATAAAATGAGCATAGTTCATAAAATGAGCATGTTTCATAAAATAAACATGGTCCACGAGGCCTCACTGCAAGAAGGTTGCTGGTTCGAGTCCCAGCTGGGCTAGTTGGCATTTCTGGGTGGCGTTTTCATGTTCTTCCTGTGTTCGTGTGGCTTTCCTTTTTCATGTTCTCTGCTTTCCCCCAAAGACGTGGTATAAGTGAATTAAATAAACAAAATTGGCCCTAGTGTGTGTGTGTGTGTGTTGTGTGTGTGTGTGTGTGTGTGTGTGGTGTGTGTGTGTGTGTGTGTGTGTGGTGTGTGTGTGTGTGTGTGTGTGTGTCTGTGTGTGTGTGTGTGTGTGCGTGATTCAATATTTAAGTTAACTGAACTTAAACGATGTCTATTATACTTGTATTGTCAAGTCCGGTCAACTTTAACCTGAGTTAAAACAAATTTTTAAGTGAAGTAAACTTCAAATTTTAGGGCAGCACAAGTTGTAACAGCATTTTTTTACAGTGTGGCTATGCTATAAATAACACACATTGTATGAAATTATCTTTTCAGTCGAATTAATGTAAAAATTGCCACAATACTGCGACTTGCATTTGACACTATTCTCTGCACACACGACCACACACTGAATAAACACCTGGAGAATCATCATCACCGAGCACACGTTTATGCTGTCCGGGAAACGCTGACGTTTTTTTTTATTCGGCGTGCCGCACGCGGTATCAAACTAAATTAAAGCAACTCTCTCCTATCAGTCCTTACTTCATAGTCGCATCCAGTAGCTCAGAGATTATCCTGGGGGCATGAATGAAATCTTGCTGAATGAAAGTGAAACTGAAAAATGAAATACCAAAAATTAAATTTTTTTAAAGTTCAGTTTGTGGAGTTAGATTTCTCATGTGAAACTGTACAGGGGAGAAGCCAGTCAGTAAAGTTTATAGCAAAAAAATATTTAGCAGTGTTTGCTTGTCCTTAATGGCATAGTTTGTATTTAAATAAAAATAAAATACCATTCATTACAAATGTTTTTTAAAAAGCACCTAAATTGTTTTGCATTTTGTGATAAAAAAAAAAATCTAGTTGAATAAAAATGTTTTCCATTCATATATTAGCAAATATTTTGCTAATATTTCAAATTATAAATAAAAAGACTATTTTCCATTAACATAGGCTATTAGCAATATATTTAGCAGTGTTTGCATGTTCTTTACTCCATAGAATTCATTGAAATGGAAGTAAAATAACATTCATTACAAGTTTTTTAAAAAGCAACTAAATAGTTTAGCATTTTGTCATTTATTATTTTTTTTTTTGCATAAAAGTTTTCTATTCGTATATTTCATCATTGAGGATTTCTTAAAAATAGGGTGAAAAAATCTTGTCTCCTTCTCATGAACCCAATCTCGTGTCTCATCTCGTCTCGTGGAGTAAGCGTCTCGTCACACCCCTACTTACTACAGTAAGAACTTAACCAACAGTTATTTGATGAATTAATGTATTTATTTAACAGGGACAAAGCACAAACATTACATTAACCTCAAAAAGGAAAGATGCATTGTGCCAGGTTGTAGCAGGATTGCTATTTTCCACCCGCAGTCCCTGGACCGGTAAAAATTAAAACAATAATATCCAATTAATTAAAAAGTCAGTTTCAAACATACAGACATAATCCCATATAAACTAAAACACTGACAAATTAAAAACATCTCACTCAGTGTGTACAAATTTGATTTGACAAAAACCACCTCCTTGTCAGGCGTGAAAACATCTTATAATTTGTACATGTGATTATTTCTGTTGGGAGAGAATTGCATTGATTTGAGGATTTATAAATAAAAGAAGATTGACCAAACGAGGTCTTACGTCTAGGGACATACATTCCCCTCTTACTGTAGAACGTGTCGTTTGCGATGTTTTCTGTTCTGTTTAACAACGGAGCAGAAAGATTGTGAGTAATTTTAAAAACAAAAATATTGGAATATTTAATAATATTATCAAAACTTACGAGTAGTAATGGGCGATATAAACGATATAAACGATACAAAATTGGCCTACGATAGATTCTAATTCTATTGCACTATCGCGATAATGCATGTTTGATGACGCAATCTACCCGCGAAATTAAGAGCAACGAGCTGCAGCCGGCTGCAACGCATCATCTTGAATGAACATGGACAGGGCTCGACAGTGCGACCATTTCGCTAGCATTTTCGACAAAAAATAGACGTGTGCGAACTGGAAAATTTATTTAGTCGCACATGTGCAATTTTCTTTTTTAATAAGCTCGATTGATAACTTAATTCACTCGGCCACGGTTAAACAACATGCTCTTCACACTAACTTATGGTGTATTACGTTGGAAATCTATTGTGACTGTAGCACATGCTGACGCTCTCAACAACAGCACTAAGCAACGCATGGCACCGAATGGCGGCATGTCGCACAACTTGCGAGCCTCGTGCATGGCATATCGTGGCTTGTCACACAGATTCCCACACAGCGCTTCCCACACAGATTTTACCTGGGCGGCCAATATATTATTGGGGCGGCCCGGTTCTGTGTTCGCGAGAAACTGAGAACACTCTGCCACAGACTCACATGCTCTGCATGCAGACCCACAGAGACGCGCTGGATACAGAACTGTGGTTCTGATTTGGGAGCAGCTTTAAGAAGAGCGCGAAGACTAAATAGACTGATCCAGCTCATTATTTGGGGTGACAATACATTTTCCCCAGACATGTGCGAGAATCTGCTTTCGCTTTCGATATTAATTGTATTCATTTTTGCATTACTTTATAAGCAAACTTTGTCTGGTGTGTCTCAATCTCTCAGCAGCACCAACACTACAGCAGAGAGAGAGAGAGAGAGGGAGAGAGAGAGAAAGAGCAGATCAAGACACCAGTTTTAATTTCATTAGGAGAACAAAATGTTTAAAATCAAATGTGTTACCTTAGGCTGCAGGTTAGAAATATGTTTTTATTTAAAGTATCTGCAATACACTATTTTATTTGACTTTTTAATACTGGAAGTATTTTCAGTACAGTGTAAAGTCCTTAACTAAAAAGACACCAGTTTTTTTGTTCTCTGCAACTTGGCATTTAGGAACCAAGAACTTAAAAGAAAAGTCTTTCTTTCTAAAAGGCACTACATTTAGTTTATTTATCTGCAACATTGTGTTGTTTAATTACAGTTTTGCTTTCGCACAATAAATGTTCTCAAAATGACATGCAACGTTTCTTTATTTCTTAAAAAAAATAGCAGTTTGGCTTTCCTAAGGGTCTATGTAACCTGTTCTGAAATGGTTCTATTATAATTTATATATCGCAATATATATCGTTATCGCAAGAGGCTGCAATGTATATCGCAATATGGATTTTAGGCCATACTTTCGAGTTTTTTTTAAAGATATTGCAGTAATGGTACAACCGATGTATTTGTTGTGGAGTTAATTCAATCCTTTCTACAACAATGAGTCACACACATTGTCGTTATAAAGTTTGTGTGCATGCACGTGCATACACACGCATACAAACACAGTCACACACGCGTTTAGCTTTGCACTGTTTTTGCACAGCAAATGTGGCAGGATACACGTTGATATACACTGCTGTATGGACATCCATTTTGTTAATGTGCAAAATAAACCTGATTTAAGTCCATGAACCGGGATTGAAGCGTCTTCTTTTACAGTATATCTTCTTATATAATTGTACTGACATGTGACTGTTTTGAAGAATTACGAAGTGATTTCACTGTCTTTATTACAAACATGCAGTTTTAGAAACGTTTAAACTTGTAAAACTCATTCTTGAGGTGCTGCTTATCACAAAGAGCTAAATAGATCTTTTAATCGTGCTTTGCGCACGTCCTGTCTTGTGAATATGATTATGCGCATTACTATGGAGACATGTTAATACGCATTTGACAATCAATTGGGTGGGAATTAAAAAAAATAATAAAAAAAAAACAGACTTATGGTGTTTCTATTACTTCCATATGACTGTGGACACTATACCTACACACAGTTCTGTCCAAACAGCTTACATCATAGGTGCCCTTTAAAGGTAACACTCACACTTGTAATGGGAAATGTATCACTCACCGTTGTATATAATACACATATTCTATGATGTTCTCACTTCAGTCGAAAAAATGTGACAAATGCAGTACACCAGCTTATATAGAGCCTGGTGCCATCTTTTCTGGTGGGCTAAAGCATCTTTGGTTTTTGTAGTTGCTCAAACAAATCCAATCAGGCTTCAGTAATTAAGTAAAATAGGAGATTTCTTCATTTTGTACTTTTAGACAGTAACATTTATTTAAAGAACAATACTGTGAGCTATATATAACTAGAGGGGAGTATTCATCAAACAAACACATTTCAAAAACAAATTTGGTCATTGCACCTATGCCTAATTATGACATACATTTGAATTTTTTAGCAAAACAGATGACAGGTGATAACTTAAAATATAAAGGGGTTAAGGCCTGTGCACACCGAGACGTTTTTTTGCTCGCGTTTTCAATCGACGTTCAAAGCCTCGTGACTACAGGGCGTCAATGTGATCGTGCACTCCAGGCGCAAATTAATAAAAAAAAATCATGCTCGATTTTTTGTTTTGACGCACCGCGTCAAAACCGTCTCCTTTAATCAGCTTGGCACTATTGTTCATGTGCACGGAGCTGCTGAAATTACCGTAAACAGCACCTGGAGGCGCTCAAGCGCAAACTATCAATGCGAGCGCACATTGAAGATGATGTCCAGAGGCGATATGAACGTGGAGCTGCTTATTGCACTGGTGAACAATAATCCTTTTTTCATCGCTAGAGCTGCTACTTGAACCATCCATAACAACAAGCGTGTCAACTTTGTCTTCTTCTTCTGTGTTACAAGCGGGCGTCAGAAGCTTAAAGTTGTGTAGCGCCATCTAACGTCAAGGAGTGATTTTGCACACTCTTCTGCTCAACGCCTGTGAAAATCGCTTGGATTTGAATCCGGAAAAACGGCTTGAAAAACGCTGACGATAAACACAAACGAAAAGCGTCCCGGTGTGTACGAGCCTTTAAATGAAAGTTGTTAAATGGAAGAAATAAATATCAGCATATTTATAAAAAAAAAAAAGACATGCTCAAAACATCTCACTCTGTGTTTTCAAACAGGTTTTTAAGGACCATTTCAGTAATCTTGTTCCTCAACAAGCAGGACATGCTTGCCGAAAAGATCCTGGCAGGAAAATCTAAACTTGAAGATTATTTTCCAGAGTACGCTCGCTACACACTTCCCCCTGAAGGTAATGTATTGTGTATGATCATAATATACAAAAAAAAAAAACATCTTTCATATATGCACTTTTCTATATTTCAAAATTCTGATTATTGTGAGGATTTATTATTGGTTTACCTAGTTAGCCTAGTTAAGCATTTAAGTTGCACTTTAAGCTGAATACTAGTATCTTAAAAAATATCAAACACTGAAGAGCAAACCAATGATGCGCAGCTTCACAAGTCCCACAAGTCTGGCAACTAGAAACAGGTATTTCTGCCCAGAACGAACACACTTCTTCCCACAGTTCCTGTGCATTTTTGAGTTTTGATTGAAGTATGAAAATGGTTTTATATGCTAATCTCTTACTTCATAAATGCTCCTAGAATTAGAATGTCCTTATTGACTATATTTGGAACAGTTGTGAATATTATTGAGCTCAGTTCTTACCAAGCGGCAACATCCCACTCTCCCTCGTGAAACCAAAATGGAAGAAATAAAAGTATGTGAGAGCCCAATGCAGCAGCAGGAATGCAATAAAGCAAGACAGTTACACACCAGCATATTACTCTACTCTTAAACCTAACCCCAAGTAGGGGTTAGCCTAATATAGGAGACTAAGGCCCCGTTTACACTAATGCGTTTTCGTTTTGAAACGGCATTTTAGATCAAACGATCCGCGTCCACACTACCGTTTCATCTAGCGTTTCTAAACATATCTCCGTCCACACTTCTCCACCAAAAACGTATATCACATGACCATTCGCGCACTCTGGGCATGCGCGTTCAAGTATAAACAGGAAGCATGTGTCTCGCTCGGCATTTGGTTATTGTTAGTCAACAAACGCTGGTTGAACGATGAACGCGAGCGATTAGCGAGTGCTGGAACAATAGCTTGCCTCTTGCGAATATATGCAGCTGCTGTAGTAAAAAAGGCAGAGTTTAACTGCACAATGGCGCCTAAAACGGACAATAGTGCAAACAACGCTCCCATTTCTGTGTCCATGTTGTTGTTTACAGTGAAGGCTGGTCTGCTGTCTTCCGGTAGCGTTAGTCATGTGATAGGGGCTTGACAAATAGAGGGAGGATACGCAATGACCCAAAAGCCCCAATCAGGTAGCGAATCTCAGCAGCCACTCCTCCGTTTTCAGATGTCTCCGTTTTCCCCCATCAACACTGAGACGGAGCAGCAACGTTTAAGAAGGAAAACGACCTGTCCAGCGTTTTCAAAACGCTCCCATTTTCGGGGCTCGAAAACTCCGGTGTATTGTGGACGGATGGCATAACCATAGCAAAACTTATGCGTTTTAAAACTAAAACGCATTAGTGTAAACCGGGCCGAATATGGCAAATTAGAAAAGGTTTGTCAGTTAAATTATGCAACTGTAAGTAATGTTTATTCAGCAATAATTCTCCAGCAGAACCGTTAACGTCAGAGCTTATTGATACTTCGGTCTTTTATAATTTAGC
Organism: Danio kyathit; assembly: GCA_903798195.1. Lineage (NCBI taxonomy): Eukaryota > Metazoa > Chordata > Actinopteri > Cypriniformes > Danionidae > Danio > Danio kyathit. The sequence goes on from LR812542.1 coordinate 11,219,544, forward strand.
ACCAATACCGATAAAGTACCACGTTTCGGTACCCATCCCTACGTATATGGTTATATGGCAATGTGGTGTAATCAATTTTGAACAAAAGTTCAACAATTGCTGATTTTTTTTTTTTTTTTTGATAGTTTTTAATTACATTTTAACTTTAAATAAGGGACACTGTTAACCTGCACAAGAATGCCAGAATACTGAGCTATTCTTGTTTTAGTTCAATTTAGTTCTAAAGTAAAACTGTGTAATTAACTTCTTAGGGTCTCATGAGTCTAAACCTTTGATGTTTATATTCCTATGAAATCTTTTAATGATGCGTTTTGAGATCAGTATGTCAGGTATTTTTTTTAGCAAGTCATATAATCTTTTATTAAAATGATAACAAATTTCGACTAAGCAATTTCATCAGAAATGTAAACAAAGTAGATTTCTCGTTCATTGTGTGTGTTTCTAAGCAGCTTACATCAGGGTATAGATTTAGCTGTATTGTGTTTCTTAAGATGAAAAAAAGTAAAAGACAATACATAAAAATGAATGACATGACAATAAGTATTCCTTAACAGTTATGGTGGATATTGTTATTTTATTATTTATTAGAGTCAAACTCACCAATCCCTTAATATGACTGTGATTGTTGTCATGGCTTTGCAAAATGTAATACACCAAAATGTCTTTTCTCTATATGCACAGCGACCCCTGACCCAGGAGAAGATCCGAAAGTGTCCAGGGCAAAGTTTTTTATCCGAGATGAATTCTTGGTATGAATTGATTTATACTCTTAATTTTTCTTATTTTCTAAATGTTTAGACACCATAGCCCCTTTCACACAGAAATTCCAGAAAATACACGTATAATGTGTTTTCATCCACCTATTTTTGTGTGCATTTTGGATATGCGCATAAAAAAAATCGGTTGATTGAAATGCTAAGATACGCATAAATTATGAAAATGCACATAAAAAACGTGCGCATAACTGAGTAGGATAAACTTTTTATTCGATAAGAAAAGATGCACATAAACTACGATGGAAACACTTTTAACAAACAAATTTCAATTTGCGCATTAAAAAAAGATCATGTGATTTTGTTATAAGACGTCATGTGTGTGAATTGACAAACCAGCAGGCTGAGCACATTGTAAAACATTTGAAATGTTGTTTTGCTCATTCTAAAATGCCTTAACCATTTCAGTATTAGTGTTATTATATTATTTATTACCTCCAGAACTGTCAAGAGCGTCTGCGCTCTGCGTATCCTGGCTTCCAAAGCCACCACACGTTCACTGTGTGTCAGCATCATCTTCTGAGGTGCAAGTCATTTATTAAATAAAGAAAAGATTCACGTAGCTTCTCCTAACACAGCAAATTCCGTTTTTACTGTTGATATTTGGCGCCATTTAATCAGGAAGTGACGTTCTCTTCGACTCGTTGGATGAAAACGCTGCTTCATTCGCACGTCATTTATGCGCATAAATTTAATTTGCATTTTGGATGGACACATAGCTACTGACAGTGAGTTTCCAGTCATACGTGCATCCACACAACCAGTGGTGTAGTCCTAAAAAAAAGGTTGTGTACTATTACACCTGACCCAAATTTTAAATGAAAGTAGGCAAAGTAATGATGAAAGTGAATGTTTCTTTGATTTATTAGCTATATATATATATATATATATATATATATATATATTTTTTTTTTTTTTTTTTTTTTTTTTTTACATCAGTTACCTGTAACCATTAACTTCCACAAAAGGAAAAACAAATACTATGTCAATGTAAGTCAATGGTTACAGGTTTCCAGCTTTCTTCAAAATATCTGCTTTTGTGTGCAACAGAAGGAAAAAAAAGACAAACCGGTTTGGAATAAGTAAAGGTTGAGTAAATGATCACAATTTTCATTTTTTGCGTAAACTATCCATTTAAAAAGAAAAAAATTCAAACAAATTAGTTTGTTTTAAAGGGAGATGCTAATAGTCTAACCCTATTTAATGATTTATGTTTAGCTAATAGTGCTCCTCCCCAGCAGACTCGGAGATTGGCTGTATTTATACAGTATGTAGCTTATTTAATCATTTTAATATTGAAAAAAAAAAAAGAGTCAATCAAGATAGTTACAACAATTTAGTTGACATGAAAGCCAGCTTTTTAACTTGCTTTCTTTACTGGCTTATTACTTTACATTTAATAGGTTCCTTTAAACATCAATCAGCCATTATTTTTGATTGTCACATTCATGCATGCTTGTTTTAAACTAAAATATTAGGAGTCTGTCTTCTGTTGTCGCTATTATATACTAGTAGCTACTCTTTTAAATCGCATATTGTTACGCGATTTTTGAGTAGTCTTTGCCTCATTGTTTTTAGTGTTTTATATATAGTGTCGTTCCCTGTAGAGGTAGGCACGATTAAGACATGTGAAATACTGTTTTACAGGGGCGATTTTAGGATTTCTCTTGCCCTGAACAGATGTGGTTTGCTGATTAAATGAAAAACGAGCTGAAAACGGAGCTGGCGGAAGTCTGCCACCGTTTTCATATCAAAATTAAAGGGGACAGAGGCGATCATTTAGTAGTGTACAGTTCATGAGCTAATCGCAAAACCTTTAAGGGTGCTGAATAGAAATATAGGAGGGCTAAAGCGACACCCATGCGGTTTCATAAATTTACCTGAACGTTTCAGAACGAGAATTCATTCAGTTGACTTGTTGTGGTCTTCGAAAAACTCTCAGGAAATTTCCTCCCAGCTGCTGCCGGCATCAGGGGCGGGGAATAGCGGAAGTTAAACAAAAATGCACCAGTTGCAACAAATTAAGATGCAAGTTAAAATAAACCTTTGGTATACAGTTAAAGGGGACACGAATACACATAAATAAGGGAAGTTTAATCAGCAAAACAAGTTAGTATACCGAGGGTATACGCAATTATTGATCCTCAGAAGTGGTAATACCCGAACAGCTCGTGGTAAAAAGTGAGTATACGTGCGTATAGCAAGGACTACACCACTGCACACAACCCATAAAGATGTGACGTATAATATACACAAAATATGGAAAGAATCTTTTTTCAGCTAGAGCAAGGAGGAACTATCGGATATGGATATCACACAGTTCCACAGAGCTGGTAAACAATCTCGGCTCCGGCACAGATACAGAGGATCTCCATATAAAATACCTCCATAAATACCTACATCTTCACTACAACACATCACCTTCAGCGTTGGTTCTGCCATTTTTGCACACATCGCTTAATCCAGGACTGATCTCAGCAATGTTACTTGGACCTAGGGCTGGGTGATTTTTTTCGATTAATCGAATTTACGTTTTAAGACGATTTAATTTTTTATAAAATCGAGGTATCGCGATTTTTTTTTAATAAAAATATTAAAGCAGCTTTTCCACTATCGTGCCAAACCGTTCTAAACTGTTAGACAACCGTGCTGGATTGTGCTGACAGATTCTGTGTGTTGACGTCGCGGCTCTGTTGATGAGCTACAACAGCTGGCTCAGCGCAAGCGCGCTACCCCATTGTCGCGAGATGCGCGCCCAGTCAGCGGAGGTGCGCGATGCGGCGCCAGGCGAAAGTATAAATCCAGCTTAACACTTAGGGCCGGCGCGTCCATAGAGGCGACCAAGGCAGAATAGTGAGCGAGAACCCCCCGGTCCTCACTTTTATCCGCGACACTCACCCCCTCCCGGTCCTCTTTCATCCGCAAACCAGTAAGTTTCTATTTCACTTTCGGGTTGAGGGCTGCGTGATTGCTGTTCACCTAGAGCGCCAGTTCAGCTTGCTCCGGCCCTGATTACACTATATACATTACACAAAATAATAAAATAGCCTAAAAGTTTTATTCGTGGCTAGAGCTTAATTAATTTGATTGACATATAGGCAATGAGACCTTTACTTCGCCTGACTGAGCGTGAGTTTATTGCATGCTGCGCTGTATTCGGTAGCACAGATCGCTCTGATCTGGGTGAGAACTTTAGCAGCGACTACAACAGAATCACTACATCGAATCAACAACAACATATATCCATGGAACACGAACTTGCAGACTCTTTGAACAACGAGGAAATAGTTGCACCTAATTCAAAGCCCAGACGTCTGGTTTTTATACCCGCGCACCACCTGAAGAATGGTTACGGCGTGTTGTGAATGTCCGCTGTCACCGCAGAAAGTCAAATCTTTCTTTAATTTAGACTTTTGCTTGAAAACTTTACAGAGTGGCACAGTAGCTGTCCAAGGTACTGTAACTATGAATTCAATCATAACCCATATATGCACCGATAAACAAGTAAAATGAATGAATAAATAAAATACATATGGATTCTTAAATGTCTGTATTGTTTTTACTCCAAAAAAAATATCAATACGTTTTGACTAATGTTTTATAAAAATAAATTGAGCAATTTTCAACATTTCAGCTATAGGCTGTTATACGATTCAGTTAAATATAAGATAGACATTTAAATATAGATAGATATGTAACAGGTTTCTGTGGGGTTTTTTGTTGTTCACGGTGATCTTTAATATATACTGGGTGGTGTATTTTCTAAAACGTCAAGCAGGAATTTGTCTATAGGAATGTAATAGGCTACACCTTGTTGACCAATTTATGTATGTATGGCCATTAAAAATACATGTTCCTTAACCAGATGGTGTTTCTAGTTACTTATAAAGAGATTGTTACTTCGGTCATGTTGTTGTAATGTTTTAAGTTGACTATAGTTACACAGTAAAAAACAAAATTCGAAATCGTGAATCGGTCAAACTTTATGAAAAAATCAAATTTTTTTTTTTGCCATATCGCCCAGCCCTACTTGGACCCCAACCTGGAATCGTTGCCAGGATAAATCTTGGGACATCTTTGCATTCACACAAATGGCACTCCCACAATTCTCAGACAGCTTTCTGGAATCCACATGTAGTGTGAACAGGGGCTTATTAATTCACATTTGTAATAAAGCATCTGTCTGTGTCTGCCTTGTATATTAAGTCTCTATCTAGTCATCCTGTACATTATTTCTAATTATTGTTTTGGAAATGTTTGCCGTTTACATTGTTTCTATACTAGCGTAACTGCTGGGTTGTTGTGTGTGTTTGCATGAACAGAAAATCAGCACAGCAAGTGGCACAGACAAGCACTACTGCTATCCTCACTTCACCTGCGCTGTGGACACTGAAAACATCCGCCGTGTATTCAATGACTGTCGTGACATTATTCAGAGGATGCACCTACGCCAGTATGAACTGCTGTGACTGGCTTCTCCAACCAACACGTTTCCAGTCCCACATCACACGGGCTCTTTGAAAACTACTGAAGAGTGACATTGTCTTGTTTTTCCTTTGTTCCGTTTTTCACTTATTTGCATTTTATTTGTATTTATTTATTTAGTCCACATATAGTCTTTATCTGAGGAGGGGAATGAGTGTGTGTATAAGATGAAATATGTTATTTTATGTTCGTATAACATCCAGGTTGTTCATTCTTTTCAAATGTATTTTGTTGTTTTTTCAGCAACGTCTGGCTTTAGATTAGATGTATTAGATCTGATTAGACCTGCTGACATAGCGTAAACCTCTGGTAACCTCTGACTTGTGCCAGTGTGGTCTAATCTTTGACTTTTTTTTCCCCTTCATCGAATGAAGGGGACATTAGAGTACTTGACAAAGAGGTAAAGGGTTCGATTAAAGGTTTAATGAAGCACTTTGCATTTGTTTCCTAAATGGAGACAAGAGGCAAAATTAACAATGTAGCACCTCTTTATTTCTCTTTTATTTTTCTTCTGTAAAACATGCAAGGAGGACTTTAGGGCTCGATAGAGTTTTTAATCAACTATAGAGCACAGTGCTTGGTTAGGGGCCGGGTCTTGTGGGATTTGCATTTTTCTTCAGCGGGTGAAAGCTTCTTACCATCTTTGGGAGAAATGCCACTGGCCAGCCAGTGCCTCATTTAGCTTAGGGCCCCCCCTATTTGGGAGGTCATCCAAATACAGATATAAAGATAAACAATATATTTTTAGGGTGGGTGGGGTTGTTATGTTAATCCTAACTAACTGCAAGATCACTCAATCTTGTGTAGGACTGCAAAATGTTATTTTGTATAACTTCAACAAGAAAGACAAACCTTGGACTTGTGGAAGCTCATTGTGCCTTTGAATATGGCTGTACCTGTAAATGAGGATCAAACATTTGTGATTGGACAGTGCTGTACAGCTTGATGTCAAATCTTACATGCGGCACAGAGTGCTGACAGAAAATCTGTTTTTAGATTGAGTTTTTCTGGTTTCTAAAACTGCTTAAAAATGTCTTTTACTATAAAATGAAGAAAGTTTTGGCAAAAAATAAATTTTATAAAATATGCAAAAATAACCACTTTGTTCAGAAACTGCAAATACAGTATGTCTTAAAATTTATTTTTGCCATCTGACAGATTCAGCTTTAAAAACATTGGAAATCTTTTTTAAAATTTCCAAAATTTTGACCTGCTGTTGTTTTACATTGGGTGAATTTTAGAAAGCCTTGTATATGCTGGCTGTACACAGGGTTGTGCTGGGGAAGGCTGTAGATATGTGGGATTGAGTGCGTGATATAGCACATATACTGTACATCTGCATTCTATGTGTACATATACATTTATAAAAACAATGAAAAAGAATTCTATAAATATATACAGTCGAAGTCAGAATTATTAGCCCCCCTTTGATTTTTTTTTTTTTTTCCTTTTTTAAATATTTCCTAAATTATGTTTAACAGAGCAAGGAAATTTTCACAGTATGTCTGATAATATTTTTCCTTCTGGAGAAAGTCTTGCTTGTTTTATTTCGGCTAGAACAAAAGCCGTTTTTAATTTTTTAAAACCCATTTTAAGGGCAAAATTATTAGCCCCTTTAAGCTATATTTTTTTCCAATAGTCTACAGAACAAACCATCATTATCAACGCTATCTCACGGCAATTCGTAACTTTTTCATTAGTGGCTAATTCGTATGAATTCGATCTAATTCGTACAAATTAGTACGATTTGCCCATCACCCAATGACGGTTGGGGTTAGGGGTGGTGTTGGGTGCCACGCCTCCTTTTTAAAATCGTACATTTTCGTACGACTGAACTCGTACGAATTCGTACGAATTAGCCACTAAACTGACAAAACGTAAAATACTTACGTTTCCTCGTGAGATCAGGCTGTCATTATACATTAACCTGCCTAGTTAACCTAATTAACCTAGTTAAAGGTGCTGTATGTAAGTTTGTGACTCTTCTAAAGCATAAAAATACCATAATATGTTTGCAGGTATTTAAGAAACATCCTAAGTGAACATACTTGTTTAACTGAAAAACAATGCTGAAGTCAGATATTCTGCTCTGAAAATGGTTTTTCCGTGCCGGAACGCTGTCTTTGTTTAGCCTGCAGAATGCCAGTTTAGCCAATTATATTTCAGCACTCCGGGTTGCCTTGCTGGAAAACAGCGTATTTCATTCATTCATTCAGAAAGGCTCTGAAAGCATGCGCCCGTGACCGAAATAGACAGTATCAGACGTCGAAATGAGACAGATTCAGTTCCACATGAGGTTATTAATTAGCAAATGATATAAATATTACGAACGTAAACATTAGGTGAGCAGGTTACATTGTAATCTCGTGTCCTAACAACACGCAAACAGCAGTTTAGCTGTTTGCACCAGACGAAACATGACAGAAATGTAAATACAGCCTTTCAGAAGCACAGAATATGCACTCACTCACGAAACGGTAAGGTTTAGAATCCATTCAAACTCACATTGTTAGCATTTAGCACTGAATAAAACACACGAGGCTTACCTGAGGTGCACTGTCATAGGTTTCACATGTTGAGCTGTGAGAAATAGAAACCGTTTCTAATATCTCAATTCGAGGTGTTGGTTAGAACTAAAACTCCTTTTAATATGGAAAATATTCCCTCTATCGCGTGTCGTTGATTTTATTTAGAACACAGGTTTAAATCACTCGCTCCTGTACTCAATCTGGCATCCCACGCGTGCGTTTATTTTGATCTAGGAGTGCAATACCTAGTTCAACCACTGGGTGTCAAACTTACATACTGCACCTTTAAGCCTTTAAATGTCACTTTAAGCTGTATAGGAGTGTCTTAAAAAATATCTAGTCAAATATTATTTACTGTCATCATGGCAAAGATTAAATAAATCAGTTATTAGAGATGAGTTATTAAAACTATTATGTTTATAAATGTGTTGAAAAAATCTGCTCTCCGTTAAACAGAAATTGGGGAAAAAATAAACAGGGGGGCTAATAATTCTGACTTGTTCATAATAATATGTGTGCCTATATGTATGCATATTCTTGAATGTTTAGCGAGGTTGTATGCATAGATATGCATAAAAAGCAAAAAAAAAAAAAAAAAAAAAAAACATAGAAAGGATGATGAGGTTAGACTGGCCATCCTGATCACGTGCTGAAATTGTGAATGTGAACAATTCACCGTTCACCAGTGAGGAAATTATTCTAAGTCAAAGAAATATTGCATCCAATAATTATTTTTATTTCATGGTTTGTTTGGAACTATACCGAAATAATTGCATGGAAATTGTTAATTTTTCAAAAGATATATAAACAGCATGCAGATTTGAAACAACACGAGGCGGAGTGAATTAAAGGACTTGCTCTTTAAATACATTAAACAAGTGACCGCCTCCATTACTAATATTTCAAATGTACACTTGTTCATTTACCTTGCCCCATAAGTTGTTGATCTGGATTGCTGACTGTATACTCTTGCAGTTCACTTCTCGACAGTGTGTAATGTCACTTTTGGCTGTGAGTGACTGTAACACTGGTAGATAGGCTTTATTCTCTTTACTCTGCAGCTTTTAGATGTTTCAATTTGCCTCAGAAACTAAAAATACATGTGACAATGAAGACAACTTTATTATGAAATATG
>LR812542.1:11233464-11253464 GCA_903798195.1 Danio kyathit
GAACAGTTATGAAGAATTTCTAAAAAAAAAAAAAGGGTTCAATTAATGTGTTTTATGTGAAAGCAATGGAAGTTATTCTAGGTTTAGTCCAAACAGACCTGTTTTATTTAACAAAGAATACAGTGTGAGCAAAGTTTTGACAAGTACTTCACGAGTTTCAATTTAGCATTACAAAAAACAACAACAGCAGTTTAAATGACAAAGAAAATGCATAGAAAACAGTAAAATTCAGGTAAAAGACATTGAACATTTACTTCTATATATTCTAGATTAATTTAGATCTCCTGTTACAAATACACATAACCCTCATATACGTTACAAAGTCTTGTGTTTTCCTACAAGGTTGTTTGTGAATTGGAGGGATTTTCTGAACATCTTTAGATGGATGAGTGTTATCAGTGCAATGATTAGACAGCTACTGCAGTAAACCATAAGCACACTCCTCTCCTCTGGCAAAAAACATTTCGACAACTGAAATTCAGACTGGGAAAACGTGCCCTAAAAGAAGTCAAAAAGAAGATACAACATTAATTAGTGAAATACAAACTGAATATTTACAAAATATATAATGAATACGGAACATATTGCTTTAACTATTTACACCAAAATTTACACCAAAATTTTACAGAATACTTTTCTTTTTGTCCTGAGGCAATGGAGTTTACTAAAGAGACTCATTATTGAGAATGTTTTTCACTGTGGATATACATAGTGGACGCATAGCCCCTCGCCGTGGCCGTTGTTGACGCGCACCTCTCAAAAAATGTAATGCGTATGCGTAGCGCAAGCTCTGTGATTGGTCGGCTTGGTAGCGCTGACGAGTGTGGGCGGAGGTGAGAGCCGCGCGCCCGATGCAGCGAGTGTTTACAAGTGTGGAGTCCCGTGAAGGAGCTCCGGATGGAAACTGTGGTTTTGTGTTTACCTTATGATTAAGGTTGTTGCACGTCCGCCGGTTCCCGCCTCAAAATGAGCGAATTTGAGCCACTTGTACATTAAGGAAGCGTTCAGAAGAAACAAAACACCAGCAAAGAAACTCAACACAGGAACATAAACACCTACTGCCAGCTATAGCTTTTCGGAAGTGTTAATGCAGAGCAACAGAAACAGCGCGCAGAAGTATAAATGCACGGCTATGCGCGAGGCTTGCGCCGTGGGTCACGCCGATCACTTGACGCAGAAGTATAAACCAGGCTTAAGGTGAGAAATACCCTTTTAAAAAAAAAAAAAAAACGGGGGAGGAGACCGACAGAAACTGAGTTTAGAGAATGAAACCTGCTCCTGACCAGGTTAGGTTACTTGAGTTTGACAAACCTGCCATTTTGAAACAGAAAACCCAGAGTTTCTCTAATTTCAGTGTTGAAATACTCTGAGTTGTCCCTTAACCTCCTTTCTGAAACAGGCATCTGCTCCTGACCAGGTTAGGTTCACCACTTTAACTGACTCTGAGTAAAAGTTACCTCTCTTTCAGAAACAGGCTCGACTTACCCTGCTTTCTTGAGTTTGACAAACCTGCCATTTTGAAGCGGAAAACCCAGAGTTTCTCTCATTTCCGGGTTAACATACTCTGAGTTTTCCCTTAACCTCCTTTCTGAAATGGGGCACTGATGACATGTTTCAAATCAGGTAACTGGGGTAATGTTTGGTTTATTTAACTGAATTTAAGGTAACTGTCACGGTAAGCAAATTCTGCTATCTTGAAAAGTGTCTGTTGGCTTGATGCATTTAGTAGAACTATTTCATGTGGATGTTTAAATAGTTATGCGCAGACCATCTGAATGACTTTTCTCAATGAAAAATTGTGATGTTCATTGCCACTGTCACTTTTGGGATTCACTGTCATATTTTGCACCTGCTAATGCAGTCAGTGTAATGTGTGTGTGTGTGTGTGTGTTTCTATAATAGAAAGTAACATATGCCACTTAAATAGTTGACAAATATGTACGGTGGTATCAGGGACGAAATTGGCTTTTTTGTTGTTGTTGATGTTGTTGTTTAATGATAACAAGTGCACAAAAAGTCTACCTGGTGGTCAGGGCTTGACATTAACTTTTTTGATCACCAGCCACTGTGGCTTGTAGTTTTCCAACATTACTAGCCACTCGCCATTTTCACTAGCCACAATTTTGTTGTTGGGAAAATATATTTTATATGCATAAATTTGATTTGGCATGCTAAAATTACTTGATTTAGACTTTGTGTTATGTCCACATTAGTAGCTGTAGCTCTCATCCTCTGTCTGAGGAGTTTATCCTGCTCCCTTCGGGTCGAAGGTTTCAGATGCTTTTTAGTAGCACAAAACGGTTCAGGAATAGCTTTGTCCCATCATCTATTGTCGCTTTGAATAAATTGTAATCTTGTATGAGGTACTTTCTATGTGTATATGTGGGTATGTATATGTATGATTTAATTGTTTGTATCAAATGCCAAACTTTGCTGCAAAAAGAATCTACCTACGGGTACTAATAAAGTCAACTAACTAACTAACTAACTAACTAACTAACTAACTAACTAACTAACTAACTAACATGCCTCCTCATACATTTCCCTTTTTTTGTCTGTATGAACTGGCTTATTGTGAATAAGCAAATGGGTTGTGGTTTCATAGTGTTGCATTGCAATTAATTTTTATTTCACAGGACTTTCAGGGCTTAACACTAAGGATTTATCAAATTTATCTCTGACCACACCAAAAATAAATAAATAATTATTTGTTAGCCACAAATGTTAAATAATGTCAAAACCTTTCTTAAAAAAAGTATTGCCATGTATCTAAAACTATGCACAGTAACCTAGTTTGTCCAGGCTAAAGGTCTCTCAGATCAATAGTTAACACATGCATGGGGAGTTGATCTCTTATTAAAGCAATTTTATTGTAAAAAATGATAATTAAACCATATTAACAAAATATAAGCAAAAGAAACCAGGTGAAAAACATACCGTGTGTGATAATGGAAAGGTAACACGGGTAACGTTAGGCCCATAATCTGTTCTGTTCAAAGAATAGTTAAAACAAAACCGGCAACCGCTGCTGCTTACGAAAAGACATATTTTACACCCGGAGCAGCAGGATTCTGGGTGCACGAGCATCACTTTTTGTCCAGTCTATTTCAAAGAGAACTGATCGCAGCAGTTGCGTTTCCAGGCACGGTTGCTTCGCATCAGGAACCGGGAGAGCGCATGCTTTTTAAACAGTCGCGCGCATCACATCACCTGTGTGCGCGAGTGATCATCCTCTCATTCGGTATTCACCTGCTTTCTTTTGCTCGCGCAAACGCTATTTTTGTCGGTCATGCTGCTTCTCGATTCTAAGATGAGATTTGCATGCATATTGGGCCATCTCTATTGTCGAACCCTGCTTTTCAGAAAACTACCATTTTAAAAATGATCTTCAACCAGCCAAAGTGGCTAGTGAGAGTGGTTGTCTAAAGGCTGATTTATACTTCTGCGTCAAGCGCACGCTACGGCCCTGCCTACGCGTGGACACATAACCCTCGCCGTGGCCGTCGCTGATGCACACCTCTCCAAAAACGTAACTACACGTTGCAACGACGCGTAGCGCAAGCTCTGTGATTAGTCGGCTTGGTAGCGCTAACGAGTGTGGGCGGGACCGAGAGCTGCGCGAGCCCGATGGAGCAATTGTTTACAAGTGTGGACTCACGTGAAGGAGCTCCAGATGGAAACTGTTGTTTTGTGTTTACCTTATGATTAAAGTTGTTGCACGTCCGCTGGTTCCAGCCTAAAAATGAGCGAATTTGAGGTACTTGTACATTAAGGAAGCGTTCAGAAAAAACAAAACTCGACACAGAGGAACATAAACACCTCACTGCCAACTAGCGTTTCAGAAATGTTATTCCAGAGCGACAGAAACAGCGCGCAGAAGTACGAATGCACAGCTACGCGCGTTGCATGCGCCGTGGGTCACGCTCACCACTTGACGCAGAAGTAAAAACCAGGCTTTACCCACCACAGCTGAAATCTCCCCGCATTTGGCGGGTGTTAATGTAAAGCCCTGCTGGTGGTGACAAGACCTGTTAAAAAGTTAACATATGGCTTCACACATATGGATTGGAAAAAAAACAACAACTTTACACTCATGCTTTAATTACCAGGATGAAGCTGGGGTTATTGCGGTTCCTCCAGCTGAAGGATGGGACACTGATCTCAGGGTAGAGGTTCTCATGTAATACCTCACAGCCATTGTGAGTGTGACCACTCAGAATGAGGCGGGGCTTGAACCACCACAAGAGCTGTTATTGGAGAAGACAGTAAGTGTAAAAAATGCTGTCCATAGTGTTACTGAATAAAAGGAAATAACTTTTTGGAGCAAACAGAACATTGCACATGCAGGGCTCAAGTGTCAAATGCAAGCATGACAACATGGGAGCATGCAGCTCTTAAAGGAATCACAGGTTATGACCTGCAGACACATTCTGTATGACCCACACATTGTCTTGACTCTTGTACAAAGATGTGAACACAAAAAAAAAAAAAAAAAAGAAAAGGCATGGGAACACTGATCTATAATAGCAGTTTCCTCTGCTGTTGGTGGCATTAGTAAGATTTTAAATGTTTGTTTTTGAAGTGCAATATTTATATGTAGTAAATTGTATACAGTGCATCTGAAAAGTATTCATAGTGCTTCACGTTTTCCACATTTTTTATGTTACAGCCTTATTCCAAAATTCTTCACACAATACCCCATAGTGACAAAGTGAAAAAAGTTGCAAATTGTTGCAAATTTATTAACAATAAAAAAACCTGAAAAATCACATGTACATAAGTATTCACAGCCTTTACCGTGAAGCTCTAAATTGAGCTCAGGTACATTCTGTTTCCCCTGATCATTCTTGAGATGTTTCAGCAGCTAAATTTTGAGTTCACCTGTGGTAAATTCAGTTGATTTGGACATGATTTGAAAAGGCATACACCTGTCTATATAAGGTCCCAGGGTTGACAGTGCATGTCAAAGCACAAACCAAGCATGAAGACAAAGGAGACAGGATTGTCTCAAGGCACAAGGCTGGGGAAGGTTACAGAAAAATTTCTGCTGCTCTGAAAGTTCCAATGAGCACAGTGACCTCCATCACCCTTAAGTGGAAAATGTTTGGTACCACCAGGACTCTTGCTAGAGCTGGCCGGCCATCTAAGAGTGATCGGGAGAGAAGGGCTTTAGTCGGGGAGGTGATCAATAACCCGATGGTCACTCTGTCTGAGATCAAGCGTTACAGAAGGACAACCATCTTTGCAGCAATCCACCAATCAGGCCTGTATGGTAGAGTGGCCAGACAGAAGCCACTACCCGCCTGGAGTTTGCCAAAAGGCATCTGAAGGACTCTCTGACCATAAGAAACAAAATTCTCTGGTCTGATGAGACTAAAATTGAACTCTTTAGTGTGAATGCCAGGCGTTACGTTTGGAGAAAACCATGCACGGCTCATCACCAGGCTAATACCGTCCCTACAGTGAAGCATGGTGGTGGCAGCATCATGCTGTGGGGATGTTTTTCAGCAGCAGGAACTGGAAGACTAGTCAGAATAGAGGGAAAGATGAATGCAGCAATGTACAGAGACATCCTGAATGAAAACCTGCTTCAGAGTGCTCTTGACCTCAGACTGGCGCGACGGTTCATCTTCCAGCAGGACATTGACCCAAAGCACACCACCAAAATATGAATGGAGCGGCTTCACAACAACTCAGTGAATGTCCTTGAGTGGCCCAGCCAGAGCCCAGAGCTCAATCCTATTGAACATCTCTGGAGAGATCTGAAAATGGCTGTACACAGTCACTTCCCATCCAACCTGATAGTGAAAGGAAGATGAATGGGCAAAAATTCCCAAAGACAGGTGTGCCAAGCTTGTGGCATCATATTCAAAAAGAATTGAGGCTGTAATTGCTGCCAAAGGTGCATCAACAAAGTATTGAGCAAAAGCTGTGAATACTGATGTACATGTGATTTTTCAGGTTTTTTATTTTTAATAACTTTGCAACAATTTCAAAAACTCTTTTTTCACATTGTCATTATGGGGTATTGTGTGTAGAATTTTGAGGAAATTAATGAATTGAATCCATTTTGGAATAAGGCTGTAACATAAAAAAAGAAAAAGTGAACAACTATAAATATGTTCCGGATGCACTGTATTATTTTACATAAAACCAGCAGATTAAATGGGCGACAGTGAGCACACCGCAAACATGTAATGTGTGAAAAGCACAATAGCCAATTCCTGTATCTGTGTTGCATACGTACTGCATTTAGACTGTACACGCACTGCAGACAGAGTATGTTTAAAACAGCCGTAAGTTCAACATGCTTACAAACCAAGTGTGGACACAATAAATAAATATGCATTGTGCAGTGTATGTAGTCAGTTCTTGTTTCACCTTTTTAGAGGCATTCTTGGATATAACATCATAACGCTCCTGGAACAGCAGGTACTGTTCATCCAGAGGGGCTGTGTCTACACCTGTACACATAGCATCACTTACTCTATATAGAGGGTAATGCTGGGAAACATCGATATCATTATTGCAGGAAAGATATATGCTGCAGTTCCCAAAAAAATCCATTCATCAGATATGACTATAAAATAAATGTGCATCATAAATAAATAAAATAATTAGTTATGACTGATAAAGACAAACACATAAACTCACCTGTAGTAGAACAGGTGCTGCTGGGGCAAAATGTGCTGTGTTCTTGCACTGGCCATTATGCTGTGCACCCTAAAAGTGAGAAAAAATGTAAAAGTACATGAGAGTCTTCAATTCTCTATGCAGGTTTGTTTTAAGATGTCCATACAGAACCCATCATTGCATTTTATATGAAACTCTTGGTTAGCTTCAACCTAAGTTCCGCAGACAGTACCATTGGTATTTGTTTCTTTTTAAATGGGTTTATTTTAGTTTCCCTTCTTATTTAAAGCATTTTTTGTTCCATTTACTTCATCATATTCACTTAGTCATATGTAACAGAATTATTTTTTCGTTCCCAGAATTGCAACAGAAAGTGGTCGCAGGTCCTTTCGATACAAAGCTCCTTCTGATTGGAACAATCTCCCTTCCTTTCTCAGATCAATGAAATCATTTAGTCTTTTCAGGGCTAATTTATTTTCTTTTTTGGAAACAACTTGTGAATGTTATTAATATGAGTTTCAATTTAAATGTTTATTATTTGTATGTTGAATTGTTTGTACTTTTGATGATATGTTTTTGCTTATTTAGGCTTTAGATTGTGGAAAGTGTTTCCGGTGAAGTGTGCTGCTTGTTTGTTTGTTCTGTTAGTTGTATGTCTGTCATGATGTGTTGTACTCTGTTTGATTTATGAATTTCTTAGGGACCCGCTCGAAAATGAGATGATTCGTCTCAAGGGGCAATCCCATTCAATAAATAAATTCAAATTCAACTGAAGAAAAAAAAACCCTATCACAACATTAAAGTGTAAAGAATAAAAAAGAGGTGCATTCTGGTGACAAAAGCGACAGCTAATTTCCAAAGGGAAAAAAATCCCTCTTGTGGAATCTTGATTGTCATCGCTAAAGTGAACATTTTCACAATACAACTAACTAAATGAAACATAAACTGCTCCTTGTAGTGATCAGCGGTAAAGTCAGGAAGTTGTGGAAATTAACTCGTGGGGATTAATTTCCAATATGAACAAATGTTGCAGAGTTAACACTTAAGGCCCTTTAACTCAGACTTCAGAACTTTGCTGTGTGTTCCAGCAAGGATTTTCATGGTGATTGGATTCACAATGCTTTTCCCAAGGCATCTGAAACCATAGCTTCAGGACTACCACCTCCATAAATCTGCATGTCCCAGATTTCAAGGAACTCTACCTTCAAGGATAAAGACATCGGCATGTCCCGATATCAAAAACACCACCTCCAGAAATCTCCAGTTTTGTGTGTTCCAGAATCTCCACATTTCTTCTTCTCAATGCTTAAAGCGCGGTTTATACTCGACGCGTCTTCAAGTTCGCTTAAGTGGCGTGGCGAATGTGACGTCATCGGGGTGTTAGCAGAAGTTCGCTTTGGGTGCGCGCAACATCATTTCAGCTGGCGGTGCGCACGGCATTTTTTAAAACTCGAGCGAAGTGCGCGCGGCGCCGCGTTTGATTTCAGTAATGTTAATATGAACCACTTTGAAGAGATTTTGTCTGAAACAGTACGACTGTACAGACATCTTTATGATTCGTGATCATAGAGATAACCAGATGATCAATAATTCTTGGCTAGAAATAGCAAAAGCCGTGGGAAAGGAGGGAAGTTTTGTTAAAAAGTTTGGAAAAACCTGTAAGATATGTTTGTTAAAGCCAAAAGAGGCCATGGCAAAAGTGGAGACCCAGGTACACAATTACAGAAATATGTTTTTCCATCAGTCATAGGTTTTACACTGATGTATATATTAGATTTTTGAATTTAAAACAATTTAATAGCTACAAAACTAAAATGAATTAAATTATTTCTTTGATAACTGGAAAGGAATATTTTAACCTACCAGTTTACGATATACTGATGGCCTGGTTTTCTTGGCTTTATTGGAGATAATGGTCAGGAATGTTGGACCATTGTTGCCTTTTTAGCATAAGTATAGGTTAGAAACTAGCCAGACAGTAATTTGTGAATTGTGGCGCGGGCTAAATAAAAAAAAAAACATCTGTGTTTTTAAGTGTGCTTTTATTTTGCTTTTATTCTTGCCGTAATAAAAATATAGGTCACACTTTATTTTGACGGTCCGTTTGTTGAATTTAAGTTACATTGCAACTAATTATCATTAGATTATAAGTAGACTGTTAGGTTGGGGTTAGGGTTGGGGTTAGGGTTAGTGCAAGTTGACATGTAATTGCAAAGTTTCTTATAGTCAGTTAAATGTCTGTTGAAGAACTGTTAAATGTCAGTGTCAACAGATATTAAGTAGACAGTCTACTAATACTCAAATGGACCATCAAAATAAAGTGTTACCAAAATATATATTTGTAGAGTAACCCACGTTCTGTTGTCATTGATATTTTAATAAACTTTGATAGGTAAAACTGTCTGAGATATGACCAAAAGCAAGTGATGCATCAAAGTTTGATTAAAAAACATCTTGAATGGTTATAAAAATCTTTATAATCATTAAAATAATTTATAAAAACAATAAAAATGAGTTTAAAATATTGAATGATATTAATGATATGACGTAGTTCCGGAAACTTTCTACTTCTCTATTTATCCACCTGACTTCACGGTCAGTTTCTTTTGAGTGCCCCCTGTGGTTTTACAGAATATCACTACGGCGAACGCAGCAAGTATAAAAGCCTCATCCGTTTCGCGAGGTGCGCACGCAGTCAGCGGAGATGCGCGATGTGGTGCCAGGAGAAAGTATAAATCCAGCTTAAGGATCTACGTCTGCTTGTTCTGTGTATCAAGGCCTGTAGGAAGATCCAGGTTCTTCCAACCACTGGATCAATGCCAGAAGCGTAAATATACAACTATCCAACCCTCTAACAGAGACCTTGGCATAGTGTGTTTCAGTATAAAATATTCTAATTAATTAGATGTTTATAACTGATATTCGTCAATAACAAAAACTTCCTCAGTTGTTTGTTATTTTAGAATAAGTTTTACCTCTCTGACTCTAGCTTGTCTTTAAAATCCTCAACTTAATCACCGCTTAGTAACTGCTGTTATGTGTAAAAAGATTTTGTATATAAATTATTTTATAAATAAAATGTCTTCATGCCAACTTAATCTTGAAATTCTTTTATTTTGCCTTCATGATATGTATATATAGATTTCAAATTTAGATGCAATGTTAATGAGCAGTACGGTATTATAGAAACGAATCTGGCCCAAGTCTGGCATGCTGTATTTTTTTACTCATTGCCCGATACCAACTGTGCTCTGTTTAATTTTCTCAATGCAAATTAAAAGTTTAAAATAATAATGACCTAAGGCATATCTAAATAAATTTAGTTAGATGCCACCCACATCTACAGCCAGATCTAGTCCCTTTTACAAAACTATGCCTAGCTTTTTATTATGAATTTTAAAGCATAATTTAGGACATCTATTTTTAATTATTATGAACATAATTTGAAGGTAATTTGCCCAAAATATCTATTAAAATAAAAATATATTATTATTATTAGTAGTAGTAGTATTACTACTATTATGTCCACAGGAATAGGCCTAATCCATTAAATATTTGCATCTAATATTAGACAACATTTTTTAAAATGACATGCAGTTAAATGTACATGTAGACACTGACTATTATGCTTAATTGTATTTATAAAATGTAATGTAGCCACAAAGCTATTAGTATATTTAACCATCTGAATAATTGAAAGGCGTTACAACCCCAAATCAGAAAAAGTTGGGTCAGTATGGAAAACTCAAATAAAAAAAAAGTAAGTAGTAATTTCCAAATTTACTTTGTATTTTATTGTAGACAATAGCCCCTTTCACACATACAGACCTTTCTGGAAATTTATCTGCATTTTTCTGGAAAGCGATCATGTGTGAACAGGCCCTTTTTGAAAACAGTAAATTCATTCTGGCAATTTTCCGAAAAGAGAAGTTGTAAGATTAGCGGTAATTTTGCCGGAATGTTGTTCTGTGTGAACGCAGAATTAAAATTGCCGGAAAGAGCGTGTTCACGATTAGAACGCCCTGACGTGAGACGTCTACTCCAAGTCAATCAGAACATTCAAACGCATTCACGTCTGTTTGCGCTGTTTATGAATATAAAAGCCTATGAATATTTTTCTAGATACATTTAGCTGCTAGATGTTAGTCAGATAACGTTTCTATGTTCCTTAATGCCCACTGTGTAAAAAAATTATCAATACAATGCTTATGATCAGTGATGTAAAGTAGCAATTTCAAATACTCAAATTACTGTAATTGAGTAGTTTTTCTCAGGAATTGTAATATACTAAGTAGTTTTAAAAATGTGTACTTTTACTTTTTGTACTATTTTTTTTCCTTCAACTTGCAGTCACTACTTTATATTTCCTTTATATGAGGATTAGAAAAATCAGTCCTGTGATTCCTGTCCACTCAAATCACACGTATCACGTAAATCGCCTCATCCTGAACTACCTCAAAACATGTGCGCTTTATAATTGCAGCAAATTGATTGGAAGCATTAAAAGTGTCCAAGAAGATGTCCAAAATCTCTACATGCATTTACCCAGAGACTGTTTAGATGCATGTCACTGATGAGAATATGACAGATGTTTACTGTATGATGACCGAAATGGCCTTAAACACCCAGCAGGCACAAGACGTCAACATGACGTCAGATTGACGTTGTACCACAGCGTTGTGGAAACTTTGCATTTTGTTTGGAATTGAAAATCTGATTGACGTCAGAACTCAACGTCAATGTCCAACCTACAACCAGCCAAATATCAACGTCTAATGATGTAACAGCTTGACGTTGTGTGGACGTTACTACTATGACGTCTATCAGACGTTGGATTTTGGTTGCCATACCTGACCAATAAATGTCAGTATTTGACATCAATATGACGTTGGTTTAAGATGCTGCCTCAACAATGGATTTTGGTCACTTTCTAACAACCTATAATCGACCAAATACAACGTCATTTGATGTCATTATTGGACATTTGGTCCTCAGACGCTGGCTAAATATTGAATTTTGGTCACCTGACATCACAACCTAAATCTAACCTAATAGTAACATCTTATGATGTTGTGTGCCTGCTGGGCAATGACTAAATGCACTACAGAATGTTACGTTTACACACACGTGCACAAATTACATGTAAACGCATCAGCCTTTAACAGCGTAATACTTACTACTCATGAGTAGTTTTGAAAGGTCTACTTTTTACTCATACTTTGAGTAATATTTACAACAGGTGCTTTTACTCTACTTGCACTACATTTTTAGGCAAGTAATGGTACTTTTACTTGAGTATGATTTTTCTGTACTCTTTCCACCACTGCTTATGTTTACCTTCAAGCTCTGCTTCAGTTGCTTGACGCGTGAGCACATGAAGCAGCCGGTGAGCGCCAGCACACACACATTTTATGTACATTTCGACATGCGAAAGTGTTCCTCCATGTTTTCATCAAAGTTGTTCACAATACTAATCCATCCACAGAATTTGTAATGTCGTCAAATGTGTAAACATTTAGCTGTGGTTCGCGCTTCTGCCTTTGGATGTCTCTGAGACAAAGCAGCTCCATGAATGCTAAAGCTTTAAATAAAAGTGAAACCATCAACAAAAGCCTGACCACTTTGATGTTTAAAAATACAAGCTAAGCCGTTTAGAGGACATTTCTGGTTAATAAGGTCAGAATTTATCAGTATTTTGGAATGGATGTGTAAGTGGTCTTTTCTGGAAAAATTCTAGAACGTTCTTGCCTGTGTGAACAGCGCTTTTTAAAAATTTACCAGTAAAGTCATTCCGGTAATTTTCCGGTTATTTAACGGTATGGCTGTTTGATAGGGGCTAATATGAACAAAATATTTCATGTTTTGTCTGGTTAACTCTATTTCATTTGCATATATACATCCTTTCCTGTCATTCAGACCTGCAACACGTTCAAAAAAAGTTGGGACAGGAGCAGTTTAGGGCTAGTAATCAGGTAAATTGGTTAAATAATGAAGAATTGAAACAGGTGATGTCAACAGGTGATTGTAACTATGATTTGGTACAAAAGCAGCATCCAAGAAATGTCTAGTCCTTCAGAAGCAAGATGGGCTGAGAATGGCCAGTTTACCAACAAATAGATGAAAAAAATTATTGAAATCTTTAAAATCAATGAAGAAAGATAAGAAGACATTTGGATATTTCACCTTCAACAGTTCAAACCATCATTGAAAGATTCAAGAAATCTGGAAAAAATTTCAGTGCGTAAAGGACAAGGGTGGCACTGCATCAAGAATGTCATTCATCTATAAGCGATATCACCACATGATCAGAACTACTTTGTACCACAATACATACAGTAGTTGCATCCACAAATACCAGTGGAAAAAGTAGGCAAAAGGAAGCCCT
Source organism: Danio kyathit (assembly GCA_903798195.1). Taxonomy (NCBI): domain Eukaryota; kingdom Metazoa; phylum Chordata; class Actinopteri; order Cypriniformes; family Danionidae; genus Danio; species Danio kyathit. The sequence continues at coordinate 11,246,483 of LR812542.1, forward strand.
ATGTTAAGATGTGCAGTAGCACCATCAAACTTCTCTGGGCTCAGAAGCATGCAGGATCCAACATCACACAATGCAAACGTGTACTGTGGTCAAATAAATCAGTATTTCAGGTATTTTGGGGAGAAATGGATGCCGTGTGATCCAGACCAAAGAAAAAAGGATCATCCAGACTGTTATCAACAACAAGTCCAAATGCCAGGGTCTGTCATGGTATGGGGTAACTTGCACTTGTGTGATGGGACCATTAATGCTGAAAAGTACATAGAGATTTTGGAGCACAATATCTTTTCCAGGAATGTCTAGAGATACAGTTAGTTGTTCCAGTTTGTGGTGGATATTATGAGAAGCACAACCCATTTTTTAAAATCCAAATAAAACCATTGGGACTCTGTGGCACTGCACGAGACAAACTGGAGGACTGCACTAGAAAAGATGTGCATTCTTAACAACCATATCTGCATCGTATTGACAAATTTGCTACTAAAAGAAATCTGAATCAGCCATGGAAATTGCATCACTAGATTTTTGAAGGCTCCCACATTTAATTAACTCCTAACTGACAGTAGCACTAGCTCTGAAGTAGCACCCTGGTTCATTCTGGTGGAGAAGCAACCAATTTCTTTGAATCATCTAGATTACTTGTTCTACTGATATGAAATGTCCAAAATATCATAGGGTCATAGTAAGGAAAAATAATGTATAGTTACAATTAAAGATGAAACTATTATACAAATTACCTGAATGGAGCAATTAAGAGCATGTGAGAGTTTCTGTAACTCCTCCTCCACGTGTTGGCAGATGGGGCAATGATCACCATGTAATGCAACACTGTTCACCAGCAAGAAACTGTGGGGGTGGTGGGAGAGGGGGAGGAGGAAAGCAAAAGAGTTATCACAATCCATGGGTAAAACTCTATCATTCTAATTTGCATGATGACAACAACAAGCAGATATTACTTGTGTTCAATTTGCTAATGCAAATTTACATTGGGCTAACAGAAAAGCTGCTTTGTTTGAAACTGTCATCTATGTAAGCTGTCTTTTATACATGAACCCTTTAGACCAGTGGTCCCCAACTTTTTTATCACCTCGGACCAGTCAACGCTTGACAATTTTACCGGGATTACTGATTCAAGTTTTATTTATGGAGAAAATTACAAAGCACTGCAGTGTTTGGGTGCTCTGTGTTTGTCTGACATAATTATGGCCCGTTTCCACTGAGTGGTACGGTGCGGTACGGTTCGGTTCCAATAGCGTTCAGCTGCGCCTCTAGCTCCGCCTTTTGGTACCCTTTCTCGTCTTTGGTAACCTTTCGAAAGAGTGCTGAAAAAGTGGTATGGTATAGGTCGGATAGGTACGCCTTTTGACAGTGGAAATGGCCATAAAAGCGTACCGATCCGAACCGTAAAAAGAGAAAGGGTACCAAAAGGCGGAGCTAGACACACAGCTGAACGCTATTGGCTTACAGAGATACGTCATTAGCTCACGCAACAAGCCAGAATGAAAACAAAGAAGCCGCCATGTTTTTAATACACAGCCGAGAGAGATTACGGTGTAATTACTAATTATATATATCAAACGAACCTTGTTGTCATCTTGATGAACAGCCACAAAGCCAAAAAGAAGAGCAGATTTTACCTTGTGCCCAGTAGTTTTTTCCGAGCCAGTCTGAAGCGTGAGCGGTTTTGCTTTCTTGCTTGCGTTCGCCGCGCATCTATATTTGAAATGACAAACTTCTTGAGCTGATGATAATAACGTGCGCTTGATTATTGACGTGCTTTTGCAACCCAATCCTGTCAGAAACTGACAAACGTGAGAGTGACACGCGAAAAAACAAAGGAAAAGCTGGAAAAAAGGAGCACATTGTTTTTTCTTCAAACGTGAACAAACTGTCATGTTTAACGATTATCATCACCTTTTGGACTATTATGAACTCGGAATGACGGAATTACTTTCTAACAAGAGGCTACACGTGCTGCTGAAGATTAAAGACACATTTAATCATGAGAGGTTTGCACTGACTGGGCTATATTTTAATGTTGTTTTGAACCTAAATAAGGACTAAATGTATGCTGTATGTAGTTTTTCTGTAATTGGTAACCTATCGGAGACTGTAAGGGTCTGTATGTGTTTATATATGTTGCATTTATTTACTTATTTCATATAATTACAGACGTTACAGTAGGCTATTTCCCCACTGTCATTGATGTGCAGTTATAATCAACTCATGTTCAAAGAAAAGTTAGTAATAAACATTTATACAGAAGTATTTATGTGTATAAAGCATCTGTTTTGTGAGAAGGGCTTCTCATATTATATGTGAGCGACCTGTACAGCTTTACTGTAGACATTTTCTCGAGCGAAAAGGAGTTGACTGAAACTTTCTGTCATACACCACGCCCACCAAAAGAGTACCTTTGGTACCCTTTTAGCAGTGGAAATGCAAGCCTGATAAAGGTGACCCATACCGACCCGAACCGTACCGTACTGTAAAACGAAGTAAAATTAAATAACTTCTGCAAACTAAGATAAACCAGCTCCGCATTCACAGTACAGTCTGCGGCTGCTCATTAACCCTTGATGAGCACCGCGGGTGTCATAAATCACAAATGATCAGTGCTTTCAATCACAAGTAACTTATTTTAGGTTTCAAATGCCGAAATACACATTCGTAGTAGCAGAACAACCCTTTACAGTTCATGAAATACACCACGGTTTGTCTGTGAAAAGGGCAATAATCCTATTAAGCATAATCTGACAACGTGCTTCGTATAGTAGCCTATAGACTGATTTCACGTGGCCGCCATTATTAACAGCGAAATCGAGGCTGCGGTGGGAAGAAACCCTGAGGTATAGACTGAGTCACACAGGAATATTGTGTACCTGGCTGTATATCTTATCAGCGAAGAGAAAGTGACACAAATTTATGATTTCACCGCCTTCCGAGTGACCCTAAGGTCCGTTCTGAATGAATAGTGAAAATAAAAAGGGATATTTGACCTAATTTTCAGCTAAGTTAAGGGAAATGGCAATACTTAGCTAACGTTTTCTTTCCCAAACACACATTTTAGATGCCATTTATCAAACTCAAATTAATGAACTGATTCTTTCACTATATTAGACTTGACACGATACAAAATTTCCGTAATGACATATAAAAAAACACCAATTTCTCGTTAACATTTAAGACACTGTTCACGGAGTTCTTAAACAGCGCCGATTGGCCATTGTGTTCACGTGCTCAACAGAAATCACTCTGATTGGCTGTAAAGGTCATCAGTTCACCAAACTCACCGGCACTGCTATTTACTGAGTGCAAACACAGACAAGCGATCCGTTGATGATCAGCACTATAAACATTGATCTTCACGGCTTTTAAACGCTCCAATGTCCGTCTATGTGTGTTTTCAATCTGAAGAGCGGTGAACTGAGGACCTTCACAGTCATTCTGTTGAGCACTGGTGAATACTACGGCAAATCAGCAGTGTTTATGAGCGCGCTCAGCGGCGCGTAAATGTTAGCGGGAAATTGACGTTTTTAAAACTTTAGTACCGGGACAACACTGTTAAAGACAACACGAAGATGTGCTACAGAGGACTGCAGTGTTTTATCACTCACCGGGTTACATAGGCTGAAGCAGGGAAGCGTCCCCACAGTGTTTACCTGCTGCCCTGGACTGAAGTCTAGGAGGACACAAGTGTATCACTCTTAAAGATATTATGTTGTTTGATGCCTAATATGTTTTTAATTGTTTATATTAAACTGAACTGAATGATATTAAAGTGATGTTTACACCATTTTTGCATTTTGAAGTCGCAGCAACAGCTGGAGGTTTATAGCACACAGCATATTGTTGCAATGTTTACAGTGCTGATCCTATACTTCCGGCTTTCTTCCCACCGCAGCCTCGCTTTCGTGTTCTAAAATGGCGGTCGCGTGAAATAAGCGTATACACATTGTGTGCATAATTAGACATTTTGTGCTGTCTGTAATTGTACTTTTGAGCATGCGGGTCAATTTAGGAACAGCATCTGTTCACACTGCAAATCTGATATTGGCCACATTTATAACAACAATGTGAACAGCTATGCAAAAAAATCAGATTTGAGCACTAAGCCTTGCAGTGTGAACGTAGCCATATTTCAGCGATTTACAGCTCCAACTAAGTTTGGAGACAATATGATCCTGGTAGGGCTCAATAGTCCTTTAGCAATAAACAGCTAATTTAATATGCATGCATGAAAACACATAGTTTACTTTAATAAGTACTTTAAGCAGACATGTGCTTACTTGACTCCTTTGATGGTGAGAATCCTTGCTGATGTAACATTAAATACCTTCTCAAACCGCTCTAACTTCTGCTTTGTCATTCTAACAAAAGAAGAGTAAAATTATAAATAAACGTACCTTAGTCAAATCAGACATTTGTACAAAAACATACTGAAAAATGTAAAAAACTTAAAAAAATGTATTTAACATTTCATAAAGACTTTACAATATAGTAAAAACTCACTCATTATGGAAGCCAATGTCATGATTTCCAACAAGAACCACAAGCTTTGTGTCAACAGGATGACGAAAGATCCGTTTAAAACGTCTGACATCATCTTCCCAGTCCTGAATTAGGAATTACAGCAGAGGATAAATGGCTGAATGGAATTAGGTTAGATAATTCTACATAAAGATTATTAATTAATATTAGTATAAGTAGTATTAATTACGCCATTCAATGAATTTGTAAGCCATTCACATAAATTTAGAATTACTCAAACCATATCAACCAGATGCCGTATAGCAGCTGATGATGCTTAACCCTATAAAATCAAACATGCCAGTCGGCACACATTAAAGCCTGGTTTATACTTCTGCGTCAAGTGATCAGCGTGACCCACGGCGCAAGCCTCGCGCGTAGCCGTGCATTTCTACTTCTGAGAGCTGTTTCTGTTTCTCTGCAATACACTTCCGAAACGCTAGCTGGCAGTAGATGTTTATGTTCCTCTGTGTTGAGTTTCTTCGCTGTTTTTTTTTTTTTTTCTGAACACTTCCTTAATGTACAAGTGGCTCAAATTCGCTCATTTCGAGGCTGGAATCGGCAGACGTGCAACAACTTTAATCATAAGGTAAACACAAAACAACAGTCTCCATCCAGAGCTCCTTCATGGGACTCCACACTTGTAAACACTCGCTGCATCGGGCGCGCGGCTCTCACCTCCGCCCACACTCGTCAGCGCTACCAAGCCGACCAATCAAAGAGCTTGCGCTATGCGTACGCGTTACATTTTTTGAGATGTGCGTGACGGCCACGGCGAGGGGCTATGCGTCCACGCGTAGGCTGCGCCGTAGCATACGCGTGCGCTTGACGCAGAAGTATAAATCAGCCTTTGGCCATTTGGAATTCAGAATACCCTAACTTGCATACAGTTTGAGCTGTGAAAAAGCAAAAGAAAACAAAAAATGCTTTTGAAAGGAAGTTAAAAATATCTAATTTCCTGTCAGATTTCACTCAAAGTTACGTTTTTGTATGTATTGGCATGTTTATTGTGTGTGCCAGTTTTTGTATGTGTGCGAGAAACGTAGCTCGGTGGCCACTTAGTCAAAAGTGTATGGGTGGTGCTGTTGAGTCATTTTGACATTTCTGAATCCTATATCAAACATAAATTTTCCATATTGCTTCATTGTTCAGCTTTAAACCTATGATTATGCACTTTTGATTATTTTTTTATTTTTAAATATTTTTGATATTTGTTTATTATAACTTTATAAGTTTGCTACACTTACTATACTACATATTTGTTTTTATTTTTGTTGATCAGTCAAGTTAAAAGTGTTTCATCCTATTTTTTGCAATTACATTTTGTATATATTGTAACATTTGTTTATTGTGGATATGTTATTTTATTTTTTATTCAAGATTATTTGATTTATTATGTTTTCTTAATATTAAACAATTTTTTCTTTATACTTGTATACACATTTTCGAACTTTCAAATGTAATGACTGCCTGTGCTTTCAGTCTATGGTGCATTCCGATGACAGACCACCAAGACCCGCCAAGCTGTGAGACCGTGTTCACAGTTCATGAAGGTTTGTATGTGTTTGATTCCATGATCCATGGAGTTTGATGTCAGATGCTGTCAGGGCCACCGATACGGACATCCTGTTTGTGTGTATTGTAAGTATTTTTGTCAGGAGAGTTGTACGAGAATTGGAGAATGGCAGACTTTGTCTTTTATCAGTTGAGTTAGTTACTATTCAGACACATCGCCTATATCCGTGCTGCAGTTCGCCTATGTTTAAAATCATACAGCTTACCGGCAGGGCTAATGGTTGGAATAGAAAGGGAAAAAGACCTGCTGTACTGCTATGCAATGTGTCTGCATTCAGACCCGGGGATTCAGGAAGAGAGAAGTCCTCATTTTGTGTTTATATAAACATGATTATCTTTATAATGATATAATAAAATGTGGTTATATATTTACAAAAACCCCTCTTTTTCGCCTGCTCTGCCAGCCACGGCTACTCCTTCCTCTGCTCACAACGCTCCATGCCCATCATGGATTTTTTAAATTCTAAGGTAGACTTGAACTGAAAAAGGTGGGTTTCATGACCCTTTAATGATTGTATATTCATACTTTGTTAATGATTAATTATTCAAATAAAAAAAATTAAAGGAATGTGAGACATCAAACAAATGAAAAAAATACATAATCCTGATGAAGTGCTATTATCTCAGTACTTTAAAAGCAATCTGCTGCTTTGTATTTGGAGTTTGAAAGTCTGTACCTGACTGGTGCTCCACTTGCCCTCATCAAATACGTCTCCTAAAATGAAGACAACTTCTGGGTTTAGAAGCCACATGGATGTCTGAAACGCTCTTTCCATTTGCCATTCTCTGTTAAAAATACAAACAATAACACAATCACAATAATTATGTGCAGAATTTACAATTGTGCTTTTATTAGGACTTTAAAAAGTCACTTTTA
>LR812542.1:11255964-11373464 GCA_903798195.1 Danio kyathit
GTCAATTTGATACAATTTACATGACAATATTTCTAAGTAAGAAAAGGTCTTAAATGAAAATTTACGAGGAATCTTTAAATGTTGTAATGTTAAAATGATATTTAACTATTTTGGTTGATTTTCAAAGGTCCTTAAACAAGATATACGATGAATTACAATACATGATGGTTACTAAAGCAGAGAAGACAGCTTTTAATAAGGCAGGAAATTTGGATTAAAAATTTTGATGGACTTAAGTATTTAAGTAAAAATAAGTAAATATACTAGCATAATCTTATTTTGAATGGCCTAAATCAAGATTTGATAATGAAAATACGAAAGCAAATCAGATCTAAAAATGTATTTATACTTAAAGAAGAGATTGAAACACAAAAACATTAAATTAACTCGTAGTACATTATAGGTCAAAAAGTTAGTTCTAAGTAGTGAAAAAAATTGAAAGAGAAAAGTGTCTAAGAAAACATTTATTTAACCATATGTGAAGAAATAATTAAAAACAAAAGATTAAGGACTGAGGAAAAATCAGAACAGATAGAAAGTGATAAGTGACTTTTCAGTCAGCTTATAAAAAGTGCATCAAAAATGTATATGAAACTATTTCGATGAGAAAGCTTTAGGAAAAAAAATATTAGCCAAAAGAAAGTAACGATTATGATAATGAAATGATTATCAGTACAAGACTTAAAATCTGCCAGCACAGGGAGGGTAGGTAAGCCCAGAAAAACACTAAATGCTACAATAGGTATTAAAACCGTATTAAAAGTTTGTTGTGAAAATAGGAGCATTAATAGAATAGTTGTTGATCGAGTGTATCTGAGGGTGCTCCGGAGAAAGTTGAGTGAGCTCAGAAGGAAAGGACAATATCTGGATGTGAGGACAAATCCAATAGCTGCCCAATTGGATATCACATTGATGTACATAAAGCATGTCTGAAATATAAAATGAACGTCTACAGTGTTACATTTATCTATGTTTATAATCATTTTGTAAGATTCTGAAACACCAGATTAATTAATACCTTCTGAGTTTGTCGAGCCAGTGTCCTCTGATGGCCCCCAATAAGTGAGTATCAGAGAGAAATAACGCCCGCAAAGGTGAATGTGAATCTTCAATCTCAAGGTGAGGCCATGAGCAACGCAGAATCACAAAATAATAAATCACATATTCACACAACACAAATACACTAACAACAGCGAAAATCAGTATCACAGCTAATCTACTGCTCGATCCAAACACTGAAGTCATTACGCCAAAACGAATTTCACTGCAAAAGAACAATAAACGCAAGTAATAATGTTAGAAGCGAGTAAAAAAAAACTATACTCCACTACCTACTGTGTCAAACATCCACATCGTTCAACATAAACACTAGTGATGACTGCTTTTGCTTTTGCTCTTCTTCTTCTTGTTGTTTTAATGACGGTTCGCAGTCTTAAATAGAACATTACCGCCATCTACAGCGAGTAATGAATCGGAGACTATCAAGCATAGACATAATGCAATGTATCTCCTTTATATGAAATAAGTACAATCTTAGTATAAACATAAACATCTTACAACATAATTAGTCAAATAAATGAAATAAAAATGACAGAAAGTAACAGTATACAATCAAAGGAAAACTAGGGGTAAAAATAAAGAAATAAATATAATTTATAATAATATAAATATTTAATTAGCCAAATTATAAAACATTATAATTTATCATAATGCTTAATTTTTTAGCTTTTCTGTTTCTAATGTTATATAGCATAGTACCATGTGCTATTCTTTAATGTCTTTTATAATATGTTCACAGAATATAATTAACCATGTATAATATAATTACTAGTCCGTCATCTAAAATCTTAAAATAATAAAATAGCTGATTGTTTTATTCGTGGCAGGCCCAGCTCCAGCTTGGAAATTTAAGGTGGGCCAAGTGGTATTTTGGGTGGGCCAAAAACTATATATATTAAAAAAAATAAATAAATAAATAAATAAATAAATAAATATATATATATATATATATATATATATATATATATATATATATATATATATATATATATATATATATATATATATATATATATATATATATATATATATATATATATATATATATGGCAGGTTAGGGTAATTATGCAAGTCATTGTATAAGGATAGTTTGTTCTGTAGACTATTGGAAAAAATATATAGCTTAAAGGGGCTAATCATTTTGTCCTTAAAATGGTTTAAAAAATGAAAAACTGCTTTAATTCTAGCCGAAATAAAACAAATAAGACTTTCTCCAAAAGAAAAAAATATTATCAGACATACTGTGAAAATTTCCTTGCTCTGTTAAACATCATTTGGGAAATATAAAAAAAAAAGAAAGAAAATTCAATGGGGGGCTAATAATTCTAATATATATACAGTTGAAGTCAGATTTATTAGCCCCAGTATATTTTTTTATTAAAAATGTATAACATAATCATATAAATACACAATTTAATAATCACAATCACAAAATATTCTATATTATTGGTTCAATTGAAAAACAATTGAATAATGCAGACTTAAGGTTTAACCAGGTTAACTGAAAAATGCAAATTCAAACAAGATTTGAAATGTCCAGGTTATTTATGCAGTACGCTAGAGCATTCATTAACAAAGAGCTGTAAATATATACAGTTTACAACACTTTACTCTATTATGGTAAAAATGCTGTAGCATTTAGCTTATGATTACAATAGTATTTTTAATGTAGGTGCCTAACAATTAAAAATACATCTGGTAGCAGACATGGCCTGCTGATTCACATCTACCTCTTACTGACACTTTAAAAGTCTAAAATGAATCTTCTAGTTTTAGTTGGTTAACTTGTTTTTTTGTCACTTGCAGTTTCTTTGTATAGGGTATATGTTTTCACATACTGATTCCAAAGTCTTTGAAAGAATATACTTGCATATTAATTAATTGAATTGAAATTATACTATTATAATGTCATACTGATATTATATGATAGATTGAATAAATTGGTCTTAAATAATCATTTTGGGTCAGTATATCACACAACAAATTTAGACATTGTGACAGGCCTAGAGTATTTTTTCTTTTACTAAAGTAACTGTTAATGCTATTACTTTTACTTGAGTAAATATATGTAATTTTACTTTCTTTTATGCATTCATTCATTTTCCTTCAGCTTAGTCTCTGATTTATCAGAGTTCGCTACAACGGAATGAACCGCCAACTTTTCCAGCATATGTTTTACACAGCATATGTTTTCCAGCCACAACCTATTACTGGGAGTAATTTTACTTGTACTTGAGAAAAGTTTTTGGCTAGTCTATTAACTGTTTACAGTTAATTTAAAGATAAAAACATTATGATTTATATTTGAGATGTAGTGATTAGAGACAATCTTCTCATATAAAGGTTTATTCATGTTCCTACATGATCACTCTTTCTCTCCTCCCTCTGTGAACATGCTCAGCTTACATCATAATTGGAATCAGGAGAACTTGGTTATTGAAATAGTTCACTGAAAGGTTTGTGTCAGGGATTTTTCCAGTCTATGGGCAAAACTAAAACGGTGGATGGTTTATCTCTTGTTTAGTTCTCATTTTATGAGAAATATGTTTATTATATATAATAAATATATATTACATATATATTTATAATGATATAATCACATAATCTTCGAAGCCTGAAATAAGGTAAGTGTTTTGCAAACTAAATTTATTTTACTGTGGATAGAATGCTACTGTGGCAAACTTGGTAACACTTTATAATAACTATACACTTTGAATCATTTATTAAGCATTATCAAATAGTGAATTCATTTCTTTTTAAGCATTAACTCTACATTAATAGATGTTAGTAAGCAATTTATTAATACAGCTACAAATGCTGTATTCTTGACTTAAAAGCGCATGTGCTTAATGATTGTATTTGAATAATTACATTGTCATTACTAAAAGTATTAAATACTGCTTTATTTACAAAGAATGCTTGGTGTTTTATTAAGATTATCCAGAACGTGTAAGTAAATGATTAATAAACTATAAAAAATTAACATTTATATATCTCATTATTCAGTCATATAGTCATAGTTTCTCTGTATGTTAATAAATCCTTTTTGTGACCTAATCTAAAGTGAGGACTATTTATGCCTAAATCCCTTATAAATGACGATTAAAGGCTGTTATATTCTAAACAGGAAAAAAGAAAATAAATGACTTTATTCATTTTAAGATACACAAATGAAACTGTATCAAATGAAAAATAAATCTTTGAAATCTTATCTAAATATAAAACTACTGTACAGTTTAAACATCACTAAGTCATAATATAATGTTAAAGTATTATATTGTTGTTGTTTTTATCTATTTATGTTGTATTTTGACACTCCTGTTATTCGGCAATGTTTAAACCTTACAGTACTTTAATTTTTTAGATAAGATTGAAAAGATTTATTGTTCATATGATTCTGAGCCTTTAATTGTCATTTTTAAAGGGATTCACAAAGCATAAATAGTCCTCACTTTAAATTAAAACTGGATGAAGTTGAGTTAATAAAGCATTTATTAACATACAAAATAATTATTAATATATACCTGACTAATAAGATAAATAAATGTTAATTTGAATAGTTTATTAATCATTTACTTGCGCATTCTGAATGATCTTAAAAAAACACACCAACTACTATTTAATAACTGCTTTGTAAATAATGCAGTACTTAAGTTAGATATGAAAAGTGAATCATTAACAAAGTATGAAAATACAACCATTAAGCACATTATACATGTGCTTGTAAGTCAAGAATACTTCAGTTTTAGCTGTATTAATAAACTGCCTACTAATGTCTATTAATGTAGAGTTATGAGTTCAAATAACAAATAATGAATTCACTATTTGCCAATGCTTAATAAATTATTCATAGGGTATAAATGTGTTACCGTCAAGTCTATTTATTCTTTATTTCTACTGTATGATGCTACTGTAATGTCATAAGACCAACGCAATCCCACGGCAATTCGTAACTTTTTGATTTAGTGGCTAATAAATTCGTACGATCTAATTCGTACAAATTAGTACGATTTGCTCATCACCCAATGACGGTTGGGGTTAGGGGTGGGATAAGACATACAGTAGGCTTGAAGAAGTATGAGTGAAGGACATTTTTGCAGAGATTCGATTATTCAACTAGTGTGTAGGAACAAATAATTTGGTTGTTTTTGAACACACTGATCTAACTGTATTTTATTTGTTTTTGTTTCCATCAGGAAATGTATGTGTCCCCTCCAGATGCTGTGTTCTACTCATGAGGCAATCTAGCTGTCCTCATATTAAACATTAAGTGTAGAATGTTAAGTGCGAGAAGAGGAGAAGACATTGTTTATAGGACGATTTTAGGTGGGAATTTGTAATAAGATGCATATTAGACACTCAATTATCTCTTACTAATTTTTGCTTCACTTATATATTTTTTAGGATTTGTTATGCTGTTTTTTCTCATGGATGTAACAGCAGAATTTGGGACCACCCCAAATATTAAACAGATTGCCATTGAACGGTGCTATCATTATGTAACCCAGGTTAATCCCAACTCCAGGTAAGATGTCAAATATTTTGCACACAAATATCCCGTAATTTTTACATACCTAAAATCTCTAAACAGAATTAGATAAAAGATAATTATTTTATGTATTTGGTCTTTAGTTTAAATTCATAAATATTTGTGGTATTAGCCCGAAGAAACTTCAGATCTGCACTTACATTACTGTCACTTTCAATATCTAATATTGCATTGATTCCTTGAAAATGAATAATAATTGTTTTTGTTGTTGCTGAAATAACAGATATAATTGTGCGGCTGTATGGCAGGAGTTTGAAAAGGCTGTGTTTAGGAGATCACCCTGCAATGTTCAAGTTAAAGATTACAAAAAAATGTTCCAGGCCATCAGTCAGATTTTACCATGTGACAAGGTGATTTTATGCATGTATTTTTTCACAAAGTTAACAAAAGTAAAGTTTGTTTACTTTTTTCCATATTCATTACCTTTTGTAATATGCAAACCTACATGCCACATGCTGTAAGAGATCACATACCAAAGTTAAACCATTAAATTATGAGAAATATGCATATATTTGATGAGATAATGTGATTCCCCTGTATTTAGACCTCCAATTTAAAGCAGTTTACAGTAAAATTAATATAAAACTAAATATATATTATATATATATAATATATATTATATACTATTATATATTAATTTACTGTAGATAATGCATTATACAGGCAATCAGATCTCCCTTTCTCTCTCGCTGTATATGTATATGTACTGTATATAGTCTCTATGTAAAAATAGTTATTACTCAGCAGTGTGCCTGCAGCTCTTGACCACTGGGCGATGTTTTAATCAAAGACTTCTTGAGCAAAAACATCAAAACACATTTTCAGTGCTATCAGCTTTGCCCTTTCAAAACACTAGATATGATGGTTGCACAAATAACCTAAGAAAAACATTCAAAGCATTTGTCCTTGCTTTTGCCATCCCTGTGTTTTGATCTTTGCATTGTTTATTCTTTTTTATTATTATTCCTGCTGCCTGTACAAATGTGTTAGGTGTCACCCAGCCCACAGCTCTACAGATGTCAGTTAGAGAGGCGGCACCTCAGTAAAGAGTGTTTTCACCCCTGAGGGACACAGCTCACCTTGAGTAAAGTATGCAAGTTGTGATGGCATCCACTATCCATTGGGCCAACATCAACGGATTGGAACAGAACCTTCTTTCAGCTTCCTGATTCCAGTCAGTCATTATTCTCAGAAAACAATACAGAGAGAAAGATTTTCAGCACACTGTTATGTTTTTGTAATCTATAAAACTGGAGACATTTTTGTTTTTATTTTAGTGCACATTTTTCATCTGGAATAGCACAGTTGAGTGCAATCTTAAAAAAAGTACTAGAGACCAACTTTAAGCATATCAACTACTGAATCAGTGGTCCAAAATAGAGCAGTTTAAAGGGCCATGAAACCCCCCTGTCTCAGCAGGGTGTTTTCAAACCTCTAGTTTGGAAAAAGTCCAAAAAGTGGGCGTGTCTAGCTCTGTTTAGGTGGGAGTGTTGTGAGAGAGAAAGAGGGAAGGATTTGCAAATATGGGAGTTTCCATTTGGGCACGCGCAAGGCAAAACAAACACACAGACTCAGGGGAGAAAGACAGTGACTGTGTTTACATGGACATCAGTAATCAAATTATTTACCAAATTATTAATTTGCCGACTTTAACTGCAGTTTGGCACTTTCACTTTTTATTCAGGAACATTTCTTGCATGTCGCCCGTGACAAACGAGATATTGAAAGTGAGAAACTGCTGGAGAGTGGAGTTTTAATGGAATGTTTGAAACTGCACGGTGAATGGGAGAAAAAAATCCTCTGCATTTTTCGGTAACTTAGATGCACTCAGTAGGTAGCGTCAGAAAGCCGTGTGTGTCTAGATAATCCTGTCACAAAATGCGGCGAAAATCCTACACGACAGTAAAAGTTTGATTGTGGTGTTTACATGTTTACAGCGGATCTTTCAGTCTATAATATTGTACTATAATATTGCAATGATATTAACATACTGTAAACTTAGTTACTAAATCATTTTGACTGTGGTGTGTCTTTAAAAACTGAAAGAGCACTGCTGACGATAAGAAGTAACTTTGCCATCTGAATGAACAAACAAAGGGCACTGCTCTCACACACACTTACCAAATCTGCAGATGCAGGACAATCAATACTAACTGGAGCCGTGTCTTTTTTAAAAGGAGACGAGCGGCAAATCCGGATTTCACCATTTCCAGATGCGAAAAGCTCTCGGGTAAAAATGTTCCTTACAAACGCATTTCTGTCACGTGCACTGTAATCCACACGTGAGTCCAGCTGCGCTCTCGTAGCGGGGAAATGAAAACAAAACCTTCATTGCAGCACAATAATAAACGCAGCACACTAATAAATGCAACACTGACGAACCGTGTCTCCAAATTCTCGTTCTTTGACTTGTTTTAGCAACACAACGTGGTGTCTCTCTGTCGTCTGAACACTGTAACAGGTAAAACAGTCTTCGAAGCTATCATGCATATTAATGAAGTTGCACCGTATACACAATAGAGCGTGCTGATTGGTTTGAACCAAGTCTTTCTCATGAATTAATGCCGCGCACTCAGAGACGTCACGATGTACTCGCAGGTACAGACAGCCACTCTTCATGCTGGATTACACGCAAGTATCTAATCGCCGTGACGCAGCTTCAAAAATTAGTTTTAAACCGGAAGAACAAATTTGCTCAAAATAATACAAAAACAACCAATTTTCACTTTTTAGTGAAATATATGTGTCCTAATATTGTTTATAGCAGCGTGGGACACATACATAACTGTCAAAAGCTCAAACCTTTAAGGGGTTATCTCCGTAACATTGACGTATTCACACCAAACGTGGTGTGTGTTATCACAAACATGGTCTTAAGTGAGCTGCTGCATTTTGACGCACTGCCCCCTTGTGGTCTGGTAACTTCTCAACCCTTTGTCCAAAATTCATGAAACTTGTCTCTTTACATCTGGCGGAGCAGGCAGGCACTTTTTTCCAGGGGTTTCAGTACAGCGTAACCGCTAACACGTCATCGGGTGGGCGTGGCTTATGTGTAAATTTGCATAGGTCACGGATCATGCGCAGATTGTGAAAACAGCCGTTTGCTTCAGATACCTGTACGCAATCGCAGGGGTTTCGTGTCCAATGCCTTTTATATGCAGTACTTTGAAATAGCTGTCCTGATCGCAGGTGTTTCATGTGAAGTTAGTGTATTTTATATTAAACAAAGTAACTTAAGATACCTGTCAGATTAATACTGTTATAAAGACCTGTCCTGATCCCAGGGGTTTTGTGTTAAATACTTTATATATCATATACAGTAACATCAGATACCTGTCCTAATCCCTGGTGTTTCGTGTATGATCAATTTTCTATTATTTAACATCAGATACCTGTCCTGATCTCAGGTGTTTCATGTCTGATAGTTAATCTATTCTATACAGTAACATCAGATACCTGTCCTGATCTCAGGTGTTTCATGTCTGATAGTTATTCTATTCTATACAGTCACATCAGATACCTGTTCTGATCCCAGGTGTTTCGTGTATGATATTTATTCTATTAAATACAGTAACATCAGATACCTGTCCTGATCCCAGGTGTTTCATGTCTGATCATTTTAATATTATTTAACATCAAATACCTGTCCTGATCCCAGGTGTTTCATGTCTGATAGTTATTCTATTAAATACAGTAACATCAAATACCTGTCCTGATCCCAGGTGTTTCATGTCTGATAGTTAATCTATTCTATACAGTAACATCAGATACCTGTCCTGATCCCAGGTGTTTCATGTCTGATAGTTATTCTATTAAATACAGTAACATCAAATACCTGTCCTGATCCCAGGTGTTTCATGTCTGATAGTTATTCTATTCTATACAGTAACATCAGATACATGTCCTGATCTCAGGTGTTTCATGTCTGATAGTTATTCTATTATATACAGTAACATCAGATACCTGTCCTGATCCCAGGTGTTTCATGTCTGATAGTTATTCTATACAGTAACATCAAATACCTGTCCTGATCCCAGGTGTTTCATGTCTGATAGTTATTCTATTCTATACAGTAACATCAGATACATGTCCTGATCTCAGGTGTTTCATGTCTGATAGTTATTCTATTATATACAGTAACATCAGATACCTGTCCTGATCCCAGGTGTTTCATGTCTGATAGTTATTCTATACAGTAACATCAAATACCTGTCCTGATCCCAGGTGTTTCATGTCTGATAGTTATTCTATTATATACAGTAACATCAGATACCTGTCCTGATCCCAGGTGTTTCATGTCTGATAGTTATTCTATTATATACAGTAACATCAGATACCTGTCCTGATCCCAGGTGTTTCATGTCTGATAGTTATTCTATTAAATACAGTAACATCAAATACCTGTCCTGATCCCAGGTGTTTCATTCTATTATATACAGTAACATCAAATACCTGTCCTGATCCCAGGTGTTTCATGTCTGATAGTTATTCTATTATATACAGTAACATCAAATACCTGTCCTGATCCCAGGTGTTTCATGTCTGATAGTTATTCTCTTATATACAGTAACATCAGATACCTGTCCTGATCCCAGGTATTTCGTGTCTGATAGTTATTCTATTATATAAAGTAACATCAGATACCTGTCCTGATCCCAGGTGTTTCATGTCTGATAGTTATTCTGTTCTATACAGTAACATCAGATACCTGTCCTGATCCCAGGTGTTTCATGTCTGATATTTATTCTATTAAATACAGTAACATCAGATACCTCTCCTGATCCCAGGTGTTTCGTGTCTGATATTTATTCTATTAAATACAGTAACATCAGATACCTGTCCTGATCCCAGGTGTTTCATGTCTGATAGTTATTCTATTAAATACAGTAACATCAAATACCTGTCCTGATCCCAGGTGTTTCATGTCTGATAGTTATTCTATTATATACAGTAACATCAGATACCTGTCCTGATCCCAGGTGTTTCATGTCTGATAGTTATTCTATTATATACAGTAACATCAAATACCTGTCCTGATCCCAGGTGTTTCATGTCTGATAGTTATTCTATTCTATACAGTAACATCAGATACCTGTCCTGATCTCAGGTGTTTCATGTCTGATAGTTATTCTATTCTATACAGTAACATCAGATACCTGTCCTGATCCCAGGTGTTTCATGTCTGATAGTTATTCTATACAGTAACATCAAATACCTGTCCTGATCCCAGGTGTTTCATGTCTGATAGTTATTCTATTATATACAGTAACATCAGATACCTGTCCTGATCCCAGGTGTTTCATGTCTGATAGTTATTCTATTAAATACAGTAACATCAAATACCTGTCCTGATCCCAGGTGTTTCATTCTATTATATACAGTAACATCAAATACCTGTCCTGATCCCAGGTGTTTCATGTCTGATAGTTATTCTATTATATACAGTAACATCAGATACCTGTCCTGATCCCAGGTGTTTCATGTCTGATAGTTAATCTATTAAATACAGTAACATCAAATACCTGTCCTGATCCCAGGTGTTTCATGTCTGATAGTTATTCTATTAAATACAGTAACATCAAATACCTGTCCTGATCCCAGGTGTTTCATTCTATTATATACAGTAACATCAAATACCTGTCCTGATCCCAGGTGTTTCATGTCTGATAGTTATTCTATTATATACAGTAACATCAGATACCTGTCCTGATCCCAGGTGTTTCATGTCTGATAGTTATTCTATTCTATACAGTAACATCAGATACCTGTCCTGATCCCAGGTGTTTCATGTCTGATAGTTATTCTATTATATACAGTAACATCAGATACCTGTCCTGATCCCAGGTGTTTCATGTCTGATAGTTATTCTATTATATACAGTAACATCAGATACCTGTCCTGATCCCAGGTGTTTCATGTCTGATAGTTATTCTATTCTATACAGTAACATCAAATACCTGTCCTGATCCCAGGTGTTTCATGTCTGATAGTTATTCTATTATATACAGTAACATCAGATACCTGTCCTGATCCCAGGTGTTTCATGTCTGATAGTTATTCTATTAAATACAGTAACATCAAATACCTGTCCTGATCCCAGGTGTTTCATGTCTGATAGTTATTCTATTATATACAGTAACATCAGATACCTGTCCTGATCCCAGGTGTTTCATGTCTGATAGTTATTCTATTATATACAGTAACAGCAGATACCTGTCCTGATCCCAGGTGTTTCATGTCTGATAGTTATTCTATTATATACAGTAACAGCAGATACCTGTCCTGATCCCAGGTGTTTCATGTCTGATAGTTATTCTATTATATACAGTAACATCAGATACCTGTCCTGATCCCAGGTGTTTCATGTCTGATAGTTATTCTATTATATACAGTAACATCAGATACCTGTCCTAATCCCAGGTGTTTCATGTCTGATAGTTATTCTATTAAATACAGTAACATCAAATACCTGTCCTGATCTCAGGTGTTTCATGTCTGATAGTTATTCTATTATATACAGTAACATCAAATACCTGTCCTAATCCCAGGTGTTTCATGTCTGATAGTTATTCTATTATATACAGTAACATCAAATACCCGTCCTAATCCCAGGTGTTTCATGTCTGATAGTTATTCTATTATATACAGTAACATCAGATACCTGTCCTGATCCCAGGTGTTTCATGTCTGATAGTTATTCTGTTATATACAGTAACATCAGATACCTGTCCTGATCTCAGGTGTTTCATGTCTGATAGTTAATCTATTCTATACAGTAACATCAGATACCTGTCCTGATCTCAGGTGTTTCATGTCTGATAGTTAATCTATTCTATACAGTAACATCAGATACCTGTCCTGATCCCAGGTGTTTCATGTCTGATAGTTATTCTATTATATACAGTAACATCAAATACCTGTCCTGATCCCAGGTGTTTCATGTCTGATAGTTATTCTATTATATACAGTAACATCAGATACCTGTCCTGATCCCAGGTGTTTCATGTCTGATAGTTATTCTATTATATACAGTAACATCAGATACCTGTCCTGATCTCAGGTGTTTCATGTCTGATAGTTAATCTATTCTATACAGTAACATCAGATACCTGTCCTAATCCCAGGTGTTTCATGTCTGATAGTTATTCTATTATATACAGTAACATCAAATACCTGTCCTGATCTCAGGTGTTTCATGTCTGATAGTTATTCTATTATATACAGTAACATCAAATACCTGTCCTGATCTCAGGTGTTTCATGTCTGATAGTTAATCTATTCTATACAGTAACATCAAATACCTGTCCTGATCCCAGGTGTTTCATGTCTGATAGTTATTCTATTAAATACAGTAACATCAGATACCTGTCCTGATCCCAGGTGTTTCATGTCTGATAGTTATTCTATTATATACAGTAACATCAGATACCTGTCCTGATCCCAGGTGTTTTATGTCTGATAGTTATTCTATTAAATACAGTAACATCAGATACCTGTCCTGATCCCAGGTGTTTCATGTCTGATAGTTATTCTATTATATACAGTAACATCAGATACCTGTCCTGATCCCAGGTGTTTCATGTCTGATAGTTATTCTATTATATACAGTAACATCAGATACCTGTCCTGATCTCAGGTGTTTCATGTCTGATAGTTATTCTATTATATAAAGTAACATCAAATACCTGTCCTGATCCCAGGTGTTTCATGTCTGATAGTTAATCTATTCTATACAGTAACATCAGATACCTGTCCTGATCCCAGGTGTTTCATGTCTGATAGTTAATCTATTCTATACAGTAACATCAGATACCTGTCCTGATCTCAGGTGTTTCATGTCTGATAGTTATTCTATTATATACAGTAACATCAGATACCTGTCCTGATCCCAGGTGTTTCATGTCTGATAGTTATTCTATTATATACAGTAACATCAGATACCTGTCCTGATCCCAGGTGTTTCATGTCTGATAGTTATTCTATTATATACAGTAACATCAGATACCTGTCCTGATCCCAGGTGTTTCATGTCTGATAGTTAATCTATTATATACAGTAACATCAGATACCTGTCCTGATCCCAGGTGTTTCATGTCTGATAGTTATTCTGTTATATACAGTAACATCAGATACCTGTCCTGATCTCAGGTGTTTCATGTCTGATAGTTATTCTATTATATACAGTAACATCAGATACCTGTCCTGATCTCAGGTGTTTCATGTCTGATAGTTAATCTATTCTACACAGTAACATCAGATACCTGTCCTGATCCCAGGTGTTTCATGTCTGATAGTTATTCTATTCTATACAGTAACATCAGATACCTGTCCTGATCCCAGGTGTTTCATGTCTGATAGTTATTCTATTAAATACAGTAACATCAGATACCTGTCCTGATCCCAGGTGTTTCATGTCTGATAGTTATTCTGTTATATACAGTAACATCAGATACCTGTCCTGATCTCAGGTGTTTCATGTCTGATAGTTATTCTATTAAATACAGTAACATCAGATACCTGTCCTGATCCCAGGTGTTTCGTGTCTGATATTTATTCTATTAAATACAGTAACATCAGATACCTGTCCTGATCCCAGGTGTTTCATGTCTGATAGTTATTCTATTATATACAGTAACATCAGATACCTGTCCTGATCCCAGGTGTTTCATGTCTGATAGTTATTCTATTAAATACAGTAACATCAGATACCTGTCCTGATCCCAGGTGTTTCATGTCTGATAGTTATTCTATTAAATACAGTAACATCAGATACCTGTCCTGATCCCAGGTATTTCGTGTCTGATAGTTATTCTATTATATACAGTAACATCAGATACCTGTCCTGATCCCAGGTGTTTCATGTCTGATAGTTATTCTTTTAAATACAGTAACATCAGGTACCTGTCCTGATCCCAGGTGTTTCATGTCTGATAGTTATTCTATTAAATACAGTAACATCAAATACCTGTCCTGATCTCAGGTGTTTCATGTCTGATAGTTATTCTATTCTATACAGTAACATCAGATACCTGTCCTGATCCCAGGTGTTTCATGTCTGATAGTTGTTCTATTCTATACAGTAACATCAGATACCTGTCCTAATCCCAGGTGTTTCATGTCTGATAGTTATTCTATTATATACTGTAACATCAGATACCTGTCCTGATCTCAGGTGTTTCATGTCTGATAGTTATTCTATTATATACAGTAACATCAGATACCAGTCCTGATCCCAGGTGTTTCATGTCTGATATTTATTCTATTATATACAGTAACATCAGATACCTGTCCTGATCCCAGGTGTTTCATGTCTGATAGTTATTCTATTATATACAGTAACATGAGATACCTGTCCTGATCTCAGGTGTTTCATGTCTGATAGTTATTCTATTATATACAGTAACATCAGATACCTGTCCTGATCCCAGGTGTTTCATGTCTGATAGTTATTCTATTAAATACAGTAACATCAGATACCTGTCCTGATCCCAGGTGTTTCATGTCTGATAGTTATTCTATTATATACAGTAACATCAGATACCTGTCCTGATCCCAGGTGTTTTATGTCTGATAGTTATTCTATTAAATACAGTAACATCAGATACCTGTCCTGATCCCAGGTGTTTCATGTCTGATAGTTATTCTATTATATACAGTAACATCAGATACCTGTCCTGATCCCAGGTGTTTCATGTCTGATAGTTATTCTATTATATACAGTAACATCAGATACCTGTCCTGATCTCAGGTGTTTCATGTCTGATAGTTATTCTATTATATAAAGTAACATCAAATACCTGTCCTGATCCCAGGTGTTTCATGTCTGATAGTTAATCTATTCTATACAGTAACATCAGATACCTGTCCTGATCCCAGGTGTTTCATGTCTGATAGTTATTTTATTATATACAGTAACATCAGATACCTGTCCTGATCTCAGGTGTTTCATGTCTGATAGTTATTTTATTATATACAGTAACATCAGATACCTGTCCTGATCCCAGGTGTTTCATGTCTGATAGTTATTCTATTATATACAGTAACATCAGATACCTGTCCTGATCTCAGGTGTTTATGTCTGATAGTTATTCTATTATATACAGTAACATCAGATACCTGTCCTGATCCCAGGTGTTTCATGTCTGATAGTTATTCTATTATATACAGTAACATCAGATACCTGTCCTGATCCCAGGTGTTTCATGTCTGATAGTTATTCTATTATATACAGTAACATCAGATACCTGTCCTGATCCCAGGTGTTTCATGTCTGATAGTTAATCTATTCTATACAGTAACATCAGATACCTGTCCTGATCCCAGGTGTTTCATGTCTGATAGTTAATCTATTCTATACAGTAACATCAGATACCTTTCCTGATCCCAGGTGTTTCATGTCTGATAGTTATTCTATTCTATACAGTAACATCAGATACCTGTCCTGATCCCAGGTGTTTCATGTCTGATAGTTAATCTATTCTATACAGTAACATCAGATACCTGTCCTGATCTCAGGTGTTTCATGTCTGATAGTTATTCTATTATATACAGTAACATCAGATACCTGTCCTGATCCCAGGTGTTTCATGTCTGATAGTTATTCTATTATATACAGTAACATCAGATACCTGTCCTGATCCCAGGTGTTTCATGTCTGATAGTTAATCTATTCTATACAGTAACATCAGATACCTTTCCTGATCCCAGGTGTTTCATGTCTGATAGTTATTCTATTCTATACAGTAACATCAGATACCTGTCCTGATCCCAGGTGTTTCATGTCTGATAGTTATTCTATTCTATACAGTAACATCAGATACCTGTCCTGATCTCAGGTGTTTCATGTCTGATAGTTATTCTATTATATACAGTAACATCAGATACCTGTCCTGATCCCAGGTGTTTCATGTCTGATAGTTATTCTATTCTATACAGTAACATCAGATACCTGTCCTGATCCCAGGTGTTTCATGTCTGATAGTTATTCTATTCTATACAGTAACATCAGATACCTGTCCTGATCCCAGGTGTTTCATGTCTGATAGTTATTCTGTTATATACAGTAACATCAGATACCTGTCCTGATCCCAGGTGTTTCATGTCTGATAGTTATTCTGTTATATACAGTAACATCAGATACCTGTCCTGATCCCAGGTGTTTCATGTCTGATAGTTATTCTATTATATACAGTAACATCAGATACCTGTCCTGATCCCAGGTGTTTCATGTCTGATAGTTATTCTATTATATACAGTAACATCAGATACCTGTCCTGATCCCAGGTGTTTCATGTCTGATAGTTATTCTATTATATACAGTAACATCAGATACCTGTCCTGATCCCAGGTGTTTCATGTCTGATAGTTATTCTATTAAATACAGTAACATCAGATACCTGTCCTGATCCCAGGTGTTTCATGTCTGATAGTTATTCTGTTATATACAGTAACATCAGATACCTGTCCTGATCCCAGGTGTTTCATGTCTGATAGTTATTCTATTAATACAGTAACATTAGATACCTGTCCTGATCCCAGGTGTTTCATGTCTGATAGTTATTCTATTATATACAGTAACATCAGATACCTGTCCTGATCTCAGGTGTTTCATGTCTGATAGTTATTCTAGTATATACAGTAACATCAGATACCTGTCCTGATCTCAGGTGTTTCATGTCTGATAGTTATTCTATTATATACAGTAACATCAGATACCTGTCCTGATCCCAGGTATTTCGTGTCTGATAGTTATTCTATTATATACAGTAACATCAGATACCTGTCCTGATCCCAGGTGTTTCATGTCTGATAGTTATTCTATTAAATACAGTAACATCAGATACCTGTCCTGATCCCAGGTGTTTCATGTCTGATAGTTATTCTGTTATATACAGTAACATCAGATACCTGTCCTGATCCCAGGTGTTTCATGTCTGATAGTTATTCTATTATATACAGTAACATCAGATACCTGTCCTGATCCCAGGTGTTTCATGTCTGATAGTTATTCTATTATATACAGTAACATCAGATACCTGTCCTGATCCCAGGTGTTTCATGTCTGATAGTTATTCTATTAAATACAGTAACATCAGATACCTGTCCTGATCTCAGGTGTTTCATGTCTGATAGTTATTCTATTATATACAGTAACATCAGATACCTGTCCTGATCTCAGGTGTTTCATGTCTGATAGTTATTCTATTATATACAGTAACATCAGATACCTGTCCTGATCCCAGGTGATTTCGTGTCTGATAGTTATTCTATTATATACAGTAACATCAGATACCTGTCCTGATCTCAGGTGTTTCATGTCTGATAGTTATTCTATTATATACAGTAACATCAGATACCTGTCCTGATCTCAGGTGTTTCAGTGTCTGATAGTTATTCTATTAATACAGTAACATCAGATACCTGTCCTGATCTCAGGTGTTTCATGTCTGATAGTTATTCTATTATATACAGTAACATCAGATACCTGTCCTGATCTCAGGTGTTTCATGTCTGATAGTTATTCTATTATATACAGTAACATCAGATACCTGTCCTGATCCCAGGTGTTTCATGTCTGATAGTTATTCTATTAAATACAGTAACATCAGATACCTGTCCTGATCCCAGGTGTTTCATGTCTGATAGTTATTCTATTATATACAGTAACATCAGATACCTGTCCTGATCTCAGGTGTTTCATGTCTGATAGTTATTCTATTATATACAGTAACATCAGATACCTGTCCTGATCTCAGGTGTTTCATGTCTGATAGTTACTCTATATATACAGTAACATCAGATACCTGTCCTGATCTCAGGTGTTTCATGTTTGATCTATTTTATTGTATTTAACATCAGATACCTGTCCTGATCCCAGGTGATTCATGTTTGATCTATTTTATTGTATTTAACAGCAGATACCTGTCCTGATCTCAGGTGTTTCATGTTTGATCTATTTTATTAAATTTAACATCAGATACCTGTCCTCATCCCAGGTGTTTTGTGTATGATGACTTTAATTAAAAATAGAAAATAAATATATATGTTCTGTTAATTAACTAAGATCGAGTCAGAGAAATTAACCACGCTTTATTACAGAAAAATGTGGTATTAATTTGTTTAAACAGGACTGATTACCACATTTTAAACTACAAAAACCCGGTTAATCTAATGTACCACAAGCATTATTATTATTTTGTGGTTTACCATGGAAGTACAAAAGCCCCGAGCCTTTATTGTTGTACAACCATGTTGAATTTTTAGTAAAACAGAGTAAAACGGAGTAAAACAAATGGCTACAAATGAAGGTTTACAGTTCTCGTGGTCGACTGTTTTTGCTAATGAAGTCATTAAAATATAACATTATAAAAACAAAAAAATAACCTGCATGATTGTTTTTTTTCCTTCTTTATCCACCGCGGTAGGTCCTTTATCCATCGGAGCTAATGATCCTGCATTTGAAATGAATTTGAAAAAAAAAACCAACCTGTACTGCGCATGATCGGTGACCTCTTAGTATTGTTTTTTTTTAGGGGGGCGTTTCCCAAACAGGCCGAGCCACGCCCATTTTACGTCGTGGTAATGAAACCCCTGGAATTTAGTGCATGCCTGGCGGAGCATGCTGAATCGAATGATGTCTGATTTTTCCCAGGTCAGCCATTTTGGCCATCGACCATTTTGAATTATGCTTAAAATTGCTACATTTTACGGATCCATTGGCAAATTGTTATAAAAGTCGGTAAGTGTCTTTGGGACTGTGCCCTGAAGGTGCTCAAAATGTTTTGTCACAGCGTCACCTTTTGGTCAAAAGTTATAATGATATTTCTAAAAATGCTAAAAACTTTTGACAAATTTTGCTAATTGTTATGGTACTTGTCTTGATATATTCATTGGGTTTTCCTGACAATATCAATAGCAATTATGCCTTAATTAACTGAACTTCCTGTCCGCCATCTAGCCTTAAGTCAAAAACCTACTTTTTCAAACTCTCCCTACATCGTTTGGCTGATTTGCACTAAATTTGACTCAGATCATCTTCAGACCATGCTGACAACAAGTTATGGAGTTTGTGTCGATAGGTGTAAAGGTTTTTGTTTACTGCACCAACAAATGTGCTGACATGATGCCAAACTACATCTGAGGCTGTATCTCTGCAATAGTTAACGATAATGACACTAAATTTTAGGCCTGTCATTGTCACCTCACACTGACCACAACAAAACAATTTGGTGACAGCGCCACCTATGGGACAAGAATTATAAGACATTCATTAGCGATTATTAATGAAACTTGCAAATTTGGTAATAATTTTTGACCGCATATGCTTATTGGTCTTAAATTATTTCTTGGGTCATACTGATAACACATACCAATTATGCTATAGTCTGTCAAACTTCCTGTCTGCCATTTTGTTTTTGTTCAAACCATTCTTTTTTTAACTCCTCCTAGACCGTTGGTCCAATCTTCACCAAATTTGACTCATCTGGCATTGGCGTTTCATGTCGATAGACAAAAGTGTTGTCATTTAGCATATGCTCAAACTTGATATAATGCTGCCAGATGACATTACAAGCTGAGTCACTGCAATGTTTTCAAGTATTTCAACCAAACGTAATGTGTGTGATCTAGACCCCATCAATAGAAATCATACAAATTTTATCAAATGACTTTTGAATAGTTTTGCCTTTAGTCATGAGACTGGTCGTTCAGACTCCTTGGATCACACAGAGAACATTGATATAATTTATTCCCTAATTGACATGACTTCTTGTCCACCATCTTGAATTAGTTTGAAAATCTGTTGTTTTGAACTCTCCATAGATCGTTAGCCCAATTTCCACCAAATGTGGCTCAGACCATGATGCCAAAAAGTGATAGAATTTTTCAGTTGCTATGTAGCTTGTTGCCTTGCTTGTTTATGATGTGGCCGCTGGGCTGCTTACCCCCAATAATTGCTGCTTGCAGCTACATTTAAAAATATTTCTATTCAGTGACTTTTCCTGTTTTTTTCATGCAGTAGTATTTATATTCTTATATTTAATTTAGGTTTCATATCAAAGACAACATTTTGATATTGTGACACTATTTGCAACAAATTAAATAATTACAAATAGTTTTTTGACTGTGATGAATAAAAAATGTTTTTGCTTGTTTGCTATATTTGATTATTTTTATTCATTTTAAAGCTGCTCTTCTGGAGTAAGACAAGAGGCTTCTTGCACAGGTATGCAGCAATCACAGATCCCTTCTGGACATTAGAAGACACACTGGTGGGATTTGTGTTCAATGATCTGATCTGGTGTCGACAGCTGGCAAAAGATAGAGGTACAACACAATAATTTTTAGAAATGTATAAAGCAGTTGCAATAAAAGAGAGAAAATAGATGGTGCTGAACACAATTTATGCTGCTTATTTATTCCTAGCAGTAAATCAGGATACTAAGTCTTTTTTTTTTGTTGTTTTCGTAAAAGGTTTTGACTATCAGTCATGTCCAAAATGGTCAGCCTGTTTGAACCATCCTGTGTACTCGCTATGGAAGCAAGCTTCTCAAAATGTAAGCCTTGTCTATTTAATGCACAGACACACAATGATACACATGTATCATTTATATATGGGACATACATTTAACTTGTTAAAGAGCCCCTATTATGCATTAAAAAAAGGTCATGTTTTGGTTTTGAGGGTCTTCAACAACAGACTGATATGTATGCAAAGTCAAAAAACACTTTTATTGTGATATAATATGCATTTATTTGTGCCTAATTATCCCAACAACTCCCATATGATTTGTTCAGTGATTTTTTTTTTCCCCAAACTTCTTCTTTGTGTGATGCTAATCTTTGGTGATTGGTCTGATGACCCAGTCTGTTGTGATTGGCCGACTGCATTCAGCATGAGATGAGGCCCATCATGTTTTAGACGCACTATCCCACATAGCAAACGGACTTGGCCCAAATGTGGCCTCATTATGGCACTGCTGGCGTGTTGCCGGCACTGGCATGTATAATGTCAGCCGAATGTGGGCCATGCTAGGCACTGCATGCATCACGGTAAACTACACTTGGGCCAGTTGTGGATGGGAGGTGTGTGGCCCAGATCAGTGTAGCAATTGTTCACATTGTTTAGGCAACAATAGGCTGGGTTATGGCTCAGTTTTTGGAGTCTCTGGTTAAAGTATAAACTTATAGCTGAGAATCGGTACCAATAATAAACCTGTTTTGACCCAGTTCAGGGCCAGTTAAGGGTGATAAATTGTCTGAGATTCAGGCCAGTTATGGCCCATGTGTGGCCCTTGTCTTTAATCCAGTTATGGGCCACTTCAGGACCGTCATCCTTTGCAGTACTTGGGCCGAGGGAAAAGTTATTGTGTGGCCCGGAGCTGGGCCAGAAAACATTTGCTATGTGGGATGAATAGCTACGAATAGCCCCATGAATAGTTAACCAGAGAGAAACAATACTAGCCGTGCATAGTGATTACAAGTTACAAAACACAATTAAATACATATATTGCGAGCCACAGAAATGAATAATTAAATAAATAATTAAATTAATTACCTGAATATTGGGGGAATAAGAAAATGCTAAAATGAAGTTTTTTATTTGCGTATTTATTTAATTATTGTTTTGACTCTTATAACAAATTCTTAAGTATATTAATCTACATACAACCTTTTCACTTATGATATCAAGGTTTTACTTTCATTTACGCAGTCCAGTCGAATTCAGGAAAACATGGATGAAACAGAACCTTCTTTCAGCTTTTGATTCCAGACAGTCAATATTCTCGGAAAACACAGAGAACAATATTTTAGCACACGTTTATGTTATTGTAATCTGTAAAACCAAAGACATTTAGACTTGTTGTCGTAAATAATCTTACTTCATGTTCTTGCTCATTTAAGTTACACGTTTAAAATATGATAAATATGCTGACATTCAAAATGAACCATTAACAATTAGCCAACAGGCTAATATCAGCAATAATGTTTTTAAATAATAAATACAGTTTTGTTACCTGAGAGGTTGGTCCTACGTCCTTTCTGATTTTAAAATCCTTGTTTTCTCTATTCCAAGTAAAATTTGTTAAAGGAGGTATTTTCTTTATTTTGAAGATTAGACGCTGATAGCAGATTCACACAGCCATGTTTTGACCTAAAATTGCGCCGGTGCATCACGGGAGTAGGCTACTTCTGCTACTTTGCTTTGGTTTATTGTGAAAAGTGCCATTCAAATACCCTTGAACTTAACTGTACAATTACAACAATCTCGATTATTAAAAGTATAATTAAATGCATAAGGTTTTAACAGTTTTATGAGGCAATAATTACATTCTTATCAGATCCAAGAAATGAAGTAAATAGCCAACATTGCACTAAGAATTAACAACAACAACATCCACAATAGTATAGTACGACAATAACAATAATAATACACTAAAGTAATTTATTGTAATAAATCAATTCTATAATACATGTTTTAATTTTAATGCACATATTTCATCTGGGATAGCACAGTTTGAATACACTAGAACAATCATAAATTTATCTTATAAACTACTAAAGACTAACTTTTAGCATATTAACTACAAAATCAGTGTGCAAAAAGGGAGCACTTCAAAAATATGATGTAAGTGTACTTATATAACATGTATTTTAATGCACTTTTTGGGTAGTAGGAATTAGTGTATCATTTTAGGTTTATTTAAGGGAAATGCTATTTGTTTTATACTGTCAAATGCACATGTTTATATATATTTTTGAGGTAGCACACTTTATTGCTATATAAAAATCTATTTAAATGTATTTTTTAAAAGTTTAATTTAATTTATACTTAGAGTAACTGTAAAAGTGTACTAACTTTGAACATTTTTTACAGCATTCAAATTATACTTTTAAGCATTACACTTATAATATGTTTTCGAACTAGTACACGTTCAATATACTAAAAATTCTATCTAAATATATTTTTTAAAAGTTCAATTTAATTTATACTTACTCTAACTATATAAAAGTGTACTAACTTTGAACTTTGAATTTTCAATTTTTTTTACTTTTAAGAAATACATTTATAAGGTATTTTTCAAGTAGTACACTTTATTGCTATATACTAAACATTTATTTAAATATCAGTGGTATTTAGTATACTTTCACAGTTGTACTTAAGTACTACTTAAGTAAAGGTATACTTTTAGTTAGTATATTTATAGTGTATTGTTTTAACCTTAATTCGTACAAAAAATAAGATTGTATTTACAATGTCCTTAATTGTATTTCAGTATATTTTCAGTGTAGTCAAGTACACTTTTTTCACCTTGGTTAATCTGTTGTAGGGATTCTACAGTTGCCATGGTGATACAACAACTACAGTAATATAAACAAATGACCCAATAATGTAGTTTTCTACAACTATAGGATATTGTTGTGAATGGTAGATGTGCAGACAGGGGTAATGTAATGTGTATTTATATAGCGCATTTATTGTGTATGGACATACACCCAAAGCGCTTCGCAATCATAAGCGGGAGTCTCTCCACACCACCACCAGTGTGTAGCATTCACTTGGATGATGTGACGGCTGCCACAGGACAACGGCGCCAGTGTGCTCACCACACACCAGCTTATGGTGGAGTGAAGAGACAGGGATAGAGCCAATTCGGTGGATGGGGATGATTAGGAGGCCATGATGGGTAAGTGCCGATTAAGGGACTTTGGCCAGGACACCGGGGTTACACCCCTACTGTTTACGAGAAGTGCCAAGGGATTTTTAATGACTACAGGAGGTCAGAACCTTGGTTTAACGTCTCATCCGAAAGATGGCGCCCACTGACAGTATAGTGTCCCCTTCACACTTGGGTAGTTTCAAATTTTAGAATGGTCAGGTAGGCAGGGGTCGAAAAACAGCATATACATTGTAGAAGATAATCCTAGAGCATAAACCAGAAACAGGCAAAAGGTTCAGGGCAGGTGGCAAAGAATTACAGGAAACAAGAAACAAGGAAAATGTTTACCTAATGAGTGCAGCAAGAATACTCAACAATGAGTGTGTGAAACTAAGGGGTTTAAATAGTCCAGGTAATCAAAGATGATGCGTTTCAGCTGTGACTGTGTGTGTCCAAATGACTGTCAGCTGTGGCTGGGGTGATTGGTGCCATGATTTCTGGCATTTGCAGTTTGGCAGGAATGCAGGAAGTAATCTCCAGCAGAGAAAACTCTACTGCCGATCACAACAAAGCGGCTTTTAAGAACGGCTTCCAGATGCTCTCAATACAATCCAGGAGGGAGGTGGAGAAGAGGTGGAACAGAGGGAGGCATGGCGGGCCAGGTCCATGCAGCGGAGGTGAGCCTGGAGCTGTGGAGGACCTGGAGCGTGAGCCTGTGGAGGACCTGTAGCATGTAGCTGCGGAGGGCCTGGAGCGTGAAGCTGTGGGGGGCCTGGAGCATGGAGCTGCAGAGGGCCTTGAGCCTGTAGGTGTGGAGGGCCTGGAGTGTGGAACAGTGGAGGGCCTGGAGCATGGAGCTGAAGTAGGTCTGGGGGCTCTGGTTCAACAGGCACAGGCAGTTCAGACAACCACATAGTAACAGGAGGCTCTGGTTCAGGAGACACAGGCGAGTCATACAACCACAGTGGGTCAGGAGTCTTTAGTTCACGAGGCACAGGTGGGTCATACAACCACAGAGGGTCAGAAGGCTCTGGTTGAGGAAACACTGGCTATTCAGACAACCAGAGGGTCAGGAGGGTCTGGTTCAGGAGGCACTGGTGGTTCAGACAACCCCAGTGTATCAGGAGGCTTAGGATCGGGAGGCACTGGCAGTTCAGACAACCCTAGTGGGTCAGGAGGTTTAGCGGATCAGGCAACTGCCTCAATGGCTCTTATAGCTCTGGTGGCGGCAGTGACAACTCTTGGAGCTCAAAAGGTAGCATTGATGGCTCTTGTAGCTCTGGTGGTTGCGGCAGCCATTCTTGGAGTTCATGAGACACTGAGGGCTTTGGCAGCCCTTCATGGAACTCAAATGGCAGCTCTGGTCATTCGTGGAACTTGGGTGACTCTGGTGCCCACTCTTCAGGGAATTCAGAAGGATTTGGTGCCCACCATTTGGGTAATTCAGGAGGATCTGGTGCCTGCCATTCTGGAAATTCAGGAGGATCTGGCGCCTGATATTCGAGGAATTCGAAGGGGTCTGGTGCCTGCCATTCGGGGACTCGGGAAGAGAATCTGGCAACACTGGAGGATCTGGTGGTGGTGGTGGCAGCTCTGGAACTAATAGTTCTGGTGGTGGCAGTTGCTCTTGCAACTCAGGTGGTGGTGGCCATTCTTGTGACTTAGGTGATGGCATTTTATAAACAGGAACCATTGTTGTAAAAGTGTTGTAAAAAAGATCACATATTCTGAATAATACACTACTATAGAAGGACTCTAGAGGAATTATTCATTCATTTTCTTTTCGGCTTAGTCCCTTTATTAATCTGGGGTTGCCACGACGGAGTGAACCGTCAACTTATCCAGCATATGTTTTACGCAGCGGATGCCCTTCCAGCTGCAACTTATCACTGGGAAACACCCATACACTCCCATTCACACACATACACTACGGACAATTTAGCTTACCCAATTCACCTATAGTGCATGTCTATAGACTTAAGGGGGGAAACCGGAGCATCCTGAGAAAACCCACATGAACACAGTGAGAACTCCACACAGAACTGACCCAGCCAAGGCTCGAATCAGTAACCTTCTTGCTGTGAGATGACATCACTACCCACTGCACCACCGTGCCACCCTAGTAGGATTCAACAACACTGTATTATTTACTAGGGATGTCCCGATTAGGTTTTTTTGCCCTCAAGTCCGAGTCATTTGATTTTGAGTATCTACCGATACCGAAACCTGATCCGATACTTCTATAATACACAAAAAAAGAATAAAGAAGAGCGAAGAAACAGATCCAGGATGTTCCTTATATTTTATTTAATTCACCTTATTTTAACATTCAACAACTCTGTCAACAAACAGAGCACTTCTGTGAGGTAGCTTGAACAATCAAGCAATAAATAACACAAATTCTTCACTTTTAGATTTTAGTGCAACAATAAATATAAAAAAAAGAATCTAATATTAAAACAAATAGCACCTCGACTTAAAATACCAGGCAGGCAATGCCAAATTTACATATCTCACAGTTTGCTATGGCAATGTTGTCGTCATCAACTTTATAATACCTCCAGACTGCAGACATACTCACGCTTTCAGTTGCAAGCTGCTTCCATGTTCTACATTGCTGCACATGTTGCTGTGTGAAGTCAAGAAAGAGGTCTAACTCTGTGCCATCGCATAACTATAGACAGTGTTGTAAAAGTTACTTCCAAACTGTAATACATTACAGATTACTTGTTACTGTTACTTAAAAATAATCCCTTACCTTACAATATTACTGTCTCAGAATTGTAATATGTTACATGACTCTTATATTACTTCTTAGTTACTTTCACCAAAATAACTACATAGAACTTAACATTCTAAAATGACTAAGTGTACTGCAGAGCATTTTACATCCAGTGGAACGCGATATGATGTAGCATAATGACTGTGACCTATCCAGGCTACTAACAATATCGTATATAATTGGCAACATGAAGGCTCAAGACAATGCAAGAAAGGATGACAGCCAGAATCACAAATAATCATACAAAGACGAAGACAGATAATGACAGGAAATAAGTGCTCAACCTGACAAAACTCGAGCCGAGCACAACATACTAGACAAGACAGGACTAGTGTCTGGACTCTGCTGCCAAGACAAGAATTAACAAGACCGAAAGGGGAGGGAGGAAGGGGAACCAAACCAAACCTTGAAGATCACTTTATTCTCACAGTGTGGAGTATTTTCTAAGTGTAAAGCAGTTAATTTTCTCTTCTCAAAAAGTATGGGGTGTTTGCAGCAAACATGCCAGCCTGTGGTAAAAATACTTTTTGGCATGTCTGTGTAAGATGAGAAACCTGCACAGGAGCAACACCAGATGACTGATTGTGTAAAATAACTGAATATGTAAAGCACTGATTATATATATGAAGCTATATGTGTCAGAAGCTAGAGTGAGTAACATATTATGAAGTTATTATCCTCATGACAATGTATGTAAACACTTAGTTCTTTTGCATATATGGTGTCAAAACAGTTGCTGACATAGACCTGTGACATCTCTGGTGACCTTAGCAAGCTAGCAGAGAGCCAAGAATAACAGGACCACCTAGAGTAAAAACTTCTCCAAGGATGGTCAGGAGTTAAAACGAGACGGGATGTGTCAAATAATCTGTATAAAGTTTGTGGAAAACACAGAGATTTTAGGAATTGTCCAGGAGAGACTTCAGAATGCTCTGAGGTCTGATCTGCACTTTCTCAGCTTTATTATGAAGAATAAAGTCTATTTTTATGGTATCCAAAAACCTCCAGTCTGACAGTGGCTCATTGATAAAAAGGTCGGCAAATACGACAACCTAGCAAGACAAACAAGGGAGTGATGGGAGCACAAAGCCAGAGAGGCTTATTTTTAATGTTTTGCTAAGTAGTTAGTGTTGTTAACGTAATTGTTTGTCTATATATACAGATAATGTAATGATAACACATAGAAAAATAGTAAAACATTGAAAAAAGAATATAATGGTTCAAAATTAAATTAAAGTATAGTTAGTATAAGCTCACTGTATGGATTTAGTCTACAACTCTTTGTTAATAAATACTACAGCATATTAACCAACATGTACCATTTCCTAATTATCTCAACCCAGAAAGAGGTTGGGATTTATATATATATCAATATTTTATTTGTTTTATGTTATATTTATATATTTATCTACTGATTTTTTTAAAAAATAAAGCCTCTGCACCATTGCCAATAGTTTTATTGTTTTTTTTTTGCTTTTTGGACCTTCACATCATAACAATTAGACCTGCTTTACAAAACTTTTTAAATTACCTTAATGTTTGTTTTTGTAAATGGCTCATAGTATGATGCAGTTTTAAATATTAGCTTTTCTGGTAACACTTTACAATAACAGTACATGAATAATGATGTATTAATGTGCAAACTAAACATTTCTTTATTATGAATTAACGATGAGTTAAGGTATGCACTAATCATGAACTAACTTGAACTACAACATGAGTCACATGAGTTCATGTGTGAATAACGGCTACCTTAATTACTTGTTAGTACATGTTGTTAATTAATGTGTTAATTAACATTTAAGTTTAAGCTAAATGTAACCAACATGAACTCATAAGCTGTTAATGTATGATTATGTCATGACTTTACTTGGAGGGGCACACCATCATTAACTCATTCTGAACTACTCATGAATTCCTGTTCATGCTGATGTTGACAGAACACTTTTCTATTGTTATTCAGTGTAAACCCACTAGTTGGACGTGCATAAGGAGTTCATGAGTAGGTAAGAATGGGTTAATGATGATGTGCCCCTTCAAGTAAAGTCACAACATAATTATATATTAACATATCATGAGTTCATGATGGTAAATTAAGCATAAACTAATGTGGTAATTAATACATTAATTAACAAACAATCATGTACTAACAAGTAATTAAGGTAGCCGTTATTCACACATGAACTCATGTGACTCATGTTGTAGTTCAAGTTAGTTCAAAGTGTTACCGCTTTTCTGTACATTTTTATTTCTCAAAAAATAAATAAAAATCTGAGTCTGAAATTAAGCATGCAGCATGGTGGCTCAGTGGTTAACACTGTCACCTCAAAGCAAGAAGGTTGCTGGTTTACATCCAGGCAGGGCCAGCTTCTTTGGGTGCTGTCGTTTCCCTCACAGTCCAAAGACATGCGGTAGTGAATTAGATTAACTAAATTGGCCGTAGTTTATGATTATGTGTGAATGATAAATTGTATGGGTGTTTCCCAATATTGGGTTGTGGTTGGAAGGGCATCCGCTGTGTAAAACATATGCCAGAGTAGTTGGGGGTTCATACCACTGTGACAACCCCTGATAAATTAGGGACTAAGTCTAAGGAAAATTAATGAATGAATGAAATCAAGCATACCATTGACATGGCCTAAGTCAATATTAAAGATATCAAGGGCTATATTTTTACAGAATGTTCTTTACATTGAGTCCAATTATTATATGTGGAAAACAGTTAATCACAAAAAAAAGCTGTTTTCACAGACACACACATGCTGTGCTTAGCATAAATGTGTACACCCCTTACAGATCTCTCTTTTAAATGAATATTTTCTATAGGATGCTTTACAATAATACATATGTGCATAAACATTATTAGTCCATAGCAAAGCCAAAACTGTAACTAATCTAAAAAAAATAAATAAAAAAATAAACTAGAATCACAGTCAGTACACCCAAATTAATATGTTGGGAAGAAATATTAAATAAACAAGAAAAATCAATAGAAACAAACAAAAAATGTAAAAAATAAATAAATAAATAAATAAAAAATCTATTGCATTTATTCTTAAATGTTAAGTTACCAAACTCTTTATTTTTTTAGTGCGCTAACAATTTTTGGCTATATTCACTGAGAAATGGATGAAATGTTAATTTTCAAAAGGGCGTTTACTCATTTACTCTGACATTACAATAAACATTTGTTTGGAAATGTCTTTACAGTTTGCAGTGGCAGCATGTGGAAATATTACAGTCTTGCTAAATGGATCAATTCATCATGCTTTCAACAAAAAAAGGTGTGTATGCTTATTTTGCATGCTATAATAGTAGATCATGAGGTTTTGTAAAGACAATACTGGAAAAAAATATTTAGAAAATATATGCATCTATTAAATGTCTTTTATTAAAGAATCTTTAATTTTTTGCACTACTTGATTTTAATTTGCAGTTCTTTATTTTTGTTTGCAAAATTCTCTTTTATTTCTCAAAACTTTATTTTTTATTTGCGTTTTTTTTTTAGCTTTGCATTATTTTTTTTTATAATTTCTTGCTCAATACTTTATTTTTTTGTTTGCAAAACTTTCTTTTATGTTGCAAATATATATGGCCCCAGATTGACTCCACAAACAGGGAACTGTACAAAAGTGTATAAAACAGTTTAGTACAGTCACACTGTATGGACAGCTCAACATTGTTATGCCACATTGCACATAAAATGCCCTGACACCAAAACAAAGAGTTGCATTGAATGTTTTCTGTGGTAAGTGCAGATCTGCAGTTTGTCACGTTCGTTATAACACTCCTTAAAACATTCATTTGGATATAAAACAACCATATGTTCACTTATAACCCTCTCACTGTGAAAAAACATAAACTTGTATCTGTGCTTCCGCGTCCATAGGATCATCACCAAAAGATCATGCAATGCTAACTTCTCTAAAACAGAGTAACTCTGGAACATAACTTGCTCCAGAGCAGGTTATCTTCAGAGAGTAAGTTGCTATGGTTATTAATATATCCCAAACGTTAACTCTGTTTTTTAAATGAAAAGCTGAGGTCATCAACTTACTCTTAAACTTATCTGAGTATGTCACAACCTGCTTTCTGGAATACCCCAGCAGTATATAGAACATCGTTTGGATTTTGCCTCAAACACTGATACGTTTACATGGACATCAGTAATCGAATTATTTGCTTTAATCTAATTAAGAGAATAATAAGAATAAGGTGTTTTTTGAGTGTTACTTTCATGATCCCGTTTTACATGTTATAGCACATAATTCGATTAATGTCATTGCGTCACCACGCCATCCGCATTTTGTCACGAGTTATATAAAAAATACAATACAAATAGGATCCAATTGCAAGGTCTTTTAATGACCGGGGAACAAAGGGTCAAAACAAAAGAACAGAAAAATAGTGCAGAGCCGACAGAATGAGTCCAACGAATCCAAATCGGAAAAGTCCTCGGAATGACAGGCAGATCCAAAATAATACTGAGCTTCCTAATAACACACACAGAGGACAAAATGAGTAATAACGAACTGACAAGCACATATATAGAAGGGATAATTAGATACAGCTGACACAAATAATCAGAACAGCTGATCGACAACACGTGATCAAAACACAACGCTACTACAGCGCAAAAAATGACAACACCGAACCACGTGACAATAACAGAGACACGCCAGGAAGAGCGCACAACCTGCAACCGTGACACATTTCCTCCGGAGTTTCATGTAATTTCGGGTGTTTTATTTTTAATTTGTCGATTTGTTTAACTGCAGTTTGGCACTTTCACTTGAGGCAAAGAGTGTCAAACAGCCGTGTGTGTGTTTGTGGACTACCCTGTCGCAAAAAGCGGCTTAAAGTCCTACATGACGGCAATAGTTCGATTAAGGTGTTTACATGTCTGTACTGCACTTCAATAATGCGACTAAATTCGGCATACTCCACATGTCTTAATTCCATTTCTCTTTAGTTCGATTATGACCTTAATCTGATTAAATTAATCAAAAATCGCTGTTTACATGGTAGACTCTTAATCAGAGTATTGTCTCAATCGCATTAAAATCGAATTATTGGTGTCCATGTAAACGTAGTCACTGTGTGGATAAAAACTTGGACGACAAGTAGGGTGTGTACTAACATACAAAATCATATTTACTTGTTTATTACATGCCTATGTTTATTCCTCAGCATGTTTGGCAGTGTAGAACTGGACAATCTAAATGCAAGGATGGTAACCCATGTTCACATTAAAGTCGTGTACAACCTGGAGGGACCGTTTATGTAAGAAAGAGTACATTTCTTGTTGACAGTCTAATGTACTGACAAAGTAGTTAAAGGTGCAGTATGTAAGTTTGACACCCAGTGGTTGAACTGGGTATTGCACTCCTAGATCAAAATAAACACATGCGTGGGATGCCAGAGATTGAGTACAGGAGCGAGTGATTTAAACCGTGTTCTAAATAAAATCAACGACACGCGATAGAAGGAATTATGTTCCATATTAAAATGAGTTTTAGTTCTAACCAACACCTCGAATTGAGATATTAGAAACGGTTTCTATTTCTCACAGCTCAACATGTGAAACCTATGACAGTCCACCTCAGGTAAGCCTCGTGTGTTTTATTCAGTGCTAAATGCTAACAATGTGAGTTTGAATGGATTCTAAACCTTACCGTTTCGTGAGTGAGTGCATATTCTGTGCTTCTGAAAGGCTGTATTTACATTTTTGTCGTGTTTCGTCTGGTGCAAAGAGTCAAACTGCTGTTTGCGTGTTGTTAGGACACGAGATTACAATGTAACCTGCTCACCTAATGTTTACGTTCGTAATATTTATATCATTTGCTAATTAATAACCTCATGTGGAACTGAATCTGTCTCATTTCGACGTCTGATACTGTCCATTTCGGTCACGGGCGCATGCTTTAAGAGCCTTTCTGAATAAATGAATGAAATACGCTGTTTTCCAACAAGGCAACCCGGAGTGCTGAAATATAATTGGCTAAACTGGCATTCTGCAGGTTAACTTTACCTAAACAAAGACAGCGTTCCGGCACGGAAAAACCATTTTCAAAGCAGAATATCTGACTTTAGCATTGTTTTTCAGTTAAACAAGTATGTTCACTTGGGATGTTTCTTAAATATCTGCAAACATATTATGGTATTTTTATGCTTTAGAAGAATCAAAAACTTACATACAGCACCTTTAATGTACCAAACACTTTTTTCCTTTACAATGTTAATTTTAAGTGACTATAGGTCTTATTCAAGATTTGTCTAAATGTAATGAAAACTTTTTTTTTAGATGTTCTATATTTTATCTGGCAATGTTTAACAACATTAAACATTGCACAAATATGATTCAGTTGTATTTTTATATGACACACATCTGATCATCTTCTTTTTGTCTGTCTAGGGAATCATGCACTCAGGGATCAATTGTGGGACTCATCGAAGTTTTAAAACAACGAGAGTTCCACTGGACCTGCACAGACTTTAATGTTTGAATTACTTTTTCAAAGTGTTTGAATTGGTAAGCCAAGCAGCTGTAACAGCAATAACTTAGAAATAACCACATGAACATTTTTAATAGTAATCATGGAGAGACAGGCCCGGATTAAGAAATCAGAGGCCCCTGGGCACAATGTCTTTTAGGCCCCCCTACAAGGCCGCACCTCTATAGTTGAATTAAAAAATAAGATTAATATAATATTTTTTAAATAAAGTTAATCTATAATATTTTGCCCACATAAATGACATAGTACATATATTTATAGTCAACAAAGATTTACCTGATTTTAAAGCATTTAAAGCACACTTTGATAAAAATACTAATATAACTAGTGAAAATTAATGGTTTTTAATATACTTGTTTAAGTTCACTGAAGCAGTACTAAACATTTATATTTAGGGGTATTTTTAATGTATAACTTCTACAAACTTAAAATGCATATGATTTGGATATAACACCTCTCCAATCTAGTTCTATGAATCTGAGTCTTCCATAATACACACACTTATTAATGATTCCTACTGTCTCCCTCGTGATGAAGAAGAGTAGGCAAAAAGCACTTGATTTTAAGGCTGAAAGTATCCAAAATCACACACACTGTACCAGTTCTCTCCTGTCTCTCTACTCTTCAGGGGCTTTTTCTGTCTCTCTCTCTGTCTCTCTCTCCATGAGGTCAGAGAATATGGGTGAAGCAGGGCGACTAACATTGTAAATACAGATTAATTATATTAAGATGTCGCTAACATTTAACACCAGGTGGAAAATAACTGTTTATAGAATATTTATAATTATCATTATCCTTATTAAATACCTTGTGACTCATTTTATATATTTTATATACTTTATTTAAATTTTTAACAAAAACTTTTCCTTTCTATTGAAAATAATTGTATTTCCAATCTGCTATGTAATGGGGGTGGGGGGTGGGGGAGAAGAACGTGTTCATCAGTCGCTGGATTTGAACCGGGTCCATGATCGATCGCCTCAAAACACATGTCCATGCTCTTTACATGCTACGCCACTCCCACCTGCTGTCTACCGCGCTCTTTAGTTATGCTGAGTCTGTCGATCAAATGGCGCTGGCGGGAAGCACTTAACTAGCTTATTACAACGAGGTGCGCTATTTGCACTTAGCCCAAATAGACACTACAAAATCAGCATTTTTTTTCCCCCCTCGCAGGGGCCCCAAGTGCGCATGGGCCCCTGGGCCTGTGCCCATAATTCCCATTGGTTAATCCGGCCCTGTGGAGAGAGAACGAGCAAATTGGCTTGATGTTGTTTAAACTGACTGAAAGTTCCAAAGTCAGGCTCAAATACTTTGAAGTTTGTGTAGTATTTTAGCATCTAAAGCAGGGGTGGGCAAACTCGGTCCTCGATGGCCGGTGTCTTGCACAGTTTAGCTCCAACTCTAATCAAACACACCTGCTTATAGATTTCTAGTGATCATGAAGACACTGATTTACTGTATGTACAGTAAGGGTGGTTTTGACAAAATACTGCCTGTAGTAAGTTGGTCTGGTCTCCATAAAGTTACTACAACCTTCAAAATATGAATAATAATCTTTGGTGAGGTACAGTAGTGTTTTTATTTGTCTATTTTACTACTGTATGTACAGTAAGGGTGGTTTTGACAAAATATCGACTGTAGTAAGTTGGTCTGGTCTCCATAAAGTTACTACAACCTTGAAATAATGAATAAAAATCTTTGGTGAGGTACAGTAGTGTTTTTATCTGTGTATTTGACTACTGTATGTAGAGTAAAGGTGGTTTTGACAAAATATTGCCTGTAGTAAGTTTGCCTAGTCACTGTAACGTTACTACAACCTTCAAAATATGAATAAAAATCTTTGGTGAAATACAGTAGTGTTTTTATTTGTCTATTTTACTACTGTATGTTCAGTAAGGGTGGTTTTGACAAAATATCGCCTGTAGTAAGTTGGTCTGGTCTCCATGAAGTTACTACAACCTTCAAAATATGAATAAAAATCTTTGGTGAGGTACAGTAGTGTTTTTATCTGTCTATTTGATTACTGTATGTACAGTAAGGGTGATTTCGACAAAATATTGCCTGTAGTAAGTTGGTCTGGTCTCTGTGAAGTTACTACAACCTTCAAAATATGAATAAAAATCTTTGGTGAAATACAGTAGTGTTTTTATTTGTCTATTTGACTACTGTATGTACAGTAAGGGTGGTTTTGACAAAATATCGCCTGTAGTAAGTTGGTCTGGTCTCCATAAAGTTACTACAACCTTCAAATTATGAATAAAAATCTTTGGTGAGGTACAGTCATGTTTTTATTTGTCTATTTGACTACTGTATGTACAGTAAGGGTGGTTTTGACAAAATATCGCCTGTAGTAAGTTGGTCTGGTCTCCACAAAGTTACTACAACCTTCAAATTATGAATAAAAATCTTTGGTGAGGTACAGTAGTGTTTTTATTTGTCTATTTTACTACTGTATGTTCAGTAAGGGTGGTTTTGACAAAATATCGCCTGTAGTAAGTTGGTCTGGTCTCTGTGAAGTTACTACAACCTTCAAAATATGAATAAAAATCTTTGGTGAAATACAGTAGTGTTTTTATTTGTCTATTTGACTACTGTATGTACAGTAAGGGTGGTTTTGACAAAATATCGCCTGTAGTAAGTTGGTCTGGTCTCCATAAAGTTACTACAACCTTCAAATTATGAATAAAAATCTTTGGTGAGGTACAGTAGTGTTTTTATTTGTCTATTTTACTACTGT
Organism: Danio kyathit; assembly: GCA_903798195.1. Lineage (NCBI taxonomy): Eukaryota > Metazoa > Chordata > Actinopteri > Cypriniformes > Danionidae > Danio > Danio kyathit. The sequence goes on from LR812542.1 coordinate 11,292,269, forward strand.
ATGTACAGTAAGGGTGGTTTTGACAAAATATCGCCTGTAGTAAGTTGGTCTGGTCTCTGTGAAGTTACTACAACCTTCAAAATATGAATAAAAATCTTTGGTGAGGTACAGTAGTGTTTTTATTTGTCTATTTTACTACTGTATGTTCAGTAAGGGTGGTTTTGACAAAATATCGCCTGTAGTAAGTTGGTCTGGTCTCCATGAAGTTACTACAACCTTCAAATTATGAATAAAAATCTTTGGTGAGGTACAGTAGTGTTTTTATTTGTCTATTTGACTACTGTATGTACAGTAAGGATGGTTTTGACAAAATATCGCCTGTAGTAAGTTGGTCTGGTCTCTGTGAAGTTACTACAACCTTCAAAATATGAATAAAAATCTTTGGTGAAATACAGTAGTGTTTTTATCTGTGTATTTGACTACTGTATGTACAGTAAGGGTGGTTTTGACAAAATATCGCCTGTAGTAAGTTGGTCTGGTCTCCATGAAGTTACTACAACCTTCAAAATATGAATAAAATCTTTGGTGAGGTACAGTCGTGTTTTTATTTGTCTATTTTACTACTGTATGTACAGTAAGGATGGTTTTGACAAAATATCGCCTGTAGTAAGTTGGTCTGGTCTCTGTGAAGTTACTACAACCTTCAAAATATGAATAAAAATCTTTGGTGAGGTACAGTAGTGTTTTAATTTATTTAGTTGACTACTGTATGTACAGTAAGGGTGATTTTGACAAAATATCGCCTGTAGTAAGTTGGTCTGGTCTCCATAAAGTTACTACAACCTTCAAATTATGATTAATAATCTTTGGTGAAATACAGGAGTGTTTTTATTTGTCTATTTGACTACTGTATGTACAATAAGGATGGTTTTGACAAAATATCGCCTGTAGTAAGTTGGTCTGGTCTCTGTGAAGTTACTACAACCTTCAAAATATGAATAAAAATCTTTGGTGAGGTACAGTAGTGTTTTTATTTGTCTATTTTACTATTGTATGTACAGTACGGGTGGTGTTGACAAAATATCGCCTGTAGTAAGTTGGTCTGGTCTCTATAAAGTTACTACAACCTTCAAAATATGAATATTCAGTGATTAGCACGTTCAGGTGTTTTTGATTAGTGTTGGAGATGCAGGACTCCGGCCCTCCAGGGTCAAGTTTGCCCACCCCTGATCTAAAGGCTCATACACAACGGGACGCTTTTCGTTTGTGTTTATCGTCAGCGTTTTTCAAGACTTTTTTCCGGATTCAAATCCAAGTGATTTTCACAGGCGTCGAGCAGAAGAGTGTGCAAAATCACTCCTTGACGTTAGATGGCGCTACACAACTTTAAGCTTCTGACACCTGCTTGTAACACAGAAGAAGAAGACAAAGTTGACACTGCTTGTTGTTATGGATGGTTCAAGTAGCAGCTCCAGTTCTAGCGATGAAGAAATGATTATTGTTCACCAGTCCAATAAGCAGCTCCACGTTTATATCACCTCTGGGCATCTTCTTCAATGTGCGCTTGCATTGACAGTTTTGCACTTGAGCGCCTCCAAGTGCTGTTTACTGTAACTTCAGCAGCTCCGTGCACGTGAACAAAAGTGCCAATCTGATTGGTGGAGAAGGTTTTGATGTGGCGCGTCAAAAAAAAAAATGAGCATGAGGCGTTTTCTTTTTAAATGACGCTTTTGCGCCTGCCGTTTTGCGCATTGGTGTGCACGATCACATTGACGCCCTTGTCAATGACGGGATGCCGTCTGTGCACGGGCCTTTAGATAATAACCTCATCATTTCCCCCCTAGGCATTATTAATTTTATTGGAATCACATGTGTCACATTCAGCTGTTCATATTTGAATGGATCTGTCTTTTAGTTATTTGTGTGATGTTTACTCATTGTGAATTCAAATTCAGCAAACCAGAAGTAATAACTGGGCCCAGTTCCAAACTCAGGAGTGAATGATGCCCCAAAATTGGCCCGAGTAAATCTGACCATGCTAAATCTGACTTGTGTAGTGATCAGGGGTAAAATCAGGAACTTGTGGAAATTAACTTGTGAAAATTAATTTTCAATCTAAACCCTTTTGTTAAGCTTGTTAAGAGCCTAGAACTTGCAAAAAGGCTTCTTGACCTAATCAACATTCTACATCGCCTCCGATGACACCTTCCAGTGACCTACTCACAGGATCAACCAATCACAATACTGTATTTAAAAGACAACATATTTTCAATCCAGCCTTCCAGAGAAAGAATAAAAACATTCTCTCAAAGAAGAAGAGTGTAGTATTAAGAAGGTGGTATCAGAAAGACAAGAAGTGGTATTAGAAGGAAGGCCTGATACACAAGAGAGTAGTGGTGTGGTTTTCCCTCTTGCTTTGGACAGGGACCCTGGAAAGGGGATGTCAGAGGGGGCCCGCCTGGGCTGAGACTAAACTCTGGAAAGGTGACTGGCCCCCAAGGCCACAAGCTGTGGCCAGAGATAACGGAAGGGGTGGCAAAGGGGGCCCTCCAAGGCTGAGACAAAGCCCAGGGAAGGTTATTGGGCCCCGGGCCTGCTCGCTGTGGCCAGAGACCCTGGAAGGGGGTGGCAAAGGGGGCCCTCCAGGACTTAGACTAAGCTCTGGGAAGGTGACTGGCCCCCAGGCCTGCTAGCTGTGGCCAGAGACAGTGGAAAGGGGTGGCAAAGGGGGCCCTCCAGGGCTGAGACTAAGCCCAGGGAAGGTGACTGGACCCACCGGCCTGCTAGCTGTGGCCAGAGACCCTAAAAGGGGGTGGAAAAGGGGGCCCTCTAGGGCTGAGACGAAGCCCAGGGAAGGTGACTGGCCCGTGGGGCCAGTTTCTGCGGCCAGAGACCCTGGAAGGGGGTGGCAAAGGGGGTCCTCCAGGGCTGAGACTAAGCCCAGGGAAGGAGATTGTCCCCCAAACCCACTCACTGTGGCCAGAGACCATGGAAGGAGAAGGCAAAGAGGGCCCTCCAGGGCAGAGACTAAGCCCAGGGAAGGTGAAAACATCCATACACACTCATTCACACTCATACACTACGGACTAATTTAGCCTACCTAATTCACCTGTACCACATGTCTTTGGACTGTGGGGGAAACCGGAGCACCCGGAGGAAACCTACGCGAACGCAGGGAGAACATGCAAACTCCACACAGAAACGCCAACTGACCCAGCCGGACTCGAACGAGCAACCTTCATGCTGTGAGGCGACAGCACTACCTACTGCGCCACTGCGTCGCCTATAACTGAATTCTTTCCTTCTTGATATACAGTAAAACAACAAGTACCAATTTCCCAGTTTTCTTTCTTTAATTTCTGCAAAAGGCAGAATTACATAAAATGATAGAGCGCAAACATGTTAAAAAGTTTACGCTCTCCAGCTTCTCTCTTTCATTGGTGATTGACAGGTGGCAGAACAGCAGATTAAAATGAGTGGACAGCCAGATGAATAGATTCATCATCTTTTGGTCACACCGTTAAAGCAATTACAGACATAATGAGGAGGATAAAGTGCACTCATACACACATTTGCCAGTGCCACAATGGTTGTCTCTGTGGAGAACAGACCAAGGAGAACATCTGTGATTGAGCTGCTGCCTCTCATTAGCAGGCTGGCCAATCAACTGTCAGTCCTAATATTAAATATGCACCATGTCAAATCAGTACTATTAGACATTATAAAGTCCCTCTTAATTTTTCTGTTTACTGCATTGCTCAAGGACATTGTTCTTGCCTTTCTTTAAAAGAACATTCACCTTTAAAACACTTATTGGATGATTAACAAGTTTTTAGGAGTTTTAGCAGTTGGTTGAACAAAACTACTGTATAAAAAGGAACTGTTTTTAGTTTAGCACAGCATCAAATGACAAAATATGAGAATATTTGCAACATTGTTTGAGTTTAAAATAAATACTTTTTTATTATCTACTTTTTTTCTGAATGTGCATATTTGTTTTAAATTAGAGGTTGCATTTCTGGTTTGGTGTTGGCTGTGGCAACCTCTGAAATAGAGACTAAGCCGAAGGAAAATCAATGAATTAATTTCTGGTTTGGGGAATTTCATTCAAAAGAACTTACAAACATTCATTCATTTTCTTTTCGGCTCAGTCCCTTTATTAATCCGGGGTCGCCACAGCGGAATGAACCGCCAACTTATCCAGCACATGTTTTACGCAGCGGATGCCCTTTCAGCTGCAACCCATCTCTGGGAAACATCCATACACACTCATTTTACACTCATACACTACGGACAATTTAGCCTACCCAATTCACCTGTACCGCATGTCTTTGGACTGTGAGGGAAACCGGAGCACCTGGAGGAAACCCACGCGAACGCAGGGAGAACATGCAAACTCCACACAGAAACGCCAACTGACCCAGCCGAGGCTCGAACCAGCAACCTTCTTGCTGTGAGGCGACAGCACTACCTACTGCGCCACTGCGTCGCCGGAACTTTAAACAAATAATTTAAATTAAAAGGTTCTGCTACAAATAATGGTTTCCTTGGTGTGCTCTGGTTTCGCCCACAGACATGCGGTATAGGTCATTTTTTAAAACTAAATTGGCCTTAATAAACACCACCGCCTTTCCAGGTTTTAGGAACAACAAATAACAACTTGATCTCTCAGATCTCTCGCACACCCCCATACTGAGTGTGACTCCAAACCATCAATTTTCCTTTATCAAACTTGACTGGTTTCTGTGAGAATCTTGGGTCCATGCAGATTCCAATAGGTCTTCTGCAGTATTTGTGATGATTGGGATACAGTTCAACAGATGATTCATCAAATGATTCTAAATTCTGCCACTTTTACAAATGATCAACTAGAAGTAAATGACAAGACTTTTGTCAGGTATTGTATGAGTGTGTGTGTGAAGGAGAGTGTGAATGTTTTTTTTTTTTCCAGCACTGGGGGTTCATGAGTGAATGTACTCTCAGTGATAGGTTGCAGCTTGAAGGAGATCTGCTCATAAATAATACCAGAGTAATTGGCAGTTCATCCCATTGTGATGACTCCTAATAAAACAGGGAATAAGCTGAAGTAAAGTGAACGAGTGAGAGTAATCAACAAGATCTGCAAATAATCAACATCCATAGTAAAATAGAGTTATTTTTTTTATTTAAACACAGTATGTGGTCAAACTGTTACTTGCTGTCACGATCACCAGCGATCCAGCCTGTGCAAACACACAGTTCACTAATGGACTACAAATCCGCCATTTATGGACTACATATTCAGTCATGCACCACACACACACAACCGGTTCCTGATCCTGACTGATTGCAAACACACAGCTGATGATGCTTAAGTACTGATTACACACACATACAGTATATACAGCTCACATTGAGACACTCATTGCTGAGTCTTGTCTACTGTTTTAGTGACACTACAACGCAGTTTCCTGTGTCTTGTTTTGTCGTGTTTTTGATCCTTGCTTCGTTTATTTGTTTAATCCTATTTGCTGCCGGCTTTCTGACCATTTGCCTGCTATTTCCACTACGACTCTGGATTGCCCTCATAGATCTGTTTGCTCCTGTGTTGATCATTGCTTGCCTGACCATCCTGTCAATAAAGCCCTTGGATCTTGGATTGGCATTTGGATCCGCAATCCTGTTGTTAGTGTCACATCCCTGGTTACACTTGCCATATGGGATTTATTTCAGCATGGCGGTTATTCCTAAATCATAGCTATAACGATATTTCATGAAGCCATTTCATGAAACTAAATACATCTAAGAGTTTAGGGCTACATGTTGAACTTGATGCTGGTTTATAATGTCCTATTATCTTATGTTACTGTTCATTTTAAATGGTCATGGTATGGTAATCAGCAATACATCACTACTCAACAATAGCTTCTTGGTTGTTAGTGGGTTACAAAATATTGAGTTCAAACTGCTGATAAAAATATTCCAGTTCTTTGTACACCAAATAAACAGCACAAACAACCCTAACAACATTCATAATTTGTAATCTAATATGTTTGCTTAACCTTTGCCTCATGTTCAAGTCTGGTGAAGCATGAGATAAAAGCAATGTAATATTGAAATGAAACTACATGGCCACAGTGCGCTTGTCTCTGGCTTTTGCTTTTGAAAACACTATTGGTTGGATTTAAGGAAGGGTTTAGGTGAGTGGCACACTCATGCTGCATTCACACCAGACGCGGAAGAAGCGTCAAGCGCGAGTGATTTATATGTTAAGTCAATGCAAACGTGCAAATAGACATCCTGCGAATGGCGCGGGCGCGAATTGAGCGTTTTGCAAATCGAGCGAATCGCTCGAGTTCAAAAATCTGAACTTCTGCGGACATTCGCGCCGCATTAATCAATCAGGAGCTTGCTCTTGTGGGGGCATGATTGTGACGTAGCACCTGTTGTTGGTGTCCAGGGGGAAATCCTCCAGCCGACACTGACAACAGTTCATCAAACTGGGCTCGGCTCAGTCAGAAGCACTGCTGAAAGCCTCCGTCATCCAGGTTAAGTTTCTGGAGGAGTTTATGAGCTCACAGAGCTGGGTGCACCTCTGAAAGTATCAAGTGGACTTAGACACTGCTCCAAACGTATCGACGCTGTTTTACAGCCTTCATAAAAGCACATGAACACAGTTATTTTATCAATAAAATCCATGTTAGCCATTTAGCATTGAAGCTAAGTCGCTGGGCAGACAGAAGCCCTGCCCATCACGTGAATCCGCGTCTGTTCTGAAGTGAATTTGACGCGCGAATGAAGCAGATTTGATGTGCGAATGAAGCGGAGTTTGACGTGCGAATGAAGCGAGTAAACTCAAATGTTCACGCGTCTATTTATCCGCGCATTCCGCATCTGGTGTGAACACAGCATAAGGGATCTGTACGATAAGCCCCACCCTGTCATGAATCAGTACAAAACATACATCTAAAATGTGCAAGCATACCCTAATACTGAGTTCACTGCATGATTTCAGCCCTGATTTTGACTCACCACCCAGTTTTTTAAAATCACCACAAATGCTAGAAATTGAAGGTAAATTGATGCTCATTCACACAAGTCACAATCAAGCATTGTAAATGATCAAAAACGTGATCTGAGAGAATCGCCAACATGTTGCAGACACAGACTTGTTATTTCTGTATAACTTCTTTTGCAGTGTGAATTCAGCATAAGTAATAGATTTCAGATCGATAACAATGTATACAGCACCCTCTAGTGGATTTTTCATCTGAAACGTGCAACAAAATCTACCTGGAGAAAAATATTTTGCAAGGTTTCACAAAAATGTAGGCTGAGGCATGTACTTAAATTGAGCCTGCATGGTATGTGAAAACATTGTAGCCTCAGTTGCTTTAGTTAGCTGACAGGAGTGTCATTCTGTGTGCTTTTCTTTTTAAATGACTTGAGCGTTCAGAGATATTCATCTAAATACCTTGCTTATAACCATAGATATATACACTAGATGTTGCCTGGCCTATTGTTGTCTATTGGAAGGAATGCGTCAATAGAGCCGCCATCTTGGTACAGGGTAGCGCTCCTTTGAAATGAATGCGGGACCAAGGTGCAGTGGAGGACTGTGGCCATCCAGAGCCAGAGATAAACACATATACACATATATCTATGATCGGGAGTTTTCCCCGGTGGTCAGTATGCAATTTTCTTTTTTAATTACGAAAATTATAATTTTACATCACTTTTTTACATTAATGGATGAGTGATCGCACGTGCATTCCTGACAAAAAGCATGTGTTTGTGTGTATGGAAATGTACTATCCTCCATCCCTGTTACATTTGATCTAATCCGTGTCCTGAAGCACACCCCCTCTCCTGCTTTCACTTCTCATTCTGACGAAGGGAGCGATTCATTTGTGAATGAATCCCTGTTATGAACGACTTGTTCGCTTAGCTGACAATAATACAAGTTTCTGGCACCGCAGCGTCTTGTTGTCATATTTCTTTTGCACTGTTTGGTTTTTTTATTCAACAAAACTAGCATAAGCCTGGTATTGAGTGCGAGTTGGTGCTACTTTGCCTTATGGTGAATGCAGTAAGTGACTGTATTATCATCAATAATGTTACTTGTTGAGCACAAAAGTTTATAACATACAAAAACGTAAAAAATGAAATCTTACCTATGAAATGTTCTGCCTTTGTGCTTTGTTTTCTTTCTTTGTTCATTACTACACCCGTACACAGCGCTAAAAGTCCAGAATCTTCACGTTGTCACACTGTTTTGACTAGTGCGGTTGAATGACATTTGTGCTGGGAGCACTGTACCAATGTGGCGGCGCTATTGACGCATGCTCAGGGTCCCTATGCGATATCTAGTGTATATATCTATGGCTTATAACAAGTGGTTATTCGAGTTACTGTTGAGTTACTGTTTGAGATTCTGAAATACTCAAGTCTAGCCATCTCACAACAACAACCATGCCACATTCTTTAATTTTATGCATTAAGTTACTTCCTCATTCTAATGCTGTTTTAACTTTATCAGATCACCATGAGCATCCCTAACTGAGTTGCTGCTGTGTGATTGGTTGATATTTGTGTTAACAAGTAGTGGAACAAGTGTTCCTAATAAAGTGGCTGGAGAGTACACTTTAGTAAATCTTTTGGTGTGCTGGACAGGGTGAGTTTTGGGCTTTTCTGTTCCTTCTCCAAAATGAGTCCGGCTCATTTATCATCTCCCCCAGGAAAGATGCTTCTTGTGTCCCCGGTTGGCCCTTAAATCAGCCTGGCCACCGCTACACCCACACTGTCCAGGCAGCTTGACACACTCATAATGATGATGAAGTGGCCTCACACATTTATCTGTGTCTGTGTGTGTGTGTGTGCGCGTGCAAAATAAAACCTAATTGAATGTGAGCAGAAATACATACAGCGGCAGTCAAATATCTACACACACCTAACTAAACTTGTATTTCATTGATTTTAATGGCTATTGCACTATATTTTGAATATCTTGTGTGTGCAAGCTTTTGAGATCTGCATCCGGGTGTGTGGTTAATTTTACGCTTTGTCAAAACTTTAATCTGGGGGCAGCGTCGATAAGAATATGCGGCAGGTGTGTGTATAATTTAATTACAATATTTCAGCATTTCAAACGCTGCTCAGTTTGATTAGCAAGTGATACAGAACCAGAGTTTTTGACATTTCTTCCATCTGGTTAAGGTTTTTAGATGAAAGAGCATTTGCAAAAAGTCTTATCAGACACAGAAAAAACCTAACAGACATAAAAATTACATAAAGAATAAATAATAATAAAATGTGTACATATTTTCAATGATTTGAAGAAGGTTTATTAAATAATCAGACACAGACAAAAAACTCTAACAAATGTAAAAAAAATAAAGAATAAAGTTATATTCAAATATGTACGTATATGCAAATTGCACCCTAACCATACACACCAAATCGGCCTCATCCGGAACGGTGACGAGTCTGCATACAGACAGGAGGTGGAGCGGCTGACTTTATAGTGCAGATACAAAACAGAGGAGATGATAGTGGACTTTAGGAGAAACCACCCTGCACTCCCCCCACTCACCATCATGAACAGCACTTTGGCTGCAGTAGAGTCATTCAGGTTCCTGGGCACCACCATCTCTCAGGATCTGAAGTGGGACATTCACATAGACTCTATTGTGAAGAAAGCCCAGCAGAGACTGTACTTCCTTCGTCAGCTGAGGAAGTTCAACCTGCCACAGGAGCTGCTGGTACAATTCTACTCAGCTGTCATCCAAACCATCCTCTGCACTTCAATCACCGTCTGGTTCAGCTCAGCTGCCAAAACTGACCTCAGTAGACTACTGCGAATAGTCCTGACTGCTGAACAAAATCACTCTGGATGCCTCGCACCCAGCACACTACCTGTTCGAACCTGTTCGTCTGGTTGGCGCTACAGAGCACCAAGCACAAAAACAGCCAGACACAGGAAAAGTTTCTTTCCTCAGGCCATCTACCTCATGAACAGTTAAATGTTCCCCTACTGTGCAATAAATGAGCAATACTGTCTCATACGCACTTGTAGACAGCACCTTATAACAATATACAGTGCAATACTTTCTCCATTCGCATTGGTACACAGCACCGTATAACCTGTATTTTTACAACATATCTGTACATACAATTCAACATCCAGATATTTTTTACTTACTGCATCTCTGTTTAATGTCTAATGTTTATCTTCTTTTTCTTTTCTCATATTTAATTTTGTGTTGTCACTTGTCACTTTATGTACACTGGAAGCTTCTGTTGCCAAAACAAATTCCTTGTGTGTGTGAAGCACACTTGGCAATAAAACTGATTCTGATTCTGATTCTGAAATTCAACATACCAATTCCACAGTAGAGAATCCAAGACCTGAAATGGATCTTCAGGATCAGGATTAGGAAAAGAGCAGCAGGTTTTAAACGTTGGCAGAAGAACTAATGTGTTTCTTCTAATGTGTTTCTTTCGAGCGATGATTTAAAGAAGGTTTATTAAATAAGGTGACATGCAAAACGTGAAGTGGGTCTCCAAAATAGGGATTCAAGTAACTATGAAATCAAAATTGAAATTCCCAGTCCCAGTTATATATATATATATATGAATGTGCTTTATGAATGTGCCAGTTATATATATATATGCTTTTACAACCTTTTTTTAAATGTGTTTTTGATGATTGATTGTTAAAGGGTATACATAAATATAGTAAATATAAACGTTAAATTGTTGGAAAATAAAAATATTAAAATGTAAAATTAGAAAATGTGAACAAGAAAATAAATAACCAATATCTCAATAATAGGAAATAAGCCATTTAATAGTGAGAATTAATAATTAAAGGAATAGTTCACCCGAAAAAAATATATAATTATGTCATCATTTACTCATTCTTTACTTGTTTTAAACCTTTATAAGTTTCTTTCTTCTGTTAAACACAAAAGAAAATATTTTTAAAAAAATTATGGTAATGTAGTATTTATTTTACCTATGGAAGTCAATGGTTACAGGTTTTCGTTTTTCTTCAAAATATCTTCATTTGTGTTCAACAAAAGAAAGAAACTCAAAAAGGTTTGTAACCACTTGAGGGAGAGTAAATAAATAGTGAGTACATTATCATTTTTGGGTGAACTATCACTTTAAACTAAAGTGTTATAGAAAATGACATCCGCAAATCATTACACAAGATTGGAAAGATATTTTATCCAATGATATTTCCATAACACTTTACATTCACACATGAACTCATGTTAGTTCTTGATTAGTACATGCTTTAACTCATCATTAGTTCCTAATAAAGTAATGTTTAGTTGACATATACATCACTATTCATGTAACGTTATTGTAAGGTGTTATACCAATATTTCTAAAGAGAAATACTCAAAATGTTTTATTTATTTATTTATTTTTCAAAATGGATGATTGGACAGATACTAAAAATAATGGACATATTAAAAATAATGAAAAATATATATAAATTATCATCTTTATTCATAAAACATAATAACTGTGGGTCATTCAGGTCAAAACACATATTAAAGATTCAAGGTATAAAAACGTTTGAATTGGGTAATTTTTTTTAATGAAATGAATCATCTGTTATGTGATGCTTATACAGCACAGTAAAGTACTACATAATACACTGCTAAATACATTCGAACGACTGTAATAGCTCTTATTGATTATTTATTTATTTATTTTTACCAGGGAAGAGGAAAATAAAACATGAAGTCAAATGTACAGTTCAGACTGAGGGATAAAGGTAGATTTATTTAATTTTAAATAATTTTCACCAAAATGGAAGATTATCATAATTCCAAACGCTATAGTCTCACAAGAGAAAAGAAAGTGGATATATAAATTCAATCTGCGCGCGGGACCAATAGAACCTCTTGAATCCATTCCGCAGTTTGTCTGTCTCCGGCTCTTTCCTCCGCGCCGCTGATGCTGCAGCAGGACTGTGCGCGCAGACGGAGAGGCGCGCGCGGCAGTGAGAGGACTCGGCAGCAGGGGGACCTCCTACCCACCGCAACCAGGGCTTTAATTCCGTTCACTGCGAGACCCCAACGGAGTCCACCGCAGAGATCCACACAACCCGCACGGTTACGGATTAAATGCATTTAACAATCTGTTTCCCCGAGAAAACTGTGTTAATCTGCGCCGTGAAACTCTCAAGGTAAGAAGCGTGCTTGTAATTGACAGCTTAGTTTCATGTGCAATTGTTGGACGCGGTGTGTGCTTTGCCTGGCTCGCGCGCCGGTTTGGACGCAGGCTACTGCGAGGATGATTTCCAGTACGTAGATTAAAAGCATGTGTCAGTTGTGTCATTATGTGTTATTGTCTCATCCCTCACTCTTTTATCTGGTGGGAAGCGCTTTAATTCTCAACATGTCACTGCCATCGATCCTAGGGCTGCGGGGAATTTGGACCGCACTCAAGTGACCATAAGGTGCGACAGTGAACTGTTGATTGTGAGGCTGCCTGAGTCTTAGCGTTTAATTTTAGACGTAGAACAGCATGGATGTGTTATAATATACACAGCAATTGACTTTTGAAGGGATTTGTATTCATTTACGCTTTTAGAAGTTCATGCATATGCAGGCGCGGAAAGGGATGTTATTACGCACGGATCGATACGAGTGCACTAGCATAACATGTTATAGTAAATAAATCGTCCTGTTTAGAAAACATGAACTGCACCTAATCCAGTCAATTAGGAGGTAACGTACTATTTGTTTTGTAGCGCGCAGAGATGCGTGTGTGAATGCATATTAAACTGTATGTGTTCTGTTACTCAAATATTCAAATAAATAAATAAACATGGACAATTAATGGACAAAAAATGCAAAAACAATGGACAAAACTTCACATATAAGCTTAAATAGTAATAAATATCCTTTCCATAACTGTTATGACCTAAAATGCTCAAATAACCATACAATTTATGGAAACATTTATTAATAAGTCAACATTTAATAAAACCATATGTGGATTTTATAATTTACAATTTTGTTTGGAATTAATTTATGGGATTTAGTTGAAGGAGCTACACAAATATAAAGTGCAATATCCATGCATAAACTCAATGATATTGGGAATCTTAACCAGTCCTATCAGTTTAGGATAGGACAGCAAAAAGATAACGCAGAACTGGAAATTCTGTCATCATTTACTCATCCTTTAATTGTCACAAAACTGTTTGAGTTTTTTTTTTATGTGATTTTGTTTGTGTTTAAGTAAATGAGCTACAAATATATAAAGTGCAATATAAACTCACTGTTTAGGACAAATTTTTTTAAAGGGATAGTTCACTCAGAACTGGAAATTCTGTCATTATTTACTCACCCTTTACTTGTCACAAACCTGAGTTCATTTTAATTTTCTTTTGAACACAAAATAAATTATTTTGAACATGTTGGAAATGGTAACCTTTGACTTCCATTGTATGTTTTTCCTACCATGGAAGTCTGGTTACTGGTTTCTTCAAAATATCTTCTTTTGTGTTCAACAGGACAAGGAAAATCATGAAGATTTAGAAACATTGGCGAGTAAATTGTGAATAAAGTAAACGTTTTTTTGAGTGAACGTTCCCTTTAAGTTTGTTTTTTTGCTAATGTAAACAACAGATGTATGTCAATTAATAGGGCTTCCTGATTGTTTGGCATTTTGGCCAATATATAATATAATTTTTGACCAAATTTTGTTTATGTGACAAAAATGAAAAAAAAAACACAATTATGTCTGACTAGTGGACTGGATGTGCACATGTAATTATTATTTTATTTTAAAGGGTACCTATGACGAAAATCATCTTTTAAGCTGTTTGGACAGAACTGTGCGTAGGTATAGTGTTTTATAAAGACAATAAGCCTCTTTTTTAAATTTCCTGATGTTAAATTAGGATCCAAATCCCTCCCTTTTTGAGGCCCACTGCAACGTGACGTAGGAGGGCGGTTTCCCTGCCCACTGAATTGATTGACAGCTGTGCATTAACATGTCTTCGTAGTAACACGTATAATCATATCAACAAGACAGGACGTGCGCAAAGCAACCAGAATGAAAAGATCTGTTCAGCACGCTGTGATCATCAATCATCATCAAATGTGATCGAGAATGAGGTTTACAAGTTTTTAAATCAGTGCATGTTTATAATGAATTACAACGATTTTACCGTCTTTATCACCACAGCCGCATGTCAGTACAATTAGAAAGGAAGACACTTCAATCCCGGTTTGTGGACGTTAAATCAGGTTTATTTTGTACATTAACATAACGGATATTCATACAGCAATGGATATTAGCGTCACATTTACCGTGCTAAAATAATGCAAAGTTGAAAGTGTGTGTGTGTCCGCTGTGTGTGTATATGTCTGTGTGTATGTGCGTGAACTTTGTAACGACATTGTGTGTGACTCATCATTGCAGAAATGCTTGAATTAACTCCACAACAAATACATCAAATAATCATTGGGAATGTTCTTACTGTAGTATTTCTTACAAACGATACGTGAGATCTGCTTCCTTCATGTCTGTCACTGTGCTGTTTATCTGATGCAGCCGAGGCGGAGATTGAGGCACACTCTGACAGGCACATGGGAACGGTGGGCAGGGAGAACTAGCATTAAAGGCACAGGCAACAAAAACAGCTACATTGTGTTCAGAGCAAAAAAATCCAATACTCTGAAAGGTATCTGATGGGTGTTTTGAGCTGAAACTTTACAGACACATTCTGGAGACACAAGAGACTCATCTTAAATCTTGAAAAGGGGGTAAAATAGGTGCCCTTTAAGTGACATCACCAACTATTGCATTTTTTATACGAAACAGTATGTTGTGTAAATGTACCTGATAGTGCTTTAAGGATGTGGATTGGGGATTAGATTTATGGAGTTGCGTTGTCTTTTCCTTTGTAGATGGTTGTAATAGAAAATGGAAGTGAAAGAATGAGGAAGGTAATGAATAAAATATATGAGAGGGTCCTAAAGGATATAAGTAGAAGCACAAGAACACATGTTCACTATCATGAAATAAGCTTTCCATTGATTTTTTTTTTTATCACCCTGTTGGCCAGGACTGGTTTGTTTACTGAAGTTGAGCCTGGTCAAAACTTGGATTGGAGACCTCCTGGGAACACTATACAGTAGTTTGCTGCTGAAAGAGTTCTGTTTGAGGCTACTAGTGGTGCTTACTTTGTCAGGCTGGGTACTAATGCCTCAGTATGATGATGCTTTCTCCATATTATTACTATCCTTTCGCTGAGATATTAAACAGAGTCCTGAATCTCTATGGTCAGTAAAAACCCATAGCAATTTTTGTGAAAAGTGTAACCCTGTTGTCCAGGTCAAATTCCCTCCACCGGTCCTTATCAGTCATGGCCTCCTAGCAAAAGCATAAAGTGGGTCACGTACTGAGTGAAATGCAGCATTCTCTAAACCCGAACATAATATATTATGTATAGATTGCCTTTTCTCTTTCTCTGTTGCTGTTTTTAAAATACCTTAACTCAAGCTCTTTGACGCTACTCAATGGATGAATCAGAACCTGTGCAGTAGGCTGATTAGATTCACTGTTTTGGACTTCCTCTTTGGTGTGTGATAAGCGTTTTTGTGAGATATCGTTGTCCAGTGCAACACAGGCTCATTGGAAATACACGCTTCAGCCTACATTTTTATTTTAACATACAGTCAAGCCTGAAATTATTCACACCCTGGCAAATTCTGACTTAAAATTTTTGTTCAAATGTAAATAAAAGCTGGATTTTTTTTTTCCGCTATGATGTACATCATCTTATTATCTTTTGGGAGAATCCTGTGTCATTTTCAGTCAAAAAAAACTTGCTGGTTGTAACTTTAAGTCAGAATTTGCCAGGGGTATAAATAATTTCAGGCTTGACTGTACATTTAAAGGCAGTTTTTAGGTAAAATGGTCACTACAGGCTAGTTTGATGCCAACGACTTTTGTGCCCTTTTACACAAAATATGTATATTTTTTTAAGTTGCGTGGAAGATGCAGTATGCGTGGTGGCGTGTGAGTAAGTGTGTATGGATGTTTCCCAGAGATGGGTTGCGGCTGGAAGGGCATCCGCTGCGTAAAACATGTGCTGGATAAGTTGGCGGTTCATTCCGCTGTGGCGACCCCGGATTAATAAAGGGACTAAGCCGAAAAGAAAATGAATGAATGAATGATTTTCGTCATTATCACCTTTATTATTTTTGAACTGATGTCAATGAATGAGAGTTTGTTGGCTTTTGTCAGAAAACAGCTTATCACTTTGTGAATTGAAAGCATTCACTTCGAAATGAGCTATATTGCAACAAAAAAATGCTGTTAAAATAGAGAAATCACTGCCAAATGAGCTGCCAAATTGACCAGTTAGTGAAAAAGTTCACTTTCATCACAAGATTGTAACATTCTTTGGGTGTAATGTGCAGCTGTACTTAGATAATTATTATAGAATTGGTTGATTCATTCATGCTATTGCTTTTACACTTTATTAATGATATGTTAGATATGTTTATCTATATTTATCTATTCTATATCTATCTATTTTATGTCTAAACCGAACCCTCACACAAAGCATTGCATTTTTACATTTTTATGTTAAGACAGCACGTGTACAAAAATTCCCTATGGAAATCTCTGCTGGCTGGGTTTTGGCAATGGAAGTTCCATTTAGGGTTGGGCCGATAGACGATGTCATCGTCCATCGCCGATGGCTGATAAACTTCATGATGCTGAGCCGGCATCGTGATCCATCGCCCTGCCCCACATTTATATTGATTTATAACTTATTATTTGCATGTCATCCTAATAGCAATAACGGTCTTTTTATGAGCTGTGTTATATTATACTTATAGCTGCTGTTTGCACGGCTGACAGCATCGTGAGGATTAAATACATCGTGAGGATTATACAGCACCTCTCGCGCTTAAAATGTGTAGATTCAGTGGCAAACGCTGTTACCTGCAAACCCCGTCTCACAGACTTTACAGTGAATGGCTTTAGTTATTTTCATAGCGGACTTGAAGCCACTGGAAGTCTTTTATCCACTCTTGGAAAAGTGTAAATGGTGGATTAACGTTCAGCACATGATCACTAATAAGATGTGCCATTATTTAACTTTAGGTGGTTTCTAAAACTAAATCTGTCAGTGTTATTTTCATTCTCTCATCTTCAGCGCTTCACATTTCCACTGCTGTTGCTCCTGTCATGTGAAGGCAGAAGGCGTTGACTGAGTGATTGACAGCTGATATTAACCAATCCATTCGCGCTCAGTTGTAGCGCAGTGGGCCAATAGGAAGAGCACAAAGGCGGGGCAAGCATTGCGGGCTTTTGTACTTCAGCAAGTTCACATGACAACTGTTTTAATCTGTTCCTGAGCGCTGCGTTTGGTGTCTTTAGGTGCAAAAATGCATTCTGCATAAATGTCTCCTAAATCCGCGCAGTGAGGATTTTGCAGTAAAAACAGGTGTAAAAATGTATGCACTAGCACAAATGCTTTCAAATACATATTTTAGGTCGCATAAAATATCAGGCGCAAGTGTGACCAAAACGGTTGAGCTCTAGCATCTTTACTTGTTATTATGTCCTCATAATAGTAATAAAATAAGGAAGTTATCATTAATCACAATACAAATTACAGTGAACTCCAAACGAACTCTCGTCTCGTCTCCGCCACCAGCTGTGGAGAAAAGCCATTATAAGGAGACAGATCACTCCGCCTGATCATGCCAGAGTCCCGCGGAATAAAAGTGATTGACAGGTGGTAATTTGTGTATAACTTTATTTATTT
Organism: Danio kyathit; assembly: GCA_903798195.1. Taxonomy (NCBI): domain Eukaryota; kingdom Metazoa; phylum Chordata; class Actinopteri; order Cypriniformes; family Danionidae; genus Danio; species Danio kyathit. The sequence goes on from LR812542.1 coordinate 11,310,009, forward strand.
ATGGTTTGGTCATGGGTAAAGCAAAGACCATGTGGGTCAGGTAGTGAAAATGATAGGCTACAATTATTAAATTCGTTATGAATTAATTGATATTTAACAACAAAGACCCGCCTACGACGACGATACCATCGTCCATCGCCGATGTTCACATTAGACATCGTACTATGCCAAATTTGTCAACATCACCCAACCCTAGTTCCATTTATACTGTGAACAGTCCATTTATTCCACTCTTTTGGTAGTGTGTGTATTTGTGTTCGAGATGGAAAGAGATATTCTACTTCCACAGCTCACACCACTGCAAATACTTCATTTCTAGGCTCTTTGCAATCTGTAGCTGCCAGGGTGGCCATCTCTTCATCTGTCAGACAAAATACATTGAGCAGCATTAAGCAGTTTTTATTTCCAGTCTCGTTTCATGCCCATGTTTTGGCTGACTGGTGGTCGGTCCAGTTCAACAGAATGCATTAGGACTTGAAGTACTTCACATTAAACTGCATACTTTTATCATGTGTTTCTTATTTCTAACACACCGCATGAATGGTTATCTGCTATCTATTATGAGGACATGCCTGTTTTTTTTTTTGCCTTCATAAATGTGTGTTTGGGGTGTTGCGTGTTTATCAGTAATGTGCTCACATATTCATGCCACACACAGAGCTTCTGGGCTCTATGCTTCAGGGGATTTAAATGGACCAAAGATGTTCTCAGAAAACTAAAGATGTTTCATATTTAAAATGTTTTATTTTTAACACAAGGGCTAATGTATCCAGGTTTGTTTTGTCTGTCTGTCTGTCTGTCTGTCTGTCTGTCTGTCTATCTATCTATCTATCTATCTATCTGTCTGTCTGTCTGTCTGTCTGTCTGTCTGTCTGTCTGTCTGTCTGTCCGTCCGTCCGTCCGTCCGTCCGTCCGTCCGTCCGTCCGTCCGTCCGTCCGTCCGTCCGTCCGTCCGTCCGTCCGTCCATCCATCTATCCGTCCGTCCGTCCGTCCGTCCGTCCATCCATCCATCCATCCATCCATCCATCTGCCTGTACTGTAGGTCTGTCTGTCTGTCTTCCTGTCTGTGAGCTGAACTGCCTGAAGTCAAGGACATCAATAATGAATGATTTTCTGATTGGTGCACATGGTGGCACATGGCAGTAATGAGATTCTCTAAATAATAAACCAAACTTGAAAGAGATTTTTTCTTTTTTATATCGATGTGACAGCATCTTTTGTACAGTAACTGCTAGAGCCGCACGGTTCTTGACTACTTTAGATTATTTTTTGGTTTGCATCTAATGACTATGTCCTGTTTTTTTTTTTTTTTTTAGATGTCTTTGCTTCATTTTGTGGTAATCATCGGCTGGTTTCAATTAGTCCATGCCAGAGTTTGTTTGAAAATGAACAATACCCATCTTTTAGAGAATTCTGGGTCAGCTTATTTGGTGTGCACCAGGCTTCGGATGGCAGTATTTACATTAATGCAAATGAACAGCAGAGCAATCGCTTTAAAAAAGCTCCATTTTCACTGGCACAAAGAAAATCTCTCTAGAATTGGTAAATTTTTCCCAGGTGAATCTTGACTTTTTCTAATGAAGGTGCATCTAAAAGGAGATTGTCCTATGTTCACATTTCTACTTACTTTTGTATTTTTCTTGGTGCTATGCAGTGCTGTATTTTCCTTTCTGTATCACAATGACATGATCTGTCAACAACTTACAGTACAAACAGCAAAAAAAGCCATAGTTTACATCAGAATACCCCTCCAGAGAACACTGTTATATTGACAATATGACTAAGTCTTATTATACCTGTCAACCCTCCCATTTTTCCCGGGATTCTCCTGTATTTTACAGTTTTGTCCCGCTGTCATCCCATAAAGGTATTTTCCCGTATTTCTCCCGTATTGTTTTATCTTTCTGAGAAGAGCTGATCCTCCCTATATGCAACCCATACCACCGAACCACCAGGGGCCGCCCTTGTTCTTAAATGTTAATCGGTTCTGTGCTTTCATTTTATTTAGGCATGGAAACCCTGATGGAAACACTTTGAAATAAACACAAAAACGGCGCGATTCATTTCCTTTTCATTACAGGCGCCATTGCCCCTATGCAATCCTCAAAACAGTCAGTTCATATAAAGATGCATGACTGTCAGCTGATGCGCTCCATAGTGATAATAGACGCTGTTTCCCAAGCAGATTCTGTAAGTACGCGATTTGATGCTGAGCTCAAGTGGACACTGGGATTTGGGTGCATGTTTGAACAGACATATACACATCATATTAATAATGATAATAATAATAATAATGGCGGTTCATTCCGCTGTGGCGACCCCAGATAAATAAAGGGACTAAGCCGAAAAGAAAATAAATGAATGAATTAATAATAATAATAATAACAACATCTAGACATGTCGATCTTGTTGGGTTTTCTTTTAAACACAACAAATTTTGTCTTAAATGAGCATAAACAGTTAGGAAAACAGTCAAATGCTTTCAATATAGATCTGTGCAGTTTTAAAGGGACGCTCTGTTATTTAATGTAATCAAACCAAAAAAAATCTAAATGAGAGTTTCATTCACTGCTCTTTAATCAGAATGTTTAAATTATACAGTGAAGAAAAGATGAGATTTGGTAACTTGATTCTATTTCTTTATAATAGCTATTAGTTTTAATGAGCTGAACTGTTTGCTAATTTATTTGCAGCTTTTTCTAATGTATACTAATTATTATATCTTTTGTAAATCATAATAAAAACGTATTACTGATCGTTTCGGAAGTTTATTTACAATGAAACAGCTCCAGATGAACATATTTTTTTTGGGGTGGGGGGGGGGTGGGGGGGGGGGGGGGTAAGTATCCCTTATTTTCACATCCCAATGTTGACAGGTATGTGTCTTATCCATACACAATGACTTGTCAATCTCACGGCACTGACATGTTCATCAACACAGAAATTTAATTTTGAGAGATGAACTAAAGATTTTGAGCAAAAGATTGGGTTTTGCAGGTGATGCATGGTGTTTCGCTATTTGTACATGTTGTTTTGAGAAATACACTTACTGTTTTGCAAATTTCCACTCTGATTTGAGAAATGTACCTGAGAAAGTGCCTGAGAAAAACTGTAATGGGACAGAGGGAGAGTTGCGAGCAGTTTGAGCATACTTAGTGAGCTGTGTGTCGCATATATGCAGTTGAAGTCAGAATTATTAGCCCCCCTTTGAATTATCTTTTCTTCTTTAAATATTTCCCAAATGATGTTTAACAGAGCATGGAACTTTTCACAGTATGTCTGATAATATTTTTTCTTCTGGAGAAAGTCTTAATTGTATTATTTCGGCTAGAATAAAAGCAGTTTGTAATTTTTTATGAACCATTTTGAGGACAAAATTATTAGCCCCTTCAAGCAAATTTTTTTTTTAACTGTCTACAGAACAAACCATCGTTATACAATAACTTGCCTAATTACCCTAACCTGCCTAGTTAACCTAATTAACCTAGTTAAGCCTTTAAATGTCACTTTAAGCTGTATAGAAGTGTCTTGAAAAATATCTAGTCAAATATTATTTACTGTCATCATGGCAAAGATAAAACAAATCAGTTATTAGAAATGAGTTATTAAAAAATCTTTAATGAAAAAATCTTCTCTCCGTTAAACAGAAATTGGGGGAAAAATAAACAGGGGGGCTAATAATTCAGGGGGGCTAATAATTCTGACTTCAACTGTATGTACCTGGTCTAATAGAAGAATGATAGTGGTTGGATCAGATAAATTAATTGGTGGTTCATTTTGCTTTGCCAACCCCGGATAAATTGATGACTAAGCCGAAGGAGAGTTAGTTAAAACTATTTAAAGTCTTTCCAGTTTATCTCATACATCCCTGCACCACCATTATTATATTCATTAGTAGTTACTCTATTTAGGGTATGACCTGTAGGGATATACTGGGTATATAATAATGTCAACATTTGAAATGGATCAAAAAAGTTAATCAAAGTTGTTCAAAGACAAGAACGGGTATTGTTTTACGTTAAGGTCAACTTTTCTGAAAGGTATTGATTCACTTCAAATGTTGACTACTGTATAATAGCTGATATGCAGTACCATGACACAAAATTGTGATTAGTTAAAATGCAGAGTGGCTAGTAACTTTGGAAAATTTTTAGTGGCTGTTGAGCAAAAAAGTTTGTTAACCTCTGATTGCACACACAAAGAAACATTCAGAAGCACAGCCACTTTCTTTTAACTTCTGCCCCATGAATTGTAAACTAAAATTCTTGCTACCAAAAGAGAAAGTACATGAATGCAAATTAATTTATTCATTTTTTTAAATAAATGTGGGCTAGTCTTGCCATGCTAACATTCCTAGATCTAAATAAACAATATAACTCAAATTATGTGCAACAAACATGACATTACATGACAGATTTTAAAATGGCCATACTATTTTTTAATCAACTGTCATAATGAAGTCATGACAAAGCCATTTGACTATCTTGTTCATAAACAATGGTGTCAGGACTTTTTTATCTTGATAACACTGACACTTTCATTAACATGAATACTTGCTTTTGAGGAATGAGCTATCCATTTTGAGCAAGTGACACGCTTTTGCAGGTATAATAAATTATGGGCGGGGCATAAATTCTCACTCCAAGCTAAAACCAACATTTGGCAGTCCTGGCTGAATGGTAAAACTCAACTGTTTAACTTTTTGGCAAATGTAATATGAGCTTATTTCCAAAAAAGGCCATTCCTCTAACATTTAATGGTGCACATGTAGTAACTACACACTATATTGTTTTGGAAAGCCATTTATTTTGAGTTAAAGGTTTCTTAAAAAGTGTGTGTAAAATGTACTTACTTTACAACTTATAAAAACATACATTTTATTTGTATATGTTTATGTTATGTGTTCAAGTAAAAAAGTTGGCTCCCATACTATTGAATAATCCCAACTGTATGCGTGTAGTCCTGTGCCTTGTATCCAGTGATTGTTCTTGATCTTCACAGTGCCTGCGGCTACACTGATAGCTGTTACTGTACTTTATTCCCTGCATAACCCAGGCCTCAGGGCGGATCTCATACGGTCTCTTCTACATTGTAGTGTGCTCTTCAAATCAGATGTCAGGCCCTTTTATCATCTGTGTGCACTTCAAGCCTATGGGGTGGTAAATTCGTGCCCTAATCATCGTTTTCAGCACAGTTTCGTATTAGAAGTCTAGAGCCCTTTATTACAGAGGAGAAATAGATTTCAGCTGTGACACTGGCAGCCAGAAAGCTCTCTTAGCTCTTTTCTTTTCTGTATTCTCTTCTGCTGCTTTTGGAGCCGAGGAGAGGAGCTGCCCAAGGGAGGCCATCTGAGCAGCCATCAGTCTCTTATTTCAGAATGATGGAGGTGAATTTGGAAAAGGTGGAATAAAGGACAAGTGAGGCTTTGAATGCTGAGTCCAAGAGCTCACTGATGTGAATTAGAATCACCTTTTTTGGACTTTTATTAGAGAGGAAAGTGAAAGGTGATGGGAAATGACTGAGGAGAAAGAACAGGGATGAAATATGCATGCTATGCAGCAGAGCTGAGGTTAGACCGGCCCCCTCAGGAACTTTCTGAAAATTCAGTTTATATTTAACATAATACACATTAAACTTTATGTAACATTTATGTGACTCTATATGTATCACTATATGTAATACATAGTTGTAGTGAAACTTTTCATGGCTGTAAATCATTAAGTTACATTTTCTGAGATTTCAACAGCACATCATGGAAGATTATTTTAGCATCTGTTCAAAATTCAGTTTTATTTATTTAAAATATTCACAGTTTTACAGGTTGTGTGAAGTCTTGTATAGTGTGTTCATATATATTTTTATCTATTCATATATTTGATATATACAGTGGGGGAAATAACCATTCAGTTACATGTGTAAGAAATCAACCTACGTTCGATTAAGATCGATTAGGGATTTATTTAGCTCATATCAATGACTCGGATCTTGAAGATTCGAATCATTGATTCGACTCAATTGAGTAGGATTGAATCAGATCAAAAGATTCACACTTTATCTGAAATTTGTCCCGCAAATAGAGACATCACATTTTACTAATCTTGTCTATATTATTTCAGTGGGCAACGATAATAACATAACACAGAATAGGGTTAACTTTTAGCAAGGTAACACGATCTATAGCTTGAGGCAATGACTTAGAAGCACATAAACACAGTTCTTACAAAGGAGAACAAAGATTTATTGAGCTACACTACGGTACATGAGGCTAACTACGTAATAAACAAAACAACAAACAAACACACACACACACATTCATACACACACACACAGGCAGTTCAGAGGATGCAAAATGAGTTGACAAACGTCCCAAATCATCTAGTATTTCGTACTAGATCTTAGAATCACCTGAGAAACCACAAAAACTGATTTGACTTATCTTTAACTGCTTAAGATCATAGGCACTAAATCAGAAAGAGACAACAGTTGTTGTGTTACTTGCGAGTTTGTTGAAGTCTTCTTTGACTGGATTTTACCTCGCCGGGCTGGCCTGAAGACACGTGGCGCTTGAGATAGGGTGGCTTCGGTGACGTCTTCGGGATTCCCTCGCTGGTGAGGCGAGGTCGTTGTCCTGGGTTACCGGGGTAATGGACTCTGCTGAGAGTTCGTTTGCGGAAATTTCGGCGGTCTGAAACTCAAGAGGTTTGCATAAAGAGTTTGTGGTGACCCAATCGCGTGGCAGGCGACCGGGGGCAGAGAGCACAGCTAGGCGCGAGCCAGCTCATGCAAAAAGCTGAGATTTTAGGGCTGCAGGGGCTTTTAAGTGACCTGCTCTAGTCCATTTCTCATGACGCTGTCACCCAATGACCGACTGCCATGAAGGGCGGGGCCACGCCCCGTACCAGCGTAGCTGCGGTCAATTATTAACAGACTCCAAGAGATTGAACGTAGTAAAATCTCTGGTAAGATTGTAACTATCTGACATCAAATGTTACAAGATGAATACAGTTCGTATTAATAAGTTTTCATTTACACCAATGTATTGCAAATAAAAAAAAATGGTTCAACACCAAACACGAAGCATTTCAGACACATACAGATCATTTTAACCTGTTATAAGGGTAACAACACATTTTTAACCTGGTTGGTTGGAATAAACACAGCACATAAGTAAACCTATGGCTATTATTCAGAATATCAAATTTTGCCTTGGTTCTAACATTTAAAAGAATTGTCTTTCTTAAGTCATCTCATTCATTCTGTCCATCTGTCAGGATGTGGAATGTCCCGAGGGCGAACACATGGCCACCAAAATCACGAGACCGATTGTTCACAAGTCTCGTGATGGAGAGGTTCTGAAAGCTTCCTTGTCTAGATGGTTAACGATTTACGAAATTACTAAAAGCATTTTGTTCAATCCGTGGCCAGGGTATTGGGGGAAACAGTCGAATTACAGTCGTTCACTGTTATATGATAACATAAGCCCTGGGGCTGAGTTAAATGAATTAGTCCATGTGGCTACCCCAAGATTCCAAGCCTGATTCGAACTGGTTTTGGATCAGTAAGTCCCTTCACATGCTTAACCATTCTGTGTGAACAGAAATGACATATGGGAAAGTAATAGAGATCAGTGCTGAATGAAATGCAACCTTAAGTCAGACAAACTAGCACTGCTGCCTTTTACTCTGTGAATATTTTTATTATCAATACCCAACAAGCGTTTTTTGTTTTTAAATTATGTCTAACAGACGTCTAAACATAGTCGTCTTGGCTTAAACAAGGCTAAATTTGGGCTGTCAGTGAAAATCTAATAGATGTCTACGAAAACTGTAGGTCAAAACCAGACTAGTCATCAAATAAACAGAAGTAAATGACTACACATATAAAGTCTGTCTATTTGACAACTAGTCTAGTTTTGGGCTATTCTTAGATGTCTATTAGATTTTCATTTACAGAACAAGTTTAGCCTTGTTTTAGCCAAGCTGTGGACGCTTATATGTCTATTAAACATCTATTATACACAAAATTGTTTGCTGGGTATATTTTTATCAGTTTTAAGAGTTCACACTTAGCTGATGATTGATTATAAAGCTATTTTGGCATGCTGTCCCTGGAGAGAGCCCTGAGCTCATAAGATAAGTACTAGGCTGAGCAAGTCTATGGTGTTGATTTGGATTAGTCAATAAACTTAGGTTTGATGTTTTTGGTTAGTGGGAGGAAACTGGGGAACCCGGGGGAAACCCACGTGAGCACGGGGAGAACGTGCAAACTCCACACAGAAATGTTGGCTGGTTTGGTAAAGCCTGGAACCAGAGACGTTCTTGCTGTGAGGCAACAGTGCTAAGCACTGGGCCACCATGCCACCCATCTATTAAGGAGGAAGAGTAGGGGTGGAAGGGGGATTCTTCAAAACGAAGATAGCTGTGATACGTAACCCAGGGTTTTTTTTTATAGTAGCTTAGGAATCATCTGAATATTAGATGAATATCATCATGAATAACATTACTTTGGAATCTTAACGTGATTAAAAATCACAAGCATATCTGGCCCAAATTCATTCACTAAGTCTTTGCCACAGAGCCCATTCATGAGCTGTCAAGAGAGAGGGCAGGACCGTCTCAAGTTTTTTAGAGCTCATTGGATGGTGATGCTTCTCCTTTTAGCTATTGGTTCAAAGGAGTATCAATCAAAAGTGCAAGAGGCCGGCGACCATTTTGTTGACCAAATCACAAGTGTTATGACTGGAGACGCTACTCTATTGAACACACTCCAGCGGTAAATTTGGATGATACAGTGCATTCCATGGATGTTTGTCAACGTATGAATAAGTTGTGTACTAATGTTTTAAGGATTGGATTGCCTGGACCCTTGCTTGAGAGGTGAGTTCTTTGGTAGAAATCATTCTAGTCTTTCAAAAAAAAAAAAAGTTTAGTCTTTGTTGGAGTGTAGTTTGCGAGGCTTTCCTTTAAAACGTGCTATGTATGGGTGCACCGATAGGAGAACGGTGAGAGTTCGGCTTCATTGCAATGGCTTAGATCGCTGGCGTCTTGAGAGTTTAGGCGGAGTTCGTGGACGGTGATGGAGTTTTGACTGTGATCTTGTTGGAGAATTGGGTTGAAGACACAGCGAATGCGTTGTGTGAGGCACTTTGAAGTGGAAGGTTGAGATGTTGTTGTTGATGTTGAAATTGTTGTTGGAGTTATAGTTGAAGATGTAGTTATTGTTGTTTTTGAAGTAGTAGTAGTAGTAGTAGTAGTAGTTGTTGTTGTTGTTGTGGTGGTTGTAGCAGTAGCAGCTGATGCATAGCAGTGCTTTCTTCAAATCGAAGTTGACTGTAGTGAGAAACCCTGGCTCTTTATAATGGGTTAGGAATCGTCTGATTGGTGGATCATACATACTTAATGCAGAACTAGCCATGTTCAATCATAATCACATGATCCTCTCGAAATTAGTTTATAAATAAGCTTCACTTAAATATTACATTTAACAACTTTAGTGAGATGAGATCCAGTGGTATATCCTTGATGAACTGTCCGACCTGCGCTGCTCTCACCTGGGTAGGTGTGCTCAAAGCACCCTCTGTCTGCCTGGAGCTCAGACATGCGCTTACGCTGCAGCGCATGCCAGAGTGTGTGTGTGGTCATGCGATGTGTGTTTTCAGCGGTGTCGTGTGGCCGGAGATCTTTTCAGAAACGCTGGGTTAAACGCCAGTGTGGATGTGGATTGTTTTCGTTCTAAAACGCCATTTTAAAACTAAAACGTATTAGTGTAAACGGGGCCTAAGAATAAGAGAAGAGCAGAGATCCCCTGAATATAGGCTTCAAGCTGTTGTGCTCGCATGTGATTACGTGGATGATAGTAATCTCGCCTAGGGGGACCAAAAATCTAATCCTAGTCCCCATGAGAAAAACAGCTCATAAATCACAGAACAGTATTTTGAAAAAATGCACCTGTGAGAGTTGAGTTTATGGGTATAGGTGCAGAATAAACAGTTTGTACAGTATTAAATCAATGCTTCTATGTAAAGTCCCCATACAGATAGCTGTATGTGTGTGTGTGTATGTGTGTGCGTGCGCATGTGCGTATGTGTGTGTGTTTGTGTGGTGTGTGTTAGGGAATGTAAACAGACAGTAATGACTTGAAGAAGACAGAAATGCACTGCCATCAGTTCACTGGGCACTGCTGAATGTGATTTTACACACAGACACGTGACTAGAAGGCTTCCTTCTTTGAAATTCTTTGACATGACTTGGCACTGTCAGCCGCGCAGCCCTGAACTGTCACTACTGCAACACATATGCAATCAAACACAGCAAGAGAGCAGGAGAGTGACTTTAAAAGGAAAAATGACAGGGGGCAGTGTAAAGTTTGCAAGTTAAAACGAGAGAGAGAGAGAGAGAGAGAGAGAGAGAGAGGTATGTTGATCTAGTGTCAGGGTTTTGTTTGAAAGAGATTTATTTAGCCTGAGTGGTCTTATCTTATGTCAAGAGACTTCCTGAAGAACAATGAGTTGTTTTAGGCTACCTTGTTTTTTTTTCAGTAATTATTAAAATGAATAGTTCCCCGCAAAATAAAAGTCAACTATTTATGTTCATGCTCATGTGTTTTACATACTACTGAATCGGTCCATATAATATGTAGTAATATCCAAAATGTTTCTCAATGCATGCCCCCATATCGAAAGGCTGACCTATGGCATGATATATGGCAACATATGCAAATTACAATTGGATTTCACTATATATATATATATATATGTATGTATGTGTGTGTGTGTGTGTGTGTGTGTGTGTGTGTGTGTGTGTGTGTGTGTGTGTGTGTGTGTGTGTGCTTGGGTAATATATTTGTAGACAAAATATGTAACATAATAGGTAATATATTTACGGAACTTATACAGTTGAAGTCAGAATTATTAGCCCCCCTGAATAATTAGCCCCCCTGTTTATTTTTTTCCCCGATTTCTGTTTAACAGAGAGAAGATTTCAACACATTACTAATCATAATAGTTTTAAAAACTCATTTCTAATAACTGATTTATTTTATCTTTGCTATGATGACAGTACATAATATTTGACTAGATATTTTTCAAGACACTTCTATACAGCTTAAAGGGACATTTAAAGGCTTAACTAGGTTAACTAAGCAGGTTAGAGTAATAAGGCAAGTTATTGTATAACAATTGTTTGTTCTGTAGACTATTTAAAAAATAGCTTAAAGGGGCTAATAATTTTGTACTTAAAATGGCTTTTAAAAAATTAAAAACTGCTTTTATTCTAGCCGAAATAAAACAAATAAGACTTTCTCCAGAAGAAAAAAACATTATCAGACATACTGCAAAAATTTTCTTGCTCTGTTAAACATCATTTGAGAAATATTTAAAAAAGACAAAAAAAAAAAAATCAAAAAGGGGCTATTAATTCTGACTTCAACTGTATGTAAATATTTGTAATTATAATGGTTTAATATTTTGACATATGAACTAGTATGTTACATATGTAACTTGCATATACATATTTCCATATATCAGATTTCTATTTTGGGATCTATGTTTCCATCAGTCTGCTCTTATGGATTTGGCCACAGGTTCTCCTACATATCACAGTGGTGTTTTCATTAGTCAGACATCTTGGAAAGAACATTCTGTCAATGTGAATCCAGCCCTGACATTGGTCTGTTGTTATGCTATGATATGGCTTTTTTTGCATACAGTAATGTCAAATATGAAAACATTGTCTGTAAAAGTGGTACATGGAACAAAGAAGCCATAAATATGGAATAAGGATGAATAAAGATAAAACATATAGATAATGTTGTCCAGTTGGTCATCTTCTGTGGTAACTGATGCCATTTGATCTATCCTGAAACTTTCATCATTTAAACATGTAATATTGTACATCAGTTTCCAAGCAATGCATCAAGTGTAATGCAATAGTTATTTATTATTTTGAGCACTTATATCAGTTGATAGTTGCATCATGTTATTTAAACGAATACACAATTATCTGAAATGTAATGTATGAGTTGTATTTTGAAATGGGATCAATTTGATTTTTATTTGTAATATATTGAAAAGGTGATTCTTGTTCAATGAACAAACTATCTTTGACTTGTGTGTGTTGTATTCAAGTGTTTAAAAAAAGAGTAAAGAGTTTTGCAAAAATGTGCAATTTTGGCAATGGTTGTGAATGGTTGTGTCTAGAGTTTTGAAAATTGACACTAGGGTTCTGATTTTTGTGGCAAACAATTGTAAAAAAAAACTATAATATTAATAGGAATAGATTAAAATCAAAATCATTGATTTTTTTTTTTTTTGGGAACTACACAATGTTTTTATGTTTATTTATGCTGAATTGCGTTATGGGACCTTGATCTTTCTTCCAATAACTTTTAAACTTGAATTGACTTTTATGAAGATTTTTAATAGTTTAAAGTGATATGTTATCTGGGTTGGTGTTGTATGTTACAGACTTATTTCTCTATATATTATTACTTATACATCATATTCTTTCAAACGACTAAAATGTCTGTAAAAGTCACTTTGTTAAACTGTAGAGTTGAATTTTCAACATCAAAAGTCGACAGAGCAGAAATCAACATCCCGTAATGCAATTCACAACCTTAAATAAACTGTTAGATAAAGAGTTAGATACTGGAATGTCTATAGCCAGTTCAAAAACATGTTTTCCTTGAGCTTTGAATGTGATTTTGTGGTCTGAATTGAATAAGATGAGATAAAAAAGACAAAAAATAATGGCAAGAAAACTTCTACTGAGATGGCCTTGTAATCTCACTAGGAAACATTGTGGCCATGCAGTCAAATCCTGCTGATTATTGTTTTTGTGTGGACCGTCAGAGTCTGTGTTTTGTTTGGATTGTCATGTTTTTCACCGGGATTTTAAATTTATTGGATTTAAATGAGAAAACAATGGTGGTTGAGGTTCATGGTATGTCATTTCCATGTACTGAACACTTATTCAGCGATGCTCAGGAGGTATATTCAGATTAAAATTTTTAGGGCACATTTAAAGACAGTTTTTTTTGTTAACCTTTATTTCAAGAGTGTCCTGAGCTCATAAGATCCTCGAGCCCGGAGCTGCCTCCCGTCTGCAGGACGAGAGGGGAGTATGAGCTCAGGTAGGTCTCGAGAACTCCTCTGCTATTTATGGCTGATGACAAATTAGGTATTGCTACAGAGAGATATACTGCTGAGTAAGAGCTCGTCTATGGTGCTAATTTGGTTTGGTCAATTCACCTGTTTGGACTGTGGGAAGAAACCGGAGAACCCAGGGGAAACCCATGCAAGCATGGGGAGAATGTGTAAACTCTGCACAGAAATGTCGACTGGCATGTTAGAGACTTGGACCAGTGACGTTCTTGCTGTGAGGCAACAGTGCTAACCACTGGGCTGCCGTGCCGCCCTATCAAGGAAAAGAAAGGAGGAGTAGGGGTGGAAGGGGGGATTCTTCAAGCCGAAGATGACTGTGGTAAGGAACTCTGGTTATTTATAATGAGTTAGGAATAATCCGATTGGTGAATCATGCATTAGCTATTGCGGGACCAACAGCTTGGCTAATCATAAGTACGTGATCCTCTCGAAATTAGTTTATAAATAAACTTTACTCAAAAAGAAAGGACATAAGAGTTTGTTTAGTTGTTCCCCTGTAGTGTTGGTGGGTGGGGAAAGGACTGAGGACTCAAGTGCAGGGATAATGATGGCTTTTTTATTAATGATAAAATAAAATAAACAGCAAAACAAACAACCCTGAGGGGGGAAACATTAACAAAAACACGACTCGACAGGATAGGACATATGACGAACTGGCACAGGACAGCAGACATGACGAGACTATGAAGAGAGAGGTGAGAGGTGAACTGAATAAACTAATAATGGGATAACAAGGAGGGTGGGACTAGACAATAGACCGAAGAGCACATGACACAAAGAGACAACACAAGCCATGTGCTCATGAGAAAACAGGACTAGAACACGCAGCCAATGAGAGAACTCATTAACCGCGTGTTCACATGAAACACAACACTAAAGCGTGCGGCCACAATGTAAATACCAGCCAATGTACACAATAAATAAAAACACTTATCGTGCACTCACACATGCAACGTGCATGTTCCATCTCATCGCCAACAGAAACCGACTAGACTGGGGCACTGAGAGAAAAAAACAGCATGCCGCTAAAAAAACAAACACCAGGATGAGCGAAGTGCGACCAAGACAGCGCTCGTACAAAGACGAAGACAAACAATGACAGAAAATGAGTGTTTGACATGAGAAAACTCGAGCTAAGCACAACATACAAGACATGACAGGACTAGTGTCTGGACTCTGCCACCAAAACAAGAATTAACAAGACCAAGTGGCAGAATCCTGACACCCCCTACTGTCAGGGCCGGCGCGTTCATAAAGGCATCCTAGGCGGCCGCCTAGAGCGGGATAATTGTGAGGGCGGCAAACACGCCCCGCCGCCCAACCCAACGTGCTGACTTTTACTGTACATTCACACTGAAAGCGGCGTCAAAGTAGCCGGAAGTCATTCATTTTTAAAGGGAGCCGGCGGCGATAAGCGGCGAGGAGCAGCGCGGCGCGTCTTCCCTGGTGTGGGTGTTGAGGAGAGTTGAAATCAAGTCAACTTCATAGTAATGAGCTGTGACGTGGTTCGGCGGTAAGCAATCAGAATGTAGAAGTCCACCGCTTGAGAGGAGTCAGAGAACACAGTCACTGTGAACTTTGGTTCCGACCACAGTTGTTCCCAAGGGTTTTAATATTACGGTCGCCGGATTTCCAATTGTTTGCAATGTTTTTCTTACAGTAACATGCATTAAAAAAGTACTGGCGAGTTACTCATGTGTACGGAGACCCGGAAGGGACGTGATGGTGGAAAAAAAACTGGGTGGGAGAAAAAAAAATGGGTGGGAGAAAAAAAAATAGTGATAAGAAAATATATATTTTTTAAAGTTTTTGCGTTCCCTCGCAAAACTGTTTTTCCACAAACACTTCCTGTTCACTTAAGTGAATTCATTAATGAATTCATACATGTCAACCCTCCCGTTTTTGACTGGATTATCCCGTATTTTACTATTCTATCCTGCTATCATCATATCATTCAGTATCAGCGAATGCATGTATGAGCCAACGACTGGTATAAGCGCTGACTGACAAGCGCTCCGTATGATAAACTGATCCCAGATCAGCTTCTGTACACACCAAAGTGACACCTCTGTTATCAAACAAGTGAAGAGCAGCAAATGAATCTCTCGTTTTTTATTTGATAACAGTGATGTCACTGTATAATGCACAGATCTAGAATGAAAGTATTCCATTACTTTCGTAACTGTTTGTGCATTAGTTTGTAGGTGTGTTTAAAATAAAACACGCAGTACGGACATGTTTACATATTATTAAGAGTATTTGTCTTGTCTAAACATACACCCGAATATCCCAAAATGTCCTGCACTTTCGCTCCTCTTTAGATGGCGTGTCTCATACAGAGCACTTATACCAGTCATTGGCTGATTCAGAGGTTGCATATGAAGAGTGATGATCGACGCACAGCTTTAATGGAAAGAAAGTGAATGAAGACATTTTTATATTCATTTCAGCGTGTTTTCAAGATTAAAAATACATGAGAAATATGGGAAAATACTGAATGAGATGATGATAGCAGGATAGAATTGTAAAATACGGGATAATCTAGGCAAAAACTGGGTGGGAGAAAAAAAAATGGGTGGGAGAAAAAAAAATAGTGATAAGAAAATATATATTTTTTAAAGTTTTTGCGTTCCCTCGCAAAACTGTTTTTCCACAAACACTTCCTGTTCACTTAAGTGAATTCATTAATGAATTCATACATGTCAACCCTCCCGTTTTTGACTGGATTATCCCGTATTTTACTATTCTATCCTGCTATCATCATATCATTCAGTATCAGCGAATGCATGTATGAGCCAACGACTGGTATAAGCGCTGACTGACAAGCGCTCCGTATGATAAACTGATCCCAGATCAGCTTCTGTACACACCAAAGTGACACCTCTGTTATCAAACAAGTGAAGAGCAGCAAATGAATCTCTCGTTTTTTATTTGATTACAGAGGTGTCACTGTATAATGCACAGATCTAGAATGAAAGTATTCCATTACTTTCGTAACTGTTTGTGCATTAGTTTGTAGGTGTGTTTAAAATAAAACACGCAGTACGGACATGTTTACATATTAATAAGAGTATTTGTCTTGTCTAAACATACACCCGAATATCCCAAAATGTCCTGCACTTTCGCTCCTCTTTAGATGGCGTGTCTCATACAGAGCACTTATACCAGTCATTGGCTGATTCAGAGGTTGCATATGAAGGGTGATGATCGACGCACAGCTTTAATGGAAAGTGAATGAAGACATTTTTATATTCATTTCAGCGTGTTTTCAAGATTAAAAATACATGAGAAATATGGGAAAATACTGAATGAGATGATGATAGCAGGATAGAATTGTAAAATACGGGATAATCTAGGCAAAAAGGGAGGGTTGACATGTATGAAGTGAACAGGAAGTGTTTGTGGAAAAACATTTTTGCGAGGGAACGCAATCTTTGCGAGGGAAAGCAAAAACTTAAAAAAATATATATTTTCCTATCACTGTTTTTTTCTCCCACCCATTTTTTTTTTTTCTCCCACTCAGTTTTTTTTCCACCATCACGTAGTCATAGTCCATCATCATAGTCCTTTGCCTAGAGCGGCAGTTCGGCTTACTCCGGCCCTGCCTACTGTACATATATCAAGTCTTAAGTTTAAGTTTTTAGACTATTACTAACAAACAAATGACTGTTTCTTATTAATTCTTTTTTTTTTTAACCAAACTAATCAGTTATCTTTTTCACTGAATGAACATGAATTGTATTACCAACTGTAATGAAGATTTTACAGAGTTTGCATATAAATCCTGTTCCCATTGTGATTTTATGAAAACAGCTATGCACTGAAATGACTAAAACATGCCATAAACATGCCATAATGTACTTTTAAAATAGCTTTTATCACGATATATTTTGTAAAGCGTTGAGTATATTTACACGGACAACAATAATCTGATTTTAATACAATTAAGACAATACTCTGATTAAGAGTCTACCATGTATACAGCGATTTTTGATTATCTTAATCTGACTAAAGTCATAATCGAACTAAACAGAAATCGGTTTAAGACATGTGGAGTCCTTACATCATGCTCGCATCCAATACCGCACTTTGTCACAGGGGGGCATGCGTGAAATGTCAAAATGTGAATGGAAGCGAAAGTGCCAAACTGCAGTTAATTTATTGACTTTAAAAATAAATCACCTAATATTACATGAAACTCTGGAGGAAACGTGGATAGCGTGGCGACGCAATGACGTTAATCAAATTATGTGCTATATCATGTAAAACGGGATCGTCAAAGGAACATTCAAAAAGCAACTCATGTAAATGCCTTAATCATATTATTGTCTTATTCAGATTAAGGCAAATAATTCGATTACTGATGTCCATGTAAACATAGTCAGTGTCTCAAATACAGTATATGCGCATTATGCCGCATAATATTTTATGAGGTAAAAGGACACGGTTACCTCACAGAGCCAAAGAAAATGTGCAGAAACTGGCCGCATCCAATACAAAAAGGCAGAATAGACAGTATTGTTCAATCAGGTAAAAGAGGGAAGTGACAGCATATTAAAGATGACATACAGATGCTGATAAGCTGAAAAGTTATTTTAGTCCAGCTGAACAGTCAGCAGTGTCTGCTTGCCTCAGCTCAACTGGATGAGAGAGAAGCAGTATTGTCAAGCTGCACAATTGATGTTCATTTGAATTCCAGAAAATTGGCGGCGGTATGTTTGTGAGTCGACATTGTGCTTTATTCCACAATCTATTGAGTGTGTGTGTGTGTGTGTGTGGAGGGGGGTTCTCTGCAGGAAGCTGGAAAGTACAGTTCATGTGAGATTTATAAAACAGGATCATTTAATAATTGATAAAGTGGAGGTGCTCTTCTTCCCTCACTCACTTTTCTGTTACCATGGAAGAACCACAGGCTTTTAATGCATTTATCTCTTAGACAGGCACATTACAACAGGTTGTGCGTTATGTGTGAAGCAGGACAGAAACAATTTTGATACAAGAAGTGTGTCATGTGTGATACACTCACAAGTGTGAACATATGCTATGTATGTGTCATTATAGAGCCTATATCATACACCTGCCGCAATGTGGCACTATGCACAACGCAAGAGTTTTTTTTGCTAGTTTCAGCCCAGTGCAGGTATCATTTTTATGTCCTGCACTGAGTCGTTTAAATAGCAAATCATTTGTTGGCACATTGCTATTTTGAGGCATCTGAAATAGACCATGCCATTGAGCAACTAAAAGCTGGTCTAAAGTCAATGGTGCAATGATTTTTTTTTTTTGTCATTTAAAAAGTGTGTTAATGATAAGTGGGTCCAAAACCAGCATACATGTTGCTTATTATGCACACAGGGATGTAAAGCAGCACAGAAATATTTTAAATACGTAAAATAAAAGATACAAATTTTAAAGATTGTCATTGTCTGCATTAATAGGAAAACCACTACCTTCTCCCACACCTTCTTCATCTCAGGGGGCTTTGATGGAATCCGGCTCATTCCATAGATTGTCTGTTTCCTCGCTAGTGAACCTTTCAGTTTTTCTGCTTGCAAAGTTCAACCTTGTAAACAGCGAATCCGCCATGGCGCGACCATGCGTTGCACATCATACCGCGCTCCGTGTTCAGTGAGTTTACCCTCCTGATTGGTCAAATTTAATTAGATCGACAGGTCGGCTCATTCAAACACACAAACCTCACAAATTTTGCTTTTGGAAAATGATAAGTTCCTCTCGCATGGTACAAGCCATGACCATACAAGCATCACTGATTTTCATGCAAAAAATCTTGTACGAACTTGTACAACAGCAAATATTGTACCATGTATGACTGCCTTAAGTGTACTTACACCATGAACTTTAGACAATGCACTTAGACCTTTAAAATAGAACCCTACTGTATATATCAGTGGTCCCCCCAACCTTTTTATCACCGCAGACCGGACAGCGGTTGACTTACTTTACTGTGGTGGATTTTTGGGCAGTGTTTGTCTAAGGTTATTAAACTACTGAAATGTGTATGACGTATTCCATACAAAATATGAAGCTGATCGGCCAGTTCTTGTCCTGTGACTTGCAGTGCACTCCCTTGACTCACAGTGCGCTCATTCTGAAGATGATTTCAGCTGTGTGCCTGCCTCCAAATATGCGCACGCAAGCTGCGCACCTCCATTGGAACTTGCACACGGAAAAGACGTGATATGTGAACGGGAGCCGTCATTTGCAATTCTTGCACAGACATCCTAGATTCACCTGATTTGTTGACAAATGGGTTGCGGATCCATACCTTGGTACTGGGCCTTGTCCCCTTCACAAAGAAACTTTCCAAAGATGTCTTTTTCTTACTCATTTTGCTGCTTGTGGTTAAAATTTTGGTGCTCAAGTGACCGATATGTAACTGAGAGAATGCGGTCATTTTTCAAAATAAAAGATTTTTCATACAAAAAATCGTTCAGACTCAGATAATAAATAAAACGGCAATAATTAATGATTTCTTTGTGTGGCCCGGTACCAAATGATCCACGGAATGGTACCGGTCCTTGACCTGGGCTTCCAGAATGTTGTGACTGTGTCCGCAATTGCAGAGACTGTGGATAAAAGGTAATGATGCTGTAAATAATGTTCAGACTTCAGAGTTTTGTTAGGAGACACATGTATTCACTTTGTTTTGCCTGTATATGTTTAATTGATTTATTTTTGACTCTTCAAAAAAAAGAAAAAAAATCATCACTGACTTACATTTTTTATGAATCGCCAAGCACCATGGTTTCAAAAATGTCTGGTTCAAAATTGTACTGAAGACAATACTCACATCTAGAATGGCAAGAGGGTGAGTAAATACACAGCAATGGTTTTTCATTTTTGTAAACTAAACTGAACTGAATTATTATTGAACAGACCTTGAAAACAGAGCAGAACAGAACTGAAGCTTTGCATGACATTTATGTTGCTTTCTTATCTACCGTATGTAAAGCAGCTTTGACACTGTATTGTAAAAAGCACTATAAAAAGGTAAAAAAATATTATTTGTATTAATCATACAATTTTATAATAATAAGAGCAGCATTCAGCACAAATGGGAGACACGGTGCTTAAATCTCATCAAGCTAGAGTCAAAAATACTGTGCATGCTTATTATTATAATTACATTCATTTTCAGGGAGCAAAAAAAACAACCTTTGAGCAGTTTTCATTGAACTGATATGCCATTCTTTAAAAATAAGACATTGTCACACAATAAGATATATTCAAAGCCCGTCATTATCTCTTTAGGGAAAACAGCAACAAATTATTTTCTTGAGTAAACATTTCACATTTGTTTGAATGTTCTCACAAGCTAGTTATTTGTCTCATGAAATGGCTTAGCTTGTTTTTAAAGAAGATTTTCATGAATTCGTCCCTTTAGAAGTTAATTAAAAGCATGTGTCAAGCACTTCCTGAAAAAAAAAAACTTAAAATATAAAAACTTAAATATAAAAGCAAAGGGGAAAAGAAAAACTTTTCGGAAGCTCATTGACATGAACTGTTTTTATGTTTTTTCAAGCTAATTTGGGTCTTGTTTTGCAACTTGCTTATTAAAAAAAGGTTTTATATTTTTTCATTATAAAATGGATAGTTCAGGGCCTAATTCTAAAGCTGCGTCTGAAATTGTATACTTCCATACTATATAGTATGCTTAAATCAGTATGCAAGCCGAGGACTATGTCCGAATTCATAGAATTTGAAAAACAGTATGTGAGAAGTACCCTGATGACCTACTGCTTCCGGCAAGATTCTGAAGTGTGCATTGGATGGACAGTCTGCTATCCCATGATGCACTGCGAGAGAATTAATGAATGAGAGTGAAGCAACGCAACTGACGTGGGTAGGTCACATGATGATGACAAAATGCGGATGTAATATGTCCGAGTTTCATTCATATCACTCACATTCTGTATATAACGTTCTTTTTTAACGGTTGAGTAGTACATTCATTCATTCATTTTCTTTTCGTTTTCTTTTATTAATCTAGGGTCGCCACAGCGGAATGAACCACCAACTTATCCAGCATATGTTTTACGCAGCGGAGGCCCCTCCAGTTGCAACCCATCACTGGGAAATGAGTAGTACATGTAAATTCAAATGCAGTAGTAGGCGATTTCGGACGCAGCTTAAGTGTTTCAGCCATGCTCAAAATTACTTTAGAAACATACTCCTCATTACATAATTATTACTATGCCACTTTGTCTCTTTTCTTGTATTACAAATTTCAGTTAATAAAACTATTTAATATAATATCTGTGACACCTGCTGTCATCCATTCACCTTTCATTTTGAGACCATGTCCATCCTTTATAAAAAAATCCTCTTATCTTTCTGATGTGGGAGAAATGTGTGCTTGCCAACAGAGGGAATGCTATTTAAAGGTTTTTAATTTCACATATTATAGGCCTTCCATATGTTGATCAAGTAACATTGTTTAATTACATTTTTTTTTACAAGCAAACTATCCACCATGCTGTGAACTGGCCTGATTTAAACTATAAAAGTACTCTGCTGAGAGATGTGTGAGAGGGAATTTCAAGTATTGTGTTAAAAATAATGAAACAATACAGCTCAAATCTCTTTTTTATTTGAGCACCGTTGCATCAGGCATCACACACAATCTTTTGTTGGCATCAGAGACAATTTCTCTAGCTCTGTCATGTCAAGCCATTCTTTTCATTGAAAAAAGAGCAATAGTTAAAGAGCACCTATGGTGAAAAATCTACTTTTCAAGCTGTTTGGACAGACATGTGTGTAGGTATAGTGTATATCCCGTCATATTGGGGTGATATAAAGACACCCAGTTCTTTTTTTTTATTTAACAACATAAAAACGGTGGACCAATTGGAGCGGTTTTGAGACCGACCTCAACTTGACGTAGGTAGGAGTGCGGTTTCCCCGCCCACCGAATTGATTGACAGCTGCGTATTAACATGTCTCCGTAGTAATGTGTATAATCATATCAACAATACAGGACGTGCGCAAAGCAACCGGGAATAAAAGATCTGTTCCGTTTGCTAGGATCATCAATCATCATCAAATGTGATCAAGAGTGAGTTTTACAAGTTTAAAATGTTTTTAAAACAGTGCATGTGCGTAATGAATTACAGCGATTTACTTCAGCTTTACTTCATCACCACAGCCACGTGTCAGTACAATTATGAAAGAAGATGCTTCAATTAGGGTTAGGCCGATAGACAATGCCATCGTCCATCGCCGATGGCTGATAAACTTCACGATGCTGAGCCGGCATTGTGATCCATCGCCCCGCCCCACATTTATATTGATATATAACTACTTATTTGCATGTCATCTTAATAGCAATAACGGTCTTTTCATGAGCTGTGTTAAATTTTACATTTAGCTGCCTCTTGCACGGCTGACAGCATCGTGAGAATTAAATGAAGGATTATACCGCACCTCTCGTGCCTAAAATGTGTAGACTCAGTGGCAAACGCTGTTACCTGCAAACCCCGTCCCACAGACTTCACAGTGAATGGCTTTAGTTATTTTCATAGCGGACTTGAAGCCACTGGAAGTCTTTTATCCACTCTTGGAAAAGTGTAAATGGTGGATTAACATTCAGCACATGATCACTAATAAGATGTGCCATTATTAGTAACTTTAGGTGGCTTCTAAAACAAAATCTGTCAGTGTTATTTTCATTCTCTCATCTTCAGCGCTTCACATTTCCGTGGTTGTAGCTCCTGTCATGTTAAGGCAGAAGACATTGACTGAGTGATTGACAGCTGATATTAACCAATCCATTCACGTTCAGTTCTAGAGCAGTGGGCCAATAAGAAGAGCACAAAGGCGGGGCAAGCATTGCGGGCTTTCTTTAATTCAGCAAGTTCACATAACTGTTTTAATCTGTTCCTGAGCGCTGTGTTTGGCGTGTTTAGGTTCAAAGATGCATTCTGCATAAATGTCTCTCAAATCTGCGCACGCGGTGAGGATTTTGCAGTGAAAACAGGTCGCACGGCAACAATTTATGCACTGCACTAATGCTTCTAAATATATATTTTAGGTCGCATAAAATTTCGGGCACATATGCGACCAAAACGGTCGAGCCGTAACATCTTTACTTGTTATGATTTCCTCATAATAATAATAAAATAAGGAA
The DNA here is from genome assembly GCA_903798195.1 of Danio kyathit. Classification (NCBI taxonomy): domain Eukaryota; kingdom Metazoa; phylum Chordata; class Actinopteri; order Cypriniformes; family Danionidae; genus Danio; species Danio kyathit. The sequence continues at coordinate 11,333,319 of LR812542.1, forward strand.
GTTATCATCAATTCACAAAACAAATTACAGTGAACTCCAAACGAACTCTCATCTCCTCCACCAGCTGTGGGAAAAAGCCATTATAATGACACAGATCACTCTGTCTATTCATGCCAGAGTCCCGCGGAAAAAAGTGATTGACAGGTGGTAATTTGTGTGTAATGGTTTTATGGTTTGGTTATGGGTAAAGCAAAGACCATATGGGTTAGGTAGTGAAAACAGTAGGCTACAATTAATTAATTCATTATGAATTAATTGATATTTAACAACAACAACTACGGCGACGATGTCATCGTCCATCGCAATGTTTCACATTAAACATCGTACAATGCCAAATTGGTCAACATCGCCCAACCCTAGCTTCAAACCTGGTTTGTTGACGTTAAATCCGGTTTGTTTTGTACATTAACAGGTTCAACAGGTTTCAGTTTTGAGTGAACTATGCCTTTAAGAATGAATATGGTGATTGCCACTTTTGATGTGCTTCAACACTTTAACAACCACCTATAAAACTTCAACAACCACATAAGCACGTAGAACACCTCATCAACCATATAACTCATAATAGGTAATGACTTTCAACTGTGTAAGAAGGAGTTAGAATCACTCAGTGCTACTTAAACCTCAGCTTGACTTAATGTGGTTTGTAGTCTTACTTTCCTGACATCCACTGTTTTATGTCTTGATATTTGAAGATATTTGACACTTCATATCCTCATATATATGTGATTCACACACAGAGACTTGTTCCTATATCCTGATGGAGACTATAATAGATTTAATGATTTTTATACTATACAAACCATATATTCTATCCCCCTACCATTCCCCTAAATCCAACTCTCACATCGAACAATCAACATTTTTGGACATTTTCTAAATACTTTTTTCATTCTGTGTGACTTTTGAGATGTTTTCCTTGGAGGACAAAAATAATGTCCCCACAAAGTTCAATATTACTGTTATTGCTATAGTTCTGGGGACATTTTGTCCGCAGGACATCAGGAATGCACACACACACACGCACACGCACGCACACACACACACACACACACACACACACACACACACACACACACACACACACACACACACACACACACAAACACACACAGACACACACACACACACACACACACACACACACACACACACACACACACACACACACACACACACACACACACACACACACACACACACACAGTCCGTCTAAAATGCAGAGATTTGTGTAAGCGGTCGTAAGCAAGGATAATCTGCACTAGACAAGCTGTAAGAGGAGGGGAAGTGGCAGTGTGTGTGTGACAGATCTGTTCCAGCTTAACATGCACATAATCAGACATAAACATGCGCTGTAAATAATTACAAGCTGATCATGACAGATCACACAATTCTGTATATAGGTATTTTTTCTTACTTTAAAATGTTCGTATGTCTTATAATGGGATTGTCCCGTTTGAGCATCCCTGCTATTAAAATCCTTTGATATAGCTTATCTGTTACTATCTATTAATTAGTATCTGTGGAATAATAATATTAATATCTGTGGAAACAACATTTAGAAGTATAATGGGGCATAGGTAGTACATAAGGGGGTGTTTGCACAATTCAGTTTCAACTGAAAATGTTAACTTTTTTATGTGTTTTGATTATTCATCTACTGTACATTGCAACAGCTTATCCTAATATATAGGAGGGCAAAAAAATGCCAGCCAAGACTCATTGAAAATACATGGCTGAGTCCGAGCTTCATCTTTTGCCAACCCAGGCTCATTATTGATACGTACCCTGATATACATTTCTGGAGATTGCGAAATACGTCCCAGGAGGTACGTTTTTTTTTTTTGCAGTTTTTGTTTTCGCGAATCCACCAGAGGCAGCTGTGTGCTTTTTCAGATCTCAATTTTCTCAAATTTTCAGATCTCAATTTTCGCGCCTGCTATTTTCACGTAAATCCACCAGAGGACACGGTCAGCCTACAGACTGACTGACTGGCTGACTGACCGACCGACCCCCATAAACCTAATCAATAGTGTTTTCAAAAGCACAGCCCCAGCTGAAAAATCCAGCTTAAACTGGTTGGCTGGTTTTAGAGGGGTTTTGGCCATTTCCAGGCTGGTTTCCAGCCATTTCCAGCCTGGTCTTAGGTGGTCAGGCTGGGAGTTGACCAGCTAAAACCAGCTTGACAAGCCAAAACCAGCTATGTCCAGCTTAAACCAGGCTGGTCAAGCTGGTTTTAGCTGGTTTAAGCTGGTCATTTTCCAGCCTTACCAGCTAAGACCAGGCTGGAAATGGCTGGAAACCAACCTGGAAATGGCCAAAACCCCTCTAAAACCAGGCTGGTCGACCAGCTAAAACCAGCCAACCAGCTTAGGCTGGTTTAAGCTGGTTTTTTCAACAGTGGATTGACCCAATCACCCCCTTCCTTAAACCCAACCAACAGTGTTTTTAAAGGCAATTCCGAAAAAGAGAAGCCACAGATTTGTACCACGTTTTCAGATTTTACCACATTCTCACCACATTCTGTTATTTACTTGTTTATTTTATTTTTTGCATTTTGTTTTTGTTTTACCTGCTTTCTGGAACAATTATTTACCAGACTCAAACATCGTTGTTGCAGTCAACTCCAAGTCTCAAGTCCGTCGACATACATGGTGAGCTACTGGGAAAACTGGTAAAAAAAAGTAATCTACAGGTAGGTAAGCTGTCAACTGGTAGCGCGAAAAGAAACTGAAACCATCTGCAGTGTCATACCGCCCTGTGGTGTTCGTTTTAAAGACGAAATGCAGCCATGTGTAGCTCTGCCTACATAATTTGCACTCTCTAGAAATGTATATGGGAGTATGTTTTCACAATGAGCCTGTTTTTTTTTTTTTGTTTTTGCGAAACGTAAAATACTTTACTTTGAGTATGTTTCATTGCACTGATGACCAATCCACTAGAGGGTGCTGTCTGCATTTTTACAAATCTGAAATTCGTTACTTAGGGAATACATTTTGTTCAGTTACTTTATATACATTTCAGTTACTGTATATACCCTTCTTTTACATGATAATCACTGACCTAAACACAACCAATAGTGTTTTCAAAAGCAAACTTTAAAAAAAAAGTGCATTGCAACCACATGGTTTTATCTTGATTTTACATCTCTTTTATCAGTTTTAGACACGGATAAGTTGTTTTGTGGTATTTATTTAGTTATGTTCAAAGAACTGCACAAAAATATCCTTTATTAAATAATCCTTTAAATAATCCTTTATTCATTAATAATATGTCCCTGTAAATATCATTAATGTAAAAAGGAACCAAAGTTGTTGGCATCATACTGCCCTGTAGTGTTCATTTTACCACTGGAGTCAAGCATATGTTGATTGTAGGCTGAAGCACAACATTTCCAATAAGCCTGTGTTGCGAAATGTACTCTTTTAAACATCGTGCATTTTGAATTTAGATTTTTTTTTTTTTTTTGCATTTGTTAAATAATATGTTGAAATAGAGATTTCTAGATGGATAAAAGCAACATAGCTTGTGTGCTAGTCTAGTTACCCAGCTGTGAAAAGCATTGAAATGTTGCACCTGATGCTGATAAAGGAGGTTTACTTCAGGCTGTGATGTTTATAAGGAACTCGTCTCCCTCTGCTTTATCTTCAATCCCTTTCTCTATCCTTGATTTTTCTCAGAATTCCCTCGAGAAGAAGCTAAATTGACTTCATACCTTGTTACTGATAGACTTGGCCTGCTGGTCAGAGAGAAAGAGTGAAAGCGAGAGTGATGAAAGAAAAAGACAGAGAGAGAAAGTCAGCAGCGTAATAAAATCAGCAAAGAGCAGGCGTAAATACGTAGTTTACCACAGAATTTTAATTCTGTCATCATACTAACCCTTTTGCACCAAGAAATATTTCTTATTTGACCAAGAAATGCGGTCCCATTATGCTCACTTTTCATCATTTTTGATGCAAAAAAAATATTTTCTCACTTCTTACTTCTTACTTGTCTTGTTTCTAGTCCAAACATCTAAAAATTCTTAAATCAAGAAGCTAAAAATATTGCCTTGTTTTCAGAAATAATATCAACATTAAGTGATTTTCTTCCTTAAAACGTGATAAATAATCTGCAAATGGGGTAAGCAAAATTATCTTATTTCAAAGCGAAAACAAAATTATTTTGCTCCTTTTAAGGAAACAAAACAACTTAATTTTGACCTATTATTTCTGAAAACAAGACAATATTCTATGTCTTCTTGAGTTAGGATTTTTTAGAAATGTAAAAAAGTAAGAAACACATTTTTTTGTGTGGAATTTATTCTATATAAATGTGTTAACTTAAATTTATGTGTTAATGTGTTAAGTTTATCCTCCTTAGTGGATACATTTTTTTATACACATTTCCAATATTTATGCACATCCTGGCAGTTCCATTAAGAATTTTAATATAATATTGCCAAACTGCACATAAAAATAGGTGTGGGGAAACATACTGTCACAGTCTGGTGTTTTTTCTGGTGTTTGTGTCATGTGATATTATGTTGTGCCATGTTTCATGTGCATGTGGTTATGTCATGTGACCCCTTTGTTCCGTTTTCCCGCTGTGTGTTATTGTTCATTAGTTTCACCTGTTGTCTCATCGTTGTTTGTAATCTGTTCAGTCATATCCTGTGTATTTTTACCCTGGTATTATAATGTCAACCTCCATGTCCTGTCTTAGTTTGATGTTACTGTGTATATAGTAAGTGTTATTTTGCAAATAAATGCATGTTTTTTGGATAAATCCTGAGATCTGTGCATTTGTGGAGCATTACCAGACCGAAAAAGAAAGTTTGCAGTATTTGTTTTCCCCATTTTTTTTGTTGCCCTTCGACCCTAAGGCTATGCATCCATCAGCTCACCAGCTCCGCCAAGTTCCCTTGTCCCTCCAGCTCTGACTTGGTCAGTCATTGCCATGCCTATGTCTCTGGACTCCATTCCTCTGGCTGCGCCTTGTCCTTCCGTCCTGCCGGCTGCGTTGAGCTCCTTCCTCCCTCCAGCTACACCTTGGTCCTGTTGCTCTGGTTCTGCCACGGGCTTCTGGACCAACATCATTGCCTTGTCCGGGTGAGCCGTCTGCTTCACCTTGACCCTCTGGGAACTCGGCGTCACCCTCTGGCTGCACCTTGTCCTTCCGTCTTGCCGGCTGCGTTGAGCTCCTTCCTCCCTTCAGCTACACCTTGGTCCTGTCGCTCTGGCTCTGCCGCAGACTTCTGGACCAACATCATTGCCTTGTCCGGGTGAGCCGTCTGCTCCACATTGACCCTCTGGGAACTCGGCGTCACTCTCTGGCTGCACCTTGTTCTTCCGTCCTGCCAGCTATGTTGAGCTCCTTCCTCCCTCCAGCTACACCTTGGTCCTCTGTGGCTCTGGCTCTGCCGTGGGCTTCTGGACCAACATCATTGCCTTGTCCGGGTGAGCCGTCTGCTCCATCTTGGCCCTCTGGGAACTTGGCGTCACTCTTGCCATGTGGCTTTCTGTCTACTCCTCGGGCTCAGTCAGCCCCCTGGAATCGGTGGCCACTCCTCCTCCGTGGTTCCTCCTCCTGGCTATGTCTTGGGTCCTAGTGCTCCTGCTCCAGCCTCCTTCCTGGTTCCTCCCTCCTGTGACTCCTCCCTGGCCTCCTCCTCCTCTCCTTGTACTCAAACCCTTCTCCTGGCTCCTCCTTCCTGTGTCTCTGCCCTGGTCACATACTCCACTCCTCATCTTTCAGCTCCTCCCCTGGCCACACCCATCTGTGACTCCTCCCTGGCCACGTTCTCCAATCCTCGTCTTCCAGCTTCTCTCCTGGTTCCGCCCGCCTGTGACTCCTCCCTGGCCACACCCTCCCATTCTCCTGTGTGTTGTTTTTATTATGTTGTAGGCGCGTAGTTGCTATCTGTGACACATGCAGCTTTTTTAACCTTTTATTTCTGAGGGAGCATAACATATTAATGTTCAGATGTGCGGCTTTTCTTATAGTAAACTTGCTCGTTTGCTCACGTAGTACAGTTTTACACTTTTTACACTCAGCATAACACCAATTTGCACAGTTTTAGAACTCAAATGTGCGCTGAAAAGTAAACATTTGAGCACATTTATTGGGCTATTTTACTTACTTAATCTTGTATTACAACATGAAAATTAGCAGCATGGATATTCTATACAATATTTCTTGAAGACATGGATTTGGAACAACATGAGAATTATTAAATGATGCACTAAATGTAATCACCTCAAATCTGTAGGATTTTGTGCATTTTTCATTGTAGGTATTTAGAACCAGTTTGATTTAAAATACAGCACAAATGGAGCTCTAATGCAGCCATTCACTCTCCAGCAGCGTATAGCAGGAAAAGCAGTGTTTAAGAGACTATATTTTAAAAGGTATGTCCATCCGTCTGAGACTGACAATGAATATAAATGTTAAACATTCCTATTACTCAAGCCGCAGTCAGAATAAAGTGAAGAGAGAGTGCTGGTTATAGACCGCATTTGTTAAAGTGAAATGCACTGAAAACATTTCATGTGGATGGAAGAGCGTGCAATAAAAATGTGAAGGGGGGGGGTTGGATGAGAGGTGCTGATGTAGATGTTACGCACTCACTATATATTTGTGGCTCCCAGACATCCTGGGGTCTTAAGAGTCTGACAAATTTAATTTCACAGCCTACAGAACACGCATAAATGTGCATGCATGCACACACATGTATGCACGCACACGGTAGGTATACTGACATTTACAAGGGCTGTTCTAGCTCGGGCAGTCACTGCGTGCTGCACGAAACCTGCTAAATCAAGCATAACCAGAGAGAGGAGGAGATCAACAGCTGTTAATGTAGAAAGAGTTTGTCATTATTCCTAGATGAAATTCTTTTTTTTTTTTTGCTTTTGATGCATGACCCTGGTAAAAAGGACAGTGGTGTACTGTAGATATAACAAAAACGACTAAATCGAGCACAAAATCATTATATAAAATAAACATTTAAACAGTTCCCAGAGATGGGTTGCTGCTGGAAGGGCATCCGCTGCGTAAAAATCGTGCTGGATAAGTTGGCGGTTTATTCCGCTGTGGCGACCCCGCAAGGGACAAAGCCGACAAGAAAATAAATGAATGAATGAACATTTAAACAATAAGAATCTTTCTTATTCTTTTTTTTTTTTCTTATCTTAAAAGTTCTTATTGTTTTAAGGTAAAAGCAAAAACTGAACTGCCTTAATCCTTTGTGGCATAGATTCAACAACGTACTGGAAATATTGCTTTAGAGATTTTGGTCCATATTGGCATGATAGCATCACGCAGTTGCTGCAGATTTGTCGGCTGCAAATCCATGATGCGAATCTCCCATTCTACCACATGCCAATTGTGCTTTGTTGGATTGAGTTCTGGTGACTGAGGAGGCCAATTGAGTACAGTGAATTCATTGTCATGTTCAGGAAACCAGTCTGAGATGATTTGCACTTTATGACATGGGTACTTATCCTGCTGGAAGTAGCCATCAGAAGATGGGTACACTGGTCATTAAGGGATGGACATGGTCAGCAACAATACTCAGGTAGGCTGTGGCGTTGACATGATGCTCAATTGGTACTAATGGGCCAAAAGTATACCATGAAAATATCCCCCACACCATTACACCACCACCAGCAGCCTGAACAGTTGATACAAGGCAGGATGGATCCAGGCTTTCATGTTGTTGATGCCAAATTCTGACCCTACCATCTGAATGTCGCAGCAGAAATCAAGTTTTATCAGACCAGGCAACGTTTTTCCAATCTTCCATTGTCCAATTTTGGTGAGCCTGTGCGAATTGTAGCCTCAGTTTCCTGTTATTAGCTGATAGGAGTGGCGCCCGGTGTGGTCTTCTGCTGCTGTAGCCCATCCACCTCAAGGGTCGATGTGTTGTGCATTTAGAGATGCTCTTCTGCACACCTCGGTTGTAACGAGTAGTTATTCGAGTTACTGTTGCCTTTATATCAGCTGGAACCAGTCTGGCCATTCTTTTCTGATCTCTGGAATCAACAAGGCATTTGCATCCACAAAACTTGATAAACACGTATTTTGTTTCAAAGAAGTTGGAACAGTACAGCATTTACACTTGTCGCAAACACTCAAAAGACGTTTAGGGACTAAAGATACAAGTCTTACAAGCAAACAAGTCTTAAGGTGGGCAGCAGTACAGGGTCTTCGTTGTTGCATTTTGCATTCTCTATTGGAGACAGGTCAGGACTGCAGGCAGGCCAGTGTGTGTGTGTGTATTTTTTAAATATATAAATTATTAAGACCAATCAAATCTGAACTGCCTATACAAGTCATTAGTAATTCCAGTTGTAATTTCCATAACAGATTAATGTACATCCATAACAAATTCTAATATCAGTAAATACCATCTGCTACGACAATGTTGGGAAGAAGCATTTCTTTTTTGAGAGGCAAGATTTATTTTAATAATAAATTTGAGGCTTCAGGTAATATAATGAGTTTTTGGGAATGTGCTTAAGTCATATATGCACTGTGGGCACTTGCATTAAAAAGACTAAATTGACTATTAGCATTATTAGCATTGACTAAATTCTAATAATTTAGAAATTAATAATTAAAAAATAATTAATAATTATTTTTTTATTTTCCTATACTTGTCTTTTTATTCTTGTTTATGTAAAGCACTTTGAATTGCCACTGTGTATGAAATGTGCTATATAAATAAACTTGCCTTGCCTAAATTAATTGGTAAACACATCTGATAGGCCATTGTATTAATAAGCTCAGCAGAACTGTGTGAAATTGGTCCTTTTTCTCTAAACTTAACAGTGTAAATGTTCTCCTCAAGTCATGCATAAAGCCGAAGTCACACTAGAGTTTGAGCTTGCGAAATTCTGTCGTGCAGCGCTGCGAAAAGGGGCGGGATTAAACAAGATGATTAGACATTAAAAAAAGCGACCGATTGCTCCATGTTTTAAATTTCTGTTCAGAGTGGTCATGTTTTGATCCTGGATTGGTCTCACGCAGTCAAGTGATGCGATTTCGCAGGTAAGAGTTCACCAAGTTTGAACTTTGCACCGCAGCAACCTGCGAAACTCGACGCATGACCCTCCGTTTCCGGTCTGACACATTCACGTGCGTATGAATGGAAGTCTATGGAGGGAAAAGTCCAGTGTGACCACGGCTTAAGTTGGAGGTTCGGGTTGATCAACTTCTGACGTTTCATAACTGGGCTTGAACTGATATGGTAAAATCAGCACCATCTTTACAATCCCTGAGAATTCTTTCAAGTTTTTAGAATACATTTCCTTTCTTTTTTTTTGTTTTTGTTAGTTTGAACTTTTATCTTGTTGAAATGATCTGTGGACACATGGTGGACCATGAAACTGAGTATGAAAAGCCAATCGAGTGTTTGTTGATTTTCTGAATTTGTAGGTGTGTGTAATTGTGCTGACATTTACTTACTTCCTGTTTGCCGAGGACTACCTGCAGGGCTGTCAATTTGGCAGCAGTTCTGCCTCTTTCTTTTTAACACACACACACACACACACACACACACACACACACACACACACACACACACACACACACACACACACACACACACACACACACACACACACACACACACTCACACGAATAAACTAAACTTCACACCAGTGGGGTTTATTTTCTGTTTGGATTTTTGGCTAACAAATGTCTCACCCTCATAGATGAGTGTTAACATATGGCATGGGAACGTGCAAACACAAATTCTTGTTGTGCCAAACACTAAATGAATTAAATCTGTTGAATTTGGCAGCCTACTTCCAGCTTGTTTGGGAAAAAAATAAAAACCAGTCTTCAAAAAGTCAGAACTGTCTGGATACATGACTTGACATGCTTGATTACATCCCAATACAATCTGCTTTTCCTGAAGGAAATACCAAAGCTTGCAAGGGAGAAATAAAACCAGAAATAGAGTCCAGAAAGTCATAAAACTCATTCATTAATTTTCTTTTGGCTTAGTCGCTTATTTATAAGGGGTCATCACAGAGGAATGAACTGCCAACTAGTCCAACATATGTGTTACGCAGCGGATGCCCTTCCAGCCACAACCCATTCACTCTTATTCACACACACACTCACTCATACACCACGGCCATTTTAGTTAATTAAATTCACCTATAGCGCATGTGTTTGGACTGTGGAGGAAACTGGAGCACACAGAGTACCGGAGCACATGCTTCATTTAATCACCAATTGATGGAAGCAAAGAAAAAAAGTCTTATGCTCTTGAATCATCAATAACCACCACAGCAATCTGCTCAGCAAATGGGTCAGATAGACAAGACTTTTGGGAAGTGTTCAAAGCTCTGATTGCCCTGATTAATGCAGCCTTACACTCATTTAGCACAAAGGTGCCCAAACTTGGTACTGGATAGTCAGTGACCTGGGGTGCGTTTCCCAAACAACGACGTAACTCGCGACTGAACTATCATAGTGCGATGCATCGTTTGGCAAAAGAACAATGTAGCGACGTGTGTTTCCCAAAACCCCTAGTTTCTCTGTCGCAGATCCATCTCTTGAACTACGTTAGTTATGACGCAAAACGCCCATAATGATGCTCTAAACGGGGTGGAGTAACTTCTTCAGAGAACAACCCCATCATTTCTTTTTGCAAATTATATTGTTTTACACAAACACGCATTTAAAATAAAATCCAATATTAGTTTTGGTAAAAACATGCACTCATTTTCCATATTAATTTAAAAAATAAGTAAACGGCACATATAGGGCCAATGTTTGCTTTACTAATATTATTGAGAAGTTGAACATTACATATTCTATTCTAAAATATAATATCATATATAAATCATATAAATAAATAAATAATGAGGCGATTTATTATAAATATATTTACTTTAATAATAATATTAATAATATTAATGATGATTATGATTATTATTATTATTATTATTATTATTATTATTATTATTATTATCATTTTCATTATCATGCAAACCACAGCAGAAAGTTCTAACCAACAGACCCATGTCATACACAGCAGAGATACTTAATAAATAACCCACTATACAATAAAAGAATTAACGTATGCTATGTTTTTTATTTTCACAAGCTTTGGAGACGTACTGTAACATAATTTCCGCTTTTAAATATACCTATAGCTTTTGCCATGAGGCTGTGTTCAAAATGATATCAATGTTTTCAAAGTGCACTGCGAAGGGAGCACAATTGTAAACATGAAGCTCGCTAAAACTGAACTGTAAAAATACTTTGAAAGCAAATTACACCTAAGAGAGATGACCTTAATGCTTTTTTATTTTTAATAATTCCAGCTTTGCATGTTAGAATGTTCTAAATGAATAGGGCATAGGGGGGATAAGTGGGAATAGAACACAGCCAGGAACTATGCTTTTAACTACAGCTCCAGAGGTGTTGTTTCAAGAGCTCAAGTTTGCGACGCAGTTTGCGAATGTTCGTTGGAGCGATGGATTTGGGAAACAGCAAATCAAAGAACTATGTTTGTAATGACGGAACTTGCGACCTTAGTTGGCTAACGATGGTTTTGGGAAACGCACCCCTGCATAGTTTAGCTCCAACTTCCTTCAACAGTGCCTGGAAGTTTCTAGTATGCCTAGAAAAAGCTTAATTAGCTGGTTCAGGTGTGTCCAATTGTGGTTAGAACTAAATTTTATAGGACATCCAGGCCCTCCAGGACAGAGTTTGCGCACTTTTCGCTGCATAGACGTCCATTCCATGCAAATGCGATAGACCAGAAATGCAAGTTTTGCAATTTGCTGCGTGGGAAAGTTCAAGCTTGGTGAACTCTGACCTGCGAAATCACATCACGTGCCTGCGTAAGACCAATTGAAGATCAAAACATGACCTCTTTGTAAAGAAACACAAAAAATGGACCCATCGCTCACTTTTTTTTAATGTCTAATCATCTTGTTTAATTCTGCTCCTATTTGCAGCGCTGTATGACAACATTTCACATGCTCTAACCCCAGTGTGACCATGGCATTAGAGGATTTGGATTTCAAAGTTATGCATTTGTGTTTTATGTGTATGCTAATGCAAAGAGATGTGTCTTTAGTCTGGACTTAAACGGACAGAGTATGCCTCCAAAACTGTTCTAGGAAGGCTGTTCCACACTTTAGGTACCTGATATGAGAATGATCTACTGCCTTGAGTTGACTTATGCCTTGTTTCCACTGAGCGGTATAGCTTTGTGCAGTGCAATACAAATTGTACTAAATTGTAAGATCACCCTGCTCGGGTTTGCATTTACAAAACCTTTGTATGCTAAAAAGTTGCAATCTCCATCATTCTTGCTTGAAGAAGAAAGCTGTTTGAGGCATTCACATATTGTGTCTTTTGCGTGCTGAAATTCATTAGAGAGAGTAAATGGTGACCCCTGCGCTTTCCACGTTTAGGCACAACATGTGATCGGCCCCATAAACAACAATGGAAGACATACAGCAAGTCTTGTTTATGCTTCTTGTCATGTGGCTGTTCCTCAGAAGAAAACGACAAGCTTTGTTTGAGCTTGGGTGGATCGTGGTTCAATTCTGCACACCATCATTTTATTCAACCCATGCTCATTCTGAAAAAGTACCCCTATATACATTTCTGGAGAGAGCAAAATACATCCCTGGAGCTACTTTTTGTTTTCGCGAATCCATCAGAGGCCGCTGTGTATGCTTTTTCAGATCTCAAATTTCTCTCGCGAGTGCCATTCGCACCTGCTGTTCTCACATAAATCCACCAGAGAGGCCATTGTTGACTAACTGACTGACTGACCAACCAACCGACCGATTCCCCACCCTCCCCTTTCCCTAAACCCTACCAATAGTATTTTAAAAATCACAGATTGACCCACCCACCCACTTCCCTAAACCCAAACTTAATGTTTTGAAAAACAATCTAGAAAAAGAAAAAAACCCTAATTTTTACCACATTCAGATTTTACCACATTACCACCCTGTTTTTTACTTGTTTATTTAAATTTTTTGGCTTCTGTTTTTGTCTTACCTACTTTCTGGAACCGTTCTTTACCAAACTCGAACCCTTTTATCACAGTCAACTCCGCTCTGCATCTCAAGTCCGCCGACGTACCTGTCGAGCTACCAGACAAACTGGTAATACTGGAAAAGCCATCTACATGGAGGTAAGCGGTCAGCTGGTAAGCATGTAAAGAACGGCATCATACCGCCCCGTAGTGTTCGTTTTAAGGACGAAATGCAACCATACGTACTCGCTACATATTTTGCGATCTCCAGAAATGTATATAGGGCTACGTTCTCAGAATGAACCCATCTTGATTTTATTATTACGATGTTGTCACAAAATGCGAAAGAGACCCATTTGCCAGTGAATACAAGCTGGTTTATTAAACAGGGATCACAGAGAAAACAGCTGGTATGAATTTGCTAATATAATGTTCTTCAGTGTAACAGATCCAGGGTGAATCTCTCATAGGTATCGACAACGCTCAACAGCGGTAAAAATGTTCTTCAGTGTAACAGATCCAGGGTGAATCTCTCATAGGTATCGTCAACGCTCAAAAGCGGTAATAGTACAGGAAGTAGCAAAATGAAGTGCAGACAAGAAGCAAAAGTCTCTACCGCCACTCACCACCATCGAATTCAACGAGGAGAGCCTAGCAGGAACAGACACAGACATGAACAACAACGAACTGACAACATGAGATACGAACACTGAACAGATATAGGCGCAGTAATGCGCTGCACCTGTGATTCGTTGATTAACAGCTAATCGATGATGCGCAACAGCAGTGCACGTGACCGCCCAGCTGACGACAAGTAAACACAGACATCCACGCGGTGAAGAGATACCCAAACAAACACACAAACGCACGCACACACACAAGAGGAATGTGTATTTGAAAATGGTGCTTCCTGTGATGTTCTCCTGACTTTCTGCACATACAAGTGACTATTTTCTGTAACTAGTAGCGTTCAGCAGCAAGTCCAGCTCCACCCTATTTTTATGGTACTGTTGTGCTAGGTACCCTAATGAAGGGGTCCCAAAAAAGTGGTGTGGTATGGAATGGTTTGCTATTTTGGTACATCTGACAGTGGAAATGGAAATAAATGCATAACATACTGCACTGTACCAAACAGTAGAGCTCAGTGCAAATGAGCCATCCCTACAAAGCAATAATTTGTTAATTCAAAAACAGGGCATTAGGGGCCCATCAGTCCTTGTCTAAGAGTGCTCATGTGCCAATGTGATGTAAGAGGTCGAATTTCAGAGCCTTATTGAACAATACACCAGAGGAAAAGGCACAAAATGGAAAATGATTGGGAAGCTGGATGAAGATGAATGATTAGAAGCGTGTGAAACAGATGGAATGAGAGGATTCAGAGAAATAGAGAGAGATTGAAATGGCTCTCCGGTGAAAAAGGACAATATAGAGGTTTGAAAGTTTAATGCGAATGTCCGTCATGTCCTTTTTTTTTTTTTTGAATGTCATCCTTTCTCACCTAAAGTGCTTTTTGTGAATGTGTGTGCGCTTCCTCACAGGCCCCTATGTCTTATAATAAGGTGCAAACAGATTTAGCCAATAAGCAGACTGTATTATATCTACGACAGCCAGAGCACAGGGGGGACTGACAGATGGCTGTTGTGAGCGTGTGCGCATACATGTTCACACTTTGCATGGGATGAAATGTTGCAGCTTTATATGTGTACATGAACATATTTGTTTTTGTTTACACATGCATGTTTGTTTAGAATATATCCTTCAAGAGTATATGTTCTGCGTGTGTGTGTTTGTGTGTCTGTGTTGGCTGCAGTTCCAGAAATATCAGGAGGTCTACAGTATGCGTAGATGCTTTATCGCAGTGTGTTTCAGAGCAGCCGTTGGTTGACCACTCTGCACTCCACACAGCCCAGCAGGTCAGTGCTTCTGCCCCCTGCACACACCAGCCAATCAACAGACTCCTCAACCACAAATGCACAATGAAGTGGAGTTTATCCTGAAGGACTACTGCACAGTTGTGACTATATGTGACTCACAGAGTAAAAGAAGTTTAAGCAGGAGGTATTCTGCAGTTTATCGGAGATGTTCAGTAGTTCTAATTTCTTTAAAGGCACAGTATGTCATTTTCACTTCTATAGGGCACATATTCACAACAAACAAAGGCTTAGGCCCAATCCCAATTCTCCCCCTTAGCCCTACCCCTTACCCCTACCCAGTGGCGGCTGGTGTTAAAAAATGCGAGGGGGGCGCACTTTAAAAGCCATTTTTCAGGTGATATACCAAAAAACAAAAATGACTAAAGCAAACAATAAATGCATCACAAATCAGTTCATTTTAGTTCAATTTGGGTTTATCATTAATGAAGTAATCAAGATAATCAGTAAACACACACACACATAAATGTTGCCTAATCACTGGCCAGTAGCACTACTTAAAAATTAATTTTGCTCTCCTTTCTTTCTGGCTTGCAAATTTCTTAATGACCTTTTGGTTAACGTCAGTCATCTCAGTCACCAGTCTCTTCTCTACTGACAGCATGGCCAATGCATTCAGCCTCTCTTGCGCCATGCTGTTTGAAACAGCAAACATGGAAATAGTAAAAGGCATGACTTACATCAGAACCTGCCAGCCAACTCCGTTTGTCATAACAAGTGCTGGGAAAGCCAAGGGTGTACGCGCGCTTGCCATCACTTGACTGCTGGTGAATTTGTTTTCATTAGTTTTGCAAGGAAGGTCGATCTGGTCCAAGCTCCTTGATTCTTTTTTTTTCTTCATCCAAACGCCTTGTGAACGGATATCTTTGCAAAGATACAACAGAATTTTCCTTCATCTTGCACTTGCTTTCACTATATGATTAAAGGTCAGCACAGCTAACTGACGAGCTGCTGCTGAGTGAAGGGTCTAAGTGAGAATGGTCCAATCACATAAGGCCAATCATATAAAAACAAATATGATTCGTTCTAACAACAAAATGGGAGGGTTCGGGGCGCAGAGCCCTGCACCCTAAGGACAATTTAAAACCGGCCAATTAGAGCTTATCGTCATATCACATGCTTTGCAAAAGTTTGTGTACCCACATAGACACCCATTAGTCCGGCGCCCTGTACACAATACACATATGAAAAAATATTGTTCATACATTTTTTTTTCAATAAATGTTAGTATGACTACAATAAATGTTAGAATGTTATAATTAAATCAATTTATTTAGTTAATATTTGTGATAATAAATATTGACATATTAAAGGAGTCTAACTTGGCGGGGGCGGCGCCCCAGCGCCCTCTATTGACCAGCCGCCACTGCCCCTACCCCTTTGCTTTAAAAAAATATTTAAAAATTGCTAAATTTTGCCATCTATAATCCATAATAATAACTCCTTTATAGTAGTGCCACAACATACTTTCACATCTGTCACTTGATGACACTTGAATACTCTGTCAGAAAAGTCTAGTGGCTGGGAATGACCTTTTTTCAGTGTCTGGGATAATGTTAATGTTGTTTGAATATGGCCATGGTGTAAATGCACAGTACAGTTACAAGCTTATTGTGGCTCAGTGGTTAGCACTGCCACCTCACAGCAAGAAGACCGCTGGTTTGAGTCCCGGCTAGGTCAGTTGGCATTTCTGTGTGGAGTTTGCATGTTCTCCCAGTGTTCACATGGGTTTCCTCTGGTTCTCCGGTTTCCCCCACAGCCCAAAGACATGCAGTATAGGTGAACTGAATAAAGTAATTGTTTGTAGTGTAGGTGTATGGGTGTTTCCCAGTACTGTTTTACAGCTCTAAGGGCATCCGCTGTATAAAATGCTGGATAAGTTGGTGGTTCATTCCGCTGTGGCGACCTCTGATAAATAAAGGGACTAAGCTGAAGGTAAATGAATTAATGAAAACACTAGGGAAATGATGAGGACCAGAGCTGGAACCAGGAGTTGACAAAACTAGGAGGGACACGGGAGACCCAGGAGGTAACAGGTAATCTAACTGACCGTGTAGGAGGAATCAGCCCTTCTGGATGGTGACAAGGCCAGAGTGAAGTTAGAGTGCACTAGTTATGGGATTCTGGGGATGAACGGTGATGCGGGGCAGGTGTGAAGCTGATCAGTGCAGAGGTGATGGTGCTCAGGGTGATAGAGTAGAGGGGGAGTCTGGTCTGTCTGTGACAGAATAAGGGTTAAGTGAGCAAAATATATTGCACTTTTCTAGTGGATTTTGGATATTTTAAAGGGCACCTGTGATGAAAATCATCTTTTGTAAGCTGTTTGGACAGTACTGTGTATGTATAGTGTGTCCACAGTCGTATTGGAGCGATAGACACACAATAAGTCTCTTTTTTTAAATTTCCTGATATTAAAATAGAATCCAAATCCCTCCCATTTTAAGGCCCACCGCAACGAGACGAAGGAGTGCGGTTTCCCCACCCACCGAATTGATTGACAGCCTTGTATTAACATGTCTCCGTAGTAACGCGTATAATAATATCAACAAGACAGGACGTGCGCAAAGCAACCAGGATTAAAAGATCTGTTCAGCTCGCTGTGATCATCAATCATCATCAAATGTGATCGAGAATGAGTTTTACAAGTTTAAAACCTTTTTAAGACAGTGCATGTTTGTGATGAATTACAGCAATTTTACCGTCTTTATCACCACAAAACACATTTCAGTACAATTATAAAAGAAGACGCTTCAATCCCGGTTTGTGGACGTTAAACCAGGTTTATTTTCCACATTAGCATAATGGATATCAATACAGCAAGTGTATATTAACATGTATCCTGCCACATTTGCCGTACAAAAAGTTAAATGCACACACTGTGTATGTGTGTCTGCTGTGTGTGTGTGTGAACTTTGTAACAACATTGTGTGTGACTCATCATTGCAGAGATGCTTGAATTAACAAATACATCAAATAATCATTGGGAAAGTTCTTACTGTAGTA
This sequence comes from Danio kyathit, assembly GCA_903798195.1. Lineage (NCBI taxonomy): Eukaryota > Metazoa > Chordata > Actinopteri > Cypriniformes > Danionidae > Danio > Danio kyathit. Next base: position 11,351,253 of record LR812542.1, read on the forward strand.
TTTCTCGCAAGCTTTACATGAGATCTGCTTCCTTCGTGTCTGTCACTGTGCTGTTTATCTGACGCAGCCGAGGTGGAGATTGAGGCACACTCTGACAGGCACATGGGAACGGTGGGCGGGGAGAACTAGCATTAAAGGCACAGTCAACAAAAACAGCTACACTGTTCAGAGCAGTAAATTTTAATATTCTGAAGGGTATAATAAATAATCTGATGGGTGTTTTGAGCTGAAACTTTACAGACACATTCTGGAGACATTATCTTAAATCTTGAAAAAGGGGTCAAATAGGTGCCCTTTAATGTAAAAATAGAACACTTGAAGTGTTTAAATGTTTCTTGATAGTTTTATCTTGTTAAAACCAGTTAAAAATGTTGAAAATGTGCATCAGCTTTACACACTTCAGGTGGAGTCTTTCCCCAGTTTGACGACAAATATGTTTCCTTACACACCCAAAGAAATTAAACATGGTGTTAACTTTGGACAAATTCTTAGTCCATGCTCCAAGCAAAGGTTAGTTTAGCCTTTTCATGATTTCTGCTGAGGATATGTTTTGGGATTTCAGTCCAAGTTCTTATAAACATTGAGACACTACATGATGAGATACAGATAATTTTTGTACCAATATGCAATATTGTAGAAATCAAGTTTTTATATAAAAAGCTATCACAATGTGCGCAAACGCAATAGTCACATCGCAAAGATATGCAATGTTAAGTCTGGATTATAGTTTACCAGGAGCTACAGAATTTTATTTATTCAATGTATTTATATGGAATTTATTAGGGCTGTGCAGAAATATCGATACATTTAACTATCGCGATAATTTCTTTTACGATAGTGTATCGATAGTCCAACCTCAAGTATCGATTCAAGTTGTCCCAAATGACCTCCTTCTCCGCTCCTGTAGATGTCACTAACAATCAACAAAACGCCAAGTAGTACGGTATCAGAAGTAAGCAAAAGTGATCATGGCATAAAATATAAAGGTGCCTCCAGCTTTTAGAGCTGACGTGTGGCTGCACTTTGGTTTTAACGCTATTAGGGCCGATGGCCTATAGACATCATGATGCTGAGGCGGCATCACCGATCCTCCGCACCGCCCCCGTTGCAAACCCGCTCGTAAAAAAAAACACACACACACTCAGGCCCCGTTTACACTGATATAGCTTAGTTTTAAAATCGCATTTCAGAACGAAAATGATCCACATCCAAACTGGCGTTTCATCTGGCATTTCTGAACAGCCCTCCGTCTGCTGAAAGCGCACATCACGTGACCACACACACACACTGTCATGCGCTCGTCTGAGCTCCAGAGAACAGTGTACGGACTGTATATTTTATACAGTCATTGGTACGGACAGTTTATCAAGGATGTACCGCTGGATCGCATCTCACTGTAAGTTAGTTGTTAAACGTGATATTTTATTAATCTCGTCTCTATCTAACGACTCTTCTGTCTTTTGATTCTCTCAGGTAACGTGTCACAGCATCAGTACACTGCTTCAGTCTTTCGCTTTCACGCTTGTGCCAAGTAATTTTAGTGAAAACCTCAGATACTTTTGGTTGGTTCTTGTTTGTGCACCTTTTTTACCAAGCAAGTGTGTGGACGCCACAACGGCACAGATCACTCTGCCTAGTCATGCCAGAGTCCCGCGAAAAAAAAAGTGATTGACAGGTGGTAATTTGTGTGTAACTTATATTTATTTATTTATTTATTTATTTATTTATTTATTTATGATTTGGTTATGAGTCAAACAAAGGCCATGCGGGTCAGGTAGTTGAAACAGTAGGCTACAAATAATTAATTAGTTATGAATGAACAATTAATTCACCTTCCCCTATGACGACGATGCCATGGTCCATCGCCATGTTTCACATTAGACATCGTACGATGCCAAATTGGTCAACATAGCCCAACCCTAAACGCTATACCAGGGAGTACTGAATTAGACAAAAAATAAATGCCATTTGTAAGCTTTGCAATATTTATAGTTCTCTGTTCAATCACACTGTGCAGTTTTAAGGAATTGGAATGGATGGAAAAAAAATTGGAATTGGAATTTTAATTTGTCCGCCGACTTTATCAAGTTGTCACTATAATGTGACACACATACTAATCTAAACTATTGCAATATATCACAATATTTATTGTATCGCGAGGCCCTTGCCAATACACAGTCCTAGAATTTATATGATTTATGGAAAAAGAATTTCTTACTTAGAAATTTTGTCTTGTTTCTAGTCCAAATATTTACATTTCAAAACGAAAACAAGATTATTTCACTTACCCCACTGGCAGATAATTTACTTAAATCAAGCAAAAACCTCTTAATTTTCACTTATTTCTTCTGAGGGTGAAGCTAAGCAATATTTTTACTTGGTTTAAGATTTTTTTGTATATATTTGGAGTAGAAACAAGACAAAACAAAGTGAGAAAAGCATTTTTTTTTTTGCATTTTGATTATTCAATTTCTGTTCCTGAATACTGTTAGACTGCCCAGACAACCGTCAAATAGTGCTATTCAAACAATCTTCTGAAACCGTATTCACATCGCAATATTTATCGCAGAAAAATAAAACATAGATTGATCCAATATTGCGCAGCCCTAGTTGTAGGTATATCTCTAATTTTAATCTTCAGTGTACATTATAGGTGTCACTAATATTGTAGTCAGGATATTTGCTTCATATTGTTTTACAGCTCCACTGGTTCTGGGCCACCCCCAAGTCTCTGATATCCCTCCTTTAATGTCAGCCTCAGGGATTTTATATTTATGACTAAATATTTATTTGACTCCTAAAAGAACACAAAGTGTTGCTCAGGGACTTCCGGGAACACTTTTGAGCAATGTGTGAAATCATTTTATGAACTAAAACGAGTCAGACTTCTGCTCATCTCTGATTAGGAAACTGCTTCACTGCTGAACTGTTTATTGTTTTATAATGAGGAAAAAAAGAGAAGAGTTGGCAATTTACTTAGGGAAAGCAACTGATTGTAACATTTTTTTCTTGTATTTTAAAGCTTTAGCATGTCTGTTTTTTAAGAAAATATTGTATGCACATTTAATCTAAGTACTTGTTTGCTGTTGTATGCCATCATCCTTGTTTGTCTTTCTCTCAGCACAAAGACACACACACATATATGCGCGCACAAACTTCTGCCAGATGACATTTCACTCTGCAGATCTGTCTCTGACACACTGACATGGATAACTATTAACCCATAATCCCCTGGATGCCAACTCCAAACGTCACTCATCAAATGAGCTGCTAAAGTCAACTAAAAATCCCAAGCATTAACATAAATGAAATTGTCAAATTTCTTAAAGTTGGCATTAATTTGTGTGTCATTTCTTTAAAGTTCCTCTATTATGCATTTATTTTTTTCCCCATTTTGGAGGTTTTTGCAAAAGGCTTACATGCATATAAAATCTACTCCTTTCTGGAAAAGGTCTCAGAATTGTTTGATTCACTTCAAACCCTTTTTTTTTTTTTTACAAACCTGACTGCTCAGATGGTCCAGCCACTTCCAATTAGTCTACAGTGAACAGAGTGTGTGGGAAATAAAATGGCCATAAACATAAACACCGCCCCTGATGAATTGGATGAACTAGTTGATCAAACTCAACCTTCATCGCAGTGTGTACTGTATGATGTCTATTCTGGTGTGATTCATTATAAGGTCTTATGGCAGTGGCACGGTGGCTCAGTGGTTAGCACTGTCGCCTCACAGCAAGAAGGTTGCTGGTTCGAGTCCCGGCTGGGTCGGTTGGCATTTCTGTGTGGAGTTTGCCTGTTCTTCCCGTGTTCGTGTGGGTTTTTTCTGGGTGCTCCGGTTTTCCATACAAGTCCAAAGACATGCGGTATAAGTGGATCGTGTACACTAAATTGTCCGTACTGTATGAGTGTGTGTGTGTGTGTGTGTGTCAATACCAAAGTGTATGAGTATTTCCCAGTTCTGGGTTGTGGCTGGAAGGGCATCCGCTGCATAAAACACATGCTGGAATAGTTGGCAGTTCATTCCACTGTGGTGACCTCTGAAATAGATACTAAGCTGAAGGAAAATGAATGAATGAACGGCCTTATGGCTAATGGGCAGGGCCAGACAGAGTCTGCAGATATTTTTTGCTATTTCTGTGGAGAATTTTGTAAAAATCTGCGGATTTATGCAGAATTATTTTGGGAGTATCATCAATGCCTAATTTGTAAATTGCGAGGTCCCGGAACAGATTGGGGTAACGGATCCAGCAAGAGGGAGAGGTGTCGTGAACGAAAGTAACGTAATAGATGAATGTAAAGAGGGGTAGGGGTTGTGAGGGGTGTCACGGACGAAAGCGAAGAGCTGGGCTGGTGGGGTTATGTCGCAGAAGAAAGTGAAGAGGGTTGGATAGTCACGGAAGAAAGTGAAGAGTGGGTGGGCCGGGCCTGCGTGTGAGGAGGGAGATCGGTAAAATGAGGTGCCCGATTAGATTTCAGAGGTGCCGGATCTGGATCTGGCTTATTCTGGCACAAATTAAGCCCTGAGTATCACAACTAAAAACTTAATATATGTAATAAAAAATAATAAATTTGTAACTTTTATTTAATGTTTACAATGCAAATCCAATTAGATGCACTTATTTGGTAAACAAAGCAAGTCTCTCATATAATATATGTACTAAAAAACAGAAAATATTACTTTACAAACTGTATTGTAAATAAATTATATGAACACTTTCATATTAGTCAATAACATTATTAATTTAAAAACAGAGTAAATATAAATTTCCACACATTTACACAAGTAAATAAATAGACTCAATGAAGATAAAAATCTGCAGAAATCTGAGGATTTCTGTCTGCGCAGATTCCGTGTGGGCCCACTTATGGCCCATCTTATGGTAAGTGTATTCATGCAAGATTATTTCTTAGGTGCAAAGGTTTTGTATGTATGCGCAATTATTTTTTAGAGACAACCATTCGCATGTGTGATTATTTCATCGATGCGTGTAAGCAACAGGTTTGTGGCAGTAACACTAGAATCAGAATTGTTTACTTAAAAAAAAAATAATAATAATTATATATATATATATATATATATATATATATATATATATATATATATATATATATATATATATATATAATATGTTTAGTCATCCACTTTGATCTTTAAATGACATTCACAAACAGTTACATTACCCACTGCATGGAAGCTAGTATTTAAAAAAGCATAATGTGGCCTTTATTGAGCCTGAGCATTGCCGTTTTCTTTTTTGTTTTTTTTTTTTGTTCTCACTTTGAATTATAGCTTTCTTACAAGTTTTAACTACTGTGCACATGCATTAAAACACATGAATTTTTTGGTACAATATACTTAAGTTTGTGTTGTACTGCAAAATACTGTTAGTGAGTGCGATATGGTTTAGTAACAGGTATAGGTTTGTTTAAGTTTAAGCATGTAAAGGTGCAGGTGTTGGGGAAACAATGTAATTACAGATGTTACATTAATTACATGTGTAATTACCCACATTAAATATTACTTTAGTAATTTGCAGTAAATACAAAAGTGTTTCTGAACCATACTCTAGTATCGGTGTTACTGTACAATATATGTATATTATAGTATTTACAATTCGTTGTTAACAAACGCTTAGTCTAATGCCACTCTAGTGAACTCAAAAACTGTAATAAGTATTGTAGTATAATGTAGAGGTACAACATTACAGCCTTCTCACAATTCAGTTTGGTTTGGTTTTTAGTTTTAGGCAATGGTTTTGGTACAGATCGATATAGGATATGTTCAGTAAAAAAAGCAGTCAAATAAAAATGAAATAAAACACTGTACAAGCAAATTAAAATACAAAATCAATACAATATAGCAAAGATAGTACTAAAATAAACCAACCCAGGCTCATTCTGGTTACTTACCCCATACATTTCTGGAGAGTGCTAAAAATGTCCCAGGAGCTCCGTTTTTTTTTTGCAGTTTTTGTTTTCGCGAATCCATCATTTCATTTTTTAGCTTTTGTTTTTTGTCTTACTTTGTTTCTGGAATCGTTCTTCACTGAACTCGAACCCTGTCATCAGGGTCAACTCCTCTCTGCATCTAAAGTCCACTGACATACATAGCGAGCTAACTGGACAAACTGGTAACAGTGGGAAAGCCGTCCACACAAAAGTAAGCAGTCAGCCGGTAAGCACAAAAGGAACAGCGTCATACCGCTCTGTACACTCTCAGAAATAAAGGTACAAGAGCTTTCACTGGGGTGGTACCTTTTTAAAAGGTACTCAACTGTAACTAAAGGGTCCTTATTAAAACCTCAAGGATACATATTAGTACCTAGAAAGTACAAAAGTGCACCTCTTGAAATTTTTTGGTAATAATACAAACCTTTGAGGTACCAATACGGGCCCTTTAAGTACAAATGTGTACCTTTTGAAAAGGTACCACCCCAGCGACAGCTCACGTACCTTTTATTTCTGAGAGTATGTACTTCTGGCTAAATAATTTGCGATCTCCAGAAATGTATATAGGGCTACGTTTTCAGAATGAGCCTACTGTATGTTGTAATAAACAGTATTTTTCAGATTTTTCATGTACCTAAATGTAGCTTTCAGTTACGCAAATTGAAAAATATAATCAAATATAACTCTGCATACTGTATAAAATCTTCACTGTATACATTAAATAAAGGTTAACAATTACCAAGCTAGCTATTTAGGCAAGACCAGAGTGATTTCAATATCTTTTGTTGTTTAATTAGTATTTCAAGACATCGCACAGATGCAAGACAATGTGAAAGTTCAGACAACAAAATTACCTGAATGTTTATCTACACTAGGGGTGTCAAAATTAATTGTTTCTTCGGTGCACCGCGATGCAGAATCGGACAATTCGCTATCGGTTCAGTAATAATCATAACCAGTTATTATGTACTGACGTCATATGCGCTATGTCTCCGTAGCTTACTATGGCGAGGGAGGCGAGCGCGAGTATTTAAAATGCTCCAACTACTTAAAAACGCAGAAAATGTGCACAATTTCACTGCGTGTGTGTTTGCTGGACACTGCCAGTCTTTCACTGACACTTACAGCAGGAGCCCCTATTTCACTGCGATCCAGAAAATGAAAGTACTCCTTTACTCTCTCTCACTGTGGTCCATTTAACCTGCTGGCGTGACTTTTCCTCTCCTCTCGGCTGTTACAGCGATATTTCTGGATACAGACATGAGTGCGTGTCTGCAGAGTTTCCCCCACCGCGTCTATCATGGATCCATAGCCATGGATCAGCTGTCATCGCCGCTGCCATGTATCAGTGTTTATCATCGGTGAAGAGCGCCAGCGCGTAAGAGCCAATCACAGATCTTTATGTTGAGCACTTGACCTATCAAAGGGGTGTAAAAAAGAAATCGCCAGACAAGGCTCAGAAAGCGAGCGGCATATTTATATTTGTTTATTTGCTTTAAATGCTCATGTTGCTCTGTGCATGTACTTGAGTTTTTAAAGGTACAGTTCATATATCTGACTGTTTGCATTAAAGGACAAAATTGTATATACTGTATATATATATATATATATATATATATATATATATATATATATATATATATATATGTATATATATATATATATATATATATATATATATATATATATATATATATATATATATATATATATATATATATATATATATAAATATATTTAAACATTTTAATACAACAATTCCTGTGCTGTGAAGAAAATATAAAATTGAGTATGGAAAGCATCGTCAATGCACCGTGATGCACCGAGATATCGAATTGAACCGAATCGATGGCATGATAATCGTAACCGAACCGAACCGTGAGACCAGTGTAGGTTCACACGTCTAATCTACTCTGTAAAAAATGCAGGGTTCCACACAATTCATTCATGTTGTCCCAACACAAATTAAGTTAACTTACACTTTTAACAAATTTATGTGGATTGAACTTAAAAAATTTAAGTTGTCCCAATGAAATCTCAAGAATTGTGTTGTTTCAGCTCATTTTAAACAAGTAGTTTGAACGAGCAAAAAAAAAACGAGCAATGTTTCATAGATTCAACAAGGGACTGAAAACATTCCTCAGTGTTTTTTTTTTTTTGTCCCATATTGACTGTATAGATCACACAGTTGCTGGACATTTGTCGGCAGCACAAACATGATGCAAATCTCCTGTTCCATCATATCCCACAGGCACTCTATTGGATTGAGAGCTAGTGGCTGTTTAGGGCATTTGAGGACAGAAAACTCTGTGTCATGTTCAAGAAGCCAGTTTGAGATTATCTGAGCTTTGTGACATGGCGTGTTATCTTGTTGAAAGTTGCCATCGCATTTTGGTCACACTGTGGTCATAAAGGGAGGGATTTGGTCAGCAACAATTGGTAAGTTATGATGTTTAAACAATGCTCAGTTGGTTTTAAGGATCTTGAAGTGTGCCAGGAAAATATCTCCAACACTATTACACCTTCACCACCTCCTTAGCTTTTGAACCGAGGCGATATGGATCAGTGATTTAATGTTGTTTACACCAACTTCTGTCAAGTCATCTTTATTTATTAATGTAGATTGTGTTAAAGCAGCTTAACATTGATGAAGAAAACAAAAAGTCATAACATTATTTCAGATGGTGGAATCATTCCAGCTTATCAGGCAGGCAGGAGAGTAGTGGTAGAATGTCAGTGTAGTTATCATTAAATGTCACTGTTCAAGATCAGTTTAGTTTAATCAGATGTGACAGTATCAAGAAACCAAAACTCCATGGTATCACTTTATTTTGATGGTCCCTTTAACACATTTTGTTGATTTTAAGTTACATTGCAACTACTTGGCAACTCATTCTCATTAGAATAGAACTAGACTGTTGGATTCAGGGTTAATGTAATTTGAAATTGACTTGCTAAGTTTCCTATAGTTAGTAGAATGTGATGATTGATATTAAGCAGACAATCTACTAATTCTTTGATGAGAATTAGATGGCATGTAGTTGCAATGTAACTTATAGTCAATTAAATGTTCAAAGGGATCATCAAAATAAAATGATACCAAATGCACTAATTGATGGAAGAGAAAGACAAATTTGGATAGAAACCAAGGGGTGACTAGTTCTCCAAACGTAAAAGAGCAGAGCTGCATTCTCAGACATCAGAAGGCTTGAGAATGATGAACATTTGTTGAGAAGGTGCAGGTCTAAGTAGGTAACCAGGCGGGTGTTCAGACTATATGTTGATGATGACGATGAAGAAGCCATTTGTCAAATGCATTTCCTTTCAGAGTAAGACAGGTCAAGATGAGAGGTAGCTTTTAGAAATAGGAAATAAGATACATTTGGGAAGAGGGAGATGAAAAAACCCTCTCAGACTGTCCTTAAATTAGGTCAAAAAAGCCCCAGCAACTAAGCACATAAACTTATAGATATAGACATAACATCGCAACAGGGGATGGTAACAGGAGATGTGGACAGAGAGTGGTCTGGTGAAGGCAGTAGCCATCTGGTCCTGCCGCTAGAGAGCGCTGGACACAGACCCGCCTACCCACACCGGTGGGTGAAAGCACAAGAAGACATGGGATGCGGGGCTAGGTAGTGATTGTCTGTTTGTAGCTGTGTAGAGTCTCAACAAGTGTCCTTGGAACAGGGAGCAGGAATTCAGAGCGTCTCCTTATCTTGTTCTCCAGGGGAAGTTGTTTGTCTCCAGTGAGGGCGTCTGGCAGGAGAGTCACAAGGAAGCCGAAAGAGAAGAAAAGTTTTTTTTAAATTTTTGTCAATATCTGCCAATTTTGCAGATATTTAATGTCCTTCAATGGTCTCTAGTTCAGGTCTGCAAATCTTGTTGCAAAGCTGCTAGTTTTACCCCGATGTTTTCCAGTTTGCGGTCTATAGCCACCGTCTGGTTTGTAACAACTCTGCTCATCACCGATTCAATCCAGCTGGCAAGCTTGATGGGGTTTTGAGCTGCACTGACTGCTTTCATCAATTGTCGATACCCCAGGGCTCCGCCTAAGCCCATCAGCAGAAACCCTGTTATCAAAGTTCTGAATAGATAGATATCTTCAATATCCTCCAGGGACAGAGCGACCAGGCACACAACACGCCACTTCTCCCACCCGTCCATCATATATCCAGCTTTGAACGTCCCCACAGGACAGTTGGGCTCTCCCAAAATCCAAACTTCTCAATGAGAAGATGGTGTCAATTGCGTTCAGAGACCAGTTGATCAAATCTATAATGTTTTATTCGTTTGGAGAGCAGGGCAAGGAGAGCCTCAGATATAGATTAAGAGGAGTCAAGAGGAACCAGCCAGGAGAGATATAGGAGGTAGAGGAAAAAATTGTGACCACCTTCGCTAAGAGCCAAAGAAGAAAGTGCTGAAATCAGTGCATTAACTCACCTGGTATTTTGTGTTTGCAGAAAACTGTCTTGTACTCTTGAGTCATCAATGACCTTGACAGTTATCTGCTCTGGATACAGAATGGATACAAGATGATGTGAACCTCGGAATAAGGAGAAACAGAAAGGGCTTAGATACCCTTCAAACAGAAGAGTCTTTTTGGGAAGTGATTCCAGCAAGAAGCAAGAGCCTTGGCTTTAGTTGCCCTGATTAATGCAGCCTAACAATTCTTTATAGCATTTAGATTTTAAAGTTATGCATTTGTGTGTATGCTAGTGTGAAGGGATGTGTCTTTAATCTAGATTCAAGCTCACAGAGAGTGTCTGCCTCCTGAAGTAGTTTTGCTACTTACACTGTCCTTACTATACAAACATCATAGGTAAAAGACTCATTACACCGGACAATATTTTTACACTCCTCTGCTGGATGATTTTTGTGAGCATTTATGAATTATAGAATGTTCTTAGCTAGCAGGATTGCCACAGGTGCATCATCCGCTGCTGTAACTCATCTGCTTCATGTTTAAATACTGTATGTTGTCATTCTAAAAGCTCAAGTCAAATATTTTCTCTTTTTTTGGACCATTTTTGGTAAAGCATGTTATAGTTTTCTCTAAACAGTTGTTTCTGTAATACATCTAGTACTAACAACCATGACATGCTCAAAGTTACTTTCATTTTTCTGATGGTTGGTTTAAAATTCAGCAGATCATCTTGATCATGGGTCGATGCAGTGGGTAGTGCTGTCACCTCACAGCAAGAAGGTCACTGGTTCGAGCCTCGGCTGGGTCAGTTGGCATTTCTGTGTGGAGTTTGCATGTTCGCCCTGCGTTTGCGTGGGTTTCCTCCGGGTGCTCCGGTTTCCCCCACAGTCCAAAGACATGCAGTACAGGTGAATTGGGTAAGCTAAAATTGTCCATAGTATGCATGTATGTGTGTAAATGAGTGTGCATGGATGTTTCCCAGAGATGGGTTGCGGCTGGAAGGGCATCCGCTGCGTAAAACAAAATGCTGGACAAGTTGGCCGTTCATTCCACTGTGGCGACCCCAGATTCAGTCAAATCAATAATTATTAGATTTAGACAGCGGTTTTTAGGCAGAAAACCTTCTGAGAAGATAGACTGTAGACATATCTGACTATGAAAAATGAACATGTATGTTTCCAGTCAGCACCATGGACAGCGGCAAACTGATTATAGTAGTTTAATAGGTGCTTAGCATTTGCATTTGAATAGTTTAATGAAAACAAACAAACAAACGAAACTGCAAACTGTCTTATGACCTTGTATTATTGTAATTCTTTCACAAATAACATGCATGTAACCTTTAAAATAACATACACTCTTAAAAATAAAGGTTCTTTATTTATTAATTAATTATATACGGTTATATTAATTATAACACTTTATAATAACTACACACTATGAACCATTTATTAATGATTAGCATATAGTGAATTCATTATCTGTTAATTATTAACTCTACATTAACAGACGTTAGTAAGCAGTTTATAACTGCAGCTACAAACGCTCTATTCTTGACGTACAACCACATTTATAATGCGCTTAATACTTGTACTTCCATACTTTGTTAATGATTTATTTTTCATTACTAAATTAAGGATTGCATTATTTACAAACCAGATATTTAAGCATAGTTGGTGTTTTTAAAGATCATTCAGAATGAGTCAGTAAATGATTAATAAACTATTAAAATTAACATTTATAAATCGTATTATTCAGGCATATATTAATAATTAATTTGTATGTTAATAAATGCTTTATTAACTCAATTTCATCCAGTTTTGTGACCTAATCTAAAGTGAGGACTATTTATGCTTTATAAATCCCTTATAAATGACAATTAAAGGCTCAGTTAAATTCTAAACAGGAAAAAAAGAACACAAACGACATTATTAATTTCTATTCGTTTTAAGATACACAAATAAAACTGTATTTAAAAAATATATATTCTTTGCAACCTTATCCAAAATAAAGTTACTGTACAGTTTAAACATTGCATCTTATTACATTGTTCAATTGTTATATTGTTGATGTTTTATCCAATTTTATGTCGTATTTTCACACTCCTGTTATTCAGCAATGTTTAAACTTTACAGTAATTTTACTTTTTAGATAAGATTGCAATGATTATTGTTCATACTGAGCCTTTAATTGTCATTTATAAGGGATTTATAAAGCATAAATAGTCCTCACTTTAGATTAGGTCACAAAACTGCATGAAGTTGAGTTAATAAAGCATTTATTAACATACAAATTAACTATTAATATATGCCTGAAAAATAAGATATATAAACGTTGATTTCAATAGTTTATTAATCATTTACTAACTCATTCTGAAACCATCTTAAAAACCATCGACTACTCTTAAATACAACTGGTTTGTTAATAATGCAATACTTAATTTAGTAATGAAAAATAAATCATTAACAAAGTATGACAGTACAATTATTAAGCACATTATAAATGTGGTTGTAAGTCAAGAAGAGATGATTTGTAGCTGCAGTTATAAACTGCTTACTAACGTTTATTAATGTAGAGTTAATGATTAACAGATAAAGAATTCACTAGATGCTAATGCTTAGTAAATGATTGATAGTGTGTAGTTATTATAAAGTGTTACCGTTTTTTTTTTTTAAATATTTATCTAATATATTTATTTAACATCGTAACATTACTTTGTGTAATTGTGCAAAATATATTTTAAAAATGTAGTTTATTTCTAGGTTTGATCTCACTTTAAAAAAAAAAAAAAAAAAGCCTTGCTGTATGTGAGGCATCTTTTGGCTGAGTGATTAACCGGCATTGACAAGGTTCATTGCCGGAGGATCATAATCTGATCACACACACTCGCATAACATCCTCTGAGACTGAGAGTTGACAGATAGGACGTGGCTGTCATCCCACTGTCCTCAGTGACTGCTTTTATGTATGTATACATCAGAGACCAGATATGATCAAGCTATTGTGTTTTTCTCTTTCTGAACCAGCTGTAGTGTGGACGACATTATGAATGGATCTAGGTTATGCACAAATTCAGTGCGGATATTTGAAAATGTGATTCAGGTGGAGCTTTTGTTGGCTGTGTGGTAACACATGCACACAGTCTTTATCCACGCAGTCGGCTGTATATCTGTGTGTGTTTGGAGCTATGGTTTGGAGGGTCATATTCATATCATGCAAATCACATGCAAATTCCTGCAGAGTGAAGTCGGTTGTGTAAATCATAGCATTCTCGCTCCCTCGCTCCCTCTTATTGCATACTTGCATTTAGAAAGTGCATGCTAACTGTATATACTTATATTTTCTTTTTGTTCTATTCGCAGTTATTGTATCATATTATTGTTTTAATTATGTATCACAATTATTTTTTCCCCATAAGGCAAGGCAAGGCAAGGCAAGTTTATTTATATAGCACATTTCATACACAGTGGCAATTCAAAGTGCTTTACATAAACAGGAATAAAAAAGACAAGTATAAGAAAAAATAAAAACAGATAATAAAAAACAGATAAAAATATGTTAAAACAGGTTGTAAAAGAATGAAAAAGAAGAGAAAATATAATAGTGCGATTTGTCGGACGTAGCACAGTGCTCATTCAGTAAAGGCACAGCTAAACAGATGTGTTTTCAGTCTGGATTTGAATGTACCTAATGTTGGAGCACATCTGATAATTTCTGGGAGTTGATTTCAGCAGCGAGGGGCATAGTAGCTGAAAGCCGATTCACCCTGCTTTGACTGAACTCTTAGAATTTCTAGTTTATATGAACCTAGAGATCTGAGTGTTCTTCTAGGTTTGTATTCAGTGAGCATATCTGTAATGTATTGAGGTCCTAGGCCATTTAGTGATTTATAGACCAGTAGTAATACTTTACAATCTATTCTAAATGTAACTGGGAGCCAGTGTAAAGACCTGAGGACAGGTGTGATGTGCTCTGATTTCCTGGTTCTGGTCAGAATCCTGGCCGCAGCGTTCTGGATGAGCCGCAACTGTCTGACTGTCTTTTTGGGAAGGCCCATGAGGAGGTCGTTACAGTAATCCACCCTGCTGCTGATAAAAGCATGAACAAGTTTCTCTAAGTCTTCACTGGAAACAAAGCATCTGATTCTTGCAATGTTTTTGAGATGATAGTATGCTGTAATTGCTTTGACATGGCTATTGAAACTCAGATCGGACTCCAGAGTCACACCAAGATTCTTGACCTTATTTTTTGTTGTTTGACCTTTAGAGCCAAGGTACACATTCACCTTGAGAACCTCATCTCTGTTCCCAAACGCAATGACTTCAGTTTTCTCTTTGTTTAACTGAAGAAAGTTTTGGCACATCCAACTGTTCATTTCATCAATGCATTGGCAGAGGGTGTCAATAGGGCTGTAGTCATTAGGCAATAAGGCTAAGTAGATTTGAGTGTCATCAGCATAGCTGTGGTAGGAAATTTGGTTCTTTCTCATTATTTGGCTCAGAGGGAGCATATAAAGGTTGAACAGGAGAGGTGCTAGAATCGAGCCTTGTGGGACTCCACATGTCATGGGTGTCCACCTTGACCTATGGTCACCTATACTGACAAAGTAACCTCTCCCTTCAAGATAAGATCTGAACCAGTTGAGGACCGTCCCAGACAGTCAACCCAATTTTCCAGCCTATCCAGAAGTATGCTGTGATCGACAGTGTCAAATGCAGCAATAAGATCGAGCAATACCAGCACTGTTAGTTTACCTGAATCTGTATTTAGGCGGATATCATTTATTATCTTTATAAGAGCGCTCTCTGTACTGTGATGTGCCCTGAAACCAGATTGAAAATTGTCTAAACACCCCTTAGAGTTTAAGAATGGGTTAACCTGGTTGAAAACAACTTTTTCAATGATTTTGCCAATAAAAGGGAGATTTGAGATTGGTCTGTAACTGCTCAATAGTGTCTTATCCAGATTGCTCTTTTTCAAGAGGGGTTTAACAACTGCAGTTTTAAGTGAGTTTGGAAAAATCCTTGAGAGAAGTGAAGCATTTACCACTTTTAGGAGATCCATTTCTAAACAGTTAAACACCGTTTTGAAGAATGATGTGGGGAGCGTGTCAAGACTGCAGGTTGATGTTTTCATAATTTGTACGATCTCTTC
Source organism: Danio kyathit (assembly GCA_903798195.1). Lineage (NCBI taxonomy): Eukaryota > Metazoa > Chordata > Actinopteri > Cypriniformes > Danionidae > Danio > Danio kyathit. The sequence continues at coordinate 11,366,782 of LR812542.1, forward strand.
TAAGATTTTACAAGGTACAATGTTAATCTGTCTGTCTGATTGTCTGGCTGGCTGTAGATATATAGAAATACTGTATATAGAAATGCATTTTTGTCAACAAAATTATATTTTATAGCAAATAATACATTTTTGCATTAACCTTTTTATAATTAATTACTTTTGATAACTTTTATATTAAATAAATAACATGCATATATGTAAAATAGATTAGATTATGTATAGATTATTAAGCAATGCTAGAGGTTTATCCTAACAATTGCCATAATAAATACACATGCTTATGAAAATAACAGAGACTGGTCAAAAAAACTATATTTTATAATGTATTTACTTGCTTAAAATGTGAATTTATGCAATTCATATAGCCCTTCAATCAAGTTTCTATTCATTTTCCCTGATGAAAATGTGCCATAGAATGAAAATCTGGATATACTGTACCTGTACTGTACCAAGCATACCTGAATAATAAAAGCTCAGTAAATGGAAATGACATACCATGAGCCTCAAACACCACTGTTTCCTTTTTCTCATTTAAATCTTGTGAATGTAAAATCCCAATGAAAACCAGGCCATTTGGAACAAAACACCAAATGTTGTTGAACATACTATGTGTGTGGGGTCTCTTATGTTTGAAAGGGAAGAGTAAATGAGCTTTCTGTGAAACAAACAGCCATGTATATCATCTGTTAACAGCTCCTCTGAATGCAAAAGTGTGGAATATAGCAATTATAAATGTATTTAGCATCACCCCGTAGAGGCATAAGATCTGTTTAAATGTATCTTTTGTTAGTTTAATGTGTATATTGTGGAATTTGAGAGTTTGTAAAGAGGCAACAAACACATGTAAACTGCTGATTGTTTAAAGCATGCTTATGCATCGTGTCATATCACTCAGCTCTTACTGTGATTTGAATTGAGTGAAAGAATGCCAATATACTTTAGAAACTGTTTATGCAGAGGTTGATATTAATCCATGGCTGTGCTTTCATATGCATTAAACCCACAAAATACAACTCTAAATACTTCACTGTCAGCTGTTTTTCTTGGGTATGTTTATAATTTAGCCTATACACTACCTGACAAAAGTCTTGTTGCTTATCCAAGTTTTAGGAACAACGAATAATAACTTGACTTCTAGTTGATCATTTGGTATCAGAAGTAGCTTATATGAAAGGCAAAGGCCTCTAGATTACACTTATTTTACCAAACTCCATCGACTGCATCCATACATCTCTGCAATGACTCAAATAACTTATGAATAAAGTCATCTGGAATGGCAAAGAAAGCGTTCTTGCAGGACTCCCAGAGTTTATCAAAATTTTTTGGACCTTCCTTTTACCTCAGACATGCTCAATAATGTTCATGTTTGGTGACTGGGCTGGCCAATCTTTGAGCACCTTGACCTTCTTTGCTTACAGGAACTTTGATGTGGAGGTTGAAGTATGAGAAGGAGCGCTATCCTGCAGAAGAATTTGCCCTCTCCTGTGGTTTGTAATGTAATGGGCAGCACAAATGTCTTGATACCTCAGACTGTTGATGTTGCCATCCACTCTGCAGATCTCTTGTTACTGAATGTAACCCTAAACCATGATTTTTCAGCAAACTTGACTAAATTCTGTGAGAATTTTTGGTTCATGTGGGTTCCAATAGGTCTTGTGCAGTATTTGTGATGATTGGGATGCAGTTCAACAGACGATTTATCTGAGAAATCTACCTTCTGCCACTTTCCCAGATGATCAACTAGGAGTCAAGTTACTATTTGTTACTCTTACAAAGGTGGTCGATGACAAGACTTTTGTCAGTGTATATATTTTTTTTTATACATGAGTAGTAATGAAGGCGCAAACGTAGCTGCCAAAACATAGATAACTTGGAGCAACATAGATAGCATGAATCTCCTTTTTTACTTCAGTTGTATCAAATGTCATTTGTCAAGGCATCTACTCAGTTTGTTTACATTTTTAATTATTTTTTTTTAATTAGAGTATGCAAAAAGGTACACAAATTGGCATCATACAAAAACAAAGAAAATAAAACATAAAAACAACAACGAAAAACAAAAACAACAACAATACAGTCAGGTACTGGCAGGTGCGTGTATATACAGTATGTGTGTGTCCGTGTGTGTGTGTGTGTGTGTGTGTGAGTGTGTGTGCGTGTAAAGGTAACATGGTCAGGTCAGAGTACATACATAAGGGACAATAACAGTCAATAAATGAAGCAAGTGTCATAGATATAAATAAACAAATAGAAAGAGACCAGTCAGTGGTAGAGAGTGACAACAACGCTAGTAATGTATGATAGTAATGATGACAGTAAAGAGAAAGGACAACAGTAATAACTGACAACAACAATAATAATAAATCACAAGTACTACACCAACTGCTACTACAGAAAGTTACTAATATCACAACTACTATTGCAGCTGCTACTACAGCCATAACAACAACTACTACTACTACGTCTACTAATACTGATACTACTACAACATCTATTACAACTGAAACTACTACAACAATGTCTCCTACTACTACTGATACTACTACAGTAATCACTCCTACTACAACATCTACATCAACAACATCTACTACTTCTGAAACTACTACAACAATGTCTCCTACTACTACTGATACTACTACAGAAATCACTACTACTGCAACATCTACATCAACAACATCTATTACTTCTGAAACTACTACAACAACGTCTCCTACTACTACTGATACTACTACAGTAATCATTCCTACTACAACATCTACATCAACAACATCTACTACTTCTGATACTACTACACAGACTACTACTACTACTACTACACCAACACCTTTACTACTTCTGGTACCACTATACCAACGACATCTACTACTACAAAAAAACTACAACTACTACTTCAACAATCCCAACTACAAATACAATCGTAACTACTACTACCACTTCTACTACTACTACTACTACTACTACTACTACAATAACAACAACTACAGCAACATGAATAATGACAATGGTTTGTAATAATGATCATGAGGAGATAAAGGGAGAACAAGTCAGAATAGTAATGATAATAATGGTAACAAAAGTGAAAGTAAAACTTTTAATGATAATAGTGAGGAGGTGAGGGGAGGTTGGAAAATAAAGAAGAGGACAAAAAATTATAATAATTAATAATAATAATAATAATAATAATAATAATAATAATAAGTAGAAGAAAAGGAAATAGGAGGGAAAAAACAGAAAGTAGAAAAATAAAGTGCTGCAAGCAAAACAATGAGAATAATAAGAAAAAGAAACGTTACTATAATAAGGATAATATACAAATAATAAAAACCAAAATCAAAGAATAATATTAAAAAGAAGAATTTAACTAACAATATGATGAATTATTGATTAATTTAAATATTATGTTAAATATTAAATATTGATGTTTAAATATTTTTTAACAAATGAAGTATGATTATAGTATGATTAGCTTTTTTTATTCTTGGGTAATTCCTCTGTTCATGAATAATTTTTAAATCTTACATAAGCCACATAAATTTAACACGTTAACACATTTAGCCTTGCTTGAGGTCTGTATTTAGATATTTATTTAAAAAAATATCAGACATACTATATATCTATTGAACTAACTCAAACAAGCTGTTTTTGTGTCACTGAAAACTGTGACTGCTATGTCTCCTGAAAGCCGAGAGATGTAAACCAGAGTCAGATGCGTGACAGCGGTGACTCAGTACCTCTGAGTGCACTTTTCCCATTGTTTTTCATCTGTTATTATTCACTTGTTTACATTTAGAGAGAAGTTATCCCTCAAGCAACGACGTGCCTCCTTCATGAAAAAACACAAGCCTTCAGTCACAGACGCACACACATACACAATGAGCAAGTGTTAAAGACATAATCGCATCAGTCTCCTTACATTTCCTCTCGGCATAAGTCGATCCAACGTCAATGATTCAATTAGAAAGAGAAAGAGTAGATAAGACGCTAGAAGTAATATGATGTAGGCTACACCTATGGCAGCAGGTTTCAGGCTCAGACAGTGTGGTTGTTGCCTTTAGCAGCCTGCAGCGGAGTGTTAGAAAGCAAGGTTTCAGCACAAGCGTATACCAGCACGACTGACACACTTGGAATGGATTAACGAACAGCAGTTAATCCATTTTGTAATCTTGTTTATAAAGAAGGGGTGACTGCAGCGTGCTGAGCTGTAAACCAGCGGGAGACATTTTCAGGTCAGCGTCTTCTGCTGATAAGTGACTCTTTCTGTGTTCGATGTTTTGCGCGTGCACTGCCGCTTTACCCAGAATCCTCAGCATGAGGCAAATGTGCTGAATAGGAGGCTCTGGAGTTGATCCAGTTTTTAATATCCAGTCTTGGTTAACTTTTTCTACTTTTTCTTTTTTCATTTTTTCCCCCACCAAATTGTCTTGCTCGTGCAGTCATTATTAAAATTGCAACAAATTTGTTGTGTGTTAAAAACACTTGCTGCAAAAGAATATGTATACCGTATAATGGGCAGAAGTAATTAGATGTAAATTGTATTTTTATATAACAGAAAATACAAATAATACAGAAAGTAGAATATGTTTCATGCAAATATTTAGTTGACTTAGACTTAGTACAGTCTTAGTCTTGTCTTAGTCTCAGAAAAAATGGTACAATGTTGGGTAACACTTTATTTTGATGGTCCATTTGAGTATTAGTAGACTGTCTACTTAATATCTGTTGACACTGACATTTAACAGTCCTTCAATAGACATTTAACTGACTATAAGAAACTTTGCAATTACATGTCAACTTACACTAACCCTAACCCCAACCCCAACCCTAACCCCAACCTAACAGTCTACTTATAATCTAATGATAATTAGTTGCAATGTAACTTAAATTCAACAAACGGACCGTCAAAATAAAGTGTGACCCAATGTTGTACCAAAGAAGGTACTACCCTTGACACTGGGGCAGTACCTTTTTATGGAACAGAATTGTACCTTAAGACAAAGAAACAAGTTTGTACCATTGCAGTTTGTACCTTTAAGGACATGATTTGTACCATGGGAACCCAAAAAGTACCTTTGATTTTAAAAACTTGTAGTTAAAATATTGTACCTTCATCAAAGGTACAAATCTGATCCATGAAGGCACCACTACAGTACAAGACACTTTGTACCTTAACAGTGTCAAATGTGTTCCTTTAAGAACTATTTAAAGGCGTGTTGCTGTATCCAAAATGTGTCAATTTATTTTCTGCAACTATAAAACATCAAATACATTTTTAAACAATGTTTTTTAAAAAGGTTTCTTTTTGTGTAAATGCACCTTTTCCATTTACAATATAAAAATACTTTAACGTAAATCAAAAGATCTATTTTTTCCAAACATTTCACAACACTTTTCACAGCAGTACATTCTCCCATGTACAATATAAAACATTTCTGCAGTTTTCAGACAATACCTTAGTAATCACGTAAAAGTTCATTAAATTTACTTAATTTTAAAATAGAAATACAGTTATGCAAAAGTATTACAATGAGATATGCACTATGTTTGATTAGTTTACAATAGTAAAATGTCTTCATGAACACTGCATATGCAGGACTTATGCCAGCTCACGTGTGTAGTGGAAAGCAAACGCCCAAAGGTGCAGATATCAATAATGAAAATGTATTTATCACAAAAAGGCTTACCAAATGTTCATTAAAAATGCCTTAAATGTTTAGTTTATAATACCTATAGTTTTGTTTTACCAGTTGTTTTTTTATTATAGAACTTAATATTTAATGTTTTTGAGTTTTTTAAACATATGCTTTTAAATGATGATTCTTGTTTTAATATGGAAATTATTCATAAATCACTTTGCGTTTTCAGTAATATTTATTTTCATAGATATTGTAATAAAGAAGGAGTTGTCCAACACTTATGTACCTTTTATATGGGAACAATTGTGTACCTTCATTTCAATTGTAACATAAAAGTTACAGAACAGTATCATAAGAGGTCTTTTCTGTACCATATAAGGCACTATGGCATCATATGATAAAGCTGGAATAGTGATGCAATGATGCTAACAATTTTGCATTAAAACCATAGAAATAAATTACATTTAAAAAATAAATAAATAAATACATAAATAAATAAATATAAATAAATATATATATATATATATATATGGGGTGACATGGTAGCTAAGTGGCTGGCTGCAAGTCCTGGCTGGGTCAGTTGGCATTTCTGTGTGGAGTTTGCATGTTCTCCCCATGTTCGCGTGGGTTTCCTCCAGGTACTCCAGTTTCCCCCACAGTCCAAAGACATGTGTTATAAGTAAATTGAATAAACTAAATTGGTCATAGTGAATGAGTGTGTATGGGTGTTTCCCAGTACTGGGTTACGGCTGAAAGGGCTTCCGCTATGTAAAACAAATGCTAGACAAGGTGGCAGTTCATTCCGCTGTGGTGACACCTGATGAATAAAGTGACTAAGCCCTTGATGAATGAAGGAATATATAAAACATGAATAAATAAAACATGAATATAACATATTAAAGGTGCAGTATGTAAGTTTGACACCCAGTGGTTGAACTAGGTATTGCACTCCTGGATCATAATAAAAGTACGCTAGGATGCCAGATTGTGTACAGGAGCGAGCGATTTAAACTGTGTTCTAAATAAAAGCAACGACACGCGATAGAGGGA